>CM057162.1:18344756-18466207 GCA_029962745.1 Echinometra lucunter
AGCAATGAATTATTTTGATATTGTCACTACTGGAACCGTATCAATGTCTATACATCCCAAGCAGTTGCATGTATGAGCATGAACTTATTATCTGTGACATAAGTCACATATTGAAAAGATTGTTTTCATATCCATTATACTGTATTTCTATTATTGCTTATAAAACTATTTTTAAGTCAGGCGACTTTTGAAATTGAACTTTAGACACCTTAAGTCAATAATAACATTGGATATATAATCCCACAGAATAATCGTTTGCACATGAACACTCGATGAATAGATCAATAGAATGTCTTGGAGATCAAAAAATGCATTTGAGGTCATCACGAAACATAATTTGTATCATTTCATGGAGCTTTCTAAAAATGTCTAAATCTGGTCTTGAAATATATTTCCATATATATTTTTAAGCTACATGATTTGAAACGCTCAAATGTAATTTCCAAATATAAATACAAATGCAATACATCGAACATAGGATTTGAGTTTTGTAACAGGATCAAGGATCATTTAAATGATCAACAGTCTGGGATTCTGATTGATGCGTCGCCCTCCCAAACAAGAATGTTTACGTATTTGTCTCATCATATTCTTTAGTTAATTGTCGTCTGGAAAAAATGTTCACTGCTAGAAATAATGTATTGACCTACTGTTGTACTTTGACAGCAGAATTTTGGAAGCCTGCAGAAATATCCCATATAATAATGGCCCATAGCATAATGACACGCTGCGGTATGTGTCTTCCGTCATTACAAACAATGTCGGAAGTTTCTGGCAGCAACACAGTGTTATCATTCTATACAAAAACATTCGTCTGGAACAGACTGGGAACATTTTATACACACTATGAAAATCAAACAGGTAACATGTACAGAAGGACTAAAAGCCTGGGACAAAAAGAAAGAGGTATGGCACACCCTAACATTCATTCATTCATTCATTCATTCATTCATTCATTCATTCACTCATTTATTTTTCCACTTTCAATTTTTCATATTTATAGTTTAGATATTAATTTATATAACATTTTAACATACATATAGATCGCATTACACAATACATTAATTACTAGTACATGAAATTGAAAGGGAAGGAGGGCCAACGAAAAAGCTTGTAGGGTGTACCCCCCCCCCTTTTTTTTAAAATGATTATTATGAATCATCTTTATGAGAAATAAAAAGCATAAAGCAACAACGAAAACGCTGATTCAGTAGTATACAAACATCATATTTCAAGACGCAAAACAGTGATAACATGTGTACATATAATATATTCATAACAAATATATACAAAATTGTATACAAGAATGAATAAAATATTGTCTGAGTATAAAGGGAATTGGGAAATTGGGGAAAATATAACAATGAAGGCATCATATACACGGGTTCTGTTACAAGAATAGACAATATGGACATAGTAAGCAATAGGCTAGTTCTAACAACATGAACAATGTCAACATTAAAAAAATATTAACATTATACGATGTTCTGTTATATCCGATATCATTTAGCAAATTTTAAGATCTAAGATCAAAATGCCTGCATCATCAACAGGCCTGATCATAATATACAGTGCAATAAATATAAGTGTATATATTTATACAAATTATATTCAAAGAGCATGTATTCAATCCCAACTTTAGGTGCATCAGTCATGTGTCAGTTATTTAAAAAACGGGGAAAAATCATCATAAAAGCCATGAATGAAAAGTCTACATGCATGAAACTTTTAACAAGACTATTATTGAGATTGGAATAATATTAATAAATAAAAGAAAATTTATGTTAAATATAGTTTGATTTCTGAGCGTGGGAAAATAGCTACGGCGGGTACTTAAAATATGAGCACTTACTTGTACACATGGGCGGTCCCAGGCACGCTAAGGCTACCAGCATAGGTACCAACCTACTCCAATGCCCGTCCATTCCTGCTGCTCCAGATACAAAACTATGTGACCCCGTCCGACCCGCGGAACTCCTTCACTCACTATGCAAGCATGTAGGATAATAACACGGGAGTGAGAGATTTGTTTAGCTTGTCTTTGGGGCACGTAACGCGAAAGTCGGAACTCCAGTGTGTCCTTGTGTGCGCGGTTCGACGGAGTTTATGAATAGAGCTGTTTGATACCACAGCGCTGAAGAGGTTTTTTTTGTCTAATAACTCAGCAAATTTGTCCCTTTTTCTTTCTGTTCAGATGCAAATATGCAGACACTTTTTTTTTTTTCAAAACGACTTTTGCGGAACACTTATCTTCGAAAATAGATTTGTAGTTCTGGAGCATAAATGTCGGTAATGCAATGTAGAGATTATACTTCGCACTGTGTTGTTAACAAGTGGCATGTTCACATCTCTGCAGGAGCATTCGTTTCGGAGGAAATTATTTTTGTTTTGAAAGTATACCGCCCTCAACCCTCCATATGCATGCTTTGGCTTCATTGATTGTAGATTCTCTTTTTATTCTCTTTTTTTCTCCACACTTAATTGGGCTATGGGGTGACAAGAGGACGTGGGGGGGGGGGGCATTGTAAAGCAATACAGCATAGAAGACAGCTGTTGCGGGAAAAGAAACCAATACCTCAAGTCACAAAGCTAAAACAGCAAAAGTTTGAACGAAACTGGAATAAGAAACTGTTATGCCCATATCGTCGGTGGGGCGACAAAACCTCGTATCTCAAAAAAATCAAATGTTCAGGAAAGTGAAAAAACATGGCTCCCAAAGCATTATAAGCGATGGGATTGCCTTTCCTGTGACATGCCCGGGTGGCTTTGTTTTTGTTGTAAGAGAGCTTGGATTTGGACAGGACATTACTTGACTGATAATCTGGAGTTTAATACAAAAAAGTAATTTTCACTAAAATTTGAGATACAAGGTCTTATCACCCCACCAACGATATGATTTTTTTTTTGTTTTTGACACTATAGTATACCTATTGGTGATACATTTTGTGGACAACTCTGATTAATTTTTTACACAAAATTGCACATATTCTTTATCTTGAGAAAAAAAACCCACCATGTTTTTATAGTTCTTATCCCAAATAATGTGGATAAACACTTCTACATTGTATATCGTGAAATGAAAATGTTCAGTTATAATAATAATAATGATAATAATAATAATAATAATAATAATAATAATAATAATAATAATAATAATAATAATAATAACTTTCGATTTATTTAGCGCATAATCATTAAACCTTAATTCTCTATGCGCTTTACATTGGAAGGAAAAAAGTATGCCTACGTAAACGTAATTATCTAAGAGGACAACAAAAACAAGAAATTATATTACACTATTTAAAGGAAAAGGTATGTCTTTAAGACTCTCTTAAAATCATTAAGGGAAGGTGTAATCCTAATAGATAAGGGCAGAGAATTCCGCAGAGCTGGGGCTGAAACTACAAAGTATCCGATGTATATTAACAGGTTGTGTTGCATGGAGGTTTTGTGATGAAGATCGAAGTGTGCGTACTAGATTGTAACTATGAATGGGATCTGTGAGTACAAAACATTGAGAGATGTCTACAAAATGGTGTCATCAATAGCTATGGCAGTGTCCAAAAAATGTCTTACAAAAAACTTCATATAGCCATAACTTTCTTATTCCGTCTTACTTTTGATAGTACTTGACCTGAGGGTGTTGATTTCCTTTTAATGTAAATGTAGAATTTTGTGGGAAAAACATTGTAGCATTGATACAGGCAATAAAATCATGTAATACCCTGAAGCTGGCCACGCAATTCGAAAATACAATTGCCATGTAAAGTTTAGAATGACTGAACTCATATTGGTCCATGCAACCCCACAGGCGGGGGGGGGGGGGGGGAGGGGAAGAGGAAGAGCACTCAGCAAGGGGGACAGAAAGCTTGCTGGGGGTGGGGGGGGGGAGTGTATACGAACCAAGATACAGTAATGATGATGATGATGATGATGATGATGATGATAATAATAATAATAATAATAATAATAATAATAATAATAATAATAATATTAATGATAATAGAACAGCTCTTGTACATATAGCGCTGAACATATCCAATGATATTAAGAAAACATTACTGTATGAGAAAAAAATAAAATAAAATGGCAGCCAAGATCGTTCAACTCTTTCATTTTCTTTTCTATTGTGCCGACGAAAAGTCCGAGCGGACTTTCAGCTGTTTAGCGGATGAGATTTCCTGGCCAAGGTCGGGGGGAACCGGGGTTTGGGGCTCTCTCGAAAACCGCACCAATCTAGAAGAATTCTATAGTACTTTGAAAATCGAGGGGGGGGGGTAAAACTGCAACAATATTAAGGACCCGATCACGTAGGCCTATGCAAGCCGAATAAGTCAATTTAAGTGCGTACGTGGGTATGGAGGGGGGGGGGGGGCTGCCCCCGACCTTCCCCGTCCTATTTTCCTGGATGATGGATCCACACCGGTAACGGAAAATCCCGCCCCCACACTCAAACGATAACTTTTAAAATATATTGGTAATAAACTACAAGAAACGTTATGCTAGACAATGGAAGAGAATCTCGACAGCGTCACGGAACCGCGAGGTGTATTGTATTAGATCTAGACCTTAGTAGGGTGTGATGTTCGATATTCCGAAGGTTCGTTATTCGGAAACATGCAAATCGCGTATACCTAGATGTTCGTTAGTCCGAATATGGAAAAGGTTCATTAATTCGAACATTTGTGGCGTTATTCCGAAGGTTCGTTGGTCCGAAAATGAAATCATGTTCGTTATTCCGAAGGTTCGTTAATCCGAAAATGAAATAGGGTTCGTTATTCCGAAGGTTCGTTATTCCGAAGGTTCGATAGTCCGAAAATAAAATAAGGTTAGTTAGTATGAAAATAACCAGCGAACTATCGAACACTATTTAATTTTTTCAGACTAACGAACCTTCGGAATAACGAACCTTAATTCGTTTTCGGATTAACGAACCATCGGAATGACGAACCTTATTTCATTTTCGGACTAACGAACCATCGGAATGACGAACCTTAGGAAAAACGAACCTTCGGACTAACGAACCTTCGGCATAAAGGACCTTGGGAATAAACGAACCTTCGGAATACGGAACCTTCAGAACTGTAACCCTTAGTAGGACCTAAAACATACATATTACATATATATAAATCACATTTTAAAAAGTAGTAAATTAATGACAGAACAGGGGAGGCACAGCAAGATACAAATAAGTAAACAATTGCGTGTCAAGCAGAAAAAAGAAAATTACTTCAATTTTATCATTTGCTGTCCGTCTTGTAAAGAAGAAAGTAAAATGGTATTCCATAACATAAACAACATACAGTATACCCTCATCTAAAGATATAAGAGAATGGGAAAAGGTGATATTATACAACTATGGCATAAGTAAAATCTGTGCGTATTTTATTAGCAAAATATGTAATGAAAGATTAAGACGTAATAAACCGAAGTCATTTTATTTTTTATACTTATAAAATACTTATAAAATAGAGGAACATGGCAGATGTCACACGTGTATATATACATGAATAACTTTATGGATTGAAGCATTGTATTGTATCCCTATACTTTTGCCTTTTTGTTGTTCGTTCAATTCAACATTTGTAAAAATGAATGAATAAATAAATTAATTAATCAATTAATTAATCAACTGATAAAAATACATTGATATAAGCCAAAATTGTGGATTCTCTCTTCATTTCGGTTTTGAGCAGAGCAGAAACTTGTAGCGCACCTCTAGCATAGCACTCTGTCCAATCACATTGAATGCAAACAGAACGCTTGCCTTCTTGCGCTAGCCATGCTAGCGCTGCCTTCCGCCTTCATCGCTATCTGTAGGGGGTCTTTGTTCAGTGCTGACTGCATCATGAACTCTTGGCTACCGGATCGTCGAGACAGCTCACGTCAGAACGCAGGGAATTGAATTTCGATGTGAGAAACGGGCTTTACGTTTTTAAGACCGATTTCTTCCCCATCGACTGCCCCTCGGAAAATGAACAGATTTGGGAGGTTGTATTGTCGCTGGTAGCTACCCCTTTGACATCAGACCAGCTGATGAAATTCGAATCTCTTAAGATCACAAAAGATTTCTCGAAAATATCCTGTCACGTTTGATGAAATCTACAATTACAGACAAAAATGCTATTGTAGTCAAAGAGCCACCCGAGACGAACTTTCTCTTCCCCCAACCGGGAATGATGTTTTTCCTGGCTTTCTGACAAAAATAATGATTTTTAGGTTTCCTTTATTTAGCTGAGGATATACACTCTCTCATTGCTACGCTCTCCTCCTTTGGGTCCCCGTTTCTTAAAGAGGAAGAAAGAAAATCAGAGGAACAGATAGATGAAGGTTAGATTAAATCTGAAAGAGAACATCAAGGAATTCAATGATTTTAGCCTTGAAGGTCACTATGATCAAAATTCCGACGTATTTGAACATTATGGTGTTCTGCGTTATAAACATTATCTTGACACCTATTGTTTTAATCCTATTTCTTAGAGCTCCCAGCTCCAGGAGGTGCAAAAATACAACAATAAAGGATACACTTCTGAATTCACTCATTTCAAGAAGCTTAACCAGGTCACTACTGAATTCTTTGTACTGTCATAGGCTTTCTACAGGAGCCACCTGGTTCCAGTAACCAATGGGTTAAAGGGATATGATAGTGCTGAGTCTACAGGACGTAGCGTACGTGGTCCACATTCGGGATAAAGCGGAAACCCTCGGCTGTATATTGCGCTGGCGATGTGTTACGGAACACACACGCAGCTGCACCGAGAGTTGCCGACGATATTAATTCACTCGCGCAAAAGTTGAGAAAGTTCGTTGATGTTTCCGCTGACGAATAACTCAATACCCAAGAGATGCGCTTTCGAAGTAGAAGTGAGGAGAGTCAGCGAACAGCTCAGAGCCCCACATTGTGACTATAATTCTCTTTAACTATCTTGGTATGCAAGGGCGTCATCCAGAGGAGGGATAGGGGGATGGGGCATGTCCCCCAAAGAGTAAGCTGGGGACATCGCCCCCTGCACTTTTTCATTGCTTGTCAGTAAATTTTGGCGTATGTCCCCTGCCCCTACATTTGATGTCACCTCCCCCCCCCCAATAATTAAGCTGACCTTTTTTCAAAGTGCCCCCTCCCCCCGATATAAAACGGAATGACGTAGCTGCTGGTATGGGACATAATAGCCTGGACCTGCCCATGCATGTACAGAATGATAGGGCAACATTGTGATTAATTTTGAGAATTACTAGTCTTCTGCACCTTTTTGCGTATAGTTCCATCCCTCAAATTATATATTTCAAAACATTTTGTGACCCAGTATGTCTTTTGTCAAGCGTTATATCCCTTAACGAGATCATGGAGTAGAATTAAAACACACCGACAAAATGAGAAACAAATCGATAAATGTGCTAAAACGTTTTATCACTTTGATTTGATGTTCATTCTTTTACATGTTTATGATATTACAGGTACAAACTTTCAACATCATGGTATAAAACCGTAATAGATACATGATAAGCACAGCTTTGGCTGACGTCCTTATAAATAAAATGATCACGAAACAACAAATAAAATATATATAGGCCTATGCAAAGAATGTATGGAGGAAAGTGGGAGGTCAATTTTTCAAACTGATTCCACTGCTTTGACAAATGTCAGTAGTCAACTTCTGTTACTGCTGTTTGTTTGAAAAGTTGTGATTTTTCTCTAAAAATAATTGCCATGAAGCTTCCAGAAATTCATTGAACAAATAATTGGAAGCCCCAGCGTTTCTGAATGAAAGTTCGTGAACTCGAAGCAGCACGACTTATAAGGCAGGATATGACTAAATTATCGCTAACCATTTATACCCTCTACCCATACTTAACGATGTACAGAAAGTATACTTAATAAATCAAGGCAGTCCTCCATTCAAATATTTGTGAATGTAGCACTAGCGGGTGCAAGGTTTGCCAATATAGTACTAGGGGCGCAGGGGAGAGCGGCCCCATATTTGCTTGTGTTTATGTGGAACGCATGTGTCCGTGTTGGGTGGCATGCGCCGACCTTTATTAAAGCCATTGAGTAACTTTTAAAAATCTGAGCTGCATGGCCCTTCATGCTGTCGAGTATATAACATTGGGTTAATATGAAACCTTGGAAAATTCACTTGAAAAGCATCTTCGCGTGCTTTGAAAAATCAAAAATATACAAGTGACTAGAAATGCCAGACCTTTTTTTACCCCATAGACTGCGGTGTTACATAAAAGCATATATCCAGGTACGGTTTTGCAAGTGGCAGAATTCGTGATGAATATCTTGATAATTATATTTCAAATCCTTTATTTACATGGCGGTTGATTCTGAACATCTTTATAAACACAGACATCAGAATTTAACAATGTACTAAATCAAGCATCCAGAAAGTTACCGGATCCCTTTAAGGCACCGGGGGGGGGGGGGGAAGGGGACTTCAGCCCAAGGGGAAATAAGCGCGTGTTCCACCCCAAGCATCTCTGCCACTGGTTGCGCTGCAGTGATGTATCTAGACGTTGGCCCTATGATCAGGGGTAAAACATCTCAGGTGGAGAACAACTTCTGGCAATGTTTGAAGGACCCTGTCTGAGAATAATACTGCATGCCTCTCTAAGAGCAGTCATTATTATCAACCTACAAATAGTACCTAAAATTGTCGCCCTTCCATAGTGGGAGGAAATAGGAACAATACAAATTACCCCCATGTCCTTCATCCTTGAATACACCACTGCTTTGGTTTGCACCAAACATGCCAAAAGAACAATGATATTAACTATCAGGAGAAGCCCAGCTGAGGTAGCAGGGATTCGTGCTTATATCGTTGTGATAGTCTAAATATGAAGGTTTTGAAATAAAAGATGTTATCATTAAGGTATCTCTCACTGAATTCCTCCATTTTTGCAAAACCAACCTGTGTATGTTTTTGTCTAACACTGCATTATATGGGGTCAAAAAAGTTCTGGCATTTCCGGTCACTTGTATATTTTCAACTTTTGGGAAGCATGATGCTTTTGAGGTGCATTTTTCAGGGCTTCATATTTTACACAATATGACATGCCCTGATCATAGCTCGTAAGGCCATGCAGATCAGATATTTTTAAAAGTTACTCAATGGCTTTACCCCATTGGCTACTGGAACCGATTGGACCGTGTACAAAACCTTTAGGAGTGAAGGAATTCATTAGTCAGATAGCTGAATAACGTCACCATGTAGATAGAGTATTAGAAGGAGGGGCAAGGCGGGCAAATCGCCCCTCTTGACAAAATTTCCAATTATGAAAAAAAAAAATGCTTACACAATGTCATGTAATGATTTTTTGTAAAGTTAACGTAACGTAGTCCCCCAAAGCGCGCGAAGGCACCGAATCCCATAAACTATTAACACTATAAGTTCTTAAAGAAGGTTCTCAAAAAGTGATTTGCTTGCTATGGATCATCTAAACTGAGAGGTTCTGCCCCCTCTTGACGCCACTGTCTGGTTACGCCTCAGTCAAATCACTGTAAACATGTTTTGGTCTTTGGTATAAAAAAAGGCAATGGATTAGGGAGATAATAGACGTAATAAATCAATGTATGATAGACCATCCATAAAACCATGTCAATTGAATGTATACACATTTTTATTCCTTTTCTTTGTTTCCTCAGTCGGATCACTGGTATAAGAGAATGCGTACAATTCTAGCCATTTACGTAAACATAACATGCATGTTCTTTTTTTCTTTTGTAAGGGTTTACCCTTTATTTGGCAAAATACATGATTGTGGCATTGGATTAACATATATTCGGTTTCTGGCACAATATCTCCCAGCAAACACGAATCTTACTTTTGTAAAAAATGAAATAATAATAATAACAAGAAGAAGAAGAAGAAGAAGAAGAAGAAGAAGAAGAAGAAGAAGAAGAAGAAGAAGAAGAAGAAGATGTAGAAGAAGGAGAAGAAGAAGAAGAATTATAACAATAATGATAATAATAATAATGATGATGATAATAATGGTATTGTATAAACAACTGTTTGTTTTGTAAAATTGTAAATTTTAAACTTGTCTTGGGGAAATCTTATCTGATACTGGGTAACAATTTCGAAAGTCAATAATAAATGTAATGTAGTCCCCAAAGCGAAGGCCATGAATTCAAATAACTTATTAACACTATACGTTCTTAAATAAGGTTCTTAAAAAGTGATTTGTTTGTTATGGATCATCTAAACTGAGAGGTTCTGCCACTTCAGTGTCTGGTCACGCCTCAGTCAAATCAGTGTACACATGTTTTGTTACTTTGGTATAAAAGGGGGCAATGACTTCGAGATATAATAGACGTAATAAACCAATGCGTGATTGATCATTCATAAAACCATGTTAACCGAATTCACATTTTTATTCATTTTCTCTGCTTTTCTAAATCGGATCACTGGTTATAAGAGGAGGCGTACAATTTTAACCATTTATGGAAACATATGTAACATGTCTGTTTCTTTGGTAAGAGTTCACCCAGTATTCGGCAGAATACACGTTTGTTTGGATAGAATTGCACCCTGTGTCTGTATCATGTTTTATATCAGAATTCAGTGACTATATTCAGAGTCACTTACTTTCCAATGTTCCTTTAATGATAGTTGGAGATTTCAATATACATGTTGATACCAGTAATAGAGACTCTCAATCCTTCATAAATCTGCTTGAGTCTCTGTGCTGTACACAGTTAGTTGATTTCTGTACGCATGTGCATGGCCATACTCTTGATCTGTTGATTAGAAGACAATCTGACGGTGATATTATCATCCGTAAACCTTGGGCATATTCTTCTGTAATCTCAGATCACATTCCTGTCATGTGTTACCTCAATGTTAGTAAACCTCAACTCCCTGTTCGAAAGGTGTCATTTCGTAGATTGTCTGCAATTGATAATGAGTTATTGAAAAGGGATATAGCTGAAAGCCCTCTCTGTAGCAGTACTCCTAATGATGTCTCGGAGCTAGCCTCATTGTACAGTACAACTCTCAGTAAAATATTAAACAAGCATGCACCTGTTGTGACGAAAAATGTTGTCTTGCGACCTAACGCACCATGGTTGACAAGTGCACTAATCGATGTTAAAAGAAAGAAGAGGAAAGCAGAGAAACTGTGGCTTAAATCTAAAACAGATAAAGATTGGAAAAATTTCAAGTCAATCCGTAACTCCTATTCATTTTTATTGAGTGAAGCACGGAAGACTTACCTGAAAGGTCTGACAGCTGAGCACAAAGATAGCACTAAAACGCTATTCGATATTGTAAAGGGCTTGTTGAATATGTCAGACAAACAACCGACAATACCAAGCAATGTTGATAGAAACTTATTTGTCAACCAATTAGGCGAATTCTTTGTAGATAAAGTTAGGAAAATTCATGCTGATATAGAGTTGAAACTAAATGAAATAGATAATGACAAGCTTGTTCTTGATGTAGTTCCAAGTGAATCACAGATTGAAAGTTTATCTTCTTTCAAATCATTGACAGAACATGATGTTGAAAAACTGATTTTGAAGCTTAGTAAGAAGTCTTGTCCAATGGACCCACTGCCTACAAAGTTGTTATTGCAATGTCTTGATGTATTGACACCTGTTATTACATCAATGGTTAACCTGTCTCTGTCAACAGGACAGTTTCCTGCTCAGTGGAAGCTTGCCTTAGTTAAACCACTGCTAAAGAAGCCTGGTCTTGAAACAGAATTTAGTAATTTGAGACCTGTTAGTAATCTTCAGTATATCTCTAAACTGGCTGAAGGCGCTGCTACCCAACAAATTCTTGGGCACCTTGAATCTCGATCACTTCTGCCTGTTAATCAGTCTGCATATCGAAAATTCCATAGTACTGAAACGGTCCTTCTTAGAATTAAAAATGATCTCTTAACGTCCATGGACAATCAAAAGGTCTCTTTGCTGCTTCTACTTGATATGAGCAGTGCCTTTGACACGATAGACCATTCATGCTTAGTTGAAACACTGAAAAATCATTTTGCAATCAATGGCAATGTACTTGAATGGATTAAATCCTATCTTTCAGAGAGAAGGCAGTCAATCGTAATGGATAATACTATGTCCGATGTATTCAAGGTGCCTTTCGGTGTACCGCAGGGGTCACGTCTCGGCCCCTTACTGTTTACTATGTACACAAGTAGACTTCTTTACGGTATAAAAAGAGAGTTTCCCAGTATTACTTCCCACTGCTATGCAGACGACACACAACTATACTTATCTTTCTCCCCAAATGCATCACGAGATGACAAATCATTAGAAGATTGTGTGGCATACATTAGAACATGGATGCTTCAAAATAAGTTAATGTTGAATGATAGAAAAACTGAATTGTTAGTCATTGGTACCCCACGTCAGGTTTCAAAATTTGGGGGCTATAGCTTAACTGTTGGCGATTCGGTTATAACTCCATCAGATAAAGCCAGAAACCTTGGTGTAGTCTTTGATACCCACTTAAGCATGGAATCACAAATCAACAATGTTTGTAAATCCGCTTATTTTATGATCTATAACTTGAGACGTATCCGCAAATTTTTTGATCAAGACACCATGAAAACTATTGTTCATGCTTGTATCACAAGTAAATTGGATTATTGCAATAGTGTTCTCTATGGATTACCCGATTCTCAAATAAGCAAACTGCAGAGAGTGCAAAACACATGTGCACGTTTGATATGTCGTCTTCCCAAATTCTCTCCTGTCACCCCATTATTGAGAGAATTACACTGGCTACCTGTCCGGCAAGAATCACATTTAAGATCCTAATGATAGTTTTTAAAGGTCTTAATGGTCAGGCCCCAAGTTACATCTCAGATCTCTTGAAATTGAAATCCCGATCTCATGACCATCATCTACGTAGCTCACAAGATACACTCACACTACAAGTACCCCCACACAAGACTAAAGCAACACTAGGAGATAGGTCATTTCTGATGTCAGCCCCACGACTATGGAACAAACTTCCCCTCAACATTAGGAATTCAACAAATTTACATAATTTCAAGATAAAATTAAAAACCTATCTATTCCGATAGTATGTATAGCACCTAGGATGCTCTTGCAGCGCAATAGAATATATAGATATAGTTTTTGCGCTATATAAATGCATATTATTATTATTATTATTATTAGATTTTAAACCAATATTGTGTAAATTTACCCAGTAATGGGTTAAAAATCTATTCGGTTTCTGGTACAGTATTTATCAACAAACCTGCTTGTTAACCCCCCCCCCCTCCTTTTTTTAAATACAAGAATGTCATCGTATGAATAAATGTTTATTTTGGTAAATTTCAAACCTATCTAATAATCTGTCAAATTTATGCAATTTCGGGATTATATTTCACTCAGCAGACGAGCATGTCACCCTTTTTATTTTACCAAAAAATGGTTGATTTGTTTTTTTTATACTCAGCCTCTTGTCAGTGAATCAGATGTGCCAAAATCACATGTATACATGACAGTGATGGCAATACGTGCATTGGTTTTGTACAAATCAGGAAACTGAATAGGAAAAGAGACATGCTTAGAGGAGCAACAAAAAGTGGTCTGGTCTCAGGGCGTTTCATATTTTTGGCAAACTACCAGAGGAAGTTATTGTGGCACACTGTGTGCATAGGCAGACATGGGAATAGCATGGCCGTACTACCAGGAGATATGCCTTCATCAAACGGTACTAACTACTACCACTCCTCCTCCTCTTCCTCCTCCTCCTCCTCCTCCCCCCCCCCCCCTCCTCATGGCCGTACGCCAATTGGGGGGGGGGGGGGGAGCGGGGGAGTTTCCCCCAGAAATTATCGACCCTCTGTTTTCTCTCCTTTTTCATTTATTGTTTTTTTATTGAAAATTTCCACAAATTTAACCAACAGTGTGCACCAGATCGTTCATTTCGAATTCTAAAAATGCAAAAGTTAATCCTCGGTCACTTCGCTCCTTTGCTTGCGCGTTCCTTCAAATATTGAACATATTTTGCCTCCCCGAAAAAAAATTCTGCTTACGGCCTTCCTCCTCCTCCTCCTCCTACTCCTCCTACTTTTACTACCACCACCACTACCACTACTACTACCTACTACTACTACTACTACTACTACTACTACTACTACTACTACTACTACTACTACTAATGTTGTAGCTCTACTACTACCATGACTACTACCACTACTGTACTACTGCTGCTGCTGCTGCTGCTCCTACGACTGCCGTGTTCCTACAACTACTAGTTACCATTATATTCCACATACTAGCAATCTTGCCTGCAGGATTGGTCAAAAGTTAATCACGTGACGGAGTGTAGTTTGCCCATCAATCACCCAACAGGAAGAGTTCGTTGCACTCGATGATGATAGTACTTTTGTGTTTCGCTGATCTCTCCAGTCTATAGAGTCACAGCGCGTTATCAATATTTTGAGTACGCGCGAAATGAAAGTGCGTTGCATCCTTGGAATTCGGACTACCGATTGCCTATCAGTCGATTGGCCGGCAGAGCGGCATAAACGAACTTATTTCACGTTTATGATGCAGTGTATATGCAATCAGCTACGTCTACCAAAACAGTACTCCGCTGAGAAGTAAACATTACTTTTCTTTCTCGCAGAGAAGTAAATTTCCTTATCTTGCTATACAGTTATATGGTTTCAGATGTGTAATATGAGGCAAATAATCACCTTTTGATTTCAGAAGATGAGACACACTATCACTTCCTCGGCAATCTGAATATGTGCGCTATCTTTCCCCAGCTTTGCTTCGGAAAGATAGCTACATCCAGATCGCCTCGGAAGTGACATTTTGTCCCATCACCTTCACTGACGTTGATTATTTGCTTACTATAACTCCTCCTCCTCCTCCTCCTTCTCATCCTACTACTACTCCCTCTACTACTGCTACTACTACTACTGCTGCTGCTGTTGCTGCTACTACAGCTACTGCTGCTGCTCCTGCTACTAATTCCACTACTGGTACTACTTCTACTACTACTACTACTACTACTACTACTACTACTACTACTACTACTACTACTACTACACTACTGTACTACTACTCCTATTACTACTACTACCAGTGATAACATCAAACACTTGTATGACATGTTTAGACACTTCTTTCGGAAGCGCAGAAGTAAGAGAAGATAGAAGATAAATGAGAGTCAATATGATTACTTTGTCCCTGTGTCAAAAACTGCAAAAAAATTGCAAAGAAAGAGAGAGAGAAGTTTTAATGGTACTATCCCATAAAATGGTGAAAATGAAAAAGAAAAGTGATCATAAAGACGGAGAGAGTACGGAAGGATATAGAAAGAGAGGGGAGAGGGGGTTGGAGAGAGAGAGGGGGAGAGAGAAAGGCGGATACGAGCTACGACCCCTGTCACACCCTTAACACGACTAACGACCTTATTCTTCCATTCTCAGGCTTCGGGTACCTCTTAAGATCAGCGCACCTATACCTGACACTACCAATCCTTCCTTTTCCTCTGCATTTCCGATAAGAGAAAACCATTGTTACAAGTATATCAATACCATGATATCAAACATGCTTGTCTGTATCATTTTAGAGATTTGCCTCCTGTTTGGTTATCCATTTCAATTAATCGTTTGTAAAATGTGTTTTGTTGCACATATCTGCATATGGAAACGTTGTCTCATTTGCTCAACATGGTCTGTTGATCACACTTCAACACAGTGTGCAGATCTATATTTTGGTGGAAAAAATCATATTTTTATTGCCCCTGTACACTTTGAAAGGTCGGCGGACTCGGTTTTTATAAGTATTAATGTTCCTTAACCTTATCATTTAAAAATTAATGTGTCAAGTAATTCCATTTCATCGGCACAGGCTGTTTTTTTTTCCCGAGGAAAACCAGCCCATTTCAATGGGAGAAGCACAGGAAAGGGCACTTTACCACCTTCATTACGTCCTCACTTTTTTCGATGCTTGTAGAACATCAGCGCAAGTAAATTTGAGATCTGAAAAAAAAAACCAAACAAAAAACCCTTCCAATGATAATATTTTATATTGCTCATCGTCATTGGTCATTTAGTTTCATTGGCCCGTTACCATTTGTAAAAAAAAAAAAAATGGTTCATAAACATGTTCAAAACGTGTCTGAAAGGTAAGACTAGCAATAAACGCAAGGTCTATCTATAACAGTGGCGTTTCATTCGTCAACAATAGTTTAAGTATCACAGCTATTCTTGATTGAAGCCGCTGTTATGAAGAACATGAAGAAAAGGACCCCACCCGGAAGGCTGCATGATCAGTGCCCATGTATTTATCAGAAAGACCATTGAAAACATTTCCATATGTGATGATAATAAAAAATTGTTGATTTCGTTTCATAAATGTTAGTCGGTTTAATTTCATTTGAAATGATCTAATTTGCTTAAGAGTGGATTTTGATTAATGTCCCCTATCCCGTCACTTTCTTTCTTTCTCTCTCTCTCTCTCTCTCTCTCTTGAGTGTCTCTGTCCCTCTCTTCCATGTCTTCTCTGTTCATTTATTGTCTCCCTTGAGTGGAATATTTTGAAATTTGTTTTTGCCTTTCTACATGGTACCCCCCCCTCTCTCTCTCTCTCTCTCTCTCTCTCTTTCACCCTCTCACTCTCTCACTCTCTCACTCTCTCTCTCTCTCACTCTCTCTCTCTCTCTCACTCTCTCTCTCTCTCTCTCTCTCTTTCACCCTCTCACTCTCTCTCTCTCTCACTCTCTCTCTCTCTCTCCCTCTCTTCCTTTGGATTTGTTTATTCTTTTTATTCCACGCAATATTTGAACGTTTGAAAATTATATTTGCGCTGAAAGATTTGATTACAGTCAAATAAAGATTTTGGTTTATCTGTTCACTTAGCTGATGAGGCAGTAATAGTAAAGAGGGAACAATTATGTTAATTAATCACGCTGTTTACCATGCATGCCATTATAACAAATCCTCTGTTTACATATGTAAACAGTAACGATAAAAATTCGCAATGTTTTGTCCTGAATATTTTGTCGTGACAAAAGTCATGTTTTGTCATGGATTGGACTTCATGACAAAATTCATGTTTTGTCATGAATAGGATTTCATGACACAACATTGCTAGTCAATTGTTAACTGTCTATTTGCTCTCTGAAGTCATGCAGTGGGAAAAAATCGTCCTAGACCTTAGAATCATTATCATTATTGTTTTTTTTTTTTTTTTTTTTTTTTTTTTGGGGGGGGGGGGGGGTGTTGTTATTGTGGGTTTTTTTAGACCAAAGTTATATTCCTTGTGTCATGCCTATTTTCAGGCTTCTATGTGCCTGTCAATCTATAACCATGGTAACAGGCATATTGAATATTCCAACGTGTTAGAGTAGTAGAAGTAGAAACAAGAAAGTACGCCATCAACAATTCCAACTGCATTGTTTTATTGTTTCATGTAACAACTTAACAAGCATGCATATTGTTAAGAAGGTGAGAAAGGGGAGCCACCATCTTTTTTTATAACGACTTCCTCTTTAATCCCCATAAAGATTTCTAGCTAAGTGTTGTCAGGTTGTATATTCATTATGGCAGTGTATGACAAAGATAGAGTAAGGCTTAATGAGGGTATTGTGCAACAGATTCTCAGAAAAGATAATCAATATTGACACTATATCAAAAGGATGAAGGCACATTGGACGAAGAAACGAAGTATGGCAAAACAGCGCCCTTCATAATTCACACTCATACTCATAAATACTACATAGTAAATTTCATGCAAATCAAAGCTTGTTATAAACAGTCAGCCTTTTACTAACACTTTTACCTATTTTAAATCTTCATGGTCAGCAATTAATTCATTGCTATTTTCGAAATGCTAGTAAATTGCTTTACTCCGCTATCCATTTCTCTACAGCTTCTGTCTTTTTTTCCCCTTCCTCCCTATTTATATTTTCTCTTACCCCTCACCCTCTCTCTCTCTCTTCCTCTCTCTATCTCTCTCGCTCTCTTTCTCACTCGTGCAATATTTTTCAGTGATAACTGATTCAGCAATTTTTGCAACATTGAAATTCAGTATCGCGTATACTCTTGCATTCAATTCTACAAGTTTTATTACCACTTGTAAGTTGTATTTTAATCTGTGAAAATCATGTAGTATATCAGGAAGTAGTCTTGTCCAGGTCCTCTGTGTATTATCCATACTCTAATTTCATGTCCACCATGGTTTTGTAATGGATTGTGGTAATTCTCGGAAAGAACGCACAACGATTTCTTTGTTTGATATTCAACGAATACCTAACTATAAAGGCAAATCAACTAAAAACAAAGAGATTGGAAAACCTCGCAAACCTCCCCCCCCCCCCCCCCATCCCCATTATTCCATTCAATCACAGTATGAGGTAAACTTTTGTTTGTTTTGTTTTGTTTTTTACAGGACGTAATAGTTCGCGTCCTCCACGAGATGTAAATAGCTTGAAGGCAAGTCACGAGATTGAGGTAAAAGGTTGATAACCAAACTAATCATATAGTAATGATATTATGTATTGGAAGCAGACCAGTAATAAGGGTATGACTATCGCCAACTCCTGTTGTTCTCTCTTCCTTTCTCTTACTTCTAAATATACAAACAAACAAACAAACAAAATCAAACAGCATAGTTAGATCATGATCTTAAAAGAGAACGTCAGGGCCGTGTCGGGACTTGGACCAATGACTGACATGCTAGTGGTCAGGTATTTACCAACTCGACTGAATACAAAATCTCTGCTCGATTTATATATATTTTTGAGAGGAATGAAAAAATAATGAAAGCCTACACAGAAATAAATATAACCATCGAATGAAAAAAAAGAAAGAAGAAGGAAAAAGAAGAAGAGGAGGAAGAAGAAGAAGAAGAAGAAGAAGAAGAAGAAGAAGAAGAAGAAGAAGAAGAAGAAGAAGAAGAAGAAGAAGAAAAGGAAGAGCGTGTCACGAGGTTTTGAGGATATCAAAACGAAACGGGGAAAAACTTAATATCCCAGCTACAGTTTGTTTTCCAATTGTCTGTGGAATTTGATATCGTTTTTCATTTACATAAATTAATGTGAAAGTGTTAAGCCTCTCTCACATTCATAAACCAATAATAAGATTAAAGGACCGCTCTGGAGCAGCTGGAGCGGCAGGTGGACACTATGCTCGTACACCAAAAACGCGTAAAAGGGTGGTTTTTTCACGGACGGGTGATGTACGCGCGTACAGTGAAAAGGGTATCAAAATTGCAAATATCAGGGGGGAAAGGGTATACTTTTACAACAGCTTGATTTGAAATTACTTGTTCAGAGTGCGGACACATGACAAAATACTTTTTAGGGTATTCCGAGATCGAAGGGTAATTACTTGTTTAGGGTCCATTTTGAAAGTCCATGTACGAGCATGGATTCCACCTTGTAATGACAGTGGCCCCCCGCGCAGCTGCCCTATTATTAATAGTTATGAGCATACTCACATGCACGCAGCATAAGATATAGTTTATCTTTAATATGTTATTGTTCTCGTTATCAGCCCAACGTGACTCCGGTTATCATGATCCGTATATCGTTTTGATCGTTTCCACCTCTTAATTTTTACTCGTTATACAAATTAAGTCATGAATTTTAAGTATGTGATCAGGACGATTTGACTGATTTTTAGGTATTTAAACCTGAACATTCTTTGAAACTTCTGTAATCTAGAAAACAAGGCATACGCGGGAATTCTTTCCCGGAGGGGGGGGGGGGGGGGGAGGAATATGTTCAATATTTGAAGGAACACGCAAGCGAGGGAACGAAGCGATCGAACGGGGTAGGGTGTAGATCTGGAGGGGGATATGCCCCCCTCTCCGACACGAGGGAGGTTTCATATTTTCAGAATTGAATTGCTCGATACTTTGCCTGAAATTTATTGAAATTTTTCAATTAAGAAGTAAGGTTTGATAATTTCAGGAGGGCAAGAAAACTGCCCCTGCCCCCCCCCCCTTCCTCGCTGCGGACGGCAATGCTGAAAATTTCAGAGAAAGAAAATAATAATCGTAACGTTTGAAATTGTGATAAGTTGTCCGGTATTGATTTATAGATGGCGCTTCACGCAACGTTTTATCCCGCGGGGCAGAGATATGACAGTTCATGAGTCTCGGCAATAGTGGTGGGTTTGTTTGTTGTTGTTTTTTTGTGTTTTTGTTTTTTCATTTTTTTTTTTTTCATTTTGGTAGGCTCGCTTACTTGCGTCTGTGCGATGCACGATGCATAATCAACTTCGGCAAAAGGGGATAGCTACATGTAGGCCTACTTCGGCATCTGTTTGGGTAGTCACGACTATAGACTGGTTCGTTCTTTGTTTTATTGATCTCGATAACACCACTGATCTGTTTGAAAAGATTCTTTTCAAACAGATCAGTGGATAACACAGACCTGACAGAGGTAAACGTGTATAGATCTTGCACGGATCGAACGTACGGTGTGCGCTTGATTCGAAATTATGCCAAGATTTTTCCACCAAGTACGGCTCCCTTAAAGACGCTAAGTGGTGGGCTTTCATGGGGAATGGATTATAATTTGCTGACACCAGACTTTGAGAAAAAAAATACCTGTAATAGAGCTACATTTCTGGAGCACAGCAAAACAAACTGTCCCAGCACAAACTAGGCCTGAGTCGAAACGGTTCCCCGCCCGGGCCCCGTCCGTCGAGCTGAAACCCGGTTTTGTGTTCTCGGCTTTCGGGTTTTCATCATATCAATAAGACCCAGTATATTGCTGATTTTAGAGTTGTTTCATTATTAGAAATATTTATATACTTGTCACATCAATGTCATGTACTGTACGTTCCAATTTTGAGGAAATTTCTCACCTTTGCACCCCCGTTTGGTTCTTGCAAGTTCATTAAAATTAGTACATTTATCCATCACTCTTCAGTGCCAACGTAACAAACACTCTCGTTCATGCACACGCACGAGCTAGCGCTAGGCAGCACACATACAGTACATACATGCATGCACACAGGTTGTTATCCAGTACAAAGTCCAGACGGCGTAGTTCATTTTCCACAAAGGGATCAGAGAATCAAGACAGAAGTTAAGACATAAAATCTAGAATTATGAAATATAGTGCAACATGTTTTTATGGTTTTATTCAATTGAAGAATAAAATACACCTTGTATATTTAATCGGATTTTGATTGATTATAAGAAAAGCACTGTCACTGAAATAAAGATCTACCCCCATGTTGAAAATAGACTAACCCTCATTGAGTATGCAAGTAGTGGTATATCGTATACGCAGAGCGTTTCCCACCATTTCTGAACGAAAGAGGAACGTTCGGTCTTGTGTTCTAAACCCTTTCAAATTTAGATTTTTTCAGGGAAATTTTTCAGAGACAAGTTGAAGTAGATATTTTACTAAGAAATATGAACAGGTGATGCAGTTTCCTAAATTGAATTCCACACTCAAATGAATAAAAATACTTTAATAACAGTTTAAACTTTAATGATGAAGGTTATGAGAATTTTATATGGAAGTGAGCTATGACTAGAAATAAAGACTAGCATTTTGACCCTTGGCCTCTAGCTCCCTCACAACCAGCTGTAACTTGTCTCGGCATGACGGCTGAGATCAACAATCTTTGGCCTAGATACGAAAGTGATTATCTTGGGAATGCTTTGTTTTGTTGTTTAATCTCGGAGTCGAGTTTGTGAAGTGGTACACTTGGAAAAAGAAATATCCCGAGTAAGCAAAGAGGAAATATTACATGGAAAATGAATCATTTACATGTGCTTGTGATCGGCCGGATTTATAACCTCCCTGGATTTGCAGTTTTAAGTAGCCTGAGGTCGATCTACTCCCCCTCTACTCCCTGCTTCCCCATAACCCATGCTTCCCCTGCGCAGTCAGAGGATTTGCCGGTGGTGCATACCAAGTGGGTATTCAGTTACTTGTTTTGAAAAAGGTCAAATGAGGTCAATAAACTTTTATCACTGCTGACTTAAAAATTTTCGGGTACCCGGTCCCCGCCCGTTTTTCCCACTCAAACCCGGTTTGAGGAAAACCCGTGATGACTCAGGCCTAGCACAAACATTCTTCGGCCTGCTTCGGGCATTCTCGGGCCAGGGAACGTGAGATAATGACTTTGCCATATGGGGAAAGGGTGAAGTATACAGAGTATTACATAAGGTCTGTTAGTCATAAAACTCACAGTGATGGACAACACCTGTTACTGGGTAAGCACCCATGGTGTCAAATTCCCCATGAAAGCCCACGACTTAGCGTCTTTAAACAGTGCGTCCATCATTTTCACTTTTTATTCATTCATTGTTGTGATGAGTGAATGCAAAGTGTACACCTGAACTTAGATATATGGACATTTGCTATATTCAGATATTCCATATTTTCCGTAAGCTGGCGGCATGCAACTTTAGAGTTCAGTTTTGTTGCCGTTGTGTTTTATAACAGGAAAAATAATGCCTATAAACTCTATCGATTTTGAATTTTGCCAATCACTTGCGATTGGTCGGAATCATAATGGACTTTTATTTATTTAATCATTTGTACTTTAATTCTAATGATTGTAATATCAGCATCAACCGTCCGCGTTTCATTAAATGCTATTATCATTGATGGATATGGATATGGAGGGGGGGGGGGGGGGGTG
The DNA here is from genome assembly GCA_029962745.1 of Echinometra lucunter. Classification (NCBI taxonomy): domain Eukaryota; kingdom Metazoa; phylum Echinodermata; class Echinoidea; order Camarodonta; family Echinometridae; genus Echinometra; species Echinometra lucunter. Next base: position 18,367,362 of record CM057162.1, read on the forward strand.
GAGATCCAGTATGTAGTAGTAGTAGTAGTAGTAGTAGTAGTAGTAGTAGTAGTAGTAGTAGTAGTAGTAGTAGTTTTATTTTTTTCGCATAAAACTAAGCATTAAAAAACAAAATATACGGGGGATTGCCCACATTCAGCTAAACCAACATTGGGAAGCTGGTCTTCCGTGGGGTCCGGAATAAATACATAACATAAACAAAGTAAAACAAACATAAGAACAAATCAATAAATGAGATTATCAACAAGAAAACATACAACATAACCAGATAAGTGAGAAAAAAAATAAAGGAACAAATAAGCAAACAAAAATGGAAAATCCTATAAGGGATGTGGGGGGGGGGACCATGTGCTACAGTTCTACAATCTTAGATTTGAGTATATTAATACTAGGGGATGACTTGATATGAGGAGGAAGTGCGTTGCAGGCTTTTGCGTTTCTATATTTGAATGATCTTTTGAGGGAATTCGTTCTTGGTTCGGGTAGTTTTATTTTAGCTCCAATGCGCGAAGGGCAGGAACGGGTTATCAACTCAAATTCATTTCTTAGATATTGGGGGGTTAGATTATTCATAATTTTATACATGAGGACAAGGGAATGATCATGCATTTCTTCTTTTTTTACAAGAGTTGCCAATTAAGAGCATTATGAATTTCCAGGACAGTGACATGAGATTCAGGTTTAATTTGAAGTATAATACGACCTGCCCTATTCATGCTATTTTCTAATTTTTGGAGGCGATCGGTGTATTTCTTAAAAGTTGCACTGTAAATAACGTCACCGTGATCAAAATATGGAATGATAAGTGAATTATAATAAATTTCAGTATCTTCTCTTTACTCTGACCCAGTCTATGGCTTCTGTCAATTTCTCTAGCATTTAATGCAATGCCTAACTTTTCAGTACATATTTTGATCTGCAAAATTTTATGCAAAAGTTAAGGTCTAGGACAATTTTTTGGTGGGACGATTTTTCCCCACATTGAAAGCAGCAAAAAAACTAAGCACTAATATCGAGCCCCACCACCCCAACACCTATCCCCATCCCTTTTTCAATTTTTTTTCCCCTTCCTTATTAGAGTTCCATATATACCTATCACCTGCATCCTCGACTCAAGTTTGTTTGTTACCGGTTTTTTGTAGCGCCAGCTATGAGCAGCTGCAGCACAATGTATGGGTCTAAATTCCATCAACTGCCAGCAGTTTGACTTTTTCTATTCGGTAGCATTATAATTCTGTGATCTCTGCGTCCACTTGAAAACATTATCATATTGACACTAGGATTTCATTGTTTGAAATAACATCTTGAGTCGTAAATAAATTGTGACTTGCGACGATTATTTCAAACGTATTTTCAAATGTATCACAGCATCATTTATTGTATCTGGCAACCTTTATGCTGAAAAGTGCCATTGACTGTTTATGATGCTGTTGCCGGGATTACGTGCCGTGATATCGTTTATGTAAATTATCTAAATGACTGTAACAAACAAGTTTTATACTGCTGATTTTCTAGATAGTAAAACTCTGATTTGAATTTCGAAACGTTATATGAGGAATCCCAATTCGTGAAATAAAGTGAAACTTCGCAAACACAAATTTACATCATCCAACGTCCTTGTATAATGCAAAGTTCATTTTCAATTTGCCACATGTGAGTTATCACCGAACAAAGTGGGAGAAGGAGAAGAAGGAAAGGAGGGGTAGAAGAGGAGGAGAGGAGAGGTTGAAGATGATGATGATGATGATGATAATCATGATGATGATGATGATGATGATGATGATGATGTAGAAGAAGAAGAACAACAAGAAGAACAAGAAGAACAAGAAGAAGAAAAAACCCCAAGAAGAATTGAAGAAGAAGAAGAAGAAGAAGAAGAAGAAGAAGAAAAAGAAGAAGAGGAGGAGGACGAGGAGGATGAACAATTTTGAAGACGATATTTAAAGAAAAGATTAGAAGAACATTGAAAAATGATCAAAAACAAAGAGCCAAAAATGGAACCAAGGGCGAGAGTGTTGCTTGCGTGTGTCTTTTTTAAAAGGATATACCAGAATACGTGATGATCAGTGTTTACTCAAGAATGATCAAGAATGATTTTACAGTTATACCAAGGTCATAATATGCCGATGTGCTCACTTTGTTATCTGTCTAACCGTCCTTTAGTCCCCATTTCCTTCATCAGATAACGCTGAATAATGTCTATGACGACAATTCTATATTAAATATGCTTTTTATCATTGTTATCATGTCTTCGGCGACTGAAACAGAAGCTCAGTTTTTCGAGAATTTGTCTCCTTCTTTGTAAGGTATACTGCATTTAGGTGCATTATAGACACATTGCTATAGTTTCAAGAGGAAATGAATGAGAATTGCAAATCAATTTCAATTGGAAATTGCAAATCAATTTCAATTGAAAATTGCATGAGTTCCACTTCTTCCCTATGCATGCTATGTATTAATTGTTACTACTTCCCATAGACAGTTACGACTTATTCCATAAGTCGTATGATCAGATTCAGACTTTCGGCTCTTCCATGTCTGTGATTAATATGGTAAATACGCCATACTAAAGACAGGTGCTCATGAAAAGCTAGACACAGGTTAGGAATTGCGTACCCGCCTGCGACACAATTCGTTGCTTAGCTCATTGCAGTCAAATACACGAAGTATGAGCCATAGATATGCTATGCAAGATCGTATCTCATTCACAGCGTTTATTTCTTGTATTATTTTCTCTTTTTTTTAACGAGAGTTGAGTCGTCGTTGTTAAAGATTAACTTGAAAGTACACAAAAGACGACGCGGAAGGTTATTTGTTTGTTTGGTGGTCTGTGAGTGAGTGCGTGAGCGATGAGAACAGTTAGTTTTCAAACTGGTCCAAGTCTGCAGTATATAGGACTCGTGTATTACAGCCCATGTAGAAGTAGGCCTATTAAATTTTTCATGACTCATCTGTCGAGAAATAATAAACAAACAAACAAACAACCCGCTTTAATCACGGTAAGTGCTATAGATATTCCCACAGGAAATGTCAAAAGCATTATTTTAATACCATACGTTATTCCAGACTTATAAGTTATCAAAATACTGAAATCAGATTATAATTAACCCTGGCAGTTTACTTTGAAAAGTCTTTATAAGGCCATGAAATGGTTGCAAACCAAATTGTTTCCCCGTGACTACAAGCTATGGATTTATTAATCATATAAAACTGATATTTTGCTTGGCTGCGCTATCGCCAAAGTCCCCATTCTAATAATATTTCATGTTCGTTCCAGGCACTTCTTGGTGTTTGCTTGCCAAACTACTTCTGCAAATAATGACTCCCAAGCATAACACAAGCGTAAGCCATTCATCCACAAATCTCGATATTTCTTTTCCGTTTTTTTTTTTTTTCTTTTTGTTTTGTTTTTGTTTTGTTTTTTTGCAATTAATGTTGCTGATTAGAACCTTTCTGGTCCCATATTTGGAACCTTTAAAGGTTCTTCAAAGAACCATTAACATCATAAAATAACCTAAAGGTTCTCTAAATGGTTCTAATTAAAAGGGGTCTTTGGAAACATGGTTGTATAAGAAATGTTTTGGGGTTCTTGAATATAAGAACTCTTTATCAATGTTTAGAGAACCCCTTTTTCTGGAAGTTCTAAATATGGGACAAAAAAGGATCAAACTGACACATTTTTTTTTCTAAGAGTGCACACTCTATACGTTCAGGAATGGTTATCCCTTCTGAGCACTGCATTTTGGAGTGGAAAGCCATGCTGAAGATGGAAAATCCACTTTAAAATGAGTTTTTCAGACCGCAACTTTTAATGTACTGCACGATAGTGAGAGTGAATTACTAAACATTTTGACAGGGAATTTTCACCAGAAGATGAAGTACGCCATGGGATCCAGTTTATTTCTACTGTTTTGTGTCATGAGAGTTACGTAGGATGATGTTGCTAAACACTGTATACACTAAGAATAAAAGGTTCAATTTTTCACCCTTCAAATGCAACACTGAGAGCTCCTTTATGGGTACAACTTTGAGCCCAAGGAAGCATTATGTACCATTAAGGGTGCAGTGAGCTACATTTTGCATTCTTAAGCATGTTAAGTCTGCAGAGTTGTATCCCTTAGGGAAGGTGCAAATTTGCACCCTTTTGAATGACAAAAAAATCTGCACCCTTAAGGGTGCAGACGGGCATTTCCTGGTGCAAACAAGTACAAAAGGGTGCATCTTTGCACCTTTTTCATGTAGGTGCAAGATTGCACCCCAAAAGGTGCTGCCATTGTTGCATTTAGAGTGCAAAATTGAACTTTTCATTCTAAGTGTGTTAAGTGTGCTTTAATGATTCTGATTACATTATAACTTGCCCCCAAATAAGTCGGTAATAACGATTCCCATTTGCATACCACTGTGCTAATTTGTTGGGGTTTTAAGCCTCTGTTTATTCACGTTTCATTTAAAAAAAACACATCATAATGCGAAGGAGAAGTTTCCCATTAACACAAAGTCAGAAAAAACATGTAAGGATAAGATGATAGCCTAACCCAAATCTAATCACAAAATCAAAGCGCTTTATCCACGTAGGCCCATTTGACTTTTAAGTATAAATCGCTAAGAAACATCAAATAGTTTGTAAACGCTCTGTAAAAATGTAGCTGTTGCAGTGGTATTGTTATCATGACAGTTGTGAACACGAACAAGGACTGCACCCATGATAGTCAAGAGCTTCCCACACAGCATTTTTATCTCTTCCGATATCTGTTTTTTGCAATATAATTATGTCGACATAATTTACGAGATAACATTAATAGCCACTGTTACTGTTAGCAGGGGAAACTAATCAGAAAGACGACCATTGTTTCTTTTCTTCATATCTTTAGTTACCCGCCCCCCCCCCCTCCCCCCAAAAAGAAGCAAGAACACCCCCCGAACTTTGTGAAAACCCACCCTAACCTTGGAACTGTTTATAACACCTTGTAGGTTTGCTCACTACTATCAAAATAGCATAGATGTTAATAATAGCATCACATGCATCATCAAAATTAGTTTTCAGTGTCCACTGTGAGTTTTTGCTCTTTGTTTCTCGTCCAAAAATGTGTACTTTTAATCGTTCCTGATTTCTTCAAAACCCAGCTAATGGGCATATTGTCTTCAATCAGTCCCACACAATGATTTCCGTGTTTGCTTTGCGGTGACACACATAGAAGACAAACACCTCGACAAGTTATTAAAATTGCTTTAGCGGTGTCCTGTTAAAGGCAAAGTCGAAGCTTACAATAGCAAGTTGATTTGATTAAATGAGAACATTCAGAAGACATGTCAATAAAAGTGTGAGAAAAGGGAGAAAAAATTGTCAAACTATGCCAATGTGTATGCAAGTTTTAAAGCAAAGTATACACATAAAGATCTCTCTCCAAACTTTAAATTCACAAACCTTCGTGATCTCAGGTTTAGTGTTAAGATAAGAGATATCCTGATAAATGTGCATGGAAAATACAGCTGAAAATGTTTTCTAAAATTCAATTCAGGTACTGGTATCATAACATATCCTTTTTTTGGGGGGGGGGGGTAGAGGGATTGGAATTCATTACAAAATGCGAAAGAGGATAGAGAGTAGCTTGTGTTATTTTACAAAATGAAATGCTGACACAATAGCGTCAATGACTTTCATCAAATTATGAAAAAAATACAACCAATTCTGATGACCAGGTGGAACTTCACTTTGAGAGGATGATTAATCTTTAGAATCAGCTACGAATGATCAATATTTGCCCTATCATTTTCATCTCCTTGCTCGAGATACCTTAATTGCATTGTCATCATATTACAGACATGCCCTGTGTAGTGAATCACACTGTTGGACTAGGTCGTGTTTTATGATCACGATGACGGAGCTGCCAGATATTTTTTTAATAGCTTAAAGTGATTAAATTAGTCTGGAATCACACATATTTTTTTACACTTCATATTTCTTTATAGATTTCAAAGGTGAAGTACCAGGATTTTGACATTCTTAATGTCCCATTTTGGTGTGAAATCGGGAAAAAAATCAAATGAAATGTACCGATGTTTCTAAGGCAAATATCTGACAAATCGAAGTCTGTTTGTTAGTTGTTGGTTTGTCCGACTCCATGTCTTTAATACACTGTCCATACATGATATTTTATACACTGTACATGATATGTATCGACTCAGTACACGTATGTTAAAGCCAACAAAGATATTATCTTTGTTGGTTTTTGCAAAAAAAAAAAAAAAAGTTCTAGCGGGTCACTATTGGGTATTTTCATCTCTTGCCTGATTAAGAAAGGGAATCTGCCTCGGCTCTTATAATTCCTTGGGTGATTATTTTCATTGCCTCATGGCATGTAGCATTGCTAAAATTAAGGAAATACTAATACCCTGACGGCGCCTTCACATTCCAGTGAGAGTCTATGCGGGCCATGTAAAAAGTATTTTCTTATTTTTTCGTCATTTCTCATAAGAAAACCTATGTTAAGAATTATATTCTGAACCGGAAACGGTCTCTAGGCCTAGCCTGCTGAGGCATTAAACGTTCTTACCGATTCTACGCAACGTCGTGAGTCAGCCTCATAAACACAGTTGGCATTCCATAGTTCGTTACTCATTAACTCATCACGCCCTGGTAAACAAACGACACATCTGAAGCATCCCTCTTCTAAACATGGTATAATCCAACCCACACATGTTCCGTAGTACATACAACTTTAACGACAAACCGCCACTACACGCACACACACACACACACACACACACACAACACTAACCCACTTGCAATCAAACTTATCATAAAAATTGATAATTGTTTGCACATTTACCGAAGTCCGTTTACTTGTCCTTTAACCCCTTTATCTGTTTGCCGCCATTTTGCCTCTTTCTCTTTCAACACATTCTTCATGAAGCTGAACCGATAAAATTTGAAACAGGCCGTCTGCGTATTGAGGACGAGATAACGTACCTTTTCCTTAATATTCACAGGCGTGAGTGGACACTGCCCCGCCAATTTCTATATCTTTGTGGCGTGCGATCTTTAGGCAGGGAACTAAGGAAGATGTCGTTTTGAAGGCACCAATAGATATTGACTCCACAAATTGGAATATACCAACCCGAGACTTTTTAATCTATGCATCCACTCTTGAGGACCTGACTGAAATCTTAATTTATCATCATGAGTGGGGAAAGGAGAAAGAACTTATTTTGTACTCGTCTCGTTTTAATTTTATGTTTTGTGTGGACTGTCGACTCGCAATGTGAGTATTATTCTTTCTGACTCATTTTATCAAGCATTTTTAACATGCATTATATAGGCATATGATATAAATAAAGTGTAACTGCAGACTTTTCGAAGGGGAATGCAACACACTAAGAAAAAGAGGTTCAGTTTTGCTCCCTTCAAGTCCAACACTGGAAGCTCCTTTATGAGTACAACTTTGCACCCTAAGAATAATTTTTCCTTTAAAGGTGCAGAGTTGTACCCTTGCACCTTTTGAATGCAAAAATTTCTGCACCTTTAAAGGTGCAGAGTTGAACCTTTAAGGGTGCAGACGGGCATTGTCGGGTGCAAAGCAGTACAAAAGGGTGCATCTTTACACCTTTTTCATGTAGGGTGCAAGACTGCACCCAAAAAGGTGCTACCAGTGTTGCATTTAAGGAGCAAAATCGAACCTTTATTTCTAAGTGTGTTCCATAATACAATTATTTGTAATGTAAATTTGTTTAATGTAATCACTAAACCAGGGAAATATTGTACAAGCAAGCTTTTTTTTTTTTAAAGCTACTTTGCAAGCCGTTACCTGCCGTTACCAGCATTACCTGATGATTACCAACGTCATGGTGTTTTAGATGCCGACTGCCATTGATCTTGAAACAAGAACAGTAATGGATTTAACGCATATAATATTTAGAATTACACAAGAAGATCAACCACAAAGAAAACAAAAAAAAAACAAAAAAAACAAAAAAAAGAGAGAGAGAGAGAGAGAGAGAGAGAGAGAAAGAATGTTGCTTCGTGCGCTCTTCGAGCTGATGACAAGGTAGAGATGTAAAGGAAGGGACCGTTGGGAGAAAGTAAGAACATGGGAAAAACCTAACGGTTTTTAACCCGTTATTGAGAGAATGGGGAAGGACTTGTATAAAGAGAGAAAAAATAAATGTTAAGAAAAAAAGGGAGCTAGTGACAAAAGAAACTAAGGGCAGTTGAAAGAAGCAAATAGAGAAATGGATGAATAGATACATGTACTAGAGAAAAATGCAAGGGAGAATCATTAAAAAAAAAGTCTTTTAAAAAATCAAGGGAAAAAAGGGGGTTGGTTGCGAATTAAAAAAACAAACCAACGAACACAACCTGATATGATCTTTACTGTCATCACCGAAATGTGTACGTCCATAATGCTGGTAAAATATTTGCCAGTGGAAGAGGAATTCCGTAATGTAGGCAATAAGTGCCATTCTTAACATTTATTACTTCGTTGTCATCCGGAATTTAAAAAAAAAACGAGCCCTTCCCACCATCAGTATCAATTATGCTAATAACCATTTTCAGCAACCGATCTTTATAATGAAGGAATATCGGCAGAAACTGAACAGGGCAAGTCAAAAGTATTTGTTAATAATAATAATAATAATAATAATAATAATAATAATAATAATAATAATAATAATAATAATAATAATAACAATTATAATAATAATAATAATAATAATAATAATAATAATAATAATTATAATAATGATAATGATAATAATAATAATAATAATAATAATAATGATAATAATAATAGTAAAATTATTGCATTTAGTATGGAAGTTATGTTGACTTTGCGTGTATCAGTTTAATTCATTTTCATGGGGTTCCCAGCTTTATTAGGGGGGGGGGGGGCTATTTTCTAAACACAATCCCAAAGAAGTGCTAAATATCTTAGACTTGATCCGTAATGTATTTAGGGCAAAACATCTTGGACTTATGAATTAGAATATGTCAGCGAAGTATCTTTAAGAGAAAAGTACTGTAGTAGAAAAAAGCATACTATGCATTAATGAAACAGATCTCACCAAAGAAAATGAAGTCGATTTCTTGTTCATGGAGTGTTGAATTAAATGTGGTAAGACTTTATTTTTTATATAGATTTTATACTAACAGGATTAAAGGCTATTAAAATAGCTATGCACTTACCACTAAATTCAGTTAAAGGAAATGAATAGAGAGAAGAGAAAATACTTTAGAGATTCATCAACATGAAATGTTCCAATAGTTCTGATAATAATACAGTCATTTCTATAGCGCCTTTTCTAATGGAGACTCAAAGCGCTTTAACACAAAAGGAAAAACAGAAACGATAATACAAGACATACACTTAAAGAGTAACATAAAGAAATTAAATGAACTAATTACGAGATATATATAAAAGAATGAATGCTGACAAGCGGGCATCTTAGCACAATCCCAAAGAAGTGCTAAATATCTTAGACTTGGTCCGTAATGTATTTAGGGCAAAACATCTTGGACTTATGAATTATAATATGTCAGCAAAGTATCTTGAAGAGAAAAGTACTGTAGTAGAAAAAAAGCATACTATGCATTAATGAAACAGATCTCAGCAAAGAAAATGAAGCCGATTTTTTGTTTGTGGAGTGGTAAATTAAATGTGGTAAGACTTTCCATTTAACAGGGTCGTAAAACACAGGACTCTAAACTGTACTTGTGGTGAGATATTGGTATAGCGCCATGGTGTCAGTCTTACGCCAACTCCACTTACTTCTTGTTCACTTCACTGCAGTGGCGGATCGGGGGTGGTGGCGGGGGGGGGGGGGAGGCTTACCTCTGTTATTTTTCTTTATAGCGCTGAAGGCGTATACGTTGCTGAAATGTTTTATTTGTTAATATATATAGTTCAAACGTTCTACGACCGGTCGAAGTTATAAAAACACACAATGGTATAAATAAAGACGTCATCAACAAGTATCATTCTTTTGTCGAAACTTCTGCCTTTATAACCCATGGAAGGGTTTATATGTTTGTGTGATTATGTATATACATGTACAGTATCTGTATAATCCTAAGGTATACAACAGTTGGAAATAATAATAGAAGCGTAGCTGAAATCAATGTTCCTCAGAGCCGCCCTCTTGGAGCATTGATTGAAGCTACGATACTATTATTCTCTCGTTTCCTTCCGAATGATACATATTTATCCACTTTAATTGTGATTTCTTAGCTCCCCTAATAGTTTAACGTTCAGAGTTCTTCAGAATCTTTAATATTTGAATTTGAAACAGGACAAAATTAATCAACAAAGCGATTAACCTTTAGTCGGACGATTACTTTAACTGAGTGTTCCCAACCTCCATTCCTCTTTTTGAAAACGATGATATCAGACAAAAGTAAACAATATCACCAATTTCGGGATGGAAAGGGGGGGGGGGGGGGCGGGCGGAGTTCTGAAATCGTCTGCAGTAAAGGAAAATAGATATGCTTCTAGTTGTTGGAATAACCCATTCTTTATCATCATGTTTGAGCGGTGCACTATTACTTAGTCTGTTAAAATCTGAATTTCTAATTTCTAACTAGAAACCAATCATTGATTTTCGACTTGAAATGTATAATGGATAGCGATCTAAATTCGAAATTCCGAAATAAGTGGTATTTCATTTCCTACCATATTTATTTTGCAAGAATATCAATGCTTCGAATGCTTTGTATTGTAAAATTCTCACCCCATTATTCTTCTCGGTTATTTCAATACGTAAAATATAAATATAAAGCTGTTTTCTCTTTTTTTCTCATTTCTCTTTACAACCACCCCCAGCAATTTACTTATCTTATTCATTTGTAGGAGGGGAAGGGGGGGGGGCGGTACTGAAATTTCTTTCCGGAATTTCGCTGTGATATCTCATAGAAACGGTCCTCGGACCACAAATCAACCGACCCGCATGAAGTAGAAAATTTAAGCAGCCCGTGGAGAAAACTTACCTAAACTCCCCATTTCAAGTCCGCCCCTGCTCAAATGGATGTCTTATTTTAGTTACCCATGCACTTCATGCACTTGGCGGTTATCTGGGGTGTTAGGAATGGGGGTTATCCCTTAGATACACTGTGTATACTTTTTGTCTTATGCAATTATCGGCCTAGCTTTTCTGCTAAAGCGGATGCAGCGATATGAAATCGTTCCAATTACAAAAAGGCTTTTAGCTCTGTATAGTTAAAGGGTTCAGTGTCCTTGTACTTTATTCAGAATATGAGCTTCAAATGATAATTCTTGAAAAAAAAATCGGTCACAGATTAAAAACATAACATACAGAGTGAACATAAAACCAGTTATAGTAATAAAGATGAAGGAATTGAGGAACGGCAGGAAGCGCACAAATCAGGACGTTTTCGGAATCGATCTGTCATTCCATTCCGCGCGTTGTGGTCTTATATCATGTATATGTTATCTTTTCTTTTCTTTACACGTCTTACCCATTCAGCAGCAGAAAGGCGTGTGATGTTTTTGTTTATGTGTTTGTTTATATATTTCTCATGCACAAACTGCACAGTATTTTTTTCAGGTGACTGGTAGACTTTGATACTTAGGGTAAGGATTCTTCAAATGGATATCTTGATTTTAATAATAGCATGAATTACATTTGTTCCCCCTTTTTAAATCTTTCTTTCTCTGTTAGTATATCCTTATGGCTCAACCAACGGAGATTCTTCACTCGCAAACTCCAACGACATTGCATACCGCGTGGACCTGGAGAGAGCCTTTCCGTTTGGCGGAAAATACCACAGCACGTTATATGTAAGTGCGACAGTTCATTATGATGAGTGTTACATCGTTACTGCATGTAATACTTTGTATGTAAAACAGATTATAATGTGTTAGATGTTAGAGCTGCAGAGCATTTTAGGTACCAGAGTAAATAACAATTAAGTATCACAGAGTATTACGGTGCATTCATGTTAGTAAATGCAACAGGACGTACCACAATACAATATGTGTAACAGTGTAAGTACCGCAACATTTTACATGTACATGCCACAGTAAATGCAGGTTAACATATTAATATGTAAGTGCCGAAGTATTACATGTACCTACTGCAGTGCGTTGCAAGTACGGTACCGCAGTACACAGTGGTTAATTGCATGTAATTGTGTAACTGCTGCCGTGCATTGCCTGTAACTACCACAATAAAGCATACAGTAGTGCCACAGTAAATTATATGCAAAAGGCACGGTAAAATTGACATCAACTGCATCTCATTTTCTGGTCACACTATTCATCTGTCACACACTTGTCACAATCTTGGTGTCATGTTTGATTCGCATATCACAATGTCCAACAATCAGATTTTATACATCTGCAGATCATTTCGCTACCAATTGCGCAATATCGGTTTTATTCGGAAATATTTGTCTAAGTCTGCCACTGAAAAAATAGTTCATGCTTTAATTTCATCTCCTCTCGACTTTGGCAATGCCCTCCTGTTCAATCTTCCCAAGAATCTGTTATCCAAGCTCAAGAAACTTCAAAATGTTGCAGCTCGCATTGTTACTCTGTCCACCAAGCGTACGCACATTTCTCCGGTTTTACAGTCAATACCCTGGCTCCCTGTAAAATATCGTATCATTTTCAAAATGTTATTGCTGATCTTTCACTGCATTCACGGTTCTGCTCCCCAATATCTTATCTCTTTAATTCAGAATTATACTCCTGCAAGATCCTGACACTTCCAGTCTCTTGTGATACCTAAAGTTGCAAAACCCTGGTGGGGGGGGGGGGGGGGGGGGGGAGATTATTTGCCCATTCATGCCTTCCTGAAGACATCAAAAAGTGTTTAACCTGTGAAAAACTTCAAGAAACATCTTAAAACATTTCTATTTACTTCCTTATTTCTTAAAAGCGCCTTGAGCACTCCACAGAGTTGATCTGTCGCTATACAAGTCACATCTATTATTATTTATTATTATTATTATTATTATTATTATTATTATTATTATGATTATTATCATTATTATTATTATTATTATTATTATTATCATTATTATTATTATTATTATTATTAAATTGTGAGCACACTACCACTGTACATTACGCACATTTAACTCTCGCAGGGCATTGCATGAATGTTCCACAGTGCATGGATGTTTACAGTACACCAAAAAATAGAATCACGGTAAATGTATGTAAAGTGCCACAGTAAATGCATTTAAGTACCACAGAACATTATACATGATATACATAAGTACCACAGTTAACTATATCTTAATACCACAGCACATCCCATGCTGGTACCACTGTCCATTACACATAGGTGCCACTGTATTACATTTAAGTACAAGAGGACATTACATGTAATTATGGCATGAAAGTGCTGCATTGCGTTACATATATAAGTAGCACATCAAATTAGAGGTAAAACAGCCACAGTGATTTACATGTAAGTACCAAAATACATTACATTTGATCACTATGGCACTTTGCGTGTAATGCAATAAAATATGTGTGAATGTGTGTTGTGGTTATGTATATACACTTGTAGAGAAGAGACACAATAAGTTACATGTAAGAACCAGAGGATGCGATGACGATATACAGTACAGTAAATACACTACGGGATGTAAATCGGCATTGTGTTTATTATTCTTATTTCATATTATTCATTTATGTTAGAGTATTTACTGTATGTGTGTATATATATATATATATATATATATATATATATATATATGTGTGTGTGTGTGTGAGAGACAATTGAGAGAATAATAGCGTAGCATGAATCAAAGTTCCCCAGAGCTGTCCTACCATTTTCGAAATTTTTGTAAAGGTGGAAAAGTGTCTCCGCCGGGAATCGAACCCGGGCCTTTGGATATGAACGCCAATGCCTTAACCACTAGACCACGGAGACGGGCCAGTGGTTTCGGCGACTTCAAATTCGCTTAACCGACAGATTGACAAATCTTCAACCCTCACTAATTAATTCCTTTGTTGGTGGCAGATGAGTTTCGAACAATGACCTGCCGCACACCACAGCTGGATCCGAGCGAATGATTTGGGATACATGTATATGTTGGAATAATTAACATTTTGGGATCATGTAACATATACAACAGCTTTGGTAACCTTTGGCAACCTTTGCAAAAATTTCCAAAATGGTAGGACATCTCTAGGGAACTTTGATACATGCTACGCTATTAATCTCTCAATTGTCTCACATGTATTTATTTCCATGAGATTTGCCAAAGCTGCTGTATATGTTACCTGATCACAGTATATATATATATATATATATATATATATATATATATATATATAAGGCTTTGACGTTCATAGCCAAAAACCCGGGTTCGATTCCCGGCGGAGACATTTTTTCAACCTTTGCAAAATTTTCAAAATGGTACGACAACTCCGAGGAACTTTGATTCATGTTACCGCTATTATTCTCTGAATTGATCTCATTCATATATATACTGTATATATATATATATATATATATATATATATATATATTGTGGGCCAGAAAGTAATTAATACAGTATTAAGTTAAATTTCCTGTACTAATGATGTTTTTGGTAAGATTATTCTATGAATTATTTTTGAAAGAGCATTTGAAATATAACTTATGAAAAATGTGAATCCTTTTTAGGGGGCGAGGGTATGAGATAAGTAACGATGAAATGGTAAAACTTAAAGTGGACATTGTATTTTAGTTCCAAGCGTCTGTATTGATATCGGGGTTTATCAAATGTTTCGAAAACCGATTCTACATTAATAATAATAATGAAAATAATCATAATGATGATTATAATACGGATAACAATAATACTAATAATGATGACAATAATAATTGATTAAATTCAGATGCAATGCTCAGTTTTAAAGTTTATGTTCTGAATTAATAAATGGTATTCTGTGGCTCTCGCTTTTCGGAAATTGAAAATCAGGTTGAATATTCAGAGCATTACCTGAAGAATACCGAAACTTGGAATTTGTTCCAAACGAGATTTATATCCTTGCACATTACGATATAAAAGCCTCGATATGATTCATGTCATAACTTTGGCGTATAAAGTTAACGATCATTTTTTTTTTTTTATGAACTCGTTTTTTTTTTTCAGATAAGCGACAACGGAGTGATCTCATTCGATGATCCCGTTTTCGAGGAGTCTGATCTAGCAAGAAATCGAAATTTACCGTTTTACTACGATGTTGTGAGTACTTCGTTTTGTTCATGATAAACATACATTAAGGGCCTACACATAACACATTCGTGATTTATCGAATAAGTCTAATACATGAACTATATATTTCGAGAACCGGGTGCGTTTTGAAGGATTTAGATTTCCTTTTAATGAAAATGGAAAGTAGTCTTCGATGATGGAGTCACTTACGTTTAAAGTGACAGTGAGAGGCAACTTCGGAAAACCGAGCACGGCGTATAGAGCAAGATGAATATAGAGCCCTCATCGTTCAGTACGAGACATTGTGTATAAAAGGCATGAGGAAAATTCTGCAATGTCGACCTGCTGTTGACAATATATTTTATTATTTTGAAAATGCTGCGAATATATTCATTTCAAATGTTTGTCTTTTGAAAGTCATTTTATATGGCAAATCATTCACGGAAGGTAATTTACACGCAGCATTATATTTAAGAATATATATATATATATATATATATATATATATATATATATGCCTATAGGGTACATTAGCTGGACAGACAACAATAGGGCTAGGGTTATATATATATATATATATATATATATATATATATATATATATATATATCGTTGGCAGGTTGACTTTCCCCATGCATTTTGTACACACTGCCTCACACTGAACGATGAGGGCTCTATATTCATACGCGGTTTTCGGAATGTCTTTGCTCGGTTTTCTGAAGTTTGGTCTGACTGACTGATGAATGTCTCCCTTTTCTAGCCTCTTTACTTACTTTGCTTTTTTTTTCTGGTAAAAAGAGATTTCCTTAGTTGAAGAGGTAATATTTGGGGATTGGGTGTTTTGGGAGTGAAATCTGGCAAAACATAGATAATCGGTATGGATCTCAACAAATTATAATCTAACCATCCTCTTCAGAGCAGGAAGTGAAAACGACATTGCGTTTCATGCATGACCACTTAAACATTTTTAATGCAGTGATCACATCCTTTTTGCACGTGGGTGTCTGGGTTTTTGTTCTGTTTTTTTTTTTTTTTTTTGCCGACAGTCGGCCAAATCCTGCGATTCTTACGTATTTCGTTTGCCAGGCTGGCAGCTGGCCGTGCGCCTATTTGCATATCCTCTTGGGCGTCTTGGATCCCCCTCATAAACATGTCCTCTTTTATCTGCAAGAAATATTTCAGTGAACGAACTGCCCTGATACTGGTACTGACAACTAACGTTGTTGCATTATGCCTCGATCGGCGTAACGGGTTTCGTGAGACCTCCTTAAGCATGCCCTCCTTCAGCATTCTGCTTGTTCCCGCGTGCTTGAAAGAATTGTGCAAACCTGCTAAATCCGTCGTAGACCACGTGCAGAGAGGTGCTCCGGCGATCGTGACAAATACATAAATCTTGATCTTTGACCGTAACCAATCAATGTGAGAATCTTATCAATTTCTTCTTACAAAGGATGGTGATGGAACATCAGAGGATCCCGATTCAATCTTCGCTTTTTGGGCGGACGTGGACATCTCGGGGACTAACAGCGGCAACGTATATTATCGAGTATCAACCACCTCTTCTCTACTGGAAACAGCGACCAATGACGTCCGTAGTTACTTCCGAAGCAATGTCAACTTCAATGCTCAAGTGGTCATCGTGGTGACGTGGGACGACGTCTCGTTTTATAATCAAGAAGGCTCTTCAGACCCGGTAAGGTCCATATAAGGTCATATCTGAACAATCCTCAAGTGTCTTCGAGGAGTCGAAGGGAGTGAGCAGAGGATTTTTTCTGTTGTTGTCTGATATTTTAAGTGGGCCATTTACATCGTTTATATTCCTCAATTGGATTTGGTCCCCTTCCTTACCCTTTGGGTGAAGGGTACGTGGGGAAGGGGGAGGGGGAGGAGTTCTAAGCTCTCAGTGAATAAAAAAACAATAACTGGATTCAATGCGAAAAGAACAAAACTGTCTCGTGAGGTTATCTACCAAATTGCTTTCATCCCCACTCCTTTCCTTTCCTTGTCTGCCCCATGTCTTAATACGCGGAATACAAAGGGAAATGCATTTCAGGGAACCCTTTTAATAATGATGTCTCTATATAAACATAGATTTATATAATTCATCAGCGTTGGCAATTAGTTCTGTCCTACCCTAAACATGTTCACAAAAAATGCATTGGAATGAGCTTTTAAAATGGTCTTGCCCGTGTATTAATTCAGATTCAGACAATATTCCCCGTTATGTCCCTCAGAAATATCTAATATTCAGAAACCCCTTTCGTTGTTTTTTTCATATTGTTCCGTCATATCGTCACAGAGAAATACTTTCCAGGCAGTCCTCATATACGATGGGAAGGAGTCGTTCGTGTTCTTCATCTATGAATCGATCACATGGGTCGTAGGTACAAGGATGGGAGGGGATGCCAACAACGGAATCTACTCTGAGTCACAAATTGGCGTTGCATTGGTAAGTGGGCTCCATTACTGAACGATTATCGAAATGAAATACCTACTGATATGTGGCCGCAAGTCCAAGGGTATTTACATTATCATTATCATCATTATTATTGGTGTTGATATCACTATCATCGTTATCAACATCATTATCGTGATCATGATGGTCATCATCGTCATCACTTTTATTTTTTCTCTGTTTTCCAGGTTGGCTTTCTTATGAATGATGGTGGCGCTAGATATAACCTGGCTTATGACCAAAATACCTTGCTGGCTTTAGAAACTGACAGTAACGTGGATGTCGACGGGGTCTATGCCTACAAGGTCGACGGGATCTCTGTGATTGATCTGATCTGTAAAGACGAACCAGGAACAGGTACTCATGACAGTATGACAGAAAAAGTAGTATGATGATCCTGCTGGTGGTGGTGATGTGGCAAAAGTAGGAATATTGATGGTGACGATTGGAAAATGATACTTAAAAAGTAAATGGTGAAATGTAATAATAACAAACATTAATAATGATGACAATAACTGTTATGAGGACAATAATAATAAACATCACAAAAAAGGATTAATATATGTATATTTTTTTTAACCAAAAGCAGATATTGGTGATATTAATGTGACGGAAGTAATAACACCGATAACGATCATGACAAAACGTTACTTATTATTATTGAAGATAATTTTATGACACATGCATAATAACAATGATGATGATGACAATAATCATGATGATAATGAATGTGAAAGAAGTAGTGATAATGATGATGATGATGATGATAATAATAATAATAACAACAAACAATAATAATAATAATAATAATAATAATAATCAATAAATAACTAAATTAATTAATTAATGTCAGTAATAATGACCATAATAACAACAGTTATTATATGTACTGAGTTCTCTTTGTATCTTCATCTTTATGAATACTAATTTTCCTCACTGAACGACCATTATAAGACCACCACACGTCCTTGCAGTATAATATCACAGTGAAAAATAATCACGAAAAGAAATATTTCAAATAGTTTATAGAATTTCACACATGTGACGCAATGAAAGTGAAATTGAAATTGAAAAGTTTTTATTTGTACTGCACTTCGCAGCGGAGAGGCTGAATTATGTAGAATTTACAGGGTATACATGTAAGAAATATGTTCATATGTAGAATTGATTTAAAAACGTCAAACTTGGAAAACCAATGTAAAACAATACAAGACAAGAATAATGGCTCAACATAAAACATACAAACAAAAAGGAAAAGATAAAATGCCACTGTAGTTGGGGGGGGGGGGGGAGTTCGAGTTGCTTAAACTGCATGTATAAGATTAATCCCGAATTCCTGCGATCTTGTCAAACATACCTTGTTGCACGTTTCTTGAGAAAAGCGTGCAAGACAAGGTATTATTACCTTAAAAAAATACTTCTGAAGTAGTAGGGCCTACTATTGTCACCGGGAATACTAGGCTATTGGGGTGTTGCAAGAAAGTTGCAATCGATTGCAAATAATTGCTAGTTCTGAAACAACCATTCTGATTGGTTCAGGGTCTGCCCTTTTAAGAAGACATGAATGCAACAATGATTTTGATTGGCCAGTGACAATCAGTTGCAACTTGCAATCGATTGCAACTTTCTTGCAACACCCCAAATGTGTACTGGTATATGTGCGGACTTATGGGCTGATTCCTTTTCTGAATTCCCTTAGTGTTGTCCGTCACACCTGCTCGAAGTGGAATGATGGGAGGCGAAAGAATTTATCTCTATGGACCATGTTGGTCTCCGGAGTTGTTGCAGACCTGTGTGTTTACCTATGGCGACGAAACCATCCAAACAGTCAATGCTACTGTCATAAATACCAACGAAGCCTACTGCGTTCCGGATCCCTTTTTTCTTGTCGGCGAAGTTGGCATCACTGTGGTGAAACAAGGCGATACTGTAGCAAGTTCGCCTTCGACTACCTATTCTCTCAGTAAGTATGTGGCTCTTCCATGTTTCCGTGAAGTACAACATCGGATTTTGACATAAACATCTCATCGGGGTAATAGAGGCAATTTCGGAGGTTGGGAATTTCTTCGTGCAAGTGGTTCGTCAAACTGAAAATTCCCGACCGATCCATTCCTGTAATAAACCAATCTATAGAAACAAAATAGCCGTTCAGTATCCATAAAAGTTACGAAGTTCCACTTGCAATAAAGCACAAAGGCAAAGGACTATCACCTACTAGATTTTACTACTGCATATAGTTCATGACCACAGCGCACTCTGCGACATGTATGTACGATGACCAAAGTGAATTTGAAGCTTCATTATTTTGCAAGGCCGGCGACCTACTACAGACAAGTGAAGGTTTAAGAGGCATTCCTACACGAACGAGTGGGTCGGAACTTGGCAGAGAATAAGTTTACATGAAACCCATTTTCGTTAAAAAAAAAATATATATATATATAAATTTTAGTCTTCTCGACTCCCATGGCTTGCCGTGCAAGTAAAATTTTTAGCCTGGTCATAGAAACGTCACACACATGAATCTGCAGTTTTTTTTTCTTTCTTTATCTCTTGTTTATTTCTTGTTTACTTCTTGTTTATTTATTTATTTATTTATTTATTCATTTATTTATTTATTCATTCATTCATTTTTGATATCCAGTTGAGAGTGGGAGAGTTGACCCGACTGTGACTAGAGTGAATTCTGATAGTTCCATCTGGGACACTACCGGAAACACACTCACCATCACTTGGACAGAGGATGAGGAGAACTTTGGCGGTTCCGACAGCGCTCTCACAATTAGCGTCCTGGCATACCGCGAAGATGGCTCGGGACCACGCTGGGAAGAGGTTTACGTCATAACTAATAGTACCGCTGATGACGGATCTTACCCCTTCACTCCGACTGCGCAGTCCGACGTTACGGCAGATAACGCATTTGGTGTCATCCGCATTACTGGGAATGCTGCAGGGTAATGCTGATGATGGAGATAATGATAATGATGGTGGTGATAACAATGATGGTGATGATAAAGATGATGATAACAGCAAGAACAACAAGAATAATAATGATGTTAATAATAATGATAATAATAATAATAATAATAATAATAATAATAATAATAATAATAATGATAATGATGATAATAATGATGATATTGATAATAAGAACAGTTATTGGTGGAACACTGTGTAGCCTCTTCAGTATCATGTGCTTTTCTCACTGAAAGTCCTTCAGTCCGGTTATTACCCCGGTCTTTCCGTATAGCGCTCAGTGCATTCAAGGAAACAAATTGTACCATGTACCTACTCGATCAAATAATGTCTTGCCAAACGACACTATTGCTGCTGCAGGGTTTCCCACGCCGCATCTCCTGGGGGTGTTTCAAAGAGACCAAGACTGACTAAAATCGCACTTAACTATGGCAGGCCATTCATGCCACTGTTTTCTTTCACCATCGGTCTCTCAAGAGAATGATGCGCAAATAATTGTCATAAATTTGAAGAATTTACTTTTTTTTGTTTTCTTCATCAATGAACTATAAACAAATGTCAATTCTGCAGATTTGACCATTATTTGCAAATCCTTAGAGAGATCCATGGTGAAAGAAAACAGTGGCATGAATGGCCAGCCATATTAAGTGCGTGTTTAGTCAATCTTAGTCTTTGTGAAACATCCCCCCCCCCCCTTGACGTTGGAAGACTTCGGCAATAAACCATAAGAGGACTTATTGATATCAAAGTTAGTACGAGATTCTTCCCCGACCCATCTTTAATTACTCAGGGGCAGAAATCCACTCTTTGACAAGTCTAGTGAAGGATGGAGCCGTTCCTTGATAAAAAACCACACTCAGAGTTACTGTAGTGGAATCTACTTGCGGAAGTAGATAGTTTACTACACACTAATACAATAATAATAATAATATGCAACATTTATATAGCGCTTAATACAAATGTTTCTAAGCGCTGCATATCATTACCCCGGCTTTAGCACGGCTGCCGTGATCAGGCGCTCGAGCATTCAAGGAATTTCTTCCTACCGGGTTCCCATTTATTACACCTGGGTGGAGAGTGACAAATGTAGATAAACGTCTTGCCAAAGGACGCGAGTGCTGCGGTGGGATTCGAATCCCGGACCCTGTGGTTCAAAGTCCGGAGACTTATCCACTGATCCACAACACCTCTACACAATATGACTCCCATGGATTGATACTCCTGCCTGTCCCTTCGCCTGCCTCTGATATTGCAATTTTTGTAGATTTCATGTCGTATTACTTGCGTCTGACCGGACCGGACGCTCCACTTTTTTCCCCTTTCATGTAGCCGACAACGTGTCCTCTGGAGCGACATTCACCCACTTGGCTATCTGTTGGAGCAGTCTTATCAAGATAATCCCGTCCAGTGGGCATCCGAGAAATGCCAGGAATGGATAACTAATGACGACCTTCGTTCAGGAAACTTTCTTGAGGTATGGAATTCATAAATTCTCAATTTCTTCTCTGTGATTTCTTCACGTTCCTATCTATTTTCAATCGTCTTGGTATTTAAGGAGAATGGAATCCAGGCATCAGTGTTACTCTTAGTGAATGGAGATGACTAAGAAGAGTAAACGGTGAAAATTTGAGCAAAATCGGACAATCTGTTCAAGAGAATTTTGAAAGTTTAGGTAATCACTATTTGGGGGATCCTTCAGTTGGCATCTTTACTATCATCTGCGATTTCACCGTGGAAAACTCTCCATTCATTTTGTACATAAATTAAAAAAAAATGATTTATATGAAATTTCAAATCAAGAATCAACATGATTCTTCCCAAAATGCTTGCAGAATTGATGTAGCCATGTCATACTCAAACAATAAATGAAACGAATTTCTGTTTTTCTTGAAAATGGAGGAAAATGTGAAATTCTGTGTACAAAATGAATGGCGAGTTGTCCACGATGACATCACAGATGCTGGCAAAGTTGCCAACTCAAGGATCTTCATTATAAGGATTTACTTAAACTTGCAAAGTTCATAACTCTTGAACAGATTGTCCGATTTTGCTCAAACTTTCACTGTTTACTCTTCTTGTTCTTCTTCATTCACTGGAAGCAGACTGATGTCTGGGTTGAATTTTCCTTTAATTATCCTTCCTGAGGAAGAATCGACCATTTTCAAAAACATTTTTCAAATAATCCTTTGTTACTGTAATGCAAAATGAACCCTCCCCCTAATTAAATGCAAGTCGATATAAGAAACCTGTGACAATCAGTGGCGTAGACGGGTTCTTATACCTGGGGGGATGATTTGCCGTTCACGAGAAATCGAGGATCAATTTCGTATACAGATACACACATACGTACGCACGCACGCACGTATACACACACACCCACACACATACACCTGAATGCATAGCACCGGCGTAAATCCACTTCGAGGAATGGGGGGGGGGGGGGGGAAATGATCGAATTTTTTGCCGATTTTTTTTTTCTTTTCGAACTCACATTTGAGTTCACCCACCTGCCCTCACTCACTTGCACAGACCCGCTTACACACATTTTAATTTTTATCTTGCGAGCGAGCGAGCAAAAAATTACCACTTTTCTGGTTTTCAAACGCTTTTCAAATAGAAATTCTATAATATGATGAGCGAGCCAAAAATAAATACTCTTCTGGTTTTCCATTGCATTTTCAAACAAAAATTCTAAAATATGATCGAGCGAGCGAAGCGAGCGAGCCAAAAATAAGCGTTTTTCTGGTTTTAAGTCGCATTTTCAAATAGAAATTCTAACATAATATGATGGTTGTTTATGACAGATTATTAAAAATTATATTAACGATTAATTTAAATATAATTTCTTCCTTAAAAAGTGAGAGGGGGGATATTTGTACACGCCATCCCCCCTCTCAAAAAGTGGGGGGGGGGGGTATATCCCCCATCTCCCCCGGGATTTACGCCAATGATGCACAGACATAAATAGAAGATATACGAACAAACGAAAATAGAATATGGACTGACACATATTATTGCATATTTGCATCACGCTATTTATCCGTTTAAAAAAATTTTGTTGTTACACCACTTCAGAAGAACTGTGAGAGCGCCGAAATTACCCAAAAATAAAATATAGATAACTACACAAAATCACAATAATGATCTATATAAATTTAGTTATGATAGTAATCGTCATTTCCGTCACATTAAGGATGATGATCACGATGATGATGATGATGATGATAACTATTATTATTATCATAGGCATAATAATAATAATAATAATAATAATAATAATAAGAATAATAATAATACATTACTGATTATTATTATTATTGTTGTTATTATTATTATTATTGTTATTGTTGTTCTTATAATGATTATTGTAAGCAAAAATCCTTCCCTAAAACCTGGGGGGATGATTGTACATGTCACCCCCCACCTTGTGAGGTGGGGGGATGCATACCCCTTCTTCCCCCCCCCCCCCCCCCCCCCGCTGTCTACGCCCGTCAGTGGTGACAAAGTGTTTTTAAATTTTTTTAATTGGTGAAGAGTGCCGAACGTGGATTAATGTTTTGCCGAAGGATGCTAGTTCGAGGTTGGGATTTTAATCTGCGACGATCTTGGGGTCAAGATAATAAACCACTCCACTACGACACCTCTACATTCTACACTGAGTATGAATACATACCTCCAGTGATTACGAATTCGGACGGGTATCTTGGAATTCCATTCCTGACCTTCCTACTTTGTACTTTTCCCTCAGAACCTACCACCTTGTCCGTGCACCCTCGACCAGGCAGAACAGGATGTGGGCACCTTCATCACCGACCCAACCTGCTACCCAGATGGCGGTACTGACACCTGCTCCAAAAACGAAGGGGCTATACATTGCTTCCTGAGCGCCTATGCGAGGTGAATGGCTAGACCAATTCGTAGAAGTGATGAGCATGACTAGGGGGTGTTTCACAAAGACTAAGACTGAAATCGCACTTAACTATAGCAGGCCATTCATGCCACCGGTTGCTTTCACCATCAGTCCCTCAAAGGATTTGCAAATCAAGGTCACAAATCTACAGAATTAGCATTTTTGTTTTCTTCATCAGTGAACCATAAAAAATGTCAATTCTGCAGATTTGTGACCATGATTTGCACATCCTTTGAGAGACCGGTGGTGAAAGTAAACAGCGGCATGAATGGCCTGCCATAGTTAAGTTCAATTTCAGTCAGTCTTAGTCTTTGTGAAACACCCCACAGATGAAGATCATCTGTGGCAAATTCCAAAATCCGCCGACACGGATACTTGTTATGTGCTCATGAAAGTCGTTAACACATTTGTTTAATACCTTTATACCCAGGTGGAAGTAGGCTATTGTTCTCAAAGGGTGAAAAGGCTGTTCATAAGACACCTTTCTCAGAGTAACTATTCTAATGTTTAAAAGACATGTTGATATCTGGGGTCATTTTGTTAAATGCGTTACCTAAAACTGGTCTATAGGTTGTATTTCTATCATTTCCGTGCCTCCGTTTCCACATGAATCTACATTCCTTTCCTATCCCCCATCCCCCCCCCCCCCCCCCATGCATGAAGACCAGTAAAATGCTTCCAAAATACTGACTGACCTGCCATACTAAGTATATTTCACAATTTAGCGTCTTCAGATATTGACAGACTAAACATGATTTTGATGATGAATATGTTTTGTTGTTGCTGTTGTTGTTAAACTCATACTTCATATCAGCAATCATTCTTTAGCTGAATTCGAACCAGACACAACCATAATTATCAGTGTAAACTCGTGAATTGTGTGTAAATTGAATTTTGAAATTGTTTTTTAACGAGGTAGCGTCATACTTTTTAAAAATAAACCAGTGCTTGACTTGTGTGCACTATGAATTGGCGGAAAGATGAACTTCAGCATCACATAAATCATAGTTCAGAAAATCGATACCTGCGTCTTTAAGCTGGGTTCTGTTTGACGCCTCTACAGCCCAAGAGGACGGCAATAAAGTTATTAGAGGCCTTCTTAATATTGTCAGAAGTAAGGCCCACCTCAGTGACAACTCTATCCCTATTGCGCGCCTTCTAACAAGTTTTCTATGACCGCCATTGTCAGCCTCGAACATTGTCAGCCTCGAACATTCCAAGTTTTCAAATCCGTTCTAGTTACTGAGGTTAGACCCGGATAGGTATCCTCATATTCAGATAGCATCCCCCTTTCTAACATGTCTAAAGGGCTATCTGCAAGAAAGACCGTGAAAAAAAATGCTCCGTCCTTTACTTCGTCAAAGAAACTTGGTTAGCGCATTAGGCTCGTTAAGGCTCAGGGTTAAGGTTAGAATTTGGTGTGGTAGTGTTTGCTTCATTATTAAAAATAGTGCACGAAATCAGCGTGGAACAGTTGTTGATGTAATATGTGTCCAAAACACCTTTCAGGCCACATAACATATCATTCTGCATTTTACCAACTAAAAGCAAAGTCCTCTGACTTCTGAGGGTTTAACAAAACTGTACATCTGTACAACTATAAACTTCCCTTTCATCTTACTCTTGCTGTAGCCCGGAAACCATGTCTGGAACCAAATGCTGCTACGATTCCAGTGGCCTCCTCATGCACTCTGGTGATACCCACTATGCAGGAATGTCAGGACTGTCCCACGTACGTGGTTCCAGTCCTTACATGCAAGCAAACCTGGTCCCGGAGCTGTCGCACTGGACCAACGACATGATCGCTAAATACTTTTGTTGCGAGTGGTCTCGCGAGGATGAATGCTTCGAATACGTGACGAGGCGACCTACGACTGACTGTGTGGAATACGAACCTCCGAATATTGGTAGGCACATTTGTCTCTGCTGTCGATGTTAACCGTCCATACTTTCACTTAGAACTTGTAAAATCCTTTTTATGCTTCTGGAAACTGGTTGGCCCGAAGGTCAGAGTTTGGAAATCGTTATTCTAGTGTTAACCAGCCAGTTGCATACTGCAATTGTTTTCCCCATATTCTTTATTACTCGTTCCAGTAAACAACTTTTGTGTTGAAAAATGACACCAAATGAATCAAACGATGCAAGGCAACGATGTTTAGTTATATGCTTAAAGCGTATAAAGAAGACATAACAAAAAAAAAGAGGTAGATACAGAACCGATGTTTTAAGTGTGAAAACAGAAAATGTATAACTAAAATTTTAGATACATTTTAGGATAGGATTTCTCAAAATGTATTGTAAGTTGTATGAAAAATGCACGGACAGAATTTGCAAATTCCTTTTTTATGTGTTTGTTTTCTTTGACATAATTAACAGAAAATCAAAATGTATGATTTTTCCTGAACAGCATTAGCATTCGGAGATCCTCACTTTATTACTCTGGATAGATACAACTTCACCTTTAATGGCCTCGGCGAGTACACAATGCTCCGCTATGCAACCAATGGAGCTAAGACGGGTGCTTTCGACTTTGAGCTTCAAGGACGACAAGTGAGGTCCATGGACCAGGCTGGTAAGACGACATTGCCTCAAATCTGAAGCGGGCTATATATCTGTACATTTAAGTATTAGGGAATATTCCCGAAGGGCAGGACATTTTTTTTTTAAATTTTTATTAGGTGGTCTGTCGATCGACAGATCACCTCTTAATTTTGTTGGATTTTTTTTTTCAACGTTTTGATTTTTGTCCACGTAATTTCTCAAAATTGGCTGATTCAGTTTTCGTGCAATTTTCGTCAGTCATCAGGCCTATCAAGGACACGTTCCAGTAAGCTTTTCAAGGTCATCGGGTCATCATTACGTCATCCAGGCGCCATTTTGTAAATATCTTCTCAGGATCATATCTTCATGACAAATAGTCATTACTGGTTCATATTTGGCATGACAGTCCATAATAGTCCAAAGAATTCCATGTAGTCAGACAGTCAAATGCAACATATGATATGGGAATCCCATTTTTCTTTCTACATGTTATCTCTGTGAGCCATGTTCTGGTCTATCGGTAAAGCGTATCTCTCACATCTTCAAGGGCCCTGGTTCGAATCCCGGCGACGGAGGTGTCATTTTTTTTCTTTTGTAGTTTTGTCCTTTCATATTACCATTTTATTCGACTACTTTTACACATACAATCACAAACAATGCAATAAACTGCGTTATTTTGCCTGTTTTGTCTACTGCAGTACAGTGTACAATAGTATACAACCCTATTGCAAATATCATTCGTTAACGTGTAATATATCTTTGGGTCAACTGCTCGCGATACTGAGATATCACATCGTCCCATTTCTATGACGTTAATCTTCTTCCCAGACGTTTACATTTTCTTCAGTTCATCAGGTCATTGTGACGTCATCCAGGTGCCATGCAGTTATCGGGACAGACCACTTAATTCGTCTTCAGTGACGAATTCAAAATTCTCTCTCTTTTTTTTTTTTTTTTACTTGGGGTTAATTGACTTTTGGTCTTGGGGCCGTTTGATCTAGGTTTAGTAAGTCGGTCACACCAAAATCCCCAAGCCAAATTTCAGTCCCTGCTCTGTTTAATTCAGAACACAAAGAAGAATAAGAAGAATAAGAATAAGAATAAGAATAAGAAGAAGAAGAAGAAGAAGAAGAAGAAGAAGAAGAAGAAGAAGAAAAAGAAGAAGAAGAAGAAGAAGAAGAAGAAGAAGAAGAGGAGGAAGAAAGAGGAGGAGGAGAAGAAGAAGAAGAAGGTGAAATAGGGAGAAGGTAGAGTTATGCATGAAATTGCCTCTACTCGGAGATCTCTTCTTGAGGCCCTGCTTAGATATAGGCCATGTAGTGATTCTTCATTTTAAACAAAACCAGGAGTTATCCAAGAGCAATGACTATCAAACCAAATCAAACACTGTCAAAGGTTATACCCTCCTATTCAATTAAATCCTCTAGGGAACAGGATCGATGTGACGCAGTTATCGGCCGTAGCAATGAGGGACATTGGTTCTGACTCCATCTTCATCGAGGCTAGTGCCAGCAGTGGAATGGATGTCTACAGGAGGAGCATGGATGAAACCGACATGTGGCAATCAATTTCCTTCTCACAACAGACCTTTACTGATCTACAAGGTGAGAAACATACTGGCGTAGCCAAGATGGAGAGAGAGAGAGAGTGAGAGAAGGGAGGAGGGCCTTTATTCGAATATATTTTTGTGATAACATCTTTGGCCAAGGTGATTTGCCACATTTGTCACTTCCGACCCAGTTGTAAGTGGATACCTTGGACTGCTGGGATAATGATCATGTAACCGCGTAAAGTGCGGTTTAAATACCAAGGAGCCTCCTGCCCTGAATAAATGGTTTTATTTACCCTGGGCTGAGAGATCAACCAGCCTGTTTAGCCACCAAATTCTTATCCCGAAACTCGATAAAGAAACATCGTATAAAGAATCATCGTAAAGCGAAGAGAGTGGTTAGACAAACATCCCGAAATCTTGAAGAAAATGCCTTAAAGATGCACAGCTTCCTACTGTGCATGTTGTCATGGCAAGGCCATGTCTCCTTTCGACCCGCTCACGTTAAGCCCTGCCCATTTATACCGTTCTATGGTCGCCATACGTACATGCACTCACGGACCGTGATTCCTTATTGAGTTCTAGTTCGAAACGATGCTCAGACCTTAGTTTAGTTTTAAGAAGTTTCTTTCAACATGTTCAGTATACATGATATACGTCGTTTCGTTAGTGAGCGTACAGACACAGAAATTCATCGTATAGCTATACCGTTTCGGTATAGCTATTTATTTATTTATTTAATTATTTATTTATTTATTTCTAATATAATAATTAACGCGGGGAATATTACTACTGCTCTTCGTGTGACATGCGGCCCCTGCAATTATTGGGGAGCTTTCGCAAATAGGACGTTAGAGCTTTGGAACGGTATCGGATACGAAAACGAATCTGCGCATGCGCGAAAACTTCGAACCCATCGTCCTGTTGATTTTCAGAACGATCTTCGGCTGATTCAGGGTTCGGTCTGAAAACGGAACGTTAGACGAATTTGTGACGTCAGCCTGTATTGTTGCGGCGGTTACTCCTGAATCAATAGGGCCGATCCACGTTCCTGTCTCCGCACTCGGTAAGCGAAACAACTAACCGCAACAGGACGGGAAGTTGTGCGCTACAACCGTCACGGTCTATGAACTTTCCGTCCCGTAGCCGTACCGAAAGCTGTTTGCGAAAGCTCCCTATTATCATCGCAGCAATGTTAGTAGTACGTACCCATTAAATACACCTGGGTCGAGAGGGACACATGTGAGCAAAACACCCTGTCCAAAAATGTAAGCACGATGCAAGGGTCGAATCCAGGACCTCTCATATGAGAGGTATTTGCCTTGACCACCATACCACAGTGTTCCAACTGTAATGATTATCACGAATATTATCATAATTCTTATTTAAATCTTAGGGTGTGCTGTCGGTGTCACTCAGTTTGAACGCGAGGTCGAGATTCACGGTGTCGTCGCCATGTTCAAAGAAACTGGCATCGGTGTCCACGTAACCTACGACTACGGAATGCTGGCCGTACGACCAATCCTGCCCTCGTCATTAGACGTGAGCATTAAATCTTTGTATTTTCTTTTCCATTTTAAAGTTTTTTGTACTCTTTGGAAAAGTATCATCTAGTTTGAAATACCTGAACAATCGACCCCCTAAACCATGCTAAAATGTTATTGCCCTTATACAATTATCATAATCTTCACTAATCAAGCTGTTGTTTTTTTTTTTGTAAACAAATTTTCGGCATTACTCCCAGTGTTAAAGATCGTATGTTCGATCTGTAATGAAAATCTCAAGTCAGAAAAAATTGGAACCAGCGGGATTCGAACCTGCCATCTACTGCTTGCCGGGCAGCGACTTAACCACCAGGCTATTCTGGTTCATTCATTTACTATCTATTGTCCACGGCGGACCGTTGAATATTAATGAGTCAGAAAGAAGAAGAGGATCTTGGGTATTTGACTCCAGTTCATCGTGACTTAGCCGTGAACCAGAATAGCCTGGTGGTTAAGTCGCTGCCCGGCAAGCAGTAGATGGCAGGTTCGAATCCCGCTGGTTCCAATTTTTTCTGACTTGTGATTTTCATTACAGATCGAACATACGATCTTTAACACTGGGAGTAATGCCGAAAATTTGTTTACAAATTATAAAATTCTCCCATAAAGCTTCTTCATTTACAAGCTGTTGTTGTAACATAAATTATGTATCGGATGTTTTTGGAGTTGGAGGGGGATGGGCTTAAATTGTAATTATTCTTACCATGGGTACATGTATCGGACACAGTTTCTACAATAAGTAGCCTTTAGGAAAGTGTATACCTCAATAGCATTGGTACAAAGAAGAAGAAATACTGATTAACTGCGCAGGCGAAGGATAAGTCATCGATAAGATTTTCTTAATAAAAAGAGAAAGGGAACTCGTTGGTCATTGACATTTCCTTTAAAAACTCTATAGTCAAGCATCAGTGACTCAGCAACATTACTGCTCTTGCAGTGATTTGATCTATCAAGTCTTTTTTTGTTTTTGTTTTTTGTTTTCTATAGAGCAATTACCTTTCCGGATTGCTAGGCAACATGGACGGTGACCCAAGCAATGACCTCGAGAGAAGAGACAGTAACACTCCTCTCGAGGACCCGACCGATGAACAGATCTTCCTGTTTGGCCAAACATGTAAGGTGTCACTGAAATGATGTCTGTTTAAATTTTGAATTGATGTCTATTTTCTACTGTTTTTAATGTACATAAATGCAGTATATGTTTCACAGAAAGACTCGATGCGAACAGCGTCCCGAAAAGCGGATCTTGTGTTGCGGATACCGAAGCCACGATGGCATAACAAAAAAATTGAAAAAAAAAAATGAAAAGAACATGTTAGAGCATCGCTAAAGACATCATTCAGCGTTATCAGATGATGGAAATTAGAATAAGAATGAGTAGAGATAGAAACGATGGCATTTCCATCGATATCATTATCATCATCATTGCAATCACCATTAGCTGTAACAACATCATCATCACTCTTGTTGCTGTTGCTTTTAGTATCATTTACATGTGTTATATTGTTGCAGGGGAGATCGAATCCGACTACAACCTCTTCCGCTATTCGTCCCGTAGAGGACACTCGGACTATCACAACACTTCCTTCGTACCCCTGATGAACGTCGCACTCCCCACCCTCTATCCTGCTTGCAACTTTGTGGACCAGTGCCTGTTTGATTACGAAGTGTCTAACGATGACGCTGAACTGGCTATGGCCACACTCGGGGCCTTCCAAGCCTTCGAGAGCAGCTCTGAAAGTATTCAAAAAAGTAAGTTGACGCCTCCTTAAATATCGTATGGAAAAAAGGGATAAATACGGAGAAATAAATGAAGAGCCCTTCAGAAAGCGTTTAAACAATTGACACCTCTTCTCATGCTTACTGAAAAGAAATCGGGAAATATGTGATACCCAAAAGCTGCAGTCAAAGCCCTCTAAACTCTCATGACCTTTCAGAAAAATGATGATTATTTAAAAAAGATATTTAATTGTGACCCTTATAATTTTCAAAGAGATTTGGCAATGAGGAGGGATAGCGGAAATAATTTGTACTTCCAACGTCGCTTTCAAGGAATCACCACATCACTATAAGTTCGCTTATAAGTCGATCGGTGAATTCGGTGGTGTGCCTTGCGTGATGATAAGTTGCACACTCACTTGTAAAACTGCCACAATGCAGTATTACAATATCATTTTACTGTGCTCGTTGCATGACGAAACCCTCATCGTCCAAAGTCTCTGCATTAAGTATGGCACAGTGATGCTATCTGAATATAATCCCTACTTTGTAACCTATCAAACCTGAAAAAGGGAGAAAATAATGTGGACTGATAGATGACGGTATTGATTTAGATAATAAGATACCTATAAATAAAATATTTTGTAGTAATAATGATGACAGTCGTGTAGAATAACGGAGAAATATTCTAGATTTTATTCCATAATACTGGATGGTCCTGCAGAAGTTCTCCCTTTGGAAGTATCTGTTGTGTATAGCCACCACCTCTCACGCCTCATTTTCTCATGCAGCATTTCAATCAAATATTGTACTCTTTCCCATCCCCCCCCCCCCAAGTCGACGCTTGCCCGTATCTAATCACACCACTCAACGGCTCGAAGACGTACAATTCAGATTCAAATAAATACTTCGAGGGTGCTCAGGTCACGTTCAGCTGTGATGGTGTCATCTTGGTGGGGTCGGCGTTCAGAACATGTGTGTATAGCGCCGAGCAGGAAGGCCTTGTATGGACGGGGTCGGTAGGAGATACCGAGTGCTTTGGTAAGGTTGATGATGAGGTGATGAGGATAATGATGACAACAGCAGCAATAGTGATTATAATTATGATAACGCTGACAGAAGTAAAGATGATGTGATAATAATATTATTGAAAATGATGATGATTAGTATAATGATGACAATGATAGCAACTGCAATAATGGTTACAGTAGTGATAATAATGACAGTTGTAAAAATGATGATCATCAGTGGCGCCGGAAAGCTCTGAGGGGACAAAAGATTGGAGGGGCAAGCTATTGTGTGTTAACAATGGCTTGCCCCTCCAATCCTTTGATCAGAGCATTCCGGCGCCACTGATGATGATGTTGATAATAATAATAATAATTATAATAATATTAATGATACTACTACTGCTACTACTACTAATGTTGATAATAATAATAATAATTATAATAATATTAATGATACTACTACTGCTACTACTACTAATAACGATAATAATAATGATAATTATAATATAGAAAATAATGACGACTAGAATAATAGTATGAGTATTATAATGAGGATTGTGACGATAAAGATGAAGATAAATATTACATATCAATAATAGTATTTAGTACTAGTACATCTACTGGTACTGCTATTGCCGTTGCTCATGGTAATACTAATGGTAATAATATTAATAATTTTGATTACAATATGAATTTTGATAAGGATAATGAAAAACAGACACAGAACTTTGTGCGAAGCAAAAAAGAAGAAGTAGGAAAAAAAAAGAGTAACCTCAGATTTCTGGGTACCATCTGAGTTTCTTTTGGCCCTTTTATGTCCCGAATTTGAAGATTTTTTCCTCAGCTGTTTCTGCAAGGGCACCATATCCAAATATGATTTTGTGTCTGCCTTCAGAAATAGGCCTATCTGTCTATGGTTTGCATTGTACTACTCAAATTGGTGTTTAAAATTTCTCTAGAAATCTATTTATGTTGATAGTCCTCGCTCATACTATGGAAAGGAGATCGTTCACATCCGGCAAGCATGCACGTAAACATTTTTTTGCGTTTTATTTCCAGAATCTACGTGCGGCATATTAGATACACCCGCCAACGGTTTCATAAGTCTTAGCGAAAATCGTCAGACTGCAACATTCGCTTGTGACGAGGGTTTCACTATGAGCGGCTCCAGCGAATCAGTTTGCCAAGACGGGGCATGGACAAGTGGTTCCCCTACGTGCACCCGTGAGTACTGCACCCCAAGTCCTTTCTATCCTACCTTGCCCTTGACTGCACCTTTCTCGAGATTTGAGCGCGCAGTAAACATGTACAGTTGATCAAAACGTAATGATTTATCTCGATAGGTTGTATTTATGCTGGGAGACTTCTTTCAAAGCACCAGTAATCTTTTGTTACCCAATTTAAGTACCCACAGTCATGACAGTCTATGTGAAAGAATGAGTGTTAATTATGTGGGAGTTTGTATATTCTGGTTTTCTGTGACGTGTGCATGGTAGTCACTTAGTGTGATGAGAAGAAAGGAAGAGGAGAACGTAGAAGAAAGATGAAATAGAGATAGAGAGAGAGAGAGAGAGAGAGAGAGAAAGAAGACGAAACAGAAAGAAATGGACAGAGAGAAGACGAAAAAGACTGATCGTGTGCAGAATCCAAATCTTGAAAGCAGGGAAAGGGGGGGGGGGGGAATGTGATCATTCAAATGAGAAAAAAAGTGAAGGTCTTTATTGAAGACAATGAAGGCAAATAAAGGGCATATTACAAGAGACCTACTGAGAAGGGATACAAGTTGGAGCAAACGGAATGAAAAACTAATAATATCCTAAAGATGCATACATCCCGTCCCCGAAACACATAAAACATAGCCAGTTACTAACCCCACTCCGTTGATTCTAGCCTTTCTCTGTCCCCCTTTCTCTGCCCTGCCGCTCATCAGCCAACGATCTCGTCCCCGGCGACAATAACGCCTTGGTCATCGCTCTCAGTGTGGTGTTTTCTATTCTCTTTATCGTGCTCGTTGTCGTTGGCGCCTTCTTTTTCTACCGTTACTGGCAATACGGCTCGTTCAATACCGAGAAACAAGAGTGAGTTTGATTTTTATTTACTTTACTTAGATGTTCATGAGATAAACTGAAGTGTTAGGGACGTTATAAACAGGATAAACAACAACCCCCAAAAAAAAATCGTCACGTGCATCGAGTTTCCTATAAAACAATTGGAAACGAGAAACTTCTGCTATATGTTAAACTAACTCGCCATAGAAAATAAACGTAGTGTTCGTGGAAAGCTCAACTTCATTTTCTTTGTAAATATGAGCTTACAATGCCCACATAAATCCACTAGGTATCTTTAACTCTTTTTTTTTCCAACTTTATACTAGTAACCTAAAATATAGAGTATAAAATATACACCATTTAAATTCAAAGTGAACGATAACCACGAAATTCGAAACTTTAGTTGTTAAGGGGTATATTATTCAATATTTCTAATGGTTCCAACTAGGATCTGTTAAAGCGGTCATGATCAATAAAGTATGACGAAGTACGAATTCTAGATAAGATAAACTGATTAGTTATGATATATTGTTTAACGAAAAATGCTACATGCATTTTGAATATCTTTCTAGAACTGCACAACTAAATTTAAGGAAGTAGTTTTCTTCCAATTAGATTACCATATGCACTGTTGTCCCATTTTCCATCGCCTCTTTGCAACTCCACAACATTTTCTCTTCCCCTTTCCTCTCTCAACCCTTCACGAACCTTGATATGACCATGCAACAGACCTAAGGTTGCCACCAAGGAAGCAGAAATCAACTGGGGAATGGAAATCGATTCTGGTGACCTCGACCATATGAACACAGCCGACGTGCCTGCGAGAACACCCCAGCCATCGAACGAAACACCTTATTTATAGTTATAATCCTCAATGCTGTATTTATGACACATTCGCAAGCACTTTGCAGAATTAAGGGCAATGTTAATGCCTTGTTTCAATCCCTTTCAATAAAACTAAGTTTACTTTATGATGTGACTAAAGTGAGCATGTTTCAAGAAGGGACAGGGGAGAATAGAAATTGTCTTTTGTCGATTTCTTTTTTCGAAATTGTCATTTTGTAAAGAAAATGGCATGAATGGAGTTACTTGAGGACAAGTGTATATATTACGCATTCATCAAAGTTTTAGTTTCTAATGATGACCTTGAATAAATGGAGAGAAATTAACTCTCATTCCCAATGTGTTACTCATCATGTTTATTCATTTCTTTTGCCCTAGATGCGTTTGTTTGCAATAAAAATGTTTTCAAGCATTTTCAATTCCTAATCTCCCTTTTTGAAACATGCATTAAGTGTCACTGTGTCTTGACCAGCGTCACAAGGACCAAATGTTTTCATAAAAGAAAAAAAAATGTGAAGTGGTGATGTTTGAGCAACAATATGTTACTATGGGCATGTAAAGCTAATTTTTTAGCCTCAAATAACAACATCAGCATTTACGATTCATATGCAAGTAATAGTGTAGCAGATTAATAAAAAAGAGAATGAAGACGTATTAAAGAACCATTGTAAGTTGGCATGGTTGGTGAGTCATTGTCACGTTCTACACCGTAATTAGCTTCACCCGCAACGAGTGACACAGTGATAACTCAGATATAGCCCAAACTGTATCTAATGAATGCGACTTATGCCATGGCTTTGTGAAATATTTAAAAATGCACTCAATTCTATTAGCCTATCCCAAACGAGATGAGATTCTTATCGGTTTGACGTCTCTGATGAACTTCGAACTTTGATAGAATTCACCCTTCAGGATTCTACAGAATCAAAGATGCACATCGGTTCTGGTCACGCAAGCACATCGTGAAAGAAACTTTTCCCAAGCAGTTTGAAAAGGTTGATCATGTAGTATGTATATATATATATACACCCTCATGTCTATTGTAAGGTTTTGGAATCACAAGAATGACTGAACATTGACTTATACTCGTAATAAAAGCTTAAGCACTGCGCACAGACATTAGTATACATGTATATTCACCGTGACATTCTTTCTAACTGACAAAAAAGAATGTGAAAGTGAACAAATCATTTTGAATTTCCCATAACTCAACATTCTCGTTTGATAAATGGATATGCCATATATGGAAACTACTATAGCACTCATTAAGACAACAGCTGATTTCTTTAATATCAGCCAATGTACTGCCTGTGGATCTCAGAAGCATTAATTTGTTCATCCGTAATGTCATCATGATACTACATCATTTATAAGTGAAATTCACCTCGTTTGGACATAATCATAGTAAAATGTAATTTGTATATTTGGAATTATTTCATTGTACTTTAAAGAGGCCAACAAATGGGAAATCATGGGGAAAACGAATTTTCAAAAGGCCTTGTTTACTTGTACACTATAATCCGTCCATTATGCGAGCCCGTCGGACTAATGCGATAACAGTTCGGACAGCACGAAGTTTACCGAACTCAATCTAGTCATACACTTCGGGTTCTCACATTTCTCAACAACTCAAAGTGTTTAGACTCTTAACGGGTCTCATCGTGTTCACTCGTAGAAACGTCTTGTATAATGCTCCAACATTTCAAAATACAAAATATAGTTTACTTCTGGTTTGTTAGTCTAGCCATTAAACTTCATTGCCTTTCCCCGACACGTCGTCGCCGCGGATTACGTAACACCCCTTAGGCTCTCCTAGGGAGCTGGCCATGTGATTGTTTTTCCATATGACTAGCTGTTTATTAGCTTTTTCATTGCGCGAAATTTGAAACACGTACGGCAATAAATCATAGTTGTTTAGAATGGATTATCCCTTTTCTTGAAACCCGAGCGGCCGACTGCATTCCCCCTCTCTCATCCGAGATCACCCTGCCTTTCCCCATGATTTCTCATTTTCTATCCCCTTTAAATCCTAGAAATTGTACATGTTTTAGATTATTGTAAGGTAGTGCTTAGTGTAAAAAAATAGTTGTTTTAAAATAAAATATATACGTGCTATAGTGAGCGAAAAGAAGCGTTATGTGAAAGAGACATTCCATTTATATCACTATATTGACACAAGACAAGTGTATTTGCTTTTTAGTTGTGTTATTCTGTGCCACTAGCGTAGTGATTCAGTCGAAAATTTTCTGTCTTCCCCCTTCCATTCTTCTATATATGGCCAGTCATTCATGCTCTTTCATTTTTTTGTTATTCATGAAATAAATTAATGTCAGAATTTGTGAATCGACTGTTATATTTCAGTGGATTTTAATCTTGAGTTAGAATACTAGATCAGTGCTCTCATGGGTTACAAGTGAAATAATTTCTTCTATCGAGTTAGGTGCTCCTGCATGTCTTGTGTTGTGAACGAAAACTGATACCATAAATGAGTAAACAAGGATAAAGCAACGAGACATTACTATAGGCTAAAGGGTTTTCCTTCTTTTTCTACACTGTAAAAAACATTGGGTAAGATTTTACTCAGCATGAGTGTAATTGCATGTGCAACCAACTAGGGCAAACGAAGGTGGGAAGGACATTGTCCAGATTGGGTACAAAAAATGATTACTATAAAAATTGTCAAAGTAATGTCACTCAAATCGGATAAAAGGAAATGCCCAAAGAAATTCCCAAAGTTAGTTGGATACATACATACCGACATGGCACATTTTTACCCAGTATTTTTTAGAGTGTAGGCTATCACGTAGATTCTTTCAATTTCTTTTAATAAGAATATTTAATTGAAATAAAAGAATGCACTGCTTAATGGATAAGGAAAAACTATGTCCACTCTCAAAACAGTTGAAAATCACTAGGTTGGTTTAAATGTGAACCTACCAACAGACGATTTTGTTTTAAATCCCCATATATTTTACACTACATTATTTTTAACCAGCAGTTTATAGGTTCATAATTCAACCAACCTAATGGTTCTTAAGCAACTGTTCTGAGAGGGGGTTTTCAGGTGAAAGAACAATATAATGTTTTTAAAGCCGAACCTTTCCAAGTGCTTTACATGTAATTACCATTTGACGTGAAATTTGTATATTTGTATTCAGTAAAATTTAAAGATGAATCTATTAGATTCATGAGACATGCAATATTATCAGGATTATACGAAGAATCTATAGTTTATTTTTTTTTAAATGGAGCTTAAGATAAATGAGGAGTTCAGATACTTTATATCGGGTTTTTTTTATTATACTGCATTCTTGTGTGACATTCATGTACCAAAGAAATGAGAAGCATCTACAGGTGTTGCAATGATGATTCCCTCCACCGTATTCAGTGTGCGTAGTTACCTAGTGCATCTCATGTCTCCCGTACTGTAAAAAAAAATCTCGTAGATTTCACGGTGAAACGGCTGGCAGGCTATAATGCCAACTAAAACCCGTAAAATAACGTATTTTATCTGTAATTTATTTTACAGAAAAATATGGTAATACAATTTTACAATTTCCTGTAATGAGTGAATCCTCTAAATTAAAATACAGTTTTTTGTAAATACAATTTACAATTTTGTGTCAAGAGTGAATCCTGTAAATTAAAATACAGTTTTTTGTAAATATAATTTACAATTGTTCCTGTTATTTTCTCTAAATTCAATTACGCTAAAAGGACTGTGAATATGTCCAAATTACGGCTTTTAGTTGGCATTATAGCTGCCAGCAGTTTTGCTGTAAAACTGTTTACGACCAAATTACTGTAAATTCAACAAAAAATAAATACAGATGTTGCTACGAATTTCCTTTACTTTTCCTGAATGATTTATTAGGCAAATAGGAAAATACAACTGAACATAATAATATACAAGACAATTTTAAGCAGGTTTAGGATACATTTGATACATATGAATAGTTTAAATGAACCACTGTGTAACATTTTGACATACAATTGTAATGATTTTATATGCGCTTTTATATCGAGTAGCTAAAAAGTCAAGTAAAGTATGATATTTATGACTATTTTAAAACCATTTCTAATGCATTATCATGATTATGATCTGAACTAAATACAAACCACAGCTCCATATCCACATGCATACACAGTATCATGTCTACAGGTGAAAATTAGCTCAACAAGCAATACCATGCATATTTCTAAGTTCTGAAAATGCTAAACAGAAGCTTGCATGACAACAATCGCTGTCAGAATTACACTAGACTTTGGAAGACCGCCTCATTAAATTTCAGACAATATCCTATATGCAGTACATGATGATCCGTAACACTCTTGAATCCTGGAGACCGTCTCATGAAAGTTGTCAACTCTGAAAAGTTCAGTAAAATGGTTTTGATTGGCTGAGAAGCACTGGCCACTGACTGTTACTATAGTAATTGTCAGAGTCTGATAACTTGTCAGAGCTGGCAACTTTCATGAAACGGTCCCAGAATTATACCGGGTGTACCAGAGAAAACAGAACAGTGGGTTTTCAGTCCTTTACCTTCAAAAACTAAATATCTTCAAATCGGTGGGTATAAAGCATCGTCTACCGAATAAGATGATGAATGTACCAAGATCATCGAATTTGGTGAAGTAGTTTGTATTCTGTGCCTGTTTCTTAAAATACAGTCATTTCAAATTTTTGATTGATGAGAGTAGCTTTGTATTGGGATGGCCTTTCATAATACCATGTTTGAGGGAAGTCCACTGATGCAACAGAACGTGCCATACACATGCCATATAAAAGGCCATTACCGACACAATTCTACAACTTTCGCAAAAAAAACCCTGCTAAATCGAAATAACTGTATTTTAAAAATCAGGCAAAGAAACAAAATTATTTCACCAATTAATGATCTTCGTATCATTCTCTCTGGTAGAAGATGATTTACCTACTAAAGTAAAAAGATCATGTACCTTCTGAAGGTAAAGTACTGAAAATCCACCGTTCCGCTTTTTCTGGGACACCCAGTATACACATAAAGCATATACGTATGCGTAAAGATGAAACATGTATGATAAATCAAAGCAAAGCTATTAAAATTACCAATCAATTTTCGAATATATACACATAAAGCATACATGTATGCCTACAGATGAAAAGGTT
Organism: Echinometra lucunter; assembly: GCA_029962745.1. Lineage (NCBI taxonomy): Eukaryota > Metazoa > Echinodermata > Echinoidea > Camarodonta > Echinometridae > Echinometra > Echinometra lucunter. The sequence goes on from CM057162.1 coordinate 18,408,275, forward strand.
AGCAAACCTGAATGCTATGAATATACAGTCTTGTAAAGATAACTGACGAGAGCCCCCTTACATAACAAAAAAAAAAGGTGTTTTTACAAGGCTTAAAAAATTCAAATTAGTGGGGCGGCATAGCCGACCAACTGTGAATTTGGGTTAATGGAACCAATTTTGGAACAATTGTAAATATATGTGATATAAACAATTTCAGACGAGGGGGCATCTCAAATACTGTCCATGTGGGCCTTTGGGACCACCTTTAAAAAAATGGTCACATAGGGACACCTTTTCTTTATGCACAGTAAAAAATTTACCGTAATAATTTAATTTTAGGTAATGTGACATCAGTAATCCATATTCGAATGTTTCAGGGCATAAATATTTCTGAAAACATAATTTAGGGGTTCAATTTGATAAAACGGGCTATTTTCTTTTCATCAAAAATAACCCCAGTTTACATCTAAAAAGCACCAGATTCGGCACACAGGTAGATTAATACGTTATAACAAAATTTAGATGTGGAGACATCTCAGATTCTGCCGTTAGGGGCCGTGGGGCCATTCAAAAAAAATATGATGTAATGGGGTATTGTTTTCTATGAACACAGCCCAAATGAAATGTGAGAAGTGAAGTTTAGATAATATACATGTAGAATCATTTATCCATATTCCGATGCTTCAGGGCTGAATATATTTCAAATTTAGGGGCTCAATATGTAAAAATGGGGGCTATTTGACCCCCCCCCCAAAAAAAAAAAAGAAAAAGGCCCCCCATTTAACTTGTGCCTCGGAATAAAACTATCAAATTTGGCACGAAGGTACATTAAGACACTATCACACATTTAGATGTGGAGACATCTCAGATTCTGCCTTTGAGGGCCATGGGAGCCATTTTTAAATAAAAATAGTCACATATGGGCATTTTCTATAATGCACAGTGGAAAATCTAATGAGAAAAGTGAAATTCAGGTAATTTACCATAATTTATTTAGAATCGAATGTGTCAGCACTGAATTTATAATCTTTTTTTCAAACCCCACAGTTTGCTGTCCATTTCGATAAAATTGGGGCTATTCAAAAGTATTCTTAACAGAAAGCACTCAGTTTACCTGTGTTTTGCAATACAAAACAACAATTTTGTACACAGGTAAGTAAAGCAATTTCACAAGATATAAATGTGGAGACATTTCATTTTCATTTCATTTTCATTTTCATTGGCCCGCCATGATAATACTTTTTGTATACATATGCGTTCTAAAAATCATAGGAAATCATGTATCAATGTATAATTTGGAAAGTAAATTGGAAAGAGAATATTTCATCCTCTCTCTTTTCCTTTCTTTGTTTTTTTGGTTTCTTTTTTCCTTTTTTTTTTGTAATGTGCCCATTTTTGGTAATTTAGGAAAATAGTCTAAAGAAGTCTAGATTGGTTTCCTTGTCATAAAAAGAGGTATCACATACCAGTGTCACAGAACATGTTACATTTTGCTAAGAAAAAAGTTATCCCACGTAGTCAATGAAAATGAGTAGTACAGTATCCATATAAAAGAAAGATTGAAAGAAAATTAACGAAAGATACATTTCCAAATAGTCCTGGAATACACACTACTTTGTGAGATAACCAAAAAAAAAAAAAAAAAAAAAGAGAGAGAATGGCAGCGGATATCCTCTTTCCACGTATGAGTAAAATCTGAAGCATTTCTTTAAAAAAAAATGGATTCAAAATTATACACTAATGCACAATTTTTAGTTCTTATGATTTTATTGTGATAGTAATTTACTTTACTAGTTGGGGACTGGTCTTTGGGGTGAATGGTGCGCTTCGCTTTCCCCCTGGACGCCTTGGACCCTCTGTCTGAGTTGATCCTGAAGAGGCACCTGATATTAGAAAAGAATAAAAACATAATCCTTACATGTAATTACCACTTTCAAACAAAGACCAGAAAAACATCCCTTAAACACTATTCGTGCATGATCACAGGCATGAATTGGAAAAGATGCTTAAATAATATTCTTTTTTTTTCTTTCCGGAGATATATGTGACATTTTACATTCTACTGTCGATTTCTGTTAATGTCATGGGATTGTCTTTGGCAAATAATGCGCAGACTGGGGTCTCCATGGGTCAGTGGACCCATAATGAATAACCAGAAATATAAAACAAAAATTTAAGAAAGGCTCTTGCTTTATTATAAAATGTTATTTGAAACACAATTTTCTAAATTCTTTCTACACTTGCTTTTTTTAAAGGTAAGAGATGTAGTACATGATATACTACTTTAAAACTGCACTCTCTACCCTAATGACTAGTATACTTATTACTTAGCATTTTACATTCTCTGTTACAAATGCTACTCTTCAAGCATGTCAAGGCTCCAACACTGTCCGAAGCTCTTCAAAGGATCGCCCTATAAATTGACAACACGTAATCTCAGTTTGCAGCCCTAAAATCTGACATTATTACAGAGTCTTATCAATAAACACTGATCAGATTATCGTCACTCATTTGTGTCATGCTGTGTTGATCCATCACCTGCATTTTTTTAAAGTTATTGCGAGAACAAAAGCGGGATCAATGGAAGACCAGAAAGAGTAATTTTTGTGAAAGGGTTCGAAAAAGACGTAGGAAAATCAAGAAAATAATTTATACCGATACTTCTGAATAAAATCCATTGTTGCACAAATTTCACGGTTGTAAGCCCCCTGCGATGAACTTGTAATATACAGATGCGTTCACAACATGGCCATCAATAGCAAGGCAAAACGTGATGGCATTAGCAAGTCACCTAAAGGCAAATGCAGCAACACAAAAATACATTTTAAAAAAGCCTCTTCAACTCCCCACTAATTGTGCATGGATGTTCAGTTTCGGCCTAGATTTTATTAGAGCCATTTATTTTACATGTAATATCGTACATATGACGGGCAAGTCTAATAAAGGTATTCTGTCCCATATGTCAGACTACGACTAAAACTCTTCATAAAACGCTCCCCAGCCAGGTGACTGTATGAAGTTGATATACCTACCACAGCTAAGATCAGACAAAATAACATGAAAAGTCTTACTTTAGTTGACAATGCATGCGTTCAAAAACTTAACCTATAAGACATCCAAATGACAAAATACCTCTTTGGCTGGTGTAACATAGAAACAGCTGACAAAATTTAATTCGGGGGGAAAAAAAACCTTAGGGACAGTGGTGTAGACCCAACATATTTATTTTTTATGTGTGTTTGATTTTGGTATTGTAAAGTATTCAGAATGAACAATTTAAATGTGACAATTTAAATGTAACAATTTGGGCATAAGAATGAAGATACACCTGGGTGAACACGGAAAGAACATTTCTGATTGCATACACAATACCAGGAGTTGCTCAGACAGAGACATATAGTGGAGATTCCATTAAACCTCATAATTACTATATTGTAAAAGCCACTGTATACATATACATCCATAATTGAATTCTACATGTACTTTCACATCAAAATATTCCAAAATTTTAGGAAAAAATAATTCATAAAAAAAAGTAAAATTATAAAAATTGAATTTCGAATCAAAAGCTGGGTACATACCAAAAGATATCAAGACAGGCGTTGAGAGCAAAACCCCCTCCTCAACCTCGTTGACTGTAGACTCTATGTGTCGAATTCCTGAAAATCAAAGAACAGTTAAAGCAAATTTTTGTAAGCTTACTGTGCAGTATTTAGTTATTACATCCAACTTGACATTGTTTGTGGGTAACGAGGTGCATGAACTTTTGTTGATCGAATTTGACATAGAAGCCAGAAGCGAGATTTTTTTTTGCATCTCCGACATGCATTAATTACAATTCATGTTATGAAGATGATACTGATTATACTTCAATTGTTCCTATAAGTATAGTCTCAAGAATGCTTTTGAAAGTTCAGGCTATACAAAAACGTAGAAGGGCAAACTTCTTTGCACCTGCAGTCTCTTAAATGACTTGACCCTGGAAGTCTCTGAAATGACTTGACCCTGGCAGTCTCTGAAATGACTTGACCCTGTCTTGAGTGCTCTCCGAGCCTGGTGGGACTTTACTATTAGTTCTGCATAGAGGACCAGGCCAACCATAGCTAGACTAGTATGGCAGAGTTACCTAACTTCGCGCAGGTCCAAACTTCGCGCACAGGACCATATCTCTAAAACTACGAAAGATTGTGAAAAACTGGTAGTACCAACGGAAAGAGCACCCTAAAATTACCCTGGAAGTCACTTTCCTTTTAAAATTAGAGAAGGAATTTTGAAATTATGAATGAAAAAAATCGGCAAATTTGGCAGCGATTTGCGTTCGTTCTGACAAAAACTGGACTTGACGACAAAGGTTTAGAATTCCTCTTTTCGAGAGACGATGTCATCAAAATTGTAAGTAAAATCTGGTATCAAATTATTCATTGATATTTTGCCTTCCTAGTAATGCAATTATCGTACCTTTCAATTTTATGGATTTCTATTTTGTATTAATCACTTGAAAACTGACGTGCGCGAAGTTACCTCTCGGTATTTTTGTAATGTATTTTCCAGGTCCAGAGCGGTGCGATACGACATCGAATTTTACGATCGCGATATCTCGGGAATTGCTTCGTAAATAGCATGTTTTTCTTGCGCCAATTTGAAATTGATATCTAAAACTTTGTTTTGCCTTTGGTGTCATTCAACCCTAATACTCCCTGGGGCCATTATGCCCCCCTGTCGACTTTTTGTCGGTACTTCCTAACGCCTCAATATTTCGAAACGAAATTTTATGACTTTTCTCTCTGATCCTTCCCGCACATTTTGATACCGAATTTATGGCGATCAGACCTACCGTGCGGGTGTCAGATTACGTTTACCGAACACATGTCACTGAGATTTCGCTATTTCTCTATATGACTGTGTATAACCCTATGGACAAAATCAGGAGCTTTTCCAGTTGATGTAAATACTTTTCTAGTAAGTATCATCATTGTTTCAAATAGTGTAAATAATTACCACACACACACACGTACAAACCCTCACACACTCAAACACACACACCCACATTCACACACACCCACACCCACACATACGCATCTGAATCTTTACATAAAACGCTTGACGAAAAAAAAGAAATACATAAGAAAATTGAAAAACAATAAAATACATAAGAAATAATTACCAGAACCTATCTTTTTCTTTCAGGAATTGATGAGGGAGTTATGAAAGAGATTTGTGCCAAATATTGCTATTCTCCAGGCATTATACCAAAATCTATAATTTCTCGCATAAATTAGCATAAATTAATTGAAAAAAATAAAATGACTTTCGTAAATTTAGCTATACAACTTTGTAGAATATGTAAATCTTGACCCTTGTGCAAAAGTTTGAGGTAATCGGGCGACCCATGGCCGAGATCTCGGGGTGGGGGGCGGGGAGGATCCCGGTAGTAACAAGCTTTGAAATACCCCGGGAGTATTAGGGTCAAATCAGGAAAATTTTTGAGAAATTATGGACAAAAAATGGCCATCATTAAAAAATTAAAATGCGCGAACTGTGGTCCCCCATCATACTAGTATTAGGCCTAGTAGTCTATGATGGTCGGGGGTCCTAGGTAATAGTAACTTAGGTCAAGATAGTCTAACATTAGGCTAAGCTAAAGCTACGCGGGTCCAGACCTAAAGCTACTGGCCTACACAACATACAAATACGCGCAATGCAACGCGTTCAAATCAGACTAAAATACACCCGCGATACACACAGTCAAAATACACACAGTAAAGATTTGCATTCGTTTATTGCATGTGCATTTAGCATTAGGACCAGTTTAGTACCCTTTCATTTTTTTGGAGCAAACTTTGACACCGGATATCGACCTGGAAATAAGTGTTGCTGACATTCACCCACCGTGATTTTCTTCGGAAATCAACTTTGGAATATGTAGAATCAAGATATGGAAATGGAATTTGCACAAACCAATTATTTTTGTGAATTTTAAGCCGCTGAAAATAAAGTGCGTAGCTTTAGGTCCCCCCCCCCCCATCATTAAGACAACTCATATACATCATGCACACACATCCATCGCGCGCATGACCGGACGATTCTCAGGTCCTCATACTGTTCAAGTTGTTTCAAAGTTATTACACATGTCTATTTAAAAAAAAAAAAATCTTGATATGACCTAGGGCATATAAAAATCAAAATGTAATTAACAATTCAACTGATTTTTATAACGATTGATAAGATTTAGGACGATTTCTTAATTACAAATCAGGTTTATCTCCTGTAAGGACAACGGCTATCCGGCTATTAAGAATTCGACTCGCGTTGCCAGGTTACGGAGTGCACGTATATGCATAGCGCATGCGCGAGCGAAAATAACTGCAGAATGACCGTAAGTGCAAAAACAGAGGATGAAATTAAATGATTTACGTCATTTTACTCGTAAATTTTACGGTAATTTTACATTCTAGGGCATCGGAGTCGTTGCGATATGATAAATATGACGTCACACTCTAATTTACTGACCTTTTACTGTAAAAGTCGTTTACTATAAATATTCGTCGAATTTTACAGCCGGAGAATTGTAAAATTTACAAATTTTTTTTACAGTGCATGTAATTGAATATTACACTGGTAAAATAGAATTACGAATTTTAATCCACGCTGTAGAAGAGATTGTCTTTTACTAAATTCGGGTTCTTTTAATTGGTATTGAGTACAACCCAGACGGCGTGAGGGCAAGGGAGAAAACAATTACTTCATAATAATTCCTTCCTAGTAAGCCAACTGAATGTTGTAAATCATGAATTTTACTGATTCGAAATATACTAATAAAGGAAATATTTTTTTGTATGTGTTAAAATCAAAATCATCAGTGTGACTTCCCATTCATTTCTTGTACATCGTGTGAACCTATGTAATCTGGATTGTCGTTATTTCTCTTTCTCTATTAAAAAATAACTGTTTCCTCCTTGTTGTTTTATTTTTCAGTGTAAACTTACTTTGAATCCCGCCTTAGTTCTTGCCATCGACTGTATTTGTTAAGGAAATAATTTCTGCTAGCATTTACAACAACAGGATTATAGGTTTATTTCAAACATTTTTAGTAATTAAGCAAAATCATTTTGCAAAAGTCTGTTTTTGTCTTTATAGTTCAATAGGACGGTTGCTCCTATGACAAAATGCTCAATACTAAGTTGATTGCTTTTAGTAACGGACCCTTTTATGTTTTGATCAAATCTCTGACAATTTTTTTCCATCTTTACTTATTCTCTTCTTGTATGCCACAGATTCAGGTAAATGAACATGTGTTCATTTGAATATTTCTTCAACACTTAACACTTAATTTCCATGATTTATACTCGCCTTCAAATGTCCATTATCAATAATTTAGTGTAGTTTTTCAAATATATTTATCCATTCCTTCTTTACTACAGAAGGCCAAGTTAAATCTCTGTATAACACTTACACCAGTTCGGTGTCGGGAAAACTAAATTTCATTTCATTTCATTTCGCTTATTTTAACCTTTTTAAGAACAGAATATTACAGCACATAATTCGACATGACAGTTTAAAAAGTAGGGAAATTATAATTAGCCGTAGGCATGTCAGTCGTGATTAACCAACAATATGCAAGTGCATAACATACGAACAGACATTGAAAACATAATGTTAACTACGGATAGGACAGATGAAAAAATAAGAAAGAAAAGGAAAGGAGAAGTTGTAGATTTAAAAAAAAATCCAATTGTGAATTTTATGACACAACCCTATTTACTCTTCTTACCTAACGTCATTTCTATTATTCCACAAGTGGACCGTGAAAAAGAAAGTATGTTAACAGACTGAGTACAAACTTTTGTCATAATGAGAAATGGAAGCAATCTGAGAATTGTTCCCAGCACTCGGCATCTAACTGTTTTGCAATCGGATTTTATATTATCTATTACTTTGAACTGTTTCCTTGGCTCCAAATGACTTGCAATACCACCTCAGTGGTAGGCTTCTTACTCCATAGTATGTTATTTATTTAAAAGTGCTATATGATCGATCTATTACTCCAAAAACCTTAGACACATCACTTAGAGCCAGAGCGAACTGGCCCCCTTGTATGAGATTTCGAAATAGCGCCATCTCAGTCCTAAACTACTGATTCTGTCCCGTTTTTTTTTTTCTCTCAGCCTGCACCATTCTGATCAACGCGAGCTTTATTTTTGAGACACATCTGTAAAAATGTATACGTATTCTGACTAAGACAGGTCACTAGAAGCCAAGAAGGGCGTTATGTTTCTAGAAAGTCTCTGATTTTGAGTAGCCGCAAGTTGGCGCTTTTTGTAAATACATCATTTCAGAGCTATATAAGCGCCATTTCACTGCGACTTTAAGAACTGGTAAAGTAAGTTCAATAGTATAATTTGCTCCAACTGCTTGACTGATTCTATGTATTAGTTCTAAACTTGCTTTAGATGTGGAGTACCACTGTCCGAATCCAAACTGCTTTTAAAATAAAATGTCATGTTCATGTATACAATTCAATAATCGCTTATAAACACCTCATTCTAATCTTTTAGGGGGGAGGGGAAAAACAGATCTGAAACACACACTGGTGTCGATAGTCATTTACATCGTCAGTTTTTTCCTCTGTTATGAATCGGTAATATTCAAGCAACCATCAAATCATCTGATACTTTTCGAAAAATTAAACTTTTATATTTATGTACAGTTTATATTTTTTATCATGAGCACTCGAAGGTTTCTGAAGGTATTGTTTATGAAACTTATAAATTTTATGACATAATTTAAGTAAATCTCGAGTGTTCCAATTTTTTTTTCTTCTGGCTAATGTTCTTTTACAAGTAGTTTTGATAGGAAAACATTCATCAAACAGTCTAAAATATTCTCATAAAGATATCATAATTAGTATGTACATCTTCACAATCGTAGATGTTCTATGACCATTCATAAACTTTTGAGGAAAACAACTGCAAGTTCAACTCATCTTTAACAGTTTAACACGTTTCTTGGTTAGATTCGGTTTCACATGGTTACTTTGTATGGTAGATTGGCTTCAAATAGCAAATATTGGTAGGTGATTACTAATATAAACTAACCTGCCGATATTCCAGAACTCCTATGGTTAGCAGAATTTAAAAAAAGGAAAATTATATATTTAGATGTTGCCGATCAGTGATGTGTAGATGTGACTCTGATCCTATTTTCATTTATTCCGAATTAAAATCTCCCATAATAAAACAATTGTGAGAACTTGCATTGATCAAAAAAAAAAAACAAACAAAAAAACAGCAAATAATACTTAATACCACATTCTACAGATTGTCCAGAAAATAAAACCATATTCTTATTATGGTTGCTATTAAGCTATACTAACAGACATTCAATTGATTATGAAATATTTTTTTCGTTGTGAATCTTAGCGATTGATCAGTGTACAAACCAATGCCGCTACCTCGTTTATAATTTTTTAAAAGCATATAAAAAATCATAGTTATCTAAACCGTATATATGTGTCCATTCTTCATATGTAGCATTGGATGTATCTATATCAAAATAATCATTCATAAATATATATATATATATATATATATATATATATATGCATATATATTCATATATATATATATATATATATATATATATATATATATGCTTTCGGGCGTATTACTCTCCCTATCATTATGTAGTCCAATGTGCATTCCATCGGAACAGTTCACTTGAAGAAAAAAGAAGAATAATGTAGAATATGCTTTTAAGAGAAAGAATAGAAAAATATAAAATAAAAGGACTTGAAGGGAGAAGACTTTACAACATACAGCAAAATACGCAATATATACTTAAATAGATATATAATAAATCAAATCACTTTCACTGGTAATGAGATTCTTAACAGCCTTCCTCCAGTTGCAGGAATTAGGGCAGTTATGTGTCCATTCGAGGTCCAAGCTCCTTGTACGCCTTGGTACTGCGAGTCATTGCAAGCAATTTTTGATTCATTGAACTTACGTCTTCTATTTCTTCACACACCTTAGAAGTAATTGAGCTATTATAAAGCCATTTACAAAACACCGAACCACACATATCATTATTTACGTGCATGAACAACAAATGGAAAATGCATAAAGAAAGCAAATTATAGAAAACTTATTTTTTTCCCGAATGGGCTGGAAGAAATAAAACAATAAATTCCACGTTAATACATTTATGTTAAGATGATAACAATTATAACTTTTTTTGGTATCATTGATTGACTATGTCTTCTCTTGCATTCATTAGCTGGGAGCCCGGTCAACGTGGTCGGCATCGCTGTAGGCGTAACCTTCGCAGTCATCATCATCATCCTGCTGGTTGTCCTAGGCGTTCTGTACTACAGGCGTAACAAAAAGGTTAGTGTTCAAGGAGAATGGTAAGCCATTGCCTGCCAGAACCTGGGCCCCTTTGCATATCTGTGCCATTATTGGTAACTTCCATGGAAACCTTGAACTTGATAGGCTGTTGAGCATTGTTACCATGGTAGTTACCATGAATGGCAGAGTTACCATTAATGGGCTGAGAGAATTTCTTGGTCGACGTGTTAACTGTGTATCACTTGATTTTCTTTTTTTTTTTTCGTAAATGGATTTCACGGTTCTGGTTGGACCTTTCAGGCTTCCACTAGTTTACCGCTTTGCCCTGAGCCACTGAGAACTGCCCATCCTACTGTTTTATAGAAGGAGCATTCCCAGGCTCTGCCACCTGTGTACTAGTCCTGCTTCAAGAGAAAGCTTAAGCCCTGCCCTAACTGTCCTTAATGCGAGATCACCGTAGTATAGTGGTAAAGGCGCTTGCCTTTCATATGTCGGGTCCTAGGTTTGAACCTCGCTCGGTGGTCACATATTGTAAGTGCAAGATGTTCTACCCACATAATTTACCTCTCGACCCAGGTGTATTAAATGGGCCATAGAGGGGTAAGGATCTGCAGGAAGAGCAGATTATGAAATGCCATTTTCAATAGTTATATTTGTTAATCGTGCTATACCCCCTCCCTCCTTTGCTTTTGCACTAATGTTTTGAATAATGTTTGATCTGTACAAGTTTTAGAAGGAAAAGTAGAATGTCTTTTGAATTACAGATTCATTTCAATACATCGGTCTCCCCTTGTTTCATCGTTTCTCAGGTTTACCTAGTTATGTTCATCACCACGAAAATTTTACACTATTATATACTACTACATGCACTATAGCATCACTTTGCATGCATGGTCTTAGCTGTTCTCGAATTCTTTTGGTTTGCATGCATCATATCTTATTCATTGTTTCATAGTTTAGCGATATGCATGAAGTATTATAGTTGTCTTGTCATCCATACAACAGACGCTTTAGAAATGTCGAAATGATATGTCTCATGGAATCCACAAGCCCCAAACACTTATTTTAGATGTAGCACATTAACAGGGTTCTGTGCATTATTCTTATTTATCTGTTCATGTATGTACAGTGTATGACATATAGTATCGTATCAAGTATAGACCAGTGTAGAATAGAATTGATGTCCAATTTAGTTTGATGCCTTCACTCTTTCTTAGGCATGTTTTGGTTCATTATAATCATGATAATTTGTATTATAATTGGAGAGCTAATCACTGATGCCCCGTTCTTCCTCATCAATTCACAGAAATCATATAGTAAAAGATATACAAGCGTAAGTAGCCGAATAGAAGTAATATCACAAATGTTTATCATCATATGCGCTGACATGGTAACCTATGGCTTCCTGTAGGAAGCAAATAAGAACACGATTTGAACTAATTTCGTTAAACAAGAAGAAGCTGATAGGCAACTGAATTGTGTATCCCATGCAAACCACGTTTGGATTACCAACGATTTCATTGCAATTGTCGTGCATTTCATTTGTTGATTTTCCTTAAGTAATAGCTATCGTGCTGAAGATGCTTTTTTCCGAATGACTGATTCCGAAATTAATAAATTCCTACGAAAAATTTATCCGCCAAGGAGTTCAGTATTTGAAGAGCTTATTTCCAAAATTCCTAAAGCCACTTTGAGTGATTTCGAGTAAATCAAGGATTTTTATTTAATCCATTTTCATTCTTTGAAACATCAAAACGTACTCACAGCTGGTTGGAAGTACTAGCGTTAGACATCTAAAACAATATGATTTTAAAGAAAAAGAACATGCATTAGTATAATTTTTTTTTTCATTTTTTGTAGTTAATATATAAGCTCCAATGCTGCGAGAAAAAAATATCATTTAAAAAAGCTCTAAATCCGCAAAAATAAAGCATACATTTATTTTAGAAAAAGTACTACCCACGCAGGTTTTTTTCTTTTCTTTTTTTCATTTTCATATTATTAGATGACTATAATGTTGGTACTTACACGACTGTCAAACGTTTCGATGTTTCGATGAATAAAAACGGCTTATATAAAAATCCTTGTTTTTCGTGAAGTGGATTTAGAACCTATTGGAATAAACGAATTTGTATTTAATGCCTTTTGGAAATAAGCATATCCCCCTTTTTGTTCTTCTGTCCCTATTCTTTTTTAAATGATTCAAATGAGTCATATTGAAGCGCATGTGGACATGGTGGAAGAAGCGTGCAGTCCTTATACCTTGATTTCGGTGAAAAGTGGATTTAGCACCTTTTGGAAATAAGCTCCTCATTTCTAGAAATCGGAATAGGGTCCATGATTCTGGATTATGAACCCTTTTTCATTTTCGAAAATACGAAAAAGGGAATACTAGTATCAAAAATTCGGAAACAATGTTCTTCTGAGCCACAAGAGAAAAAGTCCTGTAATCATATTCTATCTTTTCATATATCATCATAACTTGCTTTACAGGCCACCAAAGGGCGTTACTCAGTTTCTAAAGTAAGTAATAAGGCTAGAGTTACAAAATAATCTTGTGACAAAAAAGCAACTAACAGCTTGCGATTATTAAACTGATAGTGAGATCTAGGTTATATGATATTTTTGGAGAAAGCTAATGACTATTTCATTTATAGATTACAGTCATTATTTTATATGTAAACCGATCATCTAACTAAAAACACCAACAATCTATCTATAAACTGAGATTTTTCGAGTATTACAATAGTTTATTTTTGTTTACAGAGGCTATTAAAATATGAGTTAGATGTAGCCCTCCTTTAGTTATATGTATACAAACTTTTATTGGCATATTTGTTCTATTATTATGTAACATATGATAAGAATAATATTCATAATAATAATGATAATAGTAATAGTAATAATAATCATGATAGTAAGAATAATACTAGTAATAATAATGATAATAATAATAACTTCTTGTATAGGACATATCACGCTATTACGTCTCTGTGGGCTTCCAAAGGGCTTTAGCCCGGCAGCCTTTTACAGCGCACAAGCATTTCAAGCATTCATATAAGTAAATGATTACTGAAGGAAAACAAATACTTTTCCCTGCTCTTTCTCTCTCTCTCTCTCGCTCTCTCTCTCTTATAAATGCAGATTGTATTGAAATAGAAGAGTGTTGAAAGACAAAATGGAATTGATTACTCGAGCCAAGTTTTGAAAAATACTAGAAGTATTAGTCTCGATGGTTTCATATGATCTTGAATATAGCAATGGTTAAAATGTAAAGGAAAGTGTTGCTTTAGGAACAAACAAAAACTGCCTACCAATGCTTCCATAATCAACGAGCACTGGACGATTCCCCAAGATCATAGTAATAGTGTGCGTGTGTGATCGCGAGGGTCATGTGCATGTGTGTGTGTGTGTGTGTGTGCGTATTCAGGCTATGAATCTACTCTATGAATCTTTTACTTTGTCTAAATGTTATCATAGCGTCCTTCATTTTTTCTCGCTTTTTTCATCCATCGTAATTTCCACCATAATCATGCTGACAAAGAAAAAAAAAAAAAAAAAAAAAACGCGTTCATGGTAATAATAGTGTTTACTTAAATACACCCCAGTGCACTGATTCGATGTAACAGAACTTTCGGGAATTTTTAAACAGAAAAAAAAAGATTACAATTACAATTACTTGCCAAACCTTTTTGTTCCCTTTTCCTTCAACCTGTGTTTAAAATAAAAATACAGATGCATCCCGAATACCGCTCCAAACTTGTCTAGCAAAATAATCTAACCTATACTAACATAAATCCTAACCTAACCTAACCTAGCCTAACCTAACCGAACCAAATCTAACCAATCCTATCCTATTCAGTTAGTCAACTCAAATGCAAGCTCTTGTGTGCCCCTTATGAATTTTTATCTGTTTTGTGTTAAATTCAGAGCTTCTGAATCAAATAAAAATTCACGAATGTTCATTATATTACTTTACCATTGCTGTAGAAAATTTTACCCAAGTAGTGGGTAAGTACATCCGATATACGTTTCCCTAACATCTAATTTGTACCTCTATTAGCACAATTTTGTATAGAAACACCCTCCCCTCACTCATAACACACGCACACACACCAAATCACACCCTCACACGTACACACACGCACCCAAACGTACTCCCTGCTAGGTGAATTTCAAATCAACCATTTAGTTGCCCAACAAAATTTCACCCAACTTCCAAAGGAAATATGAGATGACACAAATACACGTAAGATGGGTCAAAAGTTGGCCTACCCTAATTTGCAAACTGATGTAGGTAAAGTTCTAGGCGAATTTCTGCCCAACAGTCACTTTTCCTAACGAAATTTACCCAGCTCGCAATGGGAATGTGGAAAATTAGGCAACTTTCCAACCCTGATTTACCGATACTGTTGGTAAATATTTGCCCATGATAAGTAAATATATATATATATATATATATATATATATATATATATATATATGTGTGTACAAAAAAAATATTTGCCCGATATTGGTTAAATCACTTGAATGCTCAAGTTGATAATAATAGCCCGGTACCCAACTAAATTCGTCAAACATTTTAAGAGTGCAGTCTTTTTTTAAGCCGAATTAAAATTGAAAATCATAATAATGTCTAGATTAATTTGCAACACTTGAGCTGCAGGAGGGTAGGACAAGATCACTAACCATACACCTCATTTGCGCCTTCATAATTACAAACTTCGTTTTAGAGCACAATGTTTTAGCACGCCATTTGTGCCTTAGCACATTCCAACCGCCATGCATCCTCACTTCGTTGATTTTTATTTCCATTCATCAAAGTTACCTTAATTTTGTAAGAAAAGAAGCCATTTGAAGCTTAATCAGCGCGAAAAATTTCGTTAAAAATCCATGCTGTTGTGAATTGTTACTGTATTTTTATGAAAACAGTATGCGTAAAGCTCAGTGTTAAAAATACGAACACAATATCCGATATAGATCAAAGAAAGGAAAGTAAGTATTCGTTAGAGTAATGTAGCCCGACCTTTTCATACGAAAATTGGGGGGGGGGGGGGGTAAAGGGGTGTCAGCCTAGAAAATATGACATGAATATTTTTCTCCTGCTCTCCGGTTTTACTTTTATTCATTTCTTTTTTATTCGGTCTACTCACACGTTTGACAAAGAAACATTTTTGCAGTATCCTGTCCTCATGCATTAGGTTTTTTTTTTCAAGACTGACTTTGAAAAAGACTGAGATCGGTAGGTAGGTAGCCTATGACACTCACTTGGCAACTCTTACAAAAAGAATGTAAATTATATAAATCAGTGTCAAGATGCATACTGTTGAATGATCAATTTATGACATTGGTGAAGTGAAAAAAGGGTGTCCACAAAATGGCCAGTTCACTGTTCACGGCCGCGGTAAAACAAACATTTAGGGCAGCTTCCACCTTAACCTGTAGCGTGTATGACCTTTAACCTCCCTCAATCCCACAGAAAGCGAAAAAGCCCAAGTCCACTGATGACCGGGACGCCGAGCTCGCCGAACCTCTGAATAGGCCTAAGAACCCAACGGACGTGCGAGCATCTACCAGATCATCTTCCTCCCAAAAGTCTAGCGAGGGAAACACGGGCCCATCCGCTCAAATCTACAAACCCACCGCGATCTCCCAGGTAGTTTTATTGTTTTTTAATGCAAAGATTTGGCGTTTACAAACGTTTGGTGGTTACAAGCATTCGCATTTACAGGTTTAGATATTTGTCGTTCACAAGAAATGAGCTCTTTCATCATGAAATTGGTCATCAATAACCATACCAATTTCCTCTCTTGCAGATGAAAAGCAAAATGTAGGGCCTACAACAAATCACATAATTTATAGGTACAAAATTATTTCCAAAACTGTATATGCGATACAATACTATACGTATACATTTTATTAAGAGTTCATTTTAACTAGGTTGAAGCAAAATCTGTTGAATCCTGCCGAAAAGGGAAAAATATATGCTTATTTACATCACCCATCTCAAGGCGCCTCTGTGCAAATGTACATCATTGTATTTAAATAACTTAATGGGAAGTTAAATGGCCCATGTTTTCTTTTCTTTTCTTTTCTTTTCTTTTTGTTGTTGTTGATATTTTCTCTAAACCTTAGCATGCGGTTACGTCACCATTTTGTGTCACGCATAGTCTTCTTTTTATCCTCGGTCACTTCGCTTCATGTGAACCGCAACTTTTCAAAACACCCCTCACCTTTCATGTTACACAGGCAACTGCTTCATTTCAGAATCAGCCAGTGTTATTTGTCCGCACTGCACGCAGGTCCTAAAATGCCTACCATAATTCCTGTGTTCTCTGTGACTGAATAGCAATAGTAAACCTTCAATACTGCACGCTTTCAACGTCAGGGTTTAAGCTATAACAACGCTTACACTATTCTTGTCTGGCTATCACTCTGAGAAAAAAAAAGAAATGTGCTGATTAGAACCTTTTCTTGTGCCACATTTGAAATGTTCAAAGGTTCTTCAAAGAGCCATTTCTAGCCTAGAAAGGTTCTCTAAAGGGTTGTACAGGGAACCTTCTGGAGTTCTTGAAAATTCTTAGAAGTTGTTTGACCTCATTATAGAACCTCTTGCTGTGGGGTTCTAACGATGATACGGGACAAGAAGGTTCTAACTGGCGTAGTGTACACCCGGTGTTGTCACTCTCTATTGACTTCGTGTACGAAAATTTCGCGTAAAAAGGGGTCTTTTAGAGCATGTTCGATCATGGTTACACCTTTGAATATAGAGTGACAACACCGGGAGTATACGGGTTAAAACCGCATGTTTGATCTAGCTATGCACGGATGCTTTATAGTGATATAGGCCTTTAAATATCGAAAAGCTTATGAAAACCACTAATGAAAACAAGAGTTTATCGTTATTGCATGGACATTAACTTTTTTCACTATGATATGAATTACCTTTATCAGATTTTAGTTGTATAATCAAAAAGGTAATTTGAAATAGGCTATGTTGTTGCTATAAAAAGAAAATATATTTACTTTTTCTCATACAAACAGTCAAGCGTTAAGTACAATGCTGGTGGATCATCGAAGAAGCCGAGCTCCCAGCCTCCCGAACCTGTGAAGAAAGACACGAAGCCCGAGCCGAAGCCGGAACCGAAGCCGGAACCGAAAGCAGAGCCGAAACCTGCCGAACCTACTCCCATAACGGAATCAGTCAGCAAAGAGACCGCAAAGACGGTAAATACCGCCCCACCTCCGGTTGCAAAGAAGCCGAAAACACCCGACACGCTACGAAAAGACCCGAACCCGTACGCATCTTCGGATAACGCCAGCTACGCAGGTAGCACAGCTCCCTCTACTGGCTACCGGTCTCGAGACGAAGCAGATGTAGTGAAGGGCACCGGTTTGCTGCAAAATACTAACATCACGGGTTCTGGAGGATGGATCTAAGCGCTATTATCACCGTCACAGCATACAATTGTGCTGCTAAAAGCTTAGCCCTTTTTTTTAAACTTCAGAAAATAAGGACGTATGTTATAGTCGATATTAAGTGAGGTGTGCATCCTTTCTGAAAGTCACAAGGGCATTCTTTCTTCCATTGGCCAATCGGGATCAAGCTATAAAGTTGACACGTTTACACAAAAAAAAAAAGAAAAGGAAGAAGAGATTGATTAGCCAAAAGAAGAAAGTTATGCATTTTACGGAGATCTTCGTATAAGAGTAAATGCTAGGGATTGTATATTTGTATTGTATCTTTAAAAATGCGTTAAATTCATTTTTCAACGAAACACAGGTTTAAGCGTTACTGGATGTTTGTGCCATAGCGATTGATTTGAATATTTACCAAAAAATGAGAACATTATAAAGAATGGGGGAAACATTATGTTTATATCCCAAAAGGTGCTAAATCCACTTTAAGGCGCTAAATCCACCTGGCCTAAATCAAGGATATTAATTCAAACCACTTTCCTTCTTAGAAATATACAGATTTGTTTGTACCACCATTAGTCACTCAAGAAGATTAGACTGAAATAAATCCTGCATGAGTAATAATCTTTCTAGATTCATTGAATTATTTTAATACGTAGAGATTTAACACCCTTTGGAAACAAACTAGAATTTGAAATGCTTAAAAATAATGTCTGTACTTCCAACTATTAAAAAGTTTGATGTTTTGAAGAAGGGAAATAAATTATCAAATTGAAATCCATGATTTACTTCATATCACACAAGGGGGGATTCAATAAGCACCTTCTGGAAATAAGTTCTTCAGCTTAACAGTGATGAAGGTAACAAGATGAATATTATGCAGGCTGCAGAACAGAAAGCAGGCGTAAATCCACCTTGAGGAATGGGGGGGGGGGTGATCAACTTTTTTGTCGACTTTTTCTTCCGTGGAACTCACACTTAAGTATAAACACACACCCTCACCCACCCACACAGAACCCCTTAGACACATTTTAATTTTTATTTTGCTAGCGTGCGAAGCGAGCGAGCCAAAAATAACCACTTTTGTGATTTTCAAATAGAAATGCTAAAATATCATGATGGTCGTATATGACAGATTATCAAATATTTTTACTAACTGATTAATTAAAATATAATTTCTTCCTTAAAAAGTGTGTGTGTGGGGGGGGGGGGGATTTTAGTACACGCCATCCCCCCTTCTCCAAAAAGTGGGGAGGGGGATATATCCCCCCCCCCCCCCCGGATTTACGCCAATGCTGCAGAATATTGTCAACGACACGTTAAACTGCTACGTTCTTTATGACGATGATCAGAATTATTATTCAGTCGAAAAAATAGGGAAATGATTGTTTATCATGCGACGTGACTACTGTTGGAAAATATGAATTTACTTTGAAAAGTATGAGTATATGACAGCAACTAAATAGATATAGTAGAGGGAACTATTCATATTATGGCTAATGATTGTAGCGCTGTCTGCAATACTTTGATATTGACATATGTATGGCAGAGATGATTTGGGCTTCTATGTTTATCGTTTTTGGTTAATATTAGTATCTACTTAAATTGTTCATAAAATGTTTTGTTTTTGTGATACTTTGTTGTTTTTATGGTCTGTTATGCCTTTTGCTTCTGATGTGATATGTTTTTACCATACGACTATAATATTTCAAGATACCTTGTTACAAATGTACAATTTGCCTAGTATCTTAAAACGTGAGAGCAAGTGAAAGATATCGGTATTCATTGTTGTTATTCTAAAACTGTTAAGGAAATGGCAAAATTTACTAAGAAAATCATTTAGCAGTCGTTTGTTTCTTTCCTTTCTCTCGAAGGTTTGTATACAGTTTTGATAAAGTAAAGGAATGACTGTTTCTGAAGGTTCTCAAAATTATTTAATCCAAGGATTTCGATCTTATGAACCGCTTCTCATTATGAAAGTAAATAAAATCATGAAATTAAAATTAAATCATTCTATGAACAATTTGTTGACAATGAATCTTTCTTGTATAAAAAGAAAGTCTTTTGTTGGTCTGAGACATTCACGTGTATTGTAAATGTTGCATTCGGTACAATATGAGAAATCCAGTGGGAAAATATTCGCGTTTTATTTTATTCGAGTGTACTTTGCTATTGAATAATGCCAAGATCTTGAGTGCATTATCTTATAGTAGAAAATGATTTTACGATAAAATGTTGTATAGTACGGAAATTGTTTTTAGATATTAGCTTTCCAAAAATTAAGGTACTTGCCTTTGTATGGAAGAGTATGCTTATCTTGTGCCAGATATCTTGCATGAAATCTTTTCCGTTTATTCACATTTCATTTTGTATGTGCAGCTATATTCCTGAGCACATAGCAGGGCAATAACAATGGCCAATATTCACAAAGGTGTACTAAGTTAAACCATGATGGTTTAAATCAGGGGTCTAACTATGGGCAGCCAGATGTAACACAAATCTTTAACGGGAGATGTTTGATTAATCAGCATTCTTGGTACTCAGACTATTAAAAAGTACCTGGGAATGATTAGTACAATAGTTTTCTTGACTATTACCATGATTACAGCATGAGATCAGAAGTCTGGTAAACATAAGGAACATGACAGCGTAGACAGAATTGTCAACTTTGGCTACCCATAGTTAAGCCAAAGATTTAAACCATGGTTTGAATTAGTACACCTTTGTGAATACGGGCCAATATGTTTAAACATTAGTAAACGATTTAAACTGAGATTATTTTTAGAGTTAAAAAAAGACTGTAAGGTATTTACAGTGTATTTCGTGCTGGCAAAATCCAATCTCTGAGAATGTAAATATATTTTTCTTTTTAGCAAAATTTACTACATATCTGAGCAAGGGCATTCTGCCGTAGCCTTATGAACGCGAACGTTCAAAATAATTACATTGTAGCCTTATTATTGAAAACCATGACAAATCTTATGGTGATTTACTACATTTTTTAAAAGAAAAAAAAATCATAGCAAAGAAAGTGTCTTTTTGCAGTAGACTTAATAAACATAAACATTTTTAGAAAGTCCATTCATGTTATGTTTCGTTTTTGTTTCATTTATCAGTTATGGGACAGGTTACGTGCAAAATATGTATCGGGAGGATGAAACTCTGAAAGTGTATAAATGAAAGTGAACCTTAATATAGCTTTAACTGTTAAAGAATTTAGTTTCATAGCGTCAAGTCACTTGTTTCACTTAATTGTTAATTGTCATGATTATGCTGAACACGCCAAGCTGAGGGGGGCGGACTGATTCTAAAGCACTTTTTCCTCGCTCTAAAATCATATTCAGAGTTGATAGATTCCATGGTGTTTTGCTAATGTGTCTCGCCGCATAGGGGAGGGGGACAATAACGTAAATCCCGGGGGATGGGAGTTTATATTCCCCACTTTTTTAGAGGGTGACTTTTTCAAAATATCCCCACTTTTCAAAGAAGAAATGACAATTTTGAGCAATCTGATTTTGATTTTTAAATCTGTCATAAAGGACGATTATTAGTAGTAATATGTCCATTTAAAAAATGCTATTATTAAACCAGAGATAAGACGGGGGAGTACGTGTGCGGGTGTGTGGATGAATGTATGGCTCTTTCAAGGCGACTTTGTCCCCAAACCGTTAATATCTTACTAGTGAGACAACTTTTTGCAGCTTTCATCAAACAACTCGAAAAATGTCAATACGTCATATTTCAATACAAATGTTTGCCATGTTCAGACGTCAGACTTTGCATCAACCTCGATCAAATAAGTCTTCAAAGTTTATTCATTGACGGTTTAGCAATGTTGAAGACAAAGGCCAAGGGCAAAGACAAGACTGAAGCAACGTAAGCAAACCATCAAGATTTTAAATATAAGCATTTTAACCTCCCCCCCCCAAAAAAAAAAAAAAAAAACAACAACAACAACAAAAAAACTAATAATAAATAAATGAATGAATGAAAAAAAATATGTCCATTTCACTCTACCCTGAGAATTAGTGGTGCATAGGCCTTGGTTCTGGTTTTTTTTTCTCTCCTTTTTCTTTTTTGTCTTTTAGGTGTCATTTAAGCCCCCGAACCCTTAAAGTGGCCTTGGGAACGCGTGCCCCATTGCCTCTTCCCCTAGTCCACTTTCTTGATATTTCCCAAAGAATGTAAGAATCAGTTATAATGGTGTTTGAATAATTGCAGTATTGGTCAACCATTGCTGCATTATTATTGTTCATTGTATTTGACCCCTCCCCCGTATCCAGCTATATTTTAGATCGTATTGATATGATTATTGTCATTCTAGAATAAACGCCTTAAAGTATTTAAATCTGTAACTCATAGGGTGGCGGTTTAATTACGAAATATTATTTCACAGCGGAGTAATTTGATGTCGACTACAAAATGGAATTCCACTCCCTTTTGGAACAATGGGATGGCCCATATGGACGCACCTCTTGCCATGTTTACCGTCCGCAACGGTCATGTATCATGACGTTGGTCTATAAATACGTCATGAGAACAGAGCTTCAATAAGTTTGTTCGGGGTCACAGGTCATCACCCATTATATTGCTTGCATTATCCCCAGTCATGTCACTCCCCAAAATAGAGATAGAGATAGATGAAAAATATAAATAATGCTAACATGGCCAATATGTTTTACTAGACGGGAAACGTAAAGAGTGATGTTCACCGCGCCGGACGAATTTTTCATATTTTTCAATTAGAATTTACTGTGAATTTTCTAAGTGTAATATCGGAGGACCAAAATGGCGAAAGGGATCTTGGTCCTACTTTGCTGTTGTTTTTGTGTGATACAGGTGGTTGCAGAGAATCAAGAAAGTGAGTATAATTGTGAGGTTGAAGTTTTTTGTCGTTGTTTTTTTTAAGGTGCTTTTTCTCAGTGAGCGATAGATGGAACCAACTTAGCATTTTTTTTTTGGTTGTTTTGTTGTTTTATGGTTGCTGTTGATGTTGGTGTTGAATTGGGTTTTTACAGACGTGTATCAATCAGATATGATATTTTACGTCTGGGACCGACCTTTTACGTCGCTATCCGAAAGAGAATCACTTTGAAGACAAAGAGCTGACTAAGGACGTTACCACTAGACCAACTCCTGCTTCCCATGCTGTTGATATTGTTGAACTGAGGTTTTATAGACGTGTATCAATCAGATATGATTTTCTATACGTCTGGGTCCAACCTTGTCACGTTTTGTTTATACTGAGAGCTATTAAAACATGAAATTTGGGATTGGTATTATACAGGTCAATTGAGTTCTTTTTCTTTTAACATTATTTGCAGCAGCGGCTATTTCGTGCTCATAATCAAATGTAAAAAAAAAAACAAAAAAAAAAACGCGTAAGTCACTCACATTGTTTAATTCTGGCGTTTGTTTTAAACAATAATTAGAATTTTTGAAATAAAGTTTCATCTAGATTTTCATGAGATCTATTTTTTTCGCAATTAATTACTTACATTCTGAAGTAGTATATAAATTATGCTATGTGATTCATGGCATTTCGTTGCCTTAATACTCAACCATTTTTTCATTAAAAAAACATGACAAGTGTCTTTAACATGTTTAAAACACATTCTGGCCTTTTAACTTTTTTTTAAGCTTTTTTATTATAATTCTGGACAACATAATATTGTACAACATACATTAAATCACGGTAAAACCTATTAAAAACTGAAGCTTCCATTCAGCAATGCACTGAACAATTATGTTCCACCGTAAGGAAACAAGGAAACGTACATACAAAATGATATACAAAAATCACAAGGAATTATTTCAACAATAACCTTTAAAAAATAATGAAAAATGAAAAGAATAGAATAAACAACGAAATACAAAAAGTAATGCATGAAAAGCAACACATGGGAAAAGCATGAATAAAATCAAACATGGATGAGTTGAAAAAAGCTTTTTAAAAAATATTTCAAAGACATGTTTTATAAGAGGAAATCAGTATTTTTGTTGATCGTTTTAATGATTCTCTGTGATACTGTAAGCAAACATGTACAATGTAAAATTCTGGTATATCTTTTCTTAGTTCGGGTAATTATCAGGATTATGTCTTTTCACCCATCTATATATAACCTTGTCAAGGCACAGAATCGCAGGGCTATCATTAACTACGGAAATAGCTATTTATCACTCCTTTTAAAGACTTTTACATGGTGTCTATTTTTGAGAATCACACATTGAACATACATGTTAACATAGCTGAGAATATTGTTTGCGCTCCCTCTATTTTCAAATCTGCCGTTTGCGCCCCCTTTATTTCCAATCTAAGATCCGCAGCTGTGCCTCTGCAATTAATTACAAAAATTAAAGAAGATAAGCATTCCAGGTGAAGTGTTTCACACGTTCAAAAAAACCTAGGTATAAGATTATTTCAAGACCTATATTTCTCATATAGGATCATTTTTTTTTTAGCTCATATGTTTCAGATCCAGTGGGTATATTAGCATGATTAGTGAAGGAATTACGGTTTGGTTATTCAAAATTATCTAACGCGCAAAAGGGATTTTCAACATTTCTTTTCCCTACAGGAATTCAATGTAAAAAAAAAAAAAATCAAAATATGAAGCGTGCAACCCCGTCAAACCATTTTAGTTTAGTCATAGTCTTTAAAACATTTTCCCGCCTTGTCACAATGCTAGTTCATGCCCATGCTGCAAAGCCCAATATCTAGTTCCCGGTTATTTAGGAGAATAACCATAACCATAACTACTTTTGTACCCACGACTTTTGGGCTAGTTTCATGAGTATATCTGCCCACCTTTTCCCATTCTCTTTGCATTCCAGATTTCTACCCATTCGGTGAGGATGCCGGTGATGATTACTTGAGGCAAAACAACGACGTAGCCTCACCAGCTATCGACTTGAGATTTGGTATGCCCTTCTACAACAAGAAATACTGGAAGATTTTTGTAAGCATTACACCTCCCCTTTGTTATGTGGTTATTGCTACGACATGTACGAGGATAATGACAGTGACTATGATGATGGTCATCATGATGAAAATGACGATAGCATTGCAGGGAAGGATTATGATGATGATGAGGTCGTTGGGCTGGTCGTTGTGGAAATGATTACAAAAATCTGTGATTTGAAGTCATGCGATGGTGACGGTGTCATTTCATTACAATACGGATGGGACCATACTGTGACATAATCTTCTTATATCTGTGTATTGTCAGCACACCTCAAGCTTAATTTAATTGTATATTCTTTCGTTATACAAACATTACTGTACCAAAATCATCGGGGCCCGTACTCAATAAACTAGTTAAGCATGCTTAAGTCAGAAAATCTAAGCACTATTTCCTATTTTCTGTCTAAGACAAAATTGTTAGCCAAAGCACGTATTCCGTAAGATTTAGCTAAGAATTTATGCCCATCTTAAGACAGATTTTGGCATATTGGCTAAGCCAATTTTCACAGTATTGTGGAGGCGGTATTCAATAAGATTTAGATATTTTAAATTTCTAAGAATTATACCCTATATTTAAGCATATTAGGGGGGATGCTTGAGTGGTCCGCTGGGCTGCTGTTAGAATTTCGGAAAATTCAACTCTTCTCAAAATAGTTTGGTACACTAAAAAATGAAAGATGACAATATAAATTTTTAATAACATTTAATATGAGCACGTAATAATTGTGAACTTTTTATTGCAGAACTAATCAAAGTGGAGAGATGATTTTTGCTGTTGTAACATATGTTACTTCTCCCTTAGTCTTGTCTACATCATGAAGTTAGTTAAGGAATGCACTTTTCTACTAACTTTCATCACTCTCTGTGCTGTTGCTGCGACAACTCTAATGCCAAAGAAATTTCTAAATTTTCCTTTCATGTGAATATTTTAAATCAATTTGAATTCAGTATTAACCAATGTGCAAGAATCTGCGCACGCTTGTGGGTTCAATATTGTTTGGTATATCTGCTGAAAATTTCAACGTATACGCCATATCAATTTTCCTAAATATTCCATATAGATGTATTTGTCAGACATAAATTAATTAATATCTATCACAATATCAAAAGGAACTTATTTCAGTGTTTCATATGGTAACGGATGTTTCACTTAAACAGTCATGTATGTTACCATAACTTAACAATTAACAATAACCTAAGAAAGTCAAGCGCTTTTAGTAAGTAACCCAATATTAACAATTATAACTACACTATAGATACAAAGTTCTCATTCCAAAGTAATTAATTGATGAGGACCACCTGTCCGTACAAAAAATGGTAATTAGTAGCATGTTTGATTATGTAATAAACACGATAAAAGCCAAGCAAGTCAGAAAGATTGGGTTGTGTATAACCAATTTCAATTTCCTGGTTTCTGTTTATTTCTGACTCTAACTATTCTATTCATTAGACAAAAGGATTTTCACAAGAGGTATCTAACAAACATAATCACCCAATAATGTCCATTTTGGTATCACTTAGGAACCTTATGTCACTTTAAAAGCAGTAACGTATGTTTCTTATAAGTAACGATAATTAAATACACAAAACCACTCGAGGGAGAAAAAGATCCCCAAAACGTGCTAAAATAAAAACGTGATCTTACATTGCAAATTGTTATTTGCAAACTAATGATCAGATAAAAGTGATGTGTTTCGAAAGTTTGATGTTAACGAATACTTTGTAATTGGGCCCCTTTTGTGTTATTTGGAAAATCAAAGTAATTGGTCGTGGGTATAAAACCATTAGTATTGCAAAATAGGTTCCACAGAGATAGATTCCAGAGATTCTGATGTTGTTTCTGAGTCGCGGAATACCTCTGCTACACACTGGTTTACTCGAAAATGTCACAGCGATTTTCTTTGATGTCCTTTCATATCGTATTGGCTTGTTACATGTCTATGGTTTTCCCTCTCAGCAGTCTGTATTTGCTACTTATCTGTTGGATGTGCCTGTGTGCGTTCTTGGTCTAGGCACAGGCGACACTCTGGCGAACTAGCTGATCAAAATCGCTGTCCTTTAAATCATTAGGCAGATCAATGTTGTTGTTGTTAATTTAATTTATATATATATATATATATATATATATATATATATATATATATATATAAATAGATGTTGTAGATGTTGAATATATATGGTTTTTAGATTACATGCTAAACAGTTGAATGAATTAAGCTAGAGGTAGTATTTTCTTACTGCACCTTGAAGATCACCTCGCGAGTATTATCCAGGGTTCGTACTAGGTTAACCAGGTAATCGGTCTAATGTTAATCAAATATCAATTTCGTCTTCTGTACAACTCCCTCTCTATAAAGTTTCAGTATAAAACCTGGCAAAGAATTCATATTTTATCAAAATAAGCTCATCCTAAGTTGTGTTTTTTAAAATTTGTTATTTTTTCATTATTTTTTCTTCAAAACAGGTAAATGACAATGGTGTGCTCTCCTTTGAAAACGCATATACGAGATACGATAGGCCACAACCAGTGTTCCCCGTAGGACCAGATCTGGACGTGAGTTATTGTTATGAGTGTTATTGCTGCAGTAGTAGTAGTAGTAGTAGTTATAGGAGTAGCAGCAATAGTAGTCAGGTAGTATTAGAAGTATTTTATATTCATAGCAATAAAATATATAACAATATTGGTATTAATAATGATAATATCAATGATATTATCAATAAAGATAATGAAAATAATATTTGTTATTATTATAACACTAAAAATTATAATAATCATTATTAACCATGCTCACATTAGTGATAATGATAATGATAATATTAACAAAAATGATGATGATTATCATGTTTGTTATGATAATAAGTATAACAGTGATGATATTATTGTTTTTATCATATCGGTAATGATAGTGATAACGACAATCTAAATAATAAAAATAATACTAATAATCATGATAAAGCAATAATAGAAATCACAATCATAATAATGATAATAACAGTTGCATGAACAAACGTAATGATAATGAGCAAGAAGAAGAAGAAGTAGAAAAAGAATGTAAAGAAGAAGCATGAAGAAGAGAGAAGAAGTAAAACCAGAGATCATAAAATGCTAATGATAAACAAGCAATGACAAGATTTATATTGGTACTACCACTATTCCAACTGCTAGTTCTATTCTTACTACTCGTCATAATAATATTGACAGTAGTAGGTTTTATGTTTATCATTGTAACCACGTGGTATTTATAATAACAAAGACAGCAACAGTCATAATGACCGTACTTCAATAGGTACAACGAGTTTATTATTACAAACACATCTTCACGCCGTAATAAAGGTGTATCTTTTTTAACTCTCTTAAAAAATAGTGAAGTTCACGCATTCACTCCATTAGGGGTGAATTTCAGAAGAGAGTGATCACTCAAAATCCATGAGTGATCACTGAGGTCACCCCTCGAGGAGTGAATATCACCATTTTCACTATTAATTCAATCTTAAAGGCATTGGCTAACTTTGTGAGCAGCTGATTAAAAAAAATTCAAACTGAGATGAAACACGTGTATGAGTACTTGTATTTGTGCTCAAAAACCCTCAAACCGACCATAATTTAGAATGAAAAACTGTAAGTTAGACGCAAACCGCGATTTAATTAACTTTCGTCTCGAGAGACAGTGAACTAAGAGGACCGTTTGCACGAATTCAAAAATACCGTTATGTGCCTTCCGCAGTGTGATATACTCACAGTGCGGTCCATTGAGCCATCTGCGCATGCGCACTCCTTATGTCTGGTCTGTGCAACTGACCCTCGTTTATTTTTCAAACATTGGTTCACATTTCTGTTATTTGATAATACTTCCTGTGGATATTATACTCTGAAACTTCCAGACTGGTATTTTTACACTATAACCCCTATGTTTATCCCATTTTCAAGTAACAAAATGAGATTTTTTTTAAATCATAACAATGTTAACCAATGCCTTTAGTTCACTATAAGTGCACTCTTTCTGAAATTCACCCCTAACAGAGTGAATGCGTTCACTCTTTTTTTTTTTTTTTTTTTTTTAAAGAGATAATGTTGTTGGCATATGTTTTCCTTACTCCACGTTATAGTTAAGTACGGATCAAGAGAGGATCCTGATCGCGCCATTCTGGGGTAACGTGGATACGGCAGATGGTGCTGGTTACGTTTACTACCGTCAAACCACAGAGCAAGATCTCCTAGACAAGGCTTCAGCGGATATACACAGGTAAGTCCAGAGCCCCATTTCATAAAACTTGATATCAATAACAAGTTGCAATAACTGTTGCAAGCTGCTGAAATTCTTGCATCTGATTGGCTGAGAGCAAATTTGTCATAGAAATTTGGCAGTTGTTACTGATAAGAAGTTTAATGAAACAGGGCCCTGGAAGGTTCATGATATCGATGGCGATGGAGATTATGGTAGTCATATTAAAGAGAATAAACATGATAGTAACCATGACGATGATTAACACTTTTCTAAAAATGATAATCATAACTAATGATATGATGATGGTAATGATGATCATTTCTGATATTTCTATTATGATTATTATCATTATTATTATTATTATTATTTATATTATTATTATCGTTCACATCATTACTCTCTTCAAAAGTAATACCGTTATCATTGTCATCATTTGTATTATTATTTCTTTTCACTTTTTATTTTCATTGGAATGAAGTGTGCTTGTCATTATAACAATAATTTTCTTGATAATTGCATTTTTCATGTTTTTAACCTCCTCAAAAAGGGGGTTGGTGCAACAGTTTGAATTTTGAACCGGTGTTTTTTTACTAAGAAACTGTGATAAATGGTGATGAATAGTTCTTCATCTTTATTATTTCCATTATTTCTGGATATTGCTCTCATAGTCATTATATGCAATACTTTAATTTTCTTTTCCTTAAAGGGGATTTGTGCAATGGGACGATTTTCAAGCTAAAGTTCTCATCATAGCAACTTGGATGGAGGTCGGGTTCTACGGGATGGCTTACGGATATGGTATTGTGAGTATGGTGGTGAGGATGATGATGATGATGATGATGATGGTCATAATAATTACAATAACGATAATAGTAATAGTAACACTAATAATTCGGATAATGATTATAATTACAATAACAAGAACAACAACAATAATAATAATAATAATGATGATGATAATAATAATTATAATAATAATAATAATAATAATGATAATAATAATAATAATGATAATAATAATAATAATCATAAAAATAATAATGAACCCACTTTAAATTAAATGCTCAACGCACACCTAGTGCAATGGATGAAATCATCAAAAAGACCCTTTTTCGATCATAACGTAAAATTGCCGACTAGTCACCATGAAGGAAATGAATAATTTGTCAAGAATTTGATAAAACCAAGCGACTGAGGGACCTGATAACCATTTCACTGTCCACGGTTTTTGGTGGGATAGTCAGAACGTTCAACAGTTTTCCCCGATTTTCTTTTCGAAAATTATTTCCGGAAAAAGGCCTGCTGTCACCGAAAATGTCTTGAATTTTTATTTCCAGAGATGATGCCATTAAATCTTAAAATTTAAGGCCAGCTGATTATTTACAACTTTTGCCTTGCAATTGTTACTTTTAAGTTATTTTTTATGAATTGCTAGGGAAATACGAATTAAAGATGACGCATTAAAAAAAAAAAATTGGTAGCTATGATATACTTCTTTTGTTTGGTAATTTTTAGCGCCCACTTTACGCGTCCAGCTCTTTTTTACTTGTATCATGGCTACTCATGCGTCATCTGTAATATTTGCATATTATTGTTTGAAAGTAGCAAGAATTCACTCCTTTTGTGGCATCACTTCCTAGTGTTTACATCGTGCGTCCAGATTTTTTTCTTGTAGTAATTATTTGCATCTTACACTGTAAAAAATATTGGGTGAAATTTTATCCAGCACGAGGGTAATTATATCTCCAACCAGCTTTGGGCAAAAAAAATTTCTCAATGCTGGAGGGATATTATCAATTTAGGGTAAAATAAGCAGTAATTACTTTAGAGTGGGCAAAATTTCCATTAAATTGGATAAAAAGAAATGCCCAAAGTTGGTTGGACACATAATTACCGTCATGGTACATTTTACCCAGTATTTTTAAGAGTGTATGCATCTACTTAATTTTGTGCATCTGATTAATGTTTACTTTCA
This sequence comes from Echinometra lucunter, assembly GCA_029962745.1. Classification (NCBI taxonomy): domain Eukaryota; kingdom Metazoa; phylum Echinodermata; class Echinoidea; order Camarodonta; family Echinometridae; genus Echinometra; species Echinometra lucunter. The sequence goes on from CM057162.1 coordinate 18,439,187, forward strand.
GTCTGACTTTGATTAAGGTCTTTAACCGAAACGTCAGTCCAAATTTATGGCTCATGCGGTGTTTTTATTTGACTCCCTAGTATTAACACTTTCTTCCATAATATTATACTGCACCTCTTCACAGCTTCAGTAATTCGAGAAGGGCCAGAGGAGAATGGGAAAGAGAGAGATGGAGAGAGAGAGAGAGAGAGAGAGAAAGAGGGAGAGAAAGAAAGAGAGGGAGAGAGGGAGAGAGAGAGAGAGGAAGAACCAGTATAGGAGTAAAATGATATATAGAAGACGGAATGGGAGTAATAGAAAGTGAAGCAGGGAGAAAAACCATGTACAATGATGTACAGGTACATTGGTTTTACAACTAGCTATATGACCGTAACTGCTTAAAATTAGCTCCAAAATGAGATACAAACAACATGTCAATTAATATGACCCTTCCCTGGAGATTAAATAAAATATCTTTTTCTACTCATCAGAGGAACTCATTTCAATGCATCGTCGCTACCGACGGGTTTGAGACATTCGCCATCTTCATCTACGATCGGATTGATTGGACGACGGGTATAGAGAGCAATGGCGGAGCTGAAAACGGTATCGGAGGAACACCGGCACAGGTATGCAGTATTTAAACTGGAATTATTAAAGCCAGTTCGTCATAAAAGATCACCCAACGGGTGCCTCCTAACAAAAAAAAAAAAAAACAAAACAAAAACAAAAAAAAACAAAGCAAAACAAAAACAAAACAAAAATAAAAAACAAAAACCGTGAAACGAAAGATTTTCAGTACTTGCCTCCGAAAGGTACATTCATAAAAAAGATTGATATAAAATAAACCATTGTGTTGGTGAATATGTGTCCGACCCAAATATTGGTCAAAATTTTTAACCGATTTTACCCGATAGTTATATTGACCATCATATTGGTCAGTGTTCACAAATATTTTTATCAGACACATATCAACCAACCCATTGGTTATTTTGACCAATCCTTATTTGGAGTGTATGTAAATCATTGAATTTGGTTAAGTATTCCAATTCTATGCCCGTTTCTTGAAATACATGTACAGTCATTTTCAAATTTAGCATGTTTTCTGGGATCGACAAGAGTAGAATTGGGTCGGAAATGGCTTTTCATGATAATGGCATGTACGATATTTAGGGAAACCCATTGATCGTGCTTGTCAATAAATGAAAGAAACATGTCATATGGCAGGCCATTTCCGCAAAATCATGCGAAATTTAAAAATGACTGTATTTAAGGGAACAGGCACAGAGTCAAAATTACTTAACCAAATTCAATGATTTTCTTACCATTCTCTCCGGTAGAAGATGCTTTACCCACTGATGTAAGATTTATATACTTCTTGAAGGCAAAGTACTGAAAATTCGCCGTTTCGCTTTTACAGGACACCCGGGTATAAGTTGAAACACACTGGCATGAATGCTCTCATCATGTCTGTCTGAACATGGTAAATGACTAACCAGGATAGCCAGTTAGGCACAAATAGTACACCTCCCTTGGGGCGTCTTTCAGAGTAGGAAGGAAGGCACCTGCGGGAAAGGACACTTTTTGCAAAGGGTTATTGCAAAGGGTGAACACAAAAGAGAAAATTACAGGTGAATCTCATTATAAAAGCTCCTCTGGGCCAAGGAACCTCTTTATATCGAAACCTTGTTATATCAGGGTTTTAAAACAATAAATACAAGGAAGTGGGACCGGCAAAATTACCTTGTTATAACGAGAGTTTGCCATAACAGCATTCTTTATAATGATGTTCCATTGTACAAATATTTGTGCTTGGTATACCTTCACATATTTAAACGCACCTCCAAAAATCATTTTCGACGTATTAACAACTTTGCAGTATTCTTTTGCGAGCGAGCGAATAGAGCAAACAAAAAAGTGAAGTATTTTTAGCTGAATGCCACGGTATTTGCTTTATTTAAATTGACTTGATGATAAATGCAGCCATAATTTCTTTAAAGGGCTCCTCCGTAATTGATCAGGCTATATGCTTTAGAGCATATGATCATATTTCTAATAGAGAAAAACATGCCTTTTAAGCACAATCTCATCTTGAGTACAAGGGGCTTGAGGCTTTATGGTTATAACATATTTGATGCGCCTTTTTTGAGATGTTAATTAAGAGAAGAGCGAGTAAGCGGTACCAAGCGAGCTTTATGAAAAAAAAAAGTAGAAAAAATTCTCATTGCTTCAGTTGAGGGGCATGTTCGTTCTTCTTACAGCAGAGGGAGCGGGGGTGTTGGGTCCCTCCTGCCTCCTGATCCACTAACTCGTTCTGTGGTGATATCGAAAACAATATTTGGACTGAGATTCCAGAATGAATGGCACTTTTCGTATACTTTAGGGGGAAATGAGGCATACTACGGTAGTAAGGAAAAAAAAAACCACATTCTCAGAAGTAAATTGGGGTACGTAATACATGTCCCCATGAGTCCCCTTAAACAATTTTTGTATAATCCTTTATACATACATATATATATATATATATATATATATATATATATATATATGTGTATCTTTTTAATATTTATATATATATGTATGTATATATATAAACAAATGTTTAGGGGGACTCATCTTAGTTGAAAAGAAACTCTTACAAGAAGGTTAAAGCGCATTATGAAAAATGTCCAGAGGGGACTGGAAAGAAAACAAATGACGGGAATCACAAACCTCGACGAGCGCCATTTGACATCATCGACTGTGCCCATTCTCTTGAGGTCTGAGTGTATAGACTTTATTAGCACATAAGATTCGATTGCTCAAAAGCTTTATCGTATTATGATTTTGGCATTTCCTTTTATGCCATGAGCAATTTTACACATGCATGTCGCTACAATAAGCCTAATGAGACATGTCTGAGGTGCAGCCTACATACCTGAGTGTTACATATGCTCTGGTAATGGAAATTATTTTCAAGAGTTTTTAACTATAACTATTTATAAGCTTACATTGTCTGACACTTTAAATCGTTTAAAAGGTGGTGTTTTCTCTTTACGCCGTCAATTTATCTCAGGTCGGTTTCAACGCCGGGGATGGTTCGAAGTCCTTCTCCCACCACTACTCACGTGACGGTACCTTCCTGAGAGTCCTCGTCACCGAATCCAACATCGAGTCCGCTGGTGTCTGGGTCTACTACATCAGCTCTTTTAGCGTCGACATCGCAGGCTGCACGACGGCAGGTAAACTGAATGTGCTAAAGGTCGACATTGCGAAAAATGCCAAAGACGTCAAAAGACAGTGAGATGATTTAATTGGTGCAGGGTTAAAGGGAGATGATTTGATAATTATTGGGTACTAAATTTGTACTTGAATACTATGGCCAAGATCAAAACTTCTATGGCATGTATGGCATGCCAAGACTAGACTTCTGATTGGACACTTTTGCAGCCACGAAATTCACTATGACTTCTGGGTAGTATAGCGAAAGGTACGGGCATAGTTCGACGTGCGCATAACATAGACATGACAGAAATGAGGCAATAGAAGAGCATAACGTTACCCATGATGAGTGTCGATCGGGTAGGGGGATGGCCTGTATAGAATACCAAAGTGAGACGTAATCAAATTTTGTTTTTTGCATTTGAGCATTTTCAAGACTATGTTCCGGCAGAGCATGATGAAAAACCTCCACACACCAAATTTGACGTGAATCGGTTCACAGTGGCTCAAGGTATGGCCACATGAATGCCTAATTATCCCCATTGAAATCAGTGTAAATTGGCCTGGTTCATTACTGTTTAGAACCAGGCCAATTTACACTAATTTCATTGGGGCTAGGTAGGTATTCATGTGCCTCATGTCGGGTTCCCATGGCCGATTCCCATAAAATTTGGGCTGTGGATGTTTTTCATCATGCTCCATCGAGACATGATATCCGAAATTCTGAAATTCCAAACAAGTTTTCTGTAACGTCATCGCTTCGGTGCTCTATCATCATCCCCAATAATTTACTGTCAAAAATGACAATGACAAAACAATGAATGAATAAATGATCATGAATGAATGATGATGATGAGTATGGTAATTACTATAATTACCAACGGCATCGTCATTATTTTTCTTTCTTATTTTCATGATGCTTGCGTTTTAATACGGTATGTAACTTCATAATCTTGGAATAAAGATATAACTGCAAGGAAGCGACCGGTGAGGTGATCTTAATTTCAGATGAATTTCCATAAGATAACGGTCAGACCTATAGTGTTTGCCTATAGTCATGATAGTGTATTTTGATGACGAATAGATACCTCTACTGGGAGAAAAAGTGTATATTTGCCTCGTGCGCTTCGCTCGTTCATAGAGTTTTTAAGAAAAAAAAGGGTTGTTTTGGAAAGCAAACATATTGGTCAAGTGAATTTATCGAATATTATAGTCTTCTAGTGTATAATGGAATAACACTTCTACCTAAAAAAAAAAAAAGGAGTGTTTTCCTTTTTTTCATTTCAGTTTTTAGTTTGAAATGAATCTAAACTTTAACCTGAATACTTATCTGTTTTTGCTTAGGTGAAGTCAAGACGTTCCCGCGATACGACTCCATGCTCGGCCACCAGTATCTGTACATCCAAGGGCCTTGTTTCACCCCAGAGGATGATATCTGGATGCAGTTCGGCCCGGTTGACGACCCCATAGCGCTTATTGACTGCACCTGGATAAGTACTCAGCGAGCCAGGTGCGTTGTTCCTACCTTCTTTCAAGTCGGCCGTCTCGAGACCAGCGTTTCCAGGAACGGTGCCAATGATACTTTCCTTTATACAGGGGTATTTGACGTAGGTGAGAATAATCTGAAGCGTCTTTTACTTGCTCTGATTTATGCTATTGCTGTTATTACATTTTTTAAATTCTTGATACTGATTAATGGCTCCTATTATTCTTAGTTTCACTATCATTTTCATCAGTATCGCTTTAATTTCAATAATTTTCTTAATTAATTCCACATTTTGTTTTGTCCCCTTCTTTCAGTTGACATTGGTGATGTGCCACCTGGAATCAATAGGATCGACCCCCAAAGTGAGTCCTGGATGCTGACTAATAGAACCGTGGCCATCGAGTGGGATCCTAGCCTATTCAACTACAGCCAGATTGATATTGATATATTGAGTGAGTTATCAATGCTCTGAGCGGATTTGCTTATTTACCGAGATGCACTTAATATCAAAGTAATGGGATTTCTGGAACTTTCTGGAAATGTGAATATAACGTAATAATATGCAGATTTCACTTGTTAACTAACGACCATGCACTGACCTAGGAAATTAATGCTAGAATTTATTGGCATTATATCATGTAACTTTCATTAAATCCCTGCTTTTACTTTTGCATTCTGCTATGAAGAATAGCATGTCTCTAGATGGAGTTGACTTTGCAAATTAGCATTACATAAAGCCTAAAAAATCTGCAAACAGATTTTATAAGAGTTAATTAGCCAACACAAACAACTGTGCAAGGTTTACAATTCTTAGAAGAAGATGATTTTTAATTCTATCGTCGCCCATTTCGATGTCCACAGCATACAGCGAGACAGACGGAGAGCTGAGCTGGGAAGAGACGGCGAACATTGGATTAAATGCGGAGAACACGGGACGCTTCGAGTGGATCCCCAGGGCCAGCGCCGGGATCACTCCCGACAATGCGATCGGCGTCATTAGAATCACCCGCCCTAATGAGAGGTAACTGGTATACCAGGCAAACGTATTTCAAGGAGGGGGTGGGACATATTGTACACCTGCTGACGAATTTTCAGAGAAGACTATACATATATGACTAAGTTTTTATTATTGTTTTTAGTCACTTGTAACAAAACGGTAAGATCTATCTTACTTAATTTCCCAACTTACCCTTCTCTTTCGTCATCTATCCCGTTTATGCCCTCGTAACCGTTCCCCTTTCCGCCTTCAGCCAAAAAAAGTGGTAAGTAGTTGTGCTGAATCACTATAACCTCCCCGATGATTAGATATTATGCTCCTTTTAAGAAGCACTGGTAAGTTGAGACAATCCTCTTTGTTGACTTTGTCATAAAAAGAAAATAATTTGTCTTCGTTACCAAGGATGATGGGATTTGAAAACAGTAGCTCATTTTATAGGACCAACAGTTAGTGAAGACATATAGGCCCCACGCGCACTAAATGAGAGGCAATATAACATGAAAAAAACATGAGGTTTTAGTATAGACCAATTTCACCTCCGGTTTATGTATTTGGCCCTCTATCGGCGACGCCATTGCTGCGGTGGGCAAGCGCACTGACCGCGATTGGCTCTGTGTACAAAATGAATGTAAGATATGAGATATGCCCCGATATTGTTCCATTTACTTTATTCTAGATCAATCAAATAAAGCATGGATACATGGGTAGATGAGGTAAGACAATGGTCATATCTGACGGATGAAGGTATGATGTATTTTTGTACTTTCGATGGTTTTTCAACTTAGTTTTGTCAGTAAAAGTTCGATTGCAGCATAGAAGCCGTAGTAAACGGGAGCCCTAAATCTTACCCTGTTTACAAAGTCATGTTTTCACTCATTAAATTTTACGCCAAAGTACATAATGATAATGTTTCTTGACTTCAAAGTCCTTTCTGTTGATGTTTTTACCCACTGGCGACGAATTCCTTCACATTGCTTACGGAAACCTGTGTAGGGAGTACGGCTTCTCACACACACAGGCTTCATGAGTCAAAAGCGAGTGAATTTCGCACTCAGTTAGCTTCCAATTTTTAAACTTTCTCTAATTCTTGTGGCATTTGAGCACCGCACAGCTGCGACCTGAACTTCCCTGATAATTTCTCATTGCAAATATTAAAATAAATCTGCATATACTGGTCAAAATAGACAAAAAATCGAACGAATGTACATAACGCGCTATTGACTTGTGTACTATAAAAGTTGGAGCGCCCACCGCAGTATGTCGAACTGTGTCGAACAGTCTGCTGCCCTCTTGCGTTGTGAAATTGGTCTATAAAGACTAGAATTTCACTTACCAACTGCAAGCTGCATTGGAAAGTAAGTTTATGTAATGCATATATGCTGCGCCCTCTTTCCATGGAAGGGAGAAACAAGTTTTAAATTATTGTTGTATGCAGAAGTGCAGCATTAGAGGGTAACAATTTACTGTTTTCACCATCACCGTATTTGTTAGGGGTATAAGGAGGAGTACAAGGTTGTGTTATAACCTTGTACGGCCACTGAGTGGGTTCTAATACCTCTCTTCTGGCGGACCTTGCAATGATCAAGCTATTACCCCAGAAGGATAGACCATTGAGGAACAAATAAAGGTGTGGGTATTTATGTGTGTGTGTGGGTGGGGGGGGGGGGGACTTTTGGAAGGATGTTAAAGCTCCAAGCGAGGATTGAACCTCTTATTTCCAGCATAATAGAGACTTCATCGATAGATCACTCTGCCCTCCAATTTGCAATTTTCCAATTTGCAGTTTTTAAAAGCTCAGTTATAGATTTGCCTTGACTGATTTTTTTCCTTTCCATTTTAACCACCATCGATTATATTATAGTCACGCCGTGCCCCCTTTCTGTTCTGCAGATCATTATTTGCTATCTGGAGTGATGTCCATTGGCTAGGCTATATGTTGAATGAAGAATTTCAAAGGGCGCCTTCTGACTACTCCAACCAGCAGTGCGAGATATGGAACGAACAAATGAACAATGAACCGGTTTGGGATCATGACAAGGTTTGTCAAACTCATTCTCATCAAGTCAAATCACATTTACCTTAAACACATAAGAAATATAACTCCTTACAATGAACAGTACAAAACAAAGGGAAGCACACACGTAGACACGCAGACAACACATATCCAGACACAAAATACTGCAGGTTCGACCGAATTTGATTTTTAGACGAGGACATCTTTAGAAAAGCTTTCCGAGATAAAAAGGAGCCCTTAGAAGAGTCGAAATTAGGTCCTTTTAATCAGCCCGATAATGATAATAACGATAACGATAAAAACTATAAACTTTTATCGAAAAGATAGGAATCCTACAGGTTTGCCCATTTAAACATATATGCGTATTTTCGCACGTACATGCGTGCAATAATGCAAGGGTGACTACCGCTTGAGTACCATCTCTGGAAAAGAGAAATATTTGATATGCCTGACCGATCAGGGGGGATTTGGGTAACAAAAGTATTTATATAACTATTGGGGCTTTTTCCCTTTCTCTCTCTTGAATCTTTTCCAGGATTTGAACCCTTGTCCTTGCGACTTGAGTCAAGCTCTGGCAGACCGTGCTCGATTCAGACCGTACGCCCTCTGTGACATGTCTAACGCAGGTTTGAATGATACAGAGGATTATTGCTTCCTACGTGATGGCATCAGGCATTGCGTCATCAACATCATTAACAGGTATCTGTTGATTCCATTGTCATTGATTACCGAAATTCTTCGTCCAATGAAATGAGAGTTAGAGAGGACATTTCCATAAGAATTTTAAAAAGCAGTGGTAAATTATCATTAAATGATGCATTTATGTACAGTAACCTATACTGCCAACACCCATTATACGATAGTGATGAACAAATTGCCAGGGAAAAAATACTCAGCAAAGATGCCTAATATATTGGTTTGTTTTGCTTTACGGTGAGGATGACTTGCAATATGATCTGACATGTGCTTGAATTTGTTTGTCACAAACTTGGCATAGAATATAGGGAGGGGATGGGTAGTAAAGTATAGATTAAGAATTAAGAAAAAACAAAAACTCCTGTATTCAAAATATGATAGTAATTGTCCCCCCCCCCCCACCCCTCCCGAATCAAGAACATATGAAGGTAATGATGCAATGAATTACTATTGTTTATTTTGTGACCAGTCCTCAAAACGCAGATTCGGTATGCTGCTACGACTATGAAGAGAACCTGGTTTATGCGGGCGACAGCTTCTCAGGAAGTTTCTCTCACCGTTGGACGGTCAATGGAGTGCCGCCCTACAACGCTCCTAGAGCTGTGCCCGAGCTCTCCACCTTGATAAACGATATCGTCCCCTACTACTTCTGCTGTGTCTGGGGCGATCGCTGCGAGTTCTACCAGGACCATCGCCCCACCAGGGATTGTCGCTGGTACGACTCCCCGAGAATGGGTAGGTCAAAGGGTCTAATGGTAAGAAAATAGCCGCTTTTGAAGGTATCCTTGAATATGAATATTAGCCCTTAGCATTACTGAAATCCTCAAATACCAAGGTAGTCATGTTAGTTGGATCAGCAAGAGTAACTGTGGTGCTGGTTTTGCATCCTTCTGGAAGGGTGCCTTGAAGGGCAAAATCAATTTCACACGTTGATGGTATGCAACGATATATTTGTTACTCAGTAAATATCCATATTTACTGAGTGAAGAGGTGTGGCGATGTCTTTTAAGGCATATTTTGTTCACCTGATACGATTTCTTTCCAGGTAACATTTTCAATAGAAATAAGACCAAAAAGAAAACAAAACGAGATATTTGAATTCGTCACTGGAGACGAATTAGGTGGTCTGTCAATATGTTCTAGTAAGAGAATGTGTTTTCGGAGGACACAGACACATTTACAAAAAAAAAAAAAAAAAAAAAAAAAAAAAAAACTACACCAATTATAGAAGGTGGGACTGCCCTGTAAAAACCTGTTTAGATTTTTTTCTAAAGCTATTATCGACCCGAAGACGTCATTTGACGCACTTGCGCCTGTGTAACTTTTTGTGCAGAATTCTTTGCTCTATCAGATGAGGCCATTTTCAGCTCTGTAGCCCCTTCCAAACTGGAGATTGAGTGAAATTTAGGTATGGACCGGAGCTCTGGACTTAAAAAAAATAAATAAAAAAATGGAACAATGCCTGGGATCTGCTCTTGCTTGCCTTGCCTTGGCTGTGCAGGATGTGATGCCTCGGCTAGAACATATAAAAATCCTGGCGAAAATTGACCAACCACAAGCGAGATAGCTCATAGAGATAACACGTAGATTCAAAACGGAATTCTAATTTCAGGTTTTCCAGTCAAAATTTCGACATGTTTTCGACACTTGCTTTAAAAAAGATATGAACGCATAAGATAGGTAATTTTATCATCTGCAACATACTTAAAGATGGGCGAAAATCAAGCAGAAATAAGGGAGATGTTGATCAAAGAAGACGGGAATGTAGAATCAAGAATTACGTAAAGGTCATGTGCCATAGAGAATACACGTAAAATGAGAAAAATTGACATTGTACCTTTAATCGTAAATTTAGACCATGATAACGTCATCAATATGAGTAACAATGAATAACATATTTGTAGAAAATTGTCACAGCTACAACATATCGAAATCTCAGCGAAAATCGATCAATAATAAGCGAGATAGTCTCGGTTAAAGGAAAAAAATATAACGTCAAAAATTAAAAATCAAAATTTTGAGTTCACATAAGAATAGGATGACGTCATAGCATCGACAGAGTAAAAATTTGTCATGGATTCACATCTACAACTCATAAGCTTTCAGAATATGTAAAAAAAAATTGGGGGTCTCCACGCATTCTAAGGAGCTATGACGGATTTTAAAGGGGCATGTTTTTGCGTGTTTTTACATTATTTGCCCAATAGGCGCCCGCACGAATTTTGAACTTTGACGCGCGCGTGCGACCTTATGGTTAGTCAAAATCAGTTCTAAATTGATGGAAATTGTTAAGAAAAGTATCAGGAATGCAAATCAATTGAAAAAACGGCGTTTTAAAGTTATTTGGGATGTGCGCGCGCATATGACGCGCATCCGGACGCGGACGCGCGCAAATTTTTGAACTGCTTAAAATGGCCTGAAACGTGTGCAAAATGAATTTGAAGCGATTTTGAGCATTTTTAATTTTTGCGCGCGCGCTGACGCGCGGACGTACGCGTTCGTGCACGTCTGACTATCTGAAATTTATTGAATTAAAATTAACTTTTATCGTGCCAAACATGAATGAGAAATGACCATCCGTTATGAAGATATGACCCTAAGGTGATTTTCACAAAATGGCGCCTGGATGACGTCACGATGACCCAATGAACATGAAAATAATTGGAACGGCAAGATCTTATGACAATTGATAACTGACCAAAATTTCATGCAATTTGAACCAGCCGATTCTGAGATTTCGAGTGCACAAAAAAGTGTCTAGAATAAAGAAAAATAAATAAAGAAAATTCTGACGAAATTAAGAGGTGATCTGTCAAAGATGACAGACCACCTAATAATAACAATAAATGATACAGATTTCAAAAATTACATTTGTTAGTCCTAGACAAATTGCATTTCAGTAGCGTCCGATAATATTATTTTTCAAAGTTCATTGATATTACACTGAAATATTAGTTCATCCGACAGTGAATTATATAGGCAATGGAAGAAAATGAACTCGATCATACGAATATACAGTCCTTGAGATGACTTTTCTAAAGTCTCTGTGATCGAGTTTAACGGAAAATCATGTCAAAGATTTGTTCCCATCAATAACAAAAGGTTCATCTCTTTATAACTTGCTATATGACAGCCGCGTTGTTCGGTGATCCTCACTTTATCACCTTCGACGGTGTAGAATACTCCTTCAACGGCAAGGGTGAGTGGTTTTTGATGCGGTCAGTCAATGGAGCCCAAAACGGGTTTACTCTGCAGGCCAGAACAGAGCAGATGCCAGATTGGAAAGGTGAGAAAACTCCTGATTTAGAGTGAATCGGGTATTTCGTCCTTTATATTGGTGATTAGTGAAACCAGAAGGCTAGGAGATAGTGAGCTATGATTTAGATATGCTAAAGTAAGCTATTAGAATTCCTGGCATTCAAACCGCATTTCGATAACAACACAGAAAGAAGGAACCGAACCTGGCCTACGTTCCAACATGTACTTCTCGTTTACAGAATTAAGATTCAACGCGATGAATGTTTAGGTGGTGGATAAAGTTTAATGTGATTACTGCCAACAGGGTGTTAGAAACATGGAAAATACTCCATAGAAGGTATGAACACGCCGAAAACGTACTTGTTGATTTCTTTTCCCATGTCTCTTATTTCGATGACATTTCAAATTCCTTCGCCCTTGTCTATCGACAATTAGCAAGTTTATAATCCACATTCTTGAAATTTCCTTGGATCTTGACTGACCTAAGATGTCTAACAAAAACGATTCCCCATTATCTTTCCTCATTTTCAGGTGATATTGTACAAGCCACACGAGTCACCTCTGTCGCAATGAAGGAAGACAATCACGCCAACATTGAAGTCCAGCTTAGTTCCCGGTATATTCTTCAAGTCGTCTATCAGGGAGAATATCTCAAAATTGACAGGCAGACCAGGCTCCGTTTGGATGGTAGGTCCAAGAAGTTGTATGAAACATGCTTCGGTGACAATTGCCGCACATAAAACCTTGAAACATCGAGAGTTGTTCGAGTCATTTTAGACTCCACTGTCTACCCGGGGGAGGGGTGGGGGAGGCACTGACATTACAAGGTGGACATCATGCTCGTACATGGACTTTCAAAGTAGACCCTAAAGAAGTAATTATCTTTCGATCTCAGAATACCCTAAACAGATATTTTGTCATGTTTCCACACACTAAACAAGTATTTTCAAATCAAGTCCGAAAAGATACCCTTTTCAAGTAAGCCTTAGATGTTTCCACAATGCCCTTTAACAACCCATTTGCCGTTTGCGACTCTTGTGATGGGGTACAACATATATTGTGACCAAATGGTCGCAAACGATCGCATGACCAATTGTGCAAGGGGTTAACACGCAAAAATAATAAAAAAAAACTTTGTCTTCGGAAGTTTCAATCGCAGGGCATTATAGACATAGATAAAAGATAGGGGATTAGAATTCCCGCCAGATTCCAGCCAAAGGATCAGCGGGGGATAATGCCTCAAATGTTTTGTTTTCATGATTAATGAAATATATACCCTTTACACGCACCCAAGCTGTTGTAAAAGTATACCCTTTTCCCTGATTTTTGCAATTTTGACATTCTTTTCGTTGTACGCGTGTTTATCGCTCGTCCGTGAAAAACCAACCCTATTTACCCGTTTTTGTGTACGAGCATGGTGTCCACCTTGTAATGGCATTCCCCCCCCCCCCCCGACTATATATTTGTTATTCCAAACATCTTTAAATAGTCCACGTATTGGCATAAGTAAACAAAAAAACCCAACAAAAGTCAATGAGAAGAGATAACTCAACATAGACTTGTCGCGTATGATCATGGGTTTAAGGTATAATCATAATTTGGAAAGAAAAAACTGTTAGTAAGATGCAAACCGCGATTTTATTATTTTTGCTGTCAGAGATAATAGATAAGAGGACCGTTTTGCTCGAGTTAAAAAAAAAAAAAACGTTATCTGCCTCCCTCCGCGCATGTGCACTCCTTACGTCTAGTCTGTGCAACCGATCATATATTTTTTTTTCAAACATTAGTTCACATTTCTAATATTTAAAAATACTTCCTGTGGATATTATAGTGTGAAAATTTCAGACTGATATTTTTACACTATAACCCTTATGTTTATCCCATTTTCAAGTAGCAAAATGATTCTTTTTTTTTTAATTATAACAATGTTAACCAATGTCTTTAATCTACTTTCTACTTTTCCATCTTCAGGGTTCTACCTCACCTTTCCGAAGCAGTACGAAGGGGGTAACCTGACCCAAGTCATCATTACCTTTCAAGATTCCAAGATCGGTGTAGTTATCAACGGAACCGCCGAAGGCATGTTCATCCAGGTCATCATCCCCAATGAATTCAAGGTACACTTCCACTGCAGCAACTTTCAGCCGGAGTTATAGAATAGTCTGCTGTCGAGATGCTCTCGGCAGGTTCTTATGGTTGACTATCACGTCATGTGGTTGCCATAGTGAAAGGCTGATGACATCTTCTTTTATTAAAAGCGCCCCTTTTACGGGGCGTCTAGACGAATTAGAGAAAAGACAATTTAAAAAGAAAATGCAAGAACACTTTATGCTTTTGTTTTCGGTGCTTGAACACCGAAGAGCCTCTTGTACGGGCGTCTATAGCTGGAGGAATTAGAAAAAAAGGGGGGAGGGAGACAAAACTTTTTGTTTTTGTTTTCGGTGTTTGAACACCGAAGAGGAAATAAAAATGGAGCTGAAATGGAAAAGAGAAAAGGGGGGGGGGGGTGAAGAATGATTGAGATCAGGACATTTGCAAGCAAATCCCTAGAGTTTAGAAGTTCACAGTTGTATTGATCTTCATTATTTTCATGCCACATTTGGTGAGGCATGTTCGTTCAGGTCACCATCCTAAATCACTTCAAGTTTAATGCCAAGTAAAGACGCCATTGAATTCAAAGTCCTCTACCGTATCCAGATTACATAAATTGTTATTGTATCCAAACTCCTGACTGTCGTGCATTTACTTTTATTGAAGGCATGTTTACCTAGATCGCAATCCTGCAAATTCACGGTAGACCTTCTTCGTACTAGATCCCGACTCGAGACATGTATCCACATTACATAGGTAACTAAGCGGAGATTAACTTAGTAATATATGAAAGGATGGTAGCGCCGTGGCAGGGATTTGAATACAGTGCCTTGAGTTTTACAGTCCGGAGACCAACATGATGGCTGTAAATCCTTTTTGCCCAAATCTTTCATGAATTCATACATAAATCTTTCATGACATATTTATTCTCATTTCCCAACAGAAAACATTGTGTCATTTCCAATACACCTTTGATTTACTGCCGGCCTGATTTACCACTGGATCACCAAGAACTACATGTGGTTGGCATGGTTGGGGAGGCCAGAACATGATTCCAATCTTGTCTATGGAACATCTTTGTTCCATTATGCCCCCTCCCCTCCCTCTTTCCCTTTCTCTCCCCATCCTTCTTTCACTGTATCATGTAGTGTCTGTCTTGCTACAGGGCTACGTCGAGGGGCTGCTTGGTAGCTGGGACGAGGAACCGGATAACGATCTGGCCAACAAAAATGGAATGCTCATTAACCCCAACTCATCCGCGGAAGTGATCTACAACCAATTTGGCAAATCCTGTGAGATTCCATTTTTGTTCTTGATCCTTTCTCTAGAAGAAATACATGATGTTTACTTCCAAAATTGCTTGGAATTTCTATAGCCTTAGCATGCCCAGTCTTAGTATAGGTTTTCCCGTTCAATTTCCTACTCGTGTCGTTCATATTGATTATTGTGCATTCAAATTCACACATTTTCGCAAAACGGTCAATATTGGTCATTCGAATATAAATTCTGAGCGAGCGAATCCATTTTCAGTCGTGCAATTTTATTTAAGATCATTCAAATTCCTCAACGGGCATGGCACTTTCATAAACGGTCATTCATATTCGTTTATAGACGTTCAATTTCTTTTCGAGGCAAAAAGATTCATATAGTGCATCCAAGTTCATCAACGGGCACCTGTCTTCCGCTTAGGGTCATTCGAATTCGTCTATACACGTTCGATTTCGTTACGAGGCAATAAGATTCGTCAATATGCATGCAATTTCCAACATTAAGACATTCATTTTCACATTCTATTCATTCAATTTACGCACAATAGCCGGAGAGCCTGTTGGAGCAATCACTTTCATTTCTGAGCATCCAGTTTAAGATATTTCTCATATATTGCAATTAAAATATTAATGTTCCACGTTGTGCATTATCGTGCCCAAGCCCCCTAAGCTCCGCCATTACCTTTCGTCCATTAGAAGCCGAAATAAGCCCTTCTAAATAATTCATGAGCTGTCATGAATTATGCATTTTGTGAGATGCTCCCCTTCACACAGCATACCCACATGACAAATAGTACGCAATGCGAAACAATGCAGACATCAGCGCGAGAGGAAAGGTCAAATCGCCTAATATATGTATTTATTGTAATTTTATTCACACATTGCGCGCTGCCCGCGCAAGGGATGTAGCAAATCAACTTCGACCATTCTGATGCGCCAGTCAACGCACTTAAACTGGTTATCGATCACAAAAAAGATAATAGTACGGGGGGCGGAGCCTCCGATCTATCATTCTTCTTTCTTGTTTACGTGACTGGGTACCCAACATCTGTATTAAACTATTATATCTTGTAGTCGATGATTTCTTTTTTTTAACTGGTGGCCTCTACAATAGTTGGTTGGATCCTTCTTTTAAAAAAAACCAAAACACATTTTCTCCATGAAGGTCTGAACCCTCAAATGAATTACCTATCTGTTATAATTTCCATCTAACTGTACTTCAGTCTTTGTGTACACATATTTAATTTTAAAATTCACTTTCATTCATTATCAAATCCAAACATCCATTTCTTTATTTTTTGTCTGAACCCTCAAATGAATAACCTATCTGTTATAATTTCTTTCTAACTGTACTTCAGTCTTTGCGTCCACAGATATGATTTGGATAAAAAGTACACAAAATTTGTTTACGAACATGGAATGTGCATAAATGAAAATAAATAAGAGAGTCAACTTGATCCAGCTTCCAAGTAGACCTATACAAGTGTGTCCAGATCTACTTTAGATTTTTTAACAGAATTTCTGATAACTGTTAACGTTAGATCTTGTAAACTGATGAATGTGGATAGTAAGACCTAGACTAAAGTAACGGTCACTCAATAATTGTTTCAACTTCAAATGTTAAAGACGTAGAAGTGTTAAAAACACTGGCAAAATCAACCGGGGCCGTCGACGTATACAGTGTGTTCATTGTGTGCTCTCCAGGCTGCAATGCAGTACAGTCAGCAAGTCCAAATAAACGTTAGATCTAACGTTAGTCTACACACACTAGCGGTCTAGTAATAATCTAATAAATTCTGCCGGAGTGTTCACTCACAGAAAATCCTGTTGTCTAATCTAGATCTAGGTCTGAATTTGATTTTTCATGACGCCAAACTTCTGATTTGAACAATCTTAGATATCGAAACCGTTCAAGAACGGTCAACGTGAACACCAGAATTATCATAGATGGCCCCCGGCATTAGGCCGGGGGAGCTACCTCGAGTACATGGTGCGAGAACGGTACCCGCGGTCAATTTAGCTCATGACGATGAAAACCAAACTGTAAGTTCGAGAGTACAATGTTTCTAGCTCTTTCGGAAACAGCTGTTAGCAATTATTTCAAATTGTAAAGAAATTGTTGTAGATTAAGAAGAATAGCCAACTATTTTGAAACAAATTGTCAAATTTCTTATATTTAATCATAATTGCAGTGGTACTCACGTTTTCTCTGTGAAGTAGAAACCTCTAACTTTATGCGAGTAAGCACGTCATGCATGAATTTGCATAATTGTGACGTAATAAGGTCAAATGAATAACCATATTTCGAGAACGATATTATCGATGTAAATACATATTCATGAGGCTATAATCCAATCAAAGGTGCTTATTTGAGAGCCACAGCGATTAAGTTCGTTTTTCCCTTCTCAGGCCCAGGTGATGCCAAATACTTACAAATTACGGAGTGAACTTAAATCTGAAAGAAAAAAAAAGGTAGACATGGTAATTTAATTTCGGTTTATATTGGAAATACGATGGCAAATTTCGAACGCTGTGGACGCGAAATCACCAAGTACCTTGGACTTTCCCCTTGATATTTTCTAAGATTTTTAAAAATAATGATATAGGGTACTATGAGTACTGTAAAGAAAAAAAAAGAAGGACCTGCAACTGGCGCCCCCCCCCCCCCAAAAAAAAAAAAAAAAAAAAAAAAAAACATACACACCCTCACACACACCTGCACACAAACCACTACTCAACTGTCTTAAGACACTCCTTTTTTGTCTCTTTAACCAGGGGAGATCAGCCCCGCCGAGAGTTTGTTCCTCTACGATCAGGGCCGAAACCACGAGTACTTTCAGGACAACGATTTCGTGCCCGCCTTTCTACCCCCCGACGGCAACCTCCCGACTGACCTCGATTCGCAGGTCATCGCTGATACGTGTGACGGCAACTTGTTCTGTATCTATGACATAAAGTCCACAGGACTGTTGCAGCTAGGCAAGGCGACCAAGAAGGCATACGACGACTATAAGCAAGCGCAAAGAGCCTTACAGGATAGTGAGTATTTGTGTGCGCGCGCGCATGTGTGTGAGAGGGTGTGTGTGTACGGCGAATTCCATAGTCCTGTCCTTCCCCTTTCAAGTATGTAAGCTTTGCAAAGATGAACGTCTATGTCTACAAGCGGACCAGGAGAGCGGGTTCTGATGACAATGAATGTGACAGAAGTAGTAGCATCAACAATAAAAGATGATGATAATGATGATGATGATGATGATGATGATGATGATGATGCAAAAACAGTACTTAAATTGATAGTAAAGAATAATTTCATACTAAAGATAATGATGATAACGATAATGATGGTGATATTGAATGCTATGATAACATTATTAATGATGATCATAAAATGATACTTTCAGTTAATGGTAGAGGTGCAGTTATAACAATAAGAAAGTTTATTAGGATGATAATTTTAGATTTGGATGATGATTCCACCTTTTCAGGTACTTATTATCTCAAATCATGTAAATCAAAATCAACAGTAAATGACAGCAGTTTTGAAAGAAAAGTTACAAGTTTGAATAATTGCACAAATTGAGAATATCAGGAAGCCTCTGCAATTCCCCCCCCCCCCCCCATTTTAACAAAAGCTTTTTTTTTTTTTTGTCGAAGCATATTTTCAGTTCTTTGATAAAAACACACACCACACACGATTACTTCTTTCTCCTTCACCAGTTTCGTTCCTCGAAATTATCATCTTGTAAATACTTCAGAAAGCAATTGTTATTATATCGCCAAGATCCTTTTCGTGTGTGTTGCGTATCACTTGGTATAATTATGATTTTTTTTTCTCGATGGTCCTATTAAACAATAGTATCGCAGCTTTCGCCTAAATATCATCATAAAGCGATCAAGCATTCTTCCAGTATGGCGTGATCGTGAAGATCATCATAAGGAGAAATATCATTGCCTTGAATCAAAGTTGGGTTTCATGATTTTAGAAGATCAGTAATTCCATTTATTGCATCGTATATGTGCGCATTTATCGGCTGGCTCCTTTTCTCAACTGCTTTAGAATTGTTCATCACACCCACTCGAGGTGGAATGTTGGGAGGTGAATTAATCTACCTCTACGGACCAAGTTGGTCTCTAGGGTTTCTGCAGACCTGCGTGTTTACCTATGGCAACGAAACTATACAAACCGTTACAGCTACAGTCATAGATACCGACGAAGCCTACTGCGTTCCGGATCCCTTCTTTCTCGTCGGTGAAGTTAGCATCACTGTGGTGAAAGAAGGCCAGAGTATCGCCGACTCGCCTTCGACCACCTATTCCCTCAGTAAGTATGAATCCTTCATGTTTCCATGGAGTAGCACATCCCATTTTGGCATTGGATAAATCTTACACTGGGGATTGGAGAGGCTATCTGGGTTGGGGGAGTTCTCGTATTTCCCAAGCGATCGATCCCTTCCGTGTTATAAACCAATCTAGAAATAAACTTACCCCTTCAGAGCTGCCCCCTACCAGATCATTCACTAGTAGTTTCTTTCATAAGCACAGCACACTCAGTAGCCAACAACTGAATTCGAAGATTCATTATTTTTTTCTGCTACGTGCCAAAAACATGTGAAGATTTATGCGGCATTCACGCTGAAGGGCTGAAGGAGATTTCTGAGTAAAGATTACATCGAATTTATTTTTGTGAAATAAAATTGTTTTACGTTACTATACTTCAGGGACTCCCCGTGCCATTACATTTTTTTCCTTGGGTAAGGTAACATCACTATCTGCCATCCTGCCGGGATTTTATTTATCTCTTTTTGTATGTTTATTCCTTTCTTGTATTACTAAAATCAAGTTGAGAGTGGGAGAGTCGACCCTACTGTGAATAGACAGAATTCTGATAGTTCCATCTGGGACACTACAGGAAACACACTCACCATCACTTGGACAGAAGATGAGGAGAACTTTGGAAGTTCCAACGGTGCTCTCACAATTAGCGTCCTGGTATACCGTGAAGATGGGACGCAGGAACCACGCTGGGAAGAAGTTTACGTCATAAGTGATGGTACCGCTGATAACGGATCTTACACATTCACTCCGATAGCGCAGTCCGACGTAACGGCAGATAACGCATTTGGTGTAATTCGCATTACTGGGAATGCTGCAGGGTAATACTTATGATAAACATTATGAAAAGATGATGACAATGATGGTGATAATGATGAAAATAAAATTAATAATAAGTGTAATAATATGGATAATAATACCATAATAACAAATATAATTGTTATAATAATAGGATGTTTTAGTTTAGCCAATTTAGCTCCTTCAGTGCAATGTACTTGACCCCAGAAAGCCCTGCAATCTCATAGATTATATACTACAGCAACCGTAGCGTAAGCTTTCAGTGCTTTCAAGGAATAGTTTATGCCGTATAAAGGTGCTTTCACACATGATGCGACAGTGTGGTAACACACTGTGGTGCCACACTGTTTTGCCTTCACACATGATGGGACTTTGTGTCACCACATATGCTAATGAACGCGCATTAACGCGTCAACTCTCAATAAGAGAGCATAATGTCAAAACTTGCGCAAGCAATCTCATGGTAATAATTATTACGCTAACTTTTTAGAAATTTGATTGGTGCGCATTTTTTTTTAAATCTAGGCAGCGAACAAACGTGTGTACGTGTCCTGCCTCGGCGACATCTTTTTGTCGCCCTATACCCCATAGGCTTGTACACAAAAAGTGTGGTGACACAGCGTGTTACCACACTGTCGCATCATGTGTGAAAGCACCTTTACTTTCCTTCCTACTGACTTGACATTCCAACCGGATTTTGTTTCTATGAAGGCGACAACGTGTCCTCTGGAGTGACATTCACCCTCTTGGCTATTTGTTGGAACAATCTTATCAGGATGATCCTGTCCAGTGGGCATCTGAAAAATGCCAACAGTGGATAATATTTGACGACAGTCGGTCAGAAAACTTTCTGGAGGTATGGAATTTATCAATTCTACATTCCTTCTCTGAATATGTCCGTCTTTCTTTAAGTTTTGGTTGCAGAGTGCTACTTAATCTCGTTAAGAACAAAGCAAACGTAATAATAATCATTAAAAAAAAAAAAAAATCAATCATTTCTCCTGCAGCTTAAAAAACCCCATAACATCCAATACCGCTCGATAGGAAACCGGTGACAATCAAAGTTTCTTTAGTTTGAAAATATCTAAGCCTTTATATAAACACAAGACAAAAAGTAAGTTCCCCCGAAAACAAATTTCTGTATTTTTTCAATCAGGAACCTTTGATGAAATCCGAATACAGATTCATGCAGCTACATTTCTCAGCTACATTTCTTGTAAAATTCAGGGAAAACCCTTCAGTCAGGCTTCAGTGAACTCGACCCCAATGTAAAATTGTCATTTTTTAAAGTTCACAAGCTTCGTGCCATGCCATGAATTTGATGCAGTGATATCGGATCATATTTTAAGTTTTTGTGCGTTTGAAGGCATGCAACAAAATTTCATTCGTTAACAAACATACCAGATGAGTCGTCCACCAAATTTCATGCTTGAGTGAGCAGGACGTGAAAATGGCAAAAACTACAGTTTTGACGTCTTTTGCGCAGTGAATTTGATCTAATGCAGAGGAATTCATGTTTTGGATGGGTGTTTGCAACTTTTGCAATTGATACCTATCAATCAGTTGAATGAACACATAATTAAAAAAAATATCACCACGATGAAATTTTCCAGTAATTATTGCCTTATGTTTGTGCACTAAAAATCTTATTGATAACATTTTTAGCATGTTTATATGACCGGTGTACATGTATCAATGATCTCATGGCATTTAATTGAAAGTTCATTCTTCAATGAGCACGTGGAACTGGTAAAGCTCTTTTTTCACTTATGAACCAAAATTCAATTGCTTGAATTGTTTAATCATCATAAGTCTTCTTGGGCAGTTCCTCTGATTTGATTTTCATCGAAATCCCGATCTCTTACGCTTCAGTGGGCAAGAGACAGGGCAATTATGCAAAGGAGCAATAAGTTTTGTCTCTGCTTCGTGCCGCATCGGATACTTAATTTGGTGCAAGTTCTCATTAGTTAATGACCTCCTGAAAATATATGCTAATTTTCATGAAATAACGCCCAATAGAATGAACAATAATCATCAGTGAAAATAGACCTATTTTCAGTTTTGTTAAAACTCTACTCCCTAACTGTAGGCCTACATAGGGTCTATGGGGAAGGAAATAAAAAATGAAATCTGGCCTATTTTCATTGATGATTATTTTTCAATCTACGCAAAGTTATCCCAATTGTCAGCCGTGGTCCGTGCGTTAAAAAGGTTGGCCACCCCTGGGATACCTACTAGCTACACCTGGGTGGAAAGTGAATGTATCATTATACCTCCACCGCATGAATTGAGCATTTATTCAAACATCCATTGAGCATGTTGAGTGGGAATTCAAACAGGTATCCTAGACATATTTGCCTGATACTTTGTACTTTTTTCACAGAACCTACCGCCTTGTCCGTGCACCCTCGACCAGGCAGAGCAGGATGTGGGCACCTTCATCACCGACCCAACCTGCTACCCAGATGGTGGTAATGCCACTTGCTCCAAGAACGAAGGGGCCATACACTGCTTCCTGAGCGCGTATGCTAGGTAAATTGCCAGAATAGATCAATTCTTAGATGCATGGGCAGATAAAGGTTATCTCTGACAAATTCCATAAACCCACCGGCACGAATACTTGATATGTGTTCATGAATGCAGGTCATTTACTCGTTATTTAGTTAAGGTTATGTCCATTTGGTTAATGCCATGTCATCAAGGAGGAATTATTATTCGCAATGGCTTTCAAACTGATAATGAGGCCCCCTATCTCTCTGGGAGTGTAAAAGATCCATGACTATCTGATGTCATTTATGTCATGTGCTAATTGCGAAATTGTCTTTAATGTTATATTCATATGAAATAGTCCCTTGATTAAAGAATGCTGATTTACACGATATCATATGCATCGAATTAAGACCAGAAACCATATTGGCCTTTAGATATACATTGTGTGACTTTGTATACTTTTTAGATGGGAATTTTGCTGGTTTTAACAAAGTAGGTCCATTACTTTCCAATAAACCAATGCTTGGCTGAAGTAAACCATATGAATTTGCCGAGAAGATAAACTTCAGCTGTCAGCATCCCATAAATCATAGGCCATCAGCTTTATTGCTGATATACGTTAGTACACTGGGTTCTGTTGAAGCCTCTACAGCCAATGAAAGGTTTAGGCAGAGCAGTAGGCAAGATAGCACTCACCTGGAAACCGAAAGAGGGAATAAGGGAGAAGGGGAGACCAGCAATGGCATGGTAGAGAACAATGGATAGAGACCTCACAGACCGAGGTACTACCTGCAACAAAGCATTCCCCATCTCCCAGGATCGGTAGTGGGCACTTGCGGATCGATGCCCACATGTAAACGGAACGAAAGGTTAAGTCAGGAGACCGTATCAATAAATAAGGCAGCGACAAATCTATCCTGAGTGCTTTTTCTAAGATCAGCGGCATTGTCAGCCATGATGCCGACATTGTTCCTAGCAATCCGAGCAAACAAATCAAGTTTAGTCATTGGGAATAGACAAGTATAGATTTCCTCATATTTAGATCACATCCTTTTTCTAAAGTGCCTGCCAGACAGTCGGTGACTAATCATATGCTCCCTGTCATGAAGCAATTACTCTGAACTTTATTTCGTCAGAGATACACGGTTATGGTCAGGTTCACAATATACTTTAAGGTCAGGCCTACGGTTAAGGTATGGGATTAGGTATAGTGTATGGTGAAGTATTCAGACAGTATCTTATTTTTGCTAGTATTTTGCCTATTACCTTTGAACAGCAAAGACATCTGAAAAATACTTCTTAACTTGAAGGGTTTAACAAAACTGTACGTAACGATACGCTTCGCTTTCATCCTGTTCTTGCTGTAGTCCGCCAGCCATGTCTGGAACCAAATGCTGCTATGATTCCAATGGTCTCCTCATGCACTCTGGTGATACCAAGTATGCGGGAATGTCCGGGCTGTCCCACGTGCGTGGTTCCAGTCCTTACATGGAAAGGAACCTGGTCCCAGAGCTGTCGCATTGGACCAACGATATAATCGCTAAATACTTCTGTTGCGAGTGGTCTCGTGAGGAAAAATGCTTCGAATACGTGAAGAGGCGACCTACCACTGACTGTGTCGAATACGAACCTCCAAATATTGGTAGGTTACTCCTAATTGTCAGTGTGGTCGATCGTCTGTCCATACTTTCACTTAAAACTTGTTTGGAAACGAGTCAACTTAAAGGTCACATGTTTAAGATGTACTGCCTTATGTTAGCCAGCCTGCTGACCACTAAATTGTCTCATTCCCACTGAGAGTCTTCAATGCAAGAGCCACCTGCTTCCAATAAGCTGGAACCAGCATATATTAGCTTAATATACTTAATATGAAGAGCTTTCTTCCAAAATGCGCTAAATCCATTTTGGTAACTTGAAATAAAAGTTCATTTCTTGATCCCGAATTTGTACACTTGGCAATGAAAACTAAGATTTCAAATCACTATCTCTTCTATATTTCTTAACTTTGCTTAACTTTGCTTCCAATTTTTATTCATAGCAAATTACTCAAGCGAATAACACAGTGATGTTAATAACTCACATTTGATCTGGATATAGCGCCTTTTTGAAGTAAGTTCTTGCAATGTGAATCAAATATAGATGTTGTATTATGAACAAATTAGTCTGTAAAAAATGTTTTAAGTTATATTGAAAACGTATAGTCTGCAAATTCATGTTTTCTTGGTGTTTTTCTTTTTTTTTTCTTTTTTTTTTTGGGGGGGGGCTTCTTTTTACATAAAGAAAACTCGAAATGTATGACGAATGTGATAACACTTCTCTTACATAGCATTGTCGTTTGGAGATCCTCACTTCATTACTATGGATGGATACAACTTCACCTTTAATGGTCTTGGCGAGTACACCATGCTCCGCTATGCTACCAGTGGGACCAAGACGGGTGCTTTCGACTTTGAGCTTCAAGGACGACAAGTGTGGTCCATGGATCAGGCTGGTAAGACGACATACCTCACACACCTCAAATGGGCCATATCTCAAATTTGAAAACGTTACACTGTTTCAGGGTGCAGACTGGACGTGGAAATTTAGGAGAGCATTTGCCGACTGGCAGCTAATTCTAATAAAAATATTACAAATATTAAAATACAAAGTACGGAATATGGTAGAATGATGCATAAAATCGCTTCTACTCGAATCTTTCCTGCCTATATCAACCAGTGTATACATTTCAAAAACAATTTCTGCTTTACTGAGCTATAGGCCATTTTCATTTTCAACCAAACCATGATAATTCCAGTAAAAAATAATCATAAAAGCAAAACAAAACTTAAGCCTCATTATGAATTAATCATCAAGGTAACAGAGTCAATGTGACGCAGCTATCGGCCGTAGCGATGAAGGACATTGGTTCAGATACGATCTTTATCGAGCCTAGTACCAACAGTGGACATGGTGGAATGGACATCTACAGAAAGAGCATGGGTGAAGCCGACATGTGGCAGTCAATCTCCTTCTCACAGACCTTTACCGATCTACGAGGTGAGAATCATGAAGGCGTACCCCCCCCCCCCCCCCACCAAAAAAAAAAAAAAAAAAAAAGGATGAGGAAAGGTCGTTTATTCAATTACTTCCTTGTGGTATCATCCTCTGACAATATGGATTTGATAATAATATGTATTCTGGATTTATATAGCGTCCAGTACATCTCTCTTATGTCTAAGCGCTTTACAGAAATATTATTTGTCGGACTTGTCACACGTGTCACTTTCGACCTGGCACATTTGGGACAACGACAATGTAAATTCAGTGAGGGCAGTTTGAATACCAGGGCGGCTACCCTGACTAAAGGAAACCTTGTACTCATAATCATGATTATTGTTAATATTCAATTTTTAGGATGTGCCGTCGATGTCACTCAGTTTGAAGGCGACTTCGAGATTCATGGTGTCGTCGTGATGTTCAGAGAAACCGGTATCGGTGTGCACGTGACCTACGACTACGGAATGCTTGCTGTACGACCAATCCTGCCCTCAGCATTAGACGTGAGTATTCAGTCTTTTATATTTTTGTCGAAATGTTGTCTCTGTACACCTCGTATTTGTTACAAGGCACGACATTTTGACTCTCTTAAAAAAGAGAAATATATAA
This sequence comes from Echinometra lucunter, assembly GCA_029962745.1. Classification (NCBI taxonomy): domain Eukaryota; kingdom Metazoa; phylum Echinodermata; class Echinoidea; order Camarodonta; family Echinometridae; genus Echinometra; species Echinometra lucunter. Next base: position 18,465,442 of record CM057162.1, read on the forward strand.
AGAGGCGAAATTTGGTTTGATGTGTATTTTTTCCATACAGCATTACACTAGCTGAAAATGAAGGTCTATCATTCAACGCAGTAGAACTTAATGTGTTGATGATACCAATATTTCGATAGTTTTATAACATAATATTCGCATTTCCCAAGATAGCCTTTCATCATAAGGACACCAGGGTGTTAGTGAAATGTATGTGTTTTATTCAAGTTGAATTTCATTGTATTAAACACATGAATGGCATGAATGAGTTAGATGGTTAATCAGAGGTTTATTTCTCCGCATTTAAGCATATCGTTTCTAAGCCATGCAGTTTGACACCTATAATTTCATTGCTGAGATTATTCTTTTCATTATCTAAAATGTTTTAAATGAAAATGGATATATCAGCAAATAAAACAACTTTCAGTATATCTGAACAATCATCTTTGTTAAGTCATTTACATAATAATAAAAAAAAAAAAGAGTAGCGGGCCAAGGATCGATACCTGTCATGCCTGTGGGACACTTCTTGCAAGTGGAAGTGAATCGGTTAAAACTTTATGGAGTTTTAGTAAATACAACATAAAGGTTTTATGATGAAATGAATTTTTGAAACAATGGTTAGATTTTGTTAATCGACACAACTGCTTTATAATTCAATTTACTTACAGTACCTTTTGAAAATTTAGTCTTTATTTTTTTTACTTACGGGCTTAAAGCACGAATTACTTAACATGGTTTCGACAAACATTGCACAAAATTTAAGTGATTTCAAAGAAACATTTTA
>CM057162.1:18466707-18512903 GCA_029962745.1 Echinometra lucunter
AGCGTTTCATCAACATTTGTTATCTGACAAGTTGTCAGATCTGACATCTTTCCCTGATTTTGATTGGCTGAGAAGCATCGTTACTATGGCAACTGTCGGATAAAACATCCGCCAAGTCCTTTCATGAAACGCTCCCCAGAAAAGGCGAGGGTGGTAAACGAAAGCAAGTAAAGCGCGTTAATCAGTGGAGTAACTCGACATCTTCTTTTGATGCATGCTTCATTGATTCTAAGATTAAAAAAAAAGAAATGAAAGTACTCTCAGAGTAATAAAAGGACAAATCAGGGCGTACTTAGGGCAACATAATTCCATGCCCGCCAGTCAAATCTCTTGGAGTAGAGTGAATGGGAACGATTTTCAGAGTTAAAATAGGGAGGATAGATGGGATGGTTTTTCTGCAAAGGAATGATAACTTACAGAACTAGGGGCCAAGTCCTTAGTCAAACGCGTTCCAGTCTCTAGATGTACAGTGATGTAAGTAACTGTGTATCTCCCCTCCTCTCTCCTCATCATCTACCATTGACAAAGGAAATCTGGCAGAGCAGTGCAGTCTTCTGGGAGAATTTAAACTGTAAACTCAGCTGTGACGTCCAACTCTGTAGAGATAAGAATAAAAGATGAATATATCCTCTGGTGATGTGAAAATCAGTGAGCTCGGAAACAATCTTCACGTATGTAATTTATCCACAGTAAATATGACCTTTTGCTAGCCGGACATGGATAATTCTATTAAATCAACTCAGCCCCCCCCCCCCCCTGTGAAAATTGATATTATTGGATTTAGACCCCCCCCCCCCCAAAAAAAAATATATATATATATATGTGTGTGTGTGTAAACTGATGTAATGAATAAATTAACTGATAAGTAAATATCAAAACTTCCGTGTTACGCGTAATACAGAAATTTGAAGACTTTAACTAATAAAGACATAATGTAGTAGGGGGACAAAAAGATATACCCCACTGATCCCCCCCCCTCTCTCTCTCTCTCTCTCTCTCTCTCTCTCTCTCATTACAAACACTTCCTTGTTAACTCATCGTGTTTTTTAATCAGTTCCACTACATTCAATGTTGACAGCTTTATTACACTGATACCATATAAACACAGAGTTTAATAATCAACTGAAGGTACGATTTATTTTGAACGTAAAAAACGTGGCAAAAGGAAGGAAGCGGCATATCAACCAAATCTGAGTTATTGATATTTTTATATTTTACCTAGAGTGCTCTTCTTCTGGGTCACTTGCACCCTTTTGTCAAAGTGTGGATGGCCATTAACACCTACATTCAGCCTATAAAATACACAATATTTGGAGAAAGGAGGCAAGTAACAGTTTCATGGAAATTTACACAGTGCACAGATATGCCTGGAAAACTTTGACAGAAAGAAGCAGTTTTAGTGCAGTAAACAATAATTCAGGATCAAAATTTGTCATATTATAGGGCCTTATCAAAACATACTTTCTTCGTTTGTTGCAACTGTACCATACTCGCCACTTGCTTCCCTTCGACAAAGTAGGGCAGAATGTTCACTGCACGCGATAATAACATATTACATCTCTGAGAGTTATTTTATGGTAAATAGCTGAAACTAAACTTCAGAATAAAGATTAAGTAACGTAATACATCTACTGTTCATTTGAGGAAATTGATAGTTGAGGTTTTAATCACAATGACTGAGCCATGAATTTGAATAAAGATTTAAAAATATCATAAATAAGCATGACATGATTTAAAGTGTATTTCTTTTTTTTTTCTTGACCATTACCATGATTACAGCATAATACCAGAAGTCTGGTAAACATAAGGAACAGAATAGACAGAGTTGTCACATCTTGCTACCCATAGTTAAGCCACAGATTTAAACCATGATTGGAATTAGTACACCTTTGGGCCAATATGATTAGTAAATGATTTGAAAGTAGGATTATTTTCAGACTGAGTTAAAAAAAGACTGTAAGGAATTTACGGTTTATGTTGTGCTGGCAAAATCCAATCTCTAAGAATGTAAATATAATTTCTTTTTAGCAGAATTTACTACATATCTGAGAAAGGGCATTCTGCCGTAGCCTTATGAACGCGAACCTTCAAAATAATTACAGTGTAGCCTTATTATTGAAAACCATGACAAATCTTATGGTGATTTACTACATTTTTAAAAGAAAAAAAATCATAGCAAAGAATGTTTCTTTTCGCAGTAGACTTAATAAACATAAACATTTTTAGAAAGTCCATTCATGTTATGCTTCGTTTTTGTTTCATTTATCAGTTATGGGACAGGTTACGTGCAAAATATGTATCGGGAGGATAAAACTCTGAAAGTGTATAAATGAAAGGGAAACCTTAATATAACTTTAGCTGTTAAAGTATTTAGTTTCATAGTGTCAAGTCGCTTGTTTCACTTTGTTGTTCATTGTCATGATTATGCTGAACACGTCAAGCTCGCTAAAAAAGAGGGGAGCGGACTGATTCTAAAGCACTTTTTTACAAAAAATTCCTCGCTCTAAGATCATATTCAGAATTGATAGATTCCACGGAGTTTTGCAAATGTGTCTCGCAATAGGGGAGGGGACAATAACGTAAATCCCGGGGGATGGGAGTATTATTCCCCACTTTGTTAGAGGGTGACTTTTTCAAAATATCCCCACTTTTCAAAGAAAAAATGACAATTTTGAGCAATCTTATCTGATTTTGATTTTTAAATCTATCATAAAGGACGATTATTAGTAGAAATATGTCTATTTAAAAAGGCTATTATTAAGCCAGGGATAACAGGGAGTACGTGTGTGCGGGTGTGTGGGTGAATGTATGGCTCCTTCATGGGGACTTTGTCCCCAAACCGTTAATATCTTACTAGTGGGACAACTTTTTGCAGCTTTCATCAAACAACTCGAGAAATGTCAATACGTCATATATCAATACACATGTTTGCCATGTTCAGACGTCAGACTTTGCATCAACCTGGATCAAATAAGTCTTCAAAGTTTATTCATTGACGGTTTAACAATGTTGAAGACAAAGGCCAAGGGCAAAGACAAGACTGAAGCAACGTAACTAAACCATCAAGATTTTAAATATGAGCATTTTAACCCCCCCCCCCCCCACACACACACACACAAAAATTAATAAATAAATGAATGAAAAAAAAATCCGTGTCACTCTACCCTGAGAAGTAGTGGTGTAGGCCTTGGTTCTGTTTTTTCTCCTTTTTTGTCTTTTAGGTGTCATTTTAGTCCCCGAACCCTTAAAGTGCCCTTAGGAACACGTGCCCCATTGCCGCTTCCCCTTGTCCACTTTCTGACCAATACTGACCAATGACCAATTATTCAAACACCATTATAACTGATTCTTACATTCTTTGGGAAATATCAAACCATTGCTGCATTATTATCGTTTATTGTATTTCACCCCTCCCCCCGTATCCAGCTATATTTCAGATGGTATTGATATGATTATTGTCATTCTAGAATAAACGCCTTAAAGTATTTAAATCTATAACTCATAGGGTGACAGTTTAATTACGAAATATTATTTCACAGCGGAGTAATTTCATGTCAACTATAAAATGGAATTCCACTCCCTTTTGGAACAATGGGATGGCCGATATGGACTCACCTTTTGTCATGTTTACCTTCCACAACGGTCATGTATCATGACGTTGGTCTATAAATACGTCATGAGAACAGAGCTTCAATAAGTTTGTTCGGGGTCACAGGTCATCACCCATTATATTGCTTGCATTATCCCCAGTCATGTCACACCCAAAAATAGAGATAGAGATAGATGAAAAATATAAATAATGCTAACATGGCCAATATGTTTTACTTGACGGGAAACGTAAAGAGTGATGTTCACCGCGCCGGAAGAATCTTTCATATTTTTCAATTAGAATTTACTGTGAATTTTCTAAGTGTAATATCGGAGGACAAAAATGGCGAAAGGGATCTTGGTCCTACTTTGCTGTTGTTTTTGTGTGATACAGGTGGTTGCAGAGAATCAAGAAAGTGAGTATAATTGTGAGGCTGAAGTTTTTTGTCGTTGTTTTTTTTAAGGTGCTTTTTCTCAGTGAGCGATAGATGGAACCCATTGGTTGTTGCAGCTACTTAGCATTTTTTAATTTTTAATTTTTTTTTTTTTGGGGGGGGGGGGGTTACAGACATGTATCAATCAGATATGATTATCTATACGTCTAGGTCCAACCTTGTCACGTTTTGTTTATATTGAGAGCTATTAAAACATGAAATTTGGGATTGGTATTATACAGGTCAATTGAGTTTTTTTTCTTTTGACATTATTTGCAGCAGCGGCTATTTCGTGCTCATAATCAAATGTAAAAAAAAAAAAAACAAACGCGTAAAGTCACTCAAATTGTTTAATTCTGGCGTTTCTTTTAAACAATAATTAGAATTTTTAAAATAAAGTTTCATCTAGATTTTTATGAGATCTATTTTTTTCGCAATTAATTACTTACATTCTGAACTAGTATATAAATTATGCTATGTTATTCATGTCATTCGTTGCCTTTTTTTCATTAAAAAACATGACAAGTGTCTTTAACATGTTTAAAACACATTCTGGCCTTTTAACTCGTCATTTTATTATAATTCTGGACAACATAATATTATACAAAATTTATTACATCACGGTAAAACCTACCAAAAACTGAAGCTTCCATTCAGCAATGCACTGAAAAATTATGTTTCACCATTACGAAACAAGGAAACGTACATACAAAATGATATACAAAAATCACAAGGAATTATTTCAACAATAACCTTTAAAAAATAAAGTAAAATGAAAAGAATAGAATAAAAAACGAAATACAAAAAGTAATGCATGAAAAGCATGAATAAAATCAAACATGGATGAGTTGAAAAGAGCTTTTTAAAAAATATTTCAAAGACATGTTTTATATGAGAAAATCAGTATTTTTGTTGATCGTTTTAATGATTCTCTGTGATACTGTAAGCAAACATGTAAAATGTAAAATTCTGGTATATCTTTTCTTATTTCGGGTAATTATCAGGATTATGTCTTTTCACCCATCTATATCCTTTCTGTGCCTTGTCAAGGCACAGAATCACAGGGCTATCATTAACTACGGAAATAGCTATTTCTCATTCCTTTTAAAGACTTTTACATGGTGTCTATTTTTGAGAATCACACATTGAACATACATGTTAACATAGCTGAGAATATTGTTTGCGCCCCCTTTATTTCCAGTCTAAGATCCGCAGCTGTGCCTCTGCAATTAATTACAAAAATTAAAGAAGATAAGCATTCCAGGTGAAGTGTTTCACACGTTCAAAAAAACCTAGGTATAAGATTATTTCAAGAGCTATATTTCTCATATGGGTTCATTTTTTGAGCTCATATGTTTCAGATCCAGTGGGTATATTAGCATGATTAGTGAAGGAATTACGGTTTGGTTATTCAAAATTATCTAGCGCGCAAAAAGGATTTTCAACATTTCTTTTCCCCACTGGAATTCAATGTAAAAAAAAAAAAAAAAACTATCAAAATATGAAGCTTGCAACCCCGTCAATCAAACAATTTTATTTTAGTCATGGTCTTTAAAACATTTTCCCGCTTCGTCACAATGATAGTTCATGCCCATGCTGCAAAGCCCAATATCATCTAGTTCCCGGTTATTTAGGAGAATAACCATAACCATAACCATTTTTGTACCCACGACTTTTGGGCTAGTTTCATGAGTATAACTGCCCACCTTTTCCCATTCTCTTTGCATTCCAGATTTCTACCCATTCGGTAGGGATACCGGTGATGATTATTTGAGGCGAGACAACGACGTAGCCTCACCAGCTATCGACTTGAGATTTGGTATGCCCTTCTACAACAAGAAATACTGGAAGATTTTTGTAAGCATTACACCTCCCCCTTTTTTTATGTGATTATTGTTACGACATGTACGATGATAATGACAGTGACTATGATGATGGTCATCATGATGAAAATGAGGATAGCATTGCAGGGAATGATTATGATGATGATGAGGTCGGTGGGGTGGTCGTTGTGGAAATGATTACAAAGATCTTTGATTTGAAGTCATGCGATGATGACGGTGTAAGTACATTACAATACGGATGGGGACCATACTGTGACATAATCTTCTTATATCTGTGTATTGTCAGCACACCTCAAGCTTAATTTAATTGTATATTCTTTCGTTATACAAACATTACTGTACCAAAATCATCGGGGCCCGTACTCAATAAACTAGTTAAGAATGCTTAAGTCAGAAAATCTAAGCACTATTTCCAATTTTCTGTCTAAGACAAAATTGTTAGCCAAAGCACGTATTCCGTAAGATTTAGCTAAGAATTTATGACCGTCTTAAGACAGATTTGGCATATTGGCTAAGCCAATTTTCACAAAATTGTGGAGGCGGTATTCAATAAGATTTAGATATTTCGGATTTCTAAGAATTATACCCTATATCTAAGCATACTAGGGGGGATGCTTGAGTGGTCCGCTGGGCTGCTGTTAGAATTTCGGAAAATTCAACTCTTCTCAAAATAGTTTGGTACACTAAAACATGAAAGATGACAATATGAATTTTTGATAATATTTAATATGAGCACGTAATAATTGTGAACTTTTTATCGCAGAACTAATCAAAGTGGAGAGATGATTTTTGCTGTTGTAACATATGTTGCTTCTCCCTCAGTCTTGTCTACATCATTAAGTTAGTTAAGGAATGCACTTTTCTACTAACTTTTCATCACTCTCTGTGCTGTTGCTGCGACAACTCTAATGCCAAAGAAATTTCTAAATTTTCCTTTCATGTGAATATTTTAAATCAATTTGAATTCAGTATTAACCAATGTGCAAGAATCTGCCCACGCATGTAGGTTCAATTGTTTGGTATATCTGCTGAAAATTTAAATTATACGCCATATCAATTTTCCTTAATTTTCCATATGGATGTATTTGGCAGACATAGATTAATTAATATCTATCACAATATCAAAAGGAACTTATTTCAGTGTTTCAAATGGTAACAGATATTCCACTTAAGCAGTCATTTATGTTACCATAACTTAACAATTAACAATAACCTAAGAAAGTCAAGCGCTTTCAGTAAGTAACCCAATATTAACAATTATAACTACACTATAGATACAAAGTTCTCATTCCAAAGTAATTAATTGATGAAGACGACCTGTCCGTACATAAAAATGGTAATTAGTAGCATGTTTAATTATGTAATAAACACGATAAAAGCCAAGCAAGTCAGAAAGATTGGGTTGTATAAAACCAGTTTCAATTTCCTGGTTTCTGTTTATTTCTGACTCTAACTATTGTATTCATCAGACAAAAGGATTTTCACAAAACGTATCTAACATACATAATCACCCAACAATGTCCATTTTGGTATCACTTAGGAACCTTGTGTCACTTTAAAAGCAGTAACGTATGTTTCTTATAAGTAACGATAATTAAATACGCAAAAAAGATTTCCAAAACGTTCTAAACTAAAAACGTGATTTTACATTGCAAAGTGTTATATGCAAACTAATGATCAGATAAAAGTGATGTGTTTTGAAAGTTTGATGTTAACGAATAATTCATAATTGGGCCCCTTTTGTGTTATTTGGAAAATCAAAGTAATTGTCGTGGGTATAAAACCATTAGTATTTCAAAATAGGTTCCACAGACATAGATTCCAGAGATTCTTATGCTGCTTCTGAGTCGGGGAATACCTATGCTACAGACTGGTTTACTCGAAAATGTCACAGCGATTTTCTTTGATGCCCTTTCATATCGTTTAGTCATTCGCTTGTTATACGTCTATGGTTTTCCCTTTCAGCAGTCTGTATTTGCTACTTAGCTGTTGGATGTGCCTGTGTGCGTTCTTGGTCTAGGCACAGGCGACACTCTGGCGAACTAGCTGATCAAAATCGCTGTCCTTTAAATCATTAGGCCGATCAATGTTGTTGTTGTTGTTATTTTAATATATATATATGTATATATATATATATATATATATATATATATATATATATATATATATAATAGATGTTGAAGAATTTGAATATATATGGTTTTTAGATTACATGCTAAACAGCCAAATGAATTAACTAGAGGTAGTATTTTCTTACTGCACCTTGAAGATCACCTCGCGGGTATTGTCCAGGATTCGTACTAGATTAACCAGGAAATCCGTCTAATGTTAAGCAAAGATCAATTTCGACTTTTGTACAACTCACTCTCTATAAAGTTTCAGTATCGAACCTGGCAAATAATTCATGTTATCAAAATAAGCTCCTCCTAAGTTGTGTGTTTTTTTTAATTTTTTTTTTTTCATTTTTCTTCAAAACAGGTAAATGACAATGGTGTGCTCTCCTTTGAAAACGCATATACGAGATACGATGGGCCACAACCCGTGTTCCCCGTAGGACCAGATCTGGACGTGAGTTATTGTTATGAGTGTTATAGTTGCAGTAGTAGTAGTAGTAGTAGTTATAGGAGTAGCAGCAATAGTAGTCAGGTAGTATTAGAAGTATTTTATATTTTGTTAGGATTCATAACAATAAAATATATAACAAAATTGGTATTAATAATGATAATATCAATGATATTATCAATAATTATACTGAAAATAATATTTGTTATTGTCATAACACTAATAATTATAATCATTATAATTAACAATGCTCACATTAGTGATAATAATAAAGATAATATTGACAAAATGATGGTGATTATCATGTTTGTTATAATAAGACGTCTAACAATGATGATATTATTGTTTTCATCATATCGGTAATGATAGTGATGACGACAATGTAAATGATAAAAATAATACTGATAATCATGACAAAGGAAATAATAGAAATCACAATCATAATAATGATAATAACATTTGCATGAATAAACGTAATGATAATGAGCAAGAAGAAGAAGTAGAAAAAGAATGTACAGAAGAAGCATGAAGAAGGGAGAAAAAGTAAAACCAGAGATCATAAAATGATAATGATAAACATAACAATGACAAGATTTATATTGATACTACCACTATTCCAACTACTCATCATAATGATAATAACAGTAGTAGGTTTTATGTTTATCATTGCAACCACGTGGTAACAGCTATAAAAGACAGCAACAGTTATAATGACCGTACCTCGAAAGGTACAACGACTTCATTATTACAAACATATCTTCACGCCGTAATAAAGGAGTATTTTTTTCTCTCTCTCTCTTAAAAATAGTGAAGTTCACGCATTCATTCCGTTAGGGGTGAATTTCAGAAGAGAGTGATCACTCAAAATCCATGAGTGATCACAGTGAAGTTCACGCATTCACTCCGTTAGGGATGAATTTCAGAAGAGAGTGATCACTCAAAATCCATGAGTGATCACTGAGGTCACCCGTCAAAGAGCGAATATCACCATTTTCACTATCAGTTCACTCTTAATGCACTATAAGTGCAATCTCTTCTGAAATTCACCCCTATCAGAGTGAATGTGTTCACTCTTTTTTTTTTTAAGAGAATATGTTGTTGGTTTATGTTTTCCTTACTCCACGTTATAGTTTAGTACGGATCAAGAGAGGATCCTGATCGCGCCATTCTGGGGTAACGTGGATACGTCAGATGGTGATGGTTACGTTTACTACCGTCAAACCACCGAGCAAGATCTCTTAGACAAGGCTTCAGCGGATATACACAGGTTAGTCCAGAGCCCCATTTCATAAAACTTGATATCAATAACAAGTTGTAATAACTTTTGCAAGCTGCTGAAATTCTGGCATCTGATTGGCTGAGAGCAAATTTGTCATAGAAATTTGGCAGTTGTTACTGATAAGAAGTTTAATGAAACAGGGCCTTGAAAGGTTCATGATATCGATGGCGATGGAGATTATGGTAGTCATATTAAATAGAATAAACATGATAATAATCATGACGATGATTAACACTTTTCTAAAAATGATAATCATAACTAATGATATGATGATGGTAATGATGATCATTTCTGATATTTCTATTATTATTATCATTATCATTATTATTATTTATATCATTATTATTATCGTTCACATCATTACTCTCTTCAAAAGTAATACCGTTGTTATTGTCATTTGTATTATCATTTTTTTTTCAATTTTTATTTTCATCGGAATGAAGTGTGCTTGTAACTATAACAATAATTTTCTTGATAATTGCATTTTTCTCAAAAAGGGGGTCGGTGCAACAGTTTGAATTTTGAACCGGTGTGTTCTTACTAAGATACTGTGATAAATGTTAGTGAATAGTTCTTCATCTTTATCATTTCCATTATTTCTGGATATTGCTCTCATAGTCATTATATGCAATGTTTTAATTTTCTTTTCCTTAAAGGGGATTTGTGGAATGGGACGATTTTCAAGCTAAAGTTCTAATCATAGCAACTTGGAGGGACGTCGGGTTCTACGGGATGGCTTACGGATATGGTATTGTGAGTATGGTGGTGAGGATGATGATGATGATGATGATGATGATGGTCATAATAATTACAATAACGATAATATTAATAGCAACACTAATAATTGGGATAATGATTATAATTACAATAATAGAAACAACAACAACAATAATAATAATAATAATAATAATAATAATAATAATAATACTTATAAAAATAATAAAGAACCTACTTCAAATCAAATGCTGAACGCACACCTAGTGCAATGGATGACATCATCAAAAATACCCTTTTTCGATCATAACGTAACCGCGAAGGAAATAAATAATTTGTCAAGAATATGATAACGCCAAGCGAATGAGGGACCTGATAACCATTTCACTGTCCTCGGTTTTTGATGGCATAATCAGAACGTGCAACCGTTTTCCCCGATTTTCTTTTCGAAAATTATTTCCGAAAAAAGGCCTGCTCTCAACGAAAATGTCTTGAACTTTCATTTCGAGAGATTATGAAATTAAATCTTAACATTTAAGGCCAGCTGATTATTTACAACTTTTGCCTTGCAATGGTTACTTTTAACTTATATTTTTTATGAATCACCAGGGAAATACTAATTAAAGATGACGCATTTAAACATTTTGGTAGCCATGAAATACTTCTTTTGTTTGGTAATATTTAGCGCTCACTTTACGCGTCCAGCTCTTTTTTACTTGTATCATGGCTACTCATGCGTCGTCTGTAATATTTGCATATTATTGTTTGAAAGTAGCAACAATCCACTCCTTTTGTGGCATCACTTCCTAGTGCTTACATCGTGCGTCCAGATTTTTTCTTGTAGTAATTATTTGCATCAACATTGTAAAAAAAAATTTGGGTGAAATTTTATCCAGCAGGAGGGTAATCGAGGGTAATGATATGTCCAACCAGCTTTAGGCAATATTTTTTTTTTACCCAATGCTGGAAGGATATTATCAATTTAGGGTAAAATAAGCAGTAATTACTTTAGAGTGGTCAAAATTTGCATTTAATTGGATAAAAAGAAATGCCCAAAGTTGGTTGGACACATAATTACCGTCATGGTACATTTTACCCAGTATTTTTAAGAGTGTATGCATCTTCTTAATTTTGTGCATCTGATTAATGTTTATTTTCAGTCTGACTTTGATTAAGGTCTTTGACCGAAACATCAGTCCAAATTTATGGCTCATGCGGTGTTTTTATTTGATTCTCTAGTATTTACACTTTCTTCCATATATATTACATTGCATCTCTTCACAGCTTCAGTAATTCGAGAAGGGCAAGAGGAGAGTGGGAAAGAGAGAGATGGAGAGAGAGAGAGAGAGTGATACAAAGAGAGAGAGAGAGAGAGAGAGAGAGAGGAAGAACCAGTATAGGAGTAAAAGACGGAGTGGGAGTAATAGAAAGTGAAGCAGGGATAAAAACCACGTACAGGTACATTGGTTTTACAACTAGCTATATGACCGTAAGTGCTTAAACTTATCTCCAAAATGAGATACAAACAACAATGTGTAAAGTAATATGACACTTTCCATGCCTGGAGATTAAATAAAATATCTTTTTTCCACTCATCAGAGGAACTCATTTCAATGCATCGTCGCTACCGACGGGTTTGAGACATTCGCTATCTTCATCTACGATCGGATTGATTGGACGACGGGCACAGAGAGCTATGGCGGAGCTGAAAACGGTATCGGAGGATTCCCGGCACAGGTATGGAATTATTAAAGCCAGTTCGTTCATAAAAGATCACCCAACGGGTGCCTCCTAACAAAAAACAAAAACAAAAACCCAAAACAAAACAAAACAAACAAAACAAAAATTAAAAAAAAACGGTGAAATGGCAGATTTTCAGTACTTCGAAAGGTACATTCATAAAAAAAGGGATTGATAGAAAATAAACCATTGTGTTGGTGAATATGTGTCCGACCCAATATTGGTCAAATTTTTAACCGATTTTACCCGATAATTAAATTGACCATCATATTGGTCAGTGTTCACAAATATTTTTATCAGACACATATCAACCAACACATTTGTTATTTTGACCAATCCTTATTTAGAGTGTATGTAAATCATTGAATTTGGTTAAGTATTCCAATTCTATGTCCGTTTCTTGAAATACATGTACAGTCATTTTCAAATTTCGCATGTTTTCTTGGACAGACAAGAGTAAATTGGGTCTGAAATGGCTTTTCATAATAATGGCATGTACGATATTTGGGGAAACCCATTGATCATGCGTGTCAATAAATGAAAGAAACATGTCATATGACAGGCCATTCCCGCAAAATCATGCGAAATTTAAAAATGGCACAGAATCAAAATTACTTAACCAAATTCAATGATTTTCGTACCATTCTCTCCGGTAGAAGATGCTTTACCCACTAATGTAAGATTTATATACGTTTTGAAGGCAAAGTACTGAAAATTTCGCCGTTCCGCTTTTACCGGACACCCGGGTATAGGGTGAAACACACTGGCATGAATGCTCTCATCATGTCTGTCTGAACATGGTAAATGACTAATCAGGATAGCCAGTTAGGCACAAATAGTACACCTCCCTTGGGGCGTCTTTCAGACTAGGAAGGAAGGCAACTGCGGGAAAGGGCACTTTTTGCAAAGGGTTATTGCAATGGGTGAACACCAAAAGAGGAAATTACAGGCGAATCTCATTATAAAAGCTCCTCTGGGCCAAGGAAATGACCCTTTATATCGAAACCTTGTTATATCAGGGTTTTAAAACAATGAGGAAGTGGGACCGGCAAAATTACCTTGTTATAACGAGAGTTTGCTATAACAGCATTCTTTATAATGAGGTTCAATTGTACAAATATTTGTCCTTGGTATACCTTCACATATTTTAACACACCTCCAAAAATCATTTTCGACATATCAACAACTTTGCAGTATTCTTTTGCGAGCGAGCGAATAGAGCAAAAAAAAAAGTGAATTATTTTTAGCTGACTGCCACGGTATTTGCTTTATTTACATTGACTTGATGATAAATGCAGCCATAATTTCTTTAAAGGGCTCCTCCGTAATTGATCAGGCTATATGCTTTAGGGCATATGATCATATTTTTAAAAGAGAAAAACATGCCTTTTAAGTACAATCTCATCTTTAAAACAAGAGGCTTGAGGTTTTATGGTTATAACATATTTGATGCGCGGTGTTTGAGATGTTAATTAAGAGAAGAGCCAGTAAGCGGTACCAAGCGATCTTTATAAAAAAAAGTAGACAAAATTCTCGTTGCTTCAGTTGAGGGGCATGTTCGTTCTTCTTAGAGCAGAGGGAGCGGGGGTGTTGGGTCCCTCCTGCCTCCTGCTCCACTAACTCGTACTGTGGTGATATCGAAAACAATATTTGCACTGAGTTCCAAGAATGGCACGTTTCGTATACTTAAGAGGAAAATGAGGAATACTACGGTAGTAAGGGGGAAAAAAAACGCATTCTCAGAAGTATATTGGGGTACGTAATACGTGTCCCCATGAGTCCCCTTAAACAATTTCTTGTCTAATTAAGAAAGATTGTTTAGGGGGACTCATCTTAGTTAAAAAGAAACTCTTACATGAAGGTTAAAGGGTATTAATGTCCAGAGTTGACTGGAAAGAAAATAAATGACGAGAATCATAAACCTCAACGAGCACATTTGACATCATCGACTGTGCCCATTCTCTTGAGGTCTGCGTGTATAGACTTTGTTAGCACATAAGATTCGATTGCTCAAAAGCTTTATCGTATTATGATTTTGGCATTTCCTTTTATGCCATGAGCAATTTTACACATGCATGTCGCTACAATAAGCCTAATGTGACATGTTTGAGGTGCAGCCTACATACCTGATTGTTACATATGCTCTGGTAATGGAAATTATTTTCAAGAGTTTTTAACTATAACTATTATTTACATTGTCTGACACTAAATCGTTTAAAAGGTGGTGTTTTCTCTTTACGCCGTCAATTTATCTCAGGTCGGTTTCAACGCCGGGGATGGTTCGAAGTCCTTCTCCCACCTCTACTCACGTGACCATCCCTTCCTGAGAAACCTCGTCACCGAGTCCAACATCGAATCCGCGGGAGTCTGGGTCTACTACATCAGCTCTGTTAGCGTCGACATCGCAGGCTGCACGACGGCAGGTAAACTGAATGTGCTAAAGGTCGACATCGCGAAAAATGCCAAAGACGTCAAAAGGCAGTAAGATGATTTAATTGGTGCAGGATTAATGGGAGATGATCTGATAATTATTGGGTACTAAATTTGTACTTGAATACTATGACCAAGATCAAAACTTCTATGGCATGTATGGCATGCCAAGGCTAGACTTCTGATTGGACACTTTTGCAGCCACGAAATTCACTATGACTTCTGGGTAGTATAGCAAAAGGTATGGGCACAGACATAGACATGACAGAAATGAGGCAATAGAAGAGCCTAAAGTTACCCATGATAAGTGTCGATCGGGTAGGGGGATGGCCTGTATAGAATACCAAAATGAGACGTCATCAAATTTTGTTTTTTGCATTTGAGCATTTTCATGACTATGTTCCGGCAGAGCATGATGAAAAACCTCCACACACCAAATTTGACGTGAATCGGTTCACAGTGGCCCAAGGTATGGCCACATGAATGCCTAATTATCCCCATTGAAATCAGTGTAAATTGGGGCTAGGTAGGTATTCATGTGGCCTCATATCGAGTCCCCATGGCCTATTCCCATAAAATTTGGGCTGTGGATGTTTTTCACCATGCTCCATCGAGACATAGTATCCGAAATTCTGAAATTCCAAACAAGTTTTCTGCAAAGTCATCGCTTCGGTGCTCTATTATCATCCCCCAATAATTTACTGTAAAAAATGACAGTGACAATACAGTGAATTAATAAATGATCATCATCATCATCATGATAATTAGTATAATTACCAACGGCATCGTCATTATTTTTCTTTCTTATTGTCATGATGCTTATGTTTTAATGTAACTTCATGATCTTGGAATAAAGATATAACTGCTAGGAAGCGACCGGCGAGGTGACCTTGATTTTAGATGAATTTCCATAAGATACCGGTCTAACCTATAGTGTTTGCCTATAGTGTATTTTGATGACGAATAAATACTTCTACCGGGAGAAAGAGTGTATATTTGCCTCGTGCGCTTCGCTCGTTCATAGAGTTTTTAAGAAAAAAGGGGTTATTTTGGAAAGCAAACATATTGGTCAAGTGAATTTATCGACTATTATAGTCTTCTAGTGTATAATGGAATAACACTTCTACCTACAAAAGGAGTGTTTTTCTTTTTTTCATTTTAGTTTTTATTTTGAAATGAATCTAAACTTGAACTTGAATACTTACCTGTTTTTGCTTAGGTGAAGTCAAGACGTTCCCGCGATACGACTCCATGCTCGGCCACCAGTATCTGTACATCCAAGGGCCTTGTTTCACCCCAGAGGATGATATCTGGATGCAGTTCGGCCCGGTTGACGACCCCATAGCGCTTATTGACTGCACCTGGATAAGTACTCAGCGAGCCTGGTGCGTTGTTCCTACCTTCTTTCAAGTCGGCCGTCTCGAGACCAGGGTTTCCAGGAACGGTGCCAATGATACTTTCCTTTATACAGGGGTATTTGACGTAGGTGAGAATAATTTGAAGCGTCTTTTACTTGCTCTGATTTATGATATTGCTGTTATTACATTTTTAAAATTCTTGATACTGATTAATGGCTCCTATTATTCTTAGTTTCACTATCATTTTCATCAGTATCGCTTTAATTTCAATAATTTTCTTAACTTATTCCGCATTTCGTTTTGTCCCCTTCTTTCAGTTGACATTGGTGATGTGCCACCTGGAATCAATAGGATCAACCCCCAAAGTGAGTCCTGGATGCTGACTAATAGAACCGTGGCCATCGAGTGGGATCCTAGCCTATTCAACTACAGCCAGATTGATATTGATATATTGAGTGAGTTATCAATGCTCTGAGCGGATTTGCTTATTTATCGAGATGCACTTAATATCAAAGTAATGGGATTTCTGGAACTTTCTGGAAATGTGAATATAACGTAATAATATGCAGATTTCACTTGTTAACTAACGACCATGCACTGAACTAGGAAATTAATGCTAGAATTTATTGGCATTATATCATGTAACTTTCATTAAATCCCTGCTTTTACTTTCGCATTCTGCTATGAAGAATAGCATGTCTCTAGATGGAGTTGACTTTGCAAATTAGCATTACATAAAGCCAAAAAAATCTGCAAACAGATTTTTATAAGTTAATTAGCCAACACAAACAACTGTGCAATGTTTACAATTCTTAGAAGAAGATGATTTTTAATTCTATCATCGCCCATTTCGATGTCCACAGCATACAGCGAGAGAGACGGAGAGCCGAGCTGGGAAGAGACGGCGAACATTGGATTAAATGCGGAGAACACGGGACGCTTCGAGTGGATCCCCAGGGCCAGCGCCGGGATCACTCCCGACAGTGCGATCGGCGTCATTAGAATCACCCGCCCTAATGAGAGGTAACTGGTATACCAGGCAAACGTATTTCAAGGAGGGGGTGGGACATATTGTACACCTGCTAACGAATTTTCAGAGAAGACTATACATAGATGACTAAGTTTTTATTATTGTTTTCAGTCACTTGTAACAAAACGGTAAGATCTATCTTACTTAATTTCCCAACTTACCCTTCTCTTTCGTCATCTATCCCGTTTATGTCCTCGTAACCGTTCCCCTTTCCGCCTTCAGCCAAAAAAAGTGGTAAGTAGTTGTGCTGAATCACTATAACCTCCCAGATGATTAGATATTATGCTCCTTTTAAGAAGCACTGGTAAGTTGAGACAATCCTCTTTGTTGACTTTGTCATAAAAAGAAAATAATTTATCTTCGTTACCAAGGATGATGGGATTTGAAAACAGTAGCTCATTTTATAGGACCAACAGTTAGTGAAGACATATAGGCCCCACGCGTACTAAATGAGAGGCAATATAACATGAAAAAAACATGAGGTTTTAGTATAAAGACTAGAATTTCACTTACCAACTGCAAGCTGCATTGGAAAGTAAGTTTGTGTAATGCATATATGCTGCGCCCTCTTTCCATGGAAGGGAGAAACAAGTTTTAAATTTTTGTTGTATGCAGAAGTGCCGCATTAGAGGGTAACAATTTACTGTTTTCACCATCACCGTATTTGTTAGGGGTACAAGGAGGAGTACAAGGTTGTGTTATAACCTTGTACGGCCACTGAGTGGGTTCTGATACCTCTCTTCTGGCGGACCTTGCAATGATCAAGCTATTACCCCATAAAGATAGACCATTATGAACAAATGAAAGTGTGGGTATGTATGTGTGTGGGTGTGGGGGGAGGGGGTGGACTTTTGGAAGGATGTTAAAGCTCCAAGCGAGGATTGAACCTCCTATTTCCAGCATAATAGAGGCTTCATCGATAGATCACTCTGCCCTCCAATTTGCAATTTTCCAATTTGCAGTTTTTAAAAGCTCAGTTATAGATTTGCCTTAACTGATTTTTTCCTTTCCATTTTAACCACCATCGATTATATTATAGTCACGCCGTGTCCCCTTTCTGTTCTGCAGATCATTATTTGCTATCTGGAGTGATGTCCATTGGCTAGGCTATATGTTGAATGAAGAATTTCAAAGGGCGCCTTCTGACTACTCCAACCAGCAGTGCGAGATATGGAACGAACAAATAAACAATGAACCGGTTTGGGATCATGACAAGGTTTGTCAAACTCATTCTCATCAAGTCAAATCACATTTACCTTAAACACATAAGAAATATAACTCCTTACAATGAACAGTACAAAACAAAGGGAAGCACACACGTAGACACGCAGACAACACATATCCAGACACAAAATACTGCAGGTTCGACCGAATTTGATTTTTAGACGAGGACATCTTTAGAAAAGCTTTCCGAGATAAAAAGGAGCCGTTAGAAGAGTCGAAATTAGGTCCTTTTAATCAGCCCGATAATGATAATAACGATAACGATAAAAACTATAAATTTTTATCGAAAAGATAGGAATCCTACAGCTTTGACCACTTAAACATATATGCGTATTTTCGCACGTACATGCGTGCAATAATGCAAGGGTGACTACCGCTTGAGTACCATCTCTGGAAAAGAGAAATCTTTGATATGCCTGACCGATCAGGGGGGATTTGGGTAACAAAAGTATTTACATAACTATTGGGCTTTTCCCCTTTCCCTCTCTTGAATCTTTTCCAGGATTTGAACCCTTGTCCTTGCGACTTGAGCCAAGCTCTGGCAGACCGTGCTCGATTCAGACCGTACGCCCTCTGTGACATGTCTAACGCAGGTTTGAATGATACAGAGGATTATTGCTTCCTACGTGATGGCATCAGGCATTGCGTCATCAACATCATTAACAGGTATCTGTTGATTCCATTGTCATTGATTACCGAAATTCTTCGTCCAATGGAATGAGAGTTAGAGAGGACATTTCCATAAGAATTTTAAAAAGCAGTGGTAAATTATCATTAAATGATGCATTTATGTACAGTAACCTATACTGCCAACACCCATTTTACGATAGTGATGAACAAATTGCCAGGGAAAAAATACTCAGCAAAGATGCCTAATATATTGGTTTGTTTTGCTTTACGGTAAGGATGACTTGCAATATGATCTGACAGGTGCTTGAATTTGTTTGTCACAAACTTGACATAGAATATAGGGAGGGGATGGGTAGTAAAGTATAGATTAAGAATTAAGAAAAAACAAAAACTCCTGTATTCAAAATATGATAGTAATTGCCCCCACCCCCCACCCCTCCCGAATCAAGAACATATGAGGGTAATGATGCAATGAATTATGATTTTTTTATTTTGTGACCAGTCCTCAAAACGCAGATTCGGTATGCTGTTACGACTATGAAGAAAACCTGGTTTATGCTGGCGACAGCTTCTCGGGAAGTTTCTCTCACCGTTGGACGGTCAACGGAGTGCCGCCCTACAACGCTCCTAGAGCTGTGCCGGAGCTCTCCACCTTGATAAACGATATCGTCCCCTACTACTTCTGCTGTGTCTGGGGCGATCGCTGCGAGTTCTACCAGGACCATCGCCCCACCAGGGATTGCCGCTGGTACGACTCGCCGAGAATGGGTAGGTCGAAGGCTCTAATGGTAAGAAAATAGCCGCTTTTGAAGGTATCCTTGAATATGAATATTAGCCCTTAGCATTACTGAAATCCTCAGATACCAAGGTAGTCATGTTAGTTGGATCAGCAAGAGTAACTGTGGTGCTGGTTTTGCATCCTTCTAGAAGGGTGCCCCGAAGGGCAAAATCAATTTCACACGTTGACAATATGCAACGATATATATATTTTTTCTTTTTATTACAAATTCGCTCGTTCTTATATGAAGTTCAAATATTACTTCATGACTATGACTTTCATGACTTTTAATTATGTAATTTAATATTAATGAATAATTTGATTTGAGGGGTCCACGACTTACAAGCACAGCTTCACAGTGGACCTCTCCATTTCCAGCATGTTATTTTCAGCCACAAATATCTCATGATCCATATTAAGTTTCAAATGTATAATTTAGATGAATATATATATATATATATATATATATATATATATATATATTGTGTTACATGTTTCTTTATTACATTTCAATTGTTATAACTGTATTTATGATGGATTTTGTCTACTGTTTTGTTGGAAATGAGAAAAAATAAAACTGAACTGAACTGAACTGAACTATTATCTCATGCGTGTTTATTGAGTGAAGAGGTGTGGCGGTATCTTTTAAGGCATATTTTGTTCACCTGATACGATTTTTTCCAGGTAACATATTTCTATACGAATAAGAGCAAAAAGAAACAAAATAATAACAATAAATGATAAAGATTTCAAAAATTCTATTTCTTAGTCCTAAACAAATTCCATTTATTTTTTAATAAGTAGCGTCCCATAATATTATTTTTCAAAGTGCATTCATATTACACTGAAACATTAGTTAATCCGACATTTATATCGGCAATGGAAGACAGTGAACTCGATTATACGAATAAACAGTCCTTGAGATGACTTTTCTAAAGTCTCTGTGATCGAGTTTAAAATCATGTCAAAGATTTGTTTTCATCAATAACAAAAATTTCATCCCTGTAACTTGCTATATGACAGCCGCATTGTTTGGTGACCCTCACTTTGTGACCTTCGATGGTGTAGAATACTCCTTCAACGGCAAGGGTGAGTGGTTTTTGATGAGGTCCGTCACTGGAGCCCGAAACGGGTTTACTCTACAGGCCAGAACAGAGCAGATGCCAGATTGGAAAGGTGAGAAAACTCTTGATTTAGAGTGGATCGGGTATCTCGACCTTTATATTGGTGATTGGTTAGGCTAGGAGATAGTGATCTATGATTTAGATATGATAAAGTAAGCTATTAGAATTCCTGGCATTCAAACCGCATTTTGATAACACAGAAAGAAGGAACCAAAACTGGCCTACGTTCCAACAGGTACTTCTCGTTTACAGAATTAAGATTCAAAGCGATGAATGTTTAGGTGGTGGATAAAGTTTAATGTGATTACTGCCAACAGGGTGTTAGAAGCATGGAAACTACTCCTTAGAAGGTATGAACCACGCCGCAAAAGTACTTGTTGATTTCTTTTCCCATGTCTCTTATTTCGATAATATTTCAAATTCCTTGGCCCTTGTCTATCGACAATTAGCAAGTTTATAATCCACATTCTTGAAATTTCCTTGGATCTTGACTGACTTAAGATGTCTAACAAAAACGCCTCCCTATTCTCTTTCCTCATTTTTCAGGTGATATTATACAAGCCACACGAGTCACCTCTGTCGCAATGAAGGAAGACAATCACGCAAACATTGAGGTCCAGCTTAGTTCCCGGTCGATTCTTCAAGTCGTCTATCAGGGAGAATATCTCAAAATTGACAGGCAGACCAGGCTCCCTTTGGATGGTAGGTCCAAGAAGTTGTATGAAACATGCTTCGGTGACAATTGCCGCACATAAAACCTTGAAACATCGAGAAGTGTTCGAGTCATTTTAGACTCCACTATCTGCCCGGGGGAGGGGGGGGGGGGGGGTCATTGACATTATAAGGGGGACATCATGCTCGTACATGGACTTTCAAAGTAGACTCTAAAGAATTAATCATCTTTCGATCTCAGAATACCCTAAACAGGTATTTTGTCATGTTTCTCCACACTAAACAAGTATTTCCAAATCAAGTCCGAAAAGATACCCTTTTCAAGTAAGCCTTAGATGTTTCCACACCGCCCTTTAACAACACATTTGCTGTTTGCGACTCTTGCGATGGTGTACAACATATATTGTGACCAAATGGTCGCAAACGATCGCATGACCAATTGCGCAAGCGGTTAACACGCAAAAGTAATAAAAACTCTGTCTTCGGAAGTTTCAATTGCAGCGCGTTATAGACATAGATAAAATATAAGGGATTCAGAATTCCCGCCAGATTCCCGCCGAAGGATCAGCGGGGGATAATGCCTCAAATGTTTTATTTTCATGATTAGTAAAATATACACCCTTTACACGCACCCTAGCTGTTGTAAATGTATACCCTTTTCCCTGATTTTTGCAATTTCGATACCCTTTTCACTGTACGCGCGTACATCGCCCGTCCGTAAGAAACAACCCAATTTACCCGTTTTTGTGTACGAGCATGGTGTCCATCTTGTAATATGGCAGTCCCCCTCGACGATATATTTGTTATTCCAAACATCTTTAAATAGTCCACGTATTGGCATAAGTAAACAAACAAACCAATAAAAGTCAATGAGAAGAGTTGACTCAACATAGACTTGTCGCGAATGAGCATGGGTTTAAGGTAGTACAAATGAGGTGGTTTTGACATAGACCAGGGTGCAATTCAAAAGAGTTGGATTTATAAAAGCCATTGGCTAACTTTGTGAGTAGCTGATTTAAAAAAATTCTCAAAATAAAATGAAGCATATGTATGAGTACTTGTATTTGTAATTAAAAAAAACCCCCTGAAACCAATCATAGTTTGGAAAGAAAAAAAACCTGTTAGTAAGAAGCAAACCGCTATTATATTATTTTTGCTGTCAGAGATAATAAATAAGAGGACCGTTTTGTTCGAGTTAAAAAAAAACAAACACGTTATCTGCCTCCCTCCGTGCATGTGCACTCCTTACGTCTAGTCAGTGCAACCGACTCATATATTTTTTCAAACATTGGCTCACATATTCTAAAATTTAAAAATACTTCCTGTGGATATCATAGTTTGAAAATTTCCGACTGATATTTTTACACTATAACCCTTATGTTTATCCTACTTCAAAGTAGCAAAATGATTCTTTTTTTTTTAAATATAACAATGTTAACCAATGTCTTTAATCTACTTTCTACTTTTCCATCTTCAGGGTTCTACCTCACCTTTCCGAAGCAGTACGAAGGGGGTAACCTGACCCAAGTCATCATTACCTTTCAAGATTCCAAGATCGCTGTAGTTATCAACGGAACCGCTGAAGGCATGTTCATCCAGGTCATCATCCCCAATGAATTCAAGGTACACTTCTATTGCAGCAACTTTCAGTCGGAGTTATAGAATACTCTAATGTTGAGATGCTCTCGGCAGGTTCTTATGGTTGACTATCCACAATTTGAGACTGTCACGCCATGTGGTTGCCTTAGTGCAATGCTGTTGACATCTTCTTTCACCAAAAGCGCCCCTTTTACGGGGCGTCTAGAGGAATTAGAGAAAAGAAAATTTAAAAGGAAACGGCAAGAACACTTTATGCTTTTGTTTTCAATGCTTGAACACCGAAGAGCCTCTTGGGGGGGAGACAAGACTTTTTGTTTTTGTTTTCGGTGTTTGAACACCGAAGAGGAAATAAAAATGGAGCTGAAATGGAAAAGGGAAAAGGGGGGGGGGGTGAAGATTGATTGAGATCAGGACATTTGTAAGCAAATCCCGAGAGTTTAGAAGTTCACAGTTGTATTGATCTTCATCATTTTCATGCCACATTTGGTGAGGCATGTTCGTTCAGGTCACCATCCTAAGTGCCAAGTAAAGACGCCATTGAATTCAAAGTCCTCTACCGTATCCAGATTATATAAATTGTTATTGTATCCAAACTCATGACTGTCGTGCATTTACTTTTATTGAAGGCATGTTTACCTAGATCGCCATCCCTGTAAATTCACGGTAGACCTTCTTCGTACTAGATCCTGACTCGAGACATGTGTCCACATTACATAGGTAACTAAGCGGAGATTAACATAGTAATATATGAAAGGATGGTAGCGCCGTGGCAGGGATTTGAATACAGTGCCTTGAGTTTTACAGTCCGGAGACCTACATGATGGCCGTAAATCCTTTTTGCCCAAATCTTTCATGAATTCATACATAAATCTTTCATGACATATTTATTCTCATTTCCCAACAGAAAACATTGTGTCATTTCCAATACACCTTTGATTTACTACCGGCCTGATTTACCACTGGATCACCAAGAACTACATGTGGTTGGCATGGTTGGGGAGGCCAGAACACGATTCCAATCTTGTCTATGGAACATCTTTGTTCCATTATGCCCCCTCCCCTCCCTCTTTCCCTTTCTCTCCCCATCCTTCTTTCACTGTATCATGAAGTGTCTGTCTTCCTACAGGGCTACGTCGAGGGGCTGCTTGGTAACTGGGACGAGAAACCGGATAACGATCTGACCAACAAAAATGGAATGCTCATTAACCGAAACGCATCAGCGGAAGTGATCTACGACCAATTTGGCAAATCCTGTGAGATTCCATTTTTGTTCCTGATCCTTTCTCTAGAAGAAATATATGATGTTTACTTCCAAAATTGCTTGGAATTTCTATAGCCTTAGCATGCCCAGTCTTGATATAGGTTTTCCCGTTCAATTTCATACTCGTGTCGTTCAAATTGATTATTGTGCATTCAAAATCCATACATTTTCGCAAAACGATCAATATTGGTCATTTGAATATAAATTCTGAGCGAGCGCATTCATTTTCAGTCGTGCAATTTCATTTAAGATCATTCAAACTCATCAACGGGCATGGCACTTTCATAAACGGTCATTCAAATTCGTTTATAGACGTTCAATTTCTTTTCGAGGCAAACCGATTCATATAAAGTGCATCCAAGTTCATCAACGGGCACCTGTCTTCCGCTTAGGGTCATTCGAATTCGTCTATACACGTTCGATTTCGTTACGAGGCAATAAGAATCGTCAATATGTATGCTGTTTCCAACATTAAGACATTCATTTTCACATTCTGTTCATTCAGTTTAGGCACAATAGCCGGAGAACCTGTTGGATCAGTCACTTTCATTTCTGAGCATCCAGTTTAAGATATTTCTCATATATTGCAATTAAAATATTAATGTTCCAAGTTGTTCATTATCGTCCCTCTCCCCTGTTTCATAGACATGATGTACACAGGCTTTGTTTCAGTGAAAAACACTCCGTTTCTCGGATAGGACGTAAAATGGAGGCCCCCTTGTAGAGGAGAGTCATTACCTTTGCATTGTTAAGAGCCCACTGCACTGTTCAAAAAAGAGCGGGGGAAATCCTAGTGTAGTGATACATTTGCACATCTCAGTTAGGCCTATATCGGGAGGAGAGACTTGAGAGTCACAGAGATTAAGTTCGTTTTTCCTTTCTCAGGCCCAGGTGATGCCAAATACTATCTAATTACGGAGTGAATTTAAATCTGAAAGAAAAAAAGGGTAGAC
The DNA here is from genome assembly GCA_029962745.1 of Echinometra lucunter. Taxonomy (NCBI): domain Eukaryota; kingdom Metazoa; phylum Echinodermata; class Echinoidea; order Camarodonta; family Echinometridae; genus Echinometra; species Echinometra lucunter. Next base: position 18,491,928 of record CM057162.1, read on the forward strand.
ATGGTAATTTCATTTCAGTTCATATTGGAAACATGATAGCAAATTTCGAACCTTGTGGACACGAAATTACCAAGTACCTTGGACTTTCCTCTAGATATTTTTCTAAGTTTTTAAAATAATGATATAGGGCACTATGATACTATGAGTACGATAAAAAAAAACCTGCAACTGGCTCCCCTCCCCCCCCCCAAAAAAAAAAAAACACACCCTGACACACACCTGCAGACAAACCACTACTCAACTGTCTTAAGACACTCCTTTTTTGTCTCTTTAACCAGGGGAGATCAGCCCCGCCGAGAGTTTATTCCTCTACGATCAGGGCCAAAACCACGAGTATTTTCAGGACAATGATTTCGTGCCCGCCTTTCTACCGCCCGACGGCAACCTCCCGACCGACCTCGATTCGCAGGTCATCGCTGATACGTGCGACGGCAACCTGTTTTGTATCTATGACATACAGTCCTCAGGATTGTTGCAGCTAGGCAAGGCGACCAAGAAGGCATACGACGACTATACGCAAGCGCAAAGATCCTTACAGGGTAGTGAGTATGCGTGTGCGCGCGCGCGCGTGAGTGGGAGAGGGTGTGCGTGTACGTCGAATTCCATAGTCCTGTCCTTCCGCTTTCAAGTATGTAAGCCTTGCAAAGATGAACGTCTATCTCTACAAGCGGACCAGGAGAGCGGGTTTTGATGCCAATGAATGTGACAGAAGTAGTAGCATCAACAATAAAGATGATAATGATGATGATGATGCAAAAACAGTTAGGCCATGGGCTAGTTGGAGTCATACTGCACCCCCGGTGTGACCTATGGAAATTGTTATTTTCATGTAGCCCTTGGTCTAACAATTCAGAAAATTGATGTTGCCAGCAAAAAAAACTGGGATTGAAGATATCCCCATGGACTTTTTGACCACGCCCACTTTTACAGCTGATTGTAGAAAATTATGGGTATTGATAGTTTGTAACTGCTCTAACTTTGCAATTCTTCGCATATATACGTTGTATGACCCCTTAAAATGGTGGCCTAATTGAGTTCTACAAGTTTGTGCTGCGTTTTATGCAAATTTTTATGGTGAAAAGGTCACAATAGGTCAAAAGTTCACAAATTTGGACCTTTATATCTCTAATATAGAGCAAAAGCAGGATTTTTTTATCACAAACATCCTATAACAATTTTTTTCATTGAAATTTGATTAGATTTGAAAGTTACATATGTCCAGTCATGTTCTTATTTAATACCAGAAAGTTAATGTTGCCAGTGAAAATACTGGGATGGAAGATACCGCCATGACTACACCCACTTTTACAGCTGGTTGTAGAAATTTCGGGGTATAGATAGTTTGTAACTGCTCTAACTTTGCAATTCTTCAGAAATATATATCATATGACCCCTTAAAATGTTGGTATATTTGAGATCAACAAGTTTGTGCTGCATTTTATGCAAATATCTCTATGGTAAAAAGGTCAACAGAGGTCAAAAGGTCACAAATTTTGACCTTTATATCTCTAATATAGAGCAAATGCAGGGATTTTTTTATCACAAAGACCCTATAACAATTTTGTTTTCATTGAAATTTGTTTAAAGTTGAAAGTTACATGTGTCCAATCATGTTCTTATTTAATACCAGAAAGTTAATGTTGCCAGTGAAAAAACTGGGATGGAAGATACCGCCATGACCACACCCATTTTTACAGCTGGTTGTAGAAAATTAGGAGTATTGGTAGTTTGTAACTACTCTAACTTTGCAATTCTTCAGAAATGTATATCATATGACCCCTTAAAATGTTGGCATAATTGAGCTCTACAAGTTTGTGCTAATTTGTATGCAATTTTTTTATGGTGAAAAGGTCACCAGAGGTCAAAAGGTCACAAATTTTGACCTCTACTTATAATACAGAGCAATTGCATTGTTTAAATCACCAAACCCCTTAACTGATTAGTTTTTTATTGAAAATTAATTGAAATTAAAAGTTACATACTGTAATCATGTTTTTACGTAATATCAGCAAAAAAATGTATGAAAAAGAAGAAGTAGAATCAACAATCTGGTACTTATCTTCTACATGTTCTATGGATTATCTGTACGTTTTGACATATTACATGTGTCAAATAGGAGCGTAACACTTCACAATTCCTTGATGAAACACTCTACAATCAGTCATAAAACAGGTAAAATCAGTCAAAATCACAAAGCTATGAGCAGTATCAAATCAACATAAGAAGAACTAAAATATGTATATTATAACTAAAATGAGAAACTCAAAATGAAGGTATCGACAAGCTGAATTCCATCTGTGCTCTGATTTATTTTCCTGCAATAATGCACACCTCACATCACGTTTGTATTACAAACAAAAATAACTCAAACAAATTACAGAGAAATTAAATCAATTAAGAAGCAATTAATGGAAGAACCGAAAAGGAGAACCAAGGTTGGAAGAGGAATGTTCTGAATAAAAAGGAAGTGGCGAGTAAAAAAAGAGTTATGGGCTAAATAGAAATGATGTAAAAATAAATGAAAAGGAACTGAGGTCTTGTGGACCGAGCCCACTTTTATAGATGGTAAAGGAAAATTAGTTTATAACTGCTCTAACTTCGAAATTCTTCACCAATATCTTTTCTTTGACTACTTTAAAAAGTTGATTTACTAGTCCTACAAATTTGTGATACGTTTTATGCAAACTTATGCTGTGGAAAGGTCACCAGAGGTCAAAGGTTGCAACAATTGACCTCAGTTTACCTATGATATATAGCAAATACATTTATTTTTTACCCCCATGCTCCTATAATACAATTTTTGAATTGGAAATGAATTGAAATGAACAGTTTCATAGCTGTAATTATGTTTTTATTTAATCAGCAGGCAAATACTTGAAAATAAGTGGAATTTAGCATTTGGTATGTAGAATGAAGGGATTTCATTAATAAAGCAAAGATAATATACAAGCTGGCATTTGTTTAAGCATTGAAATCATGTAGTTCGTTTCGTAATGATGATGTATAACAAACTGCATTGTCCAAATATCAGTTGTGATCTCAGGCCATGAAAGATTTCAGAGTAACATTTGCTATAAAATATTCCTTGATCTGATGACAGTTCTTCGAATTATTTTCCCTTTATTCTACATACCAAAAGCTAAATTCCACCTATTTTCAAGCATTTGCCTGCTGAAATGGTCATGGGGTATCTTCCATCCAAGTTTTTTTTTGCTTGGAAAATTAACTTTCTGGTATTGAATAAAAACATGAATGGAGAGAGATGTAACGTTTAATTAATTTTTCAATGAAAAAAAGTCTCTTATAGAGTCTCTGTGATAAATAAATCCCTGTATTTGCTCTATATTAGATGTAAAGGTCAAAATTTGTGACCTTTTTGACCCCTGGTGACCTTTTTACCATAAAAACTTGCATAAAACGCAGCACAAACTTGTAGAACTCAATTAGGCCGACATTTTAAGGGGTCATACAACATATATATATCTTCCATCCCAGTTTTTTTCACTGGCAGCATTAACTTTCTGGTATTAAATAAGAACATGATTAGACATATGTAACATTCAATTTTAATTAAATTTCAATGAAAAGAAATTGTTATAGGGTCTTTCCTGACAAAAAAAAAAAAAAAAATCCCTGCATTTGCTCTACAACCAGCTGTAAAAATAGGTGTGGTCCTGGGGTATCTTCCATCCAAGTTTTTTCACTGGCAACATTCTCTTTCTGGTATTAAATAAGAACATGATTGCAATATGTAACTTTCAATTTTAATCAAATTTCAATGAAAAAAATTGTTATATGGTCTTTGTGATAAAAAATCCCTGCATTTGCTCTATATTACAGATATAAAGGTCAAAATTTGTAACCTTTTGATCTCTGGTGACCTTATCAAAAAAAAAATTACATAAGTATTAGCACAAACTTGTAGAGCTTAATTATGCCAACATTTTAAGGGGTCATATGATATATATTTCTGTAGAATTGCAAAGTCAGAGCAGTTACAAACTATCAATACTCCTAATTTTCTGCAACCAGCTGTAAAAGTGGGTGTGGTTATGGGGGTACCTTCCATCCCAGTTTTTTTTCACTGGCAACATTAACTTTCTGGTATTGAATAAGAACATGATTAGACATATGTAACATTCAATTTTAATCACATTTCAATGAAAACAAATTGTTATATGGTCTTTGTGATAAAAAAATCCCTGCATTTGCTCTATATTAGAGATATAAAGGTCAAAATTTGTGACCTTTTGACCTCTGTTGACCTTTTTACCATAGAGATTTTTGCATAAAATGCAGCACAAACTTGTTGAGCTCAATTATGCCAACATTTTAAGGGGGTCATATGATATATATTTCTGAAGAACTGCAAAGTTAAGCCGTTACAAACTATCTATACCCCTAAATATCTACAACCAGCTGTAAAAGTGGGCGTGGTCATGTGGGTACCTTCCATCCCTGTTTTTTTTCACTGGTAACATTAACTTTCTGGTATTAAAAAAGAACATGATTGGACATATGTAACTTTCAATTTTAATCTAATTTCAATTCAAAAAATTGTTATAGGGTGTTTGTGATTAAAAATATCCCTGCATTTGCTCTATATTAGATATATAAAGGTCCAAATTTGTGAACATTTGACCTCTGGTGACCTTTTTACAAACAAAAATTTGCATAAAACGCAGCACAAACTTGGATAACTCAATTAGGCTGACATTTTAAGGGGTCATACATCATATATATGCGAAGAATTTCTTCCCCCCCCCCCCCCATTTTAACAAAAGCTTTTTTTTTGTCGAAGCATATTTTCAGTTCTTTGATAAAAACACATACCACACACGATTACTTCTTTTTCCTTTACCAGTTTTGTTCCTCAAAATTATCATCTTGTAAATACTTCTGAAAGCAATTGTTATTATATCGCCAAGGATCCTTTTCGTGTGTGTTGCGTATCACTTGGTATAATTATGATTATTTTTTTTCTCGACGGTCCTGCTAAACAATAGTATCGCAGCTTTTGCTAAATATCATCATAAAGCGATCAAGCATTCTTCCAGTATGGTGTAATCGTGAAGATTATCATAAGGAGGAATATCACTGCCTTGAATCAAAGTTGGGTTTCATGATTTTAGAAGATCAGTAATTCCATTTATTGTATCGTATATGTGCGCATTTATCGGCTGGCTCCTTTTCTCAACTGCTTTAGAATTGTTCATCACACCCACTCGAGGTGGAATATTGGGAGGTGAATTAATCTACCTCTACGGACCAAGTTGGTCTTTAGGGTTATTGCAGACCTGCGTGTTTACCTATGGCAACGAAATTATACAAACCGTTACAGCTACAGTTATAGATACCAACGAAGCCTACTGCGTTCCGGATCCCTTCTTTCTCGTCGGTGAAGTTAGCATCACTGTGGTGAAAGAAGGCCAGAGCATCGCCGACTCGCCTTCGACCACCTATTCCCTCAGTAAGTATGAATCCTTCATGTTTCCATGGAGTAGCACATCCCATTTTGGCATTGGATAAATCTTACACTGGGGATTGGAGAGGCTATCTGGGTTGGGGGAGTTTTCGTATTTCCCAAGCGATCGATCCCTTCCGTATTATAAACCAATCTAGAAATAAACTTACCCCTTCAGGGTTGTCCCCTACTCGATCATTCGCTAGTAGTTTCAATCATAAGCACAGCACACTCGGTAGCCAACAACTGAATTCGAAGATTCATTATTTTATTCTGCTACGTGCCAAAAACAGGCGGCATTCACGCGTGGGCTGAAGGAGATTTCTGAGTAAAGATTACATCGAATTTATTTTTGTGAAATAAAATTGTTTTACGTTACTATTCTTCAGGGACTCCCCGTGCCAGTACATTTTTTCCTTGGGTAAGGTTACATCACTATCTACCATCCTGCCGGGATTTTATTTATCTCTCTTTTTTGTATGTTTATTCCTTTCTTTTCTTACTAAAATCAAGTTGAGAGTGGGAGAGTCGACCCGACTGTGACTAGACAGAATTCTGATAGTTCCATCTGGGACACTACCGGAAACACACTCACCATCACTTGGACAGAAGATGAGGAGAACTTTGGCAGTTCCAACGGTGCTCTCACAATTAGTGTCCTGGCATACCGTGAAGATGGGACGCAGGGACCACGCTGGGAAGAAGTTTACGTCATAAGTGATGGTACCGCTGATAACGGATCTTACACATTCACTCCAATAGCGCAGTCCGACGTAACGGCAGACAACGCATTTGGTGTAATTCGCATTACCGGGAATGCTACGGGGTAATACTTATGATAAACATTATGAAAAGATGATGCCAATGATGGTGATAATGATGAAAATAAAATTGATAATAAGTGTAGTAATATGGATAATAAAACCATAATAACAAATATAACTGTCATGATAATAGGATGTTTTAGTTTAACCAAGTTAGCTCCTTCAGTACAATGTACGTGACCCCAGAGAGCCCGGCAATCACATTGGTCATATACCACAGCAACCGTAGCGTGAGCTTTCAGTGCTGTCAAGGAATAGTTTATGCCGTATAAAGGTGCTTTCACACATGATGCGACAGTGTGGTAACACACTGTGGCGCCACGCTGTTTTTTTTTTTAACACATGATGGGACTTTGTGTGACCACATATGCTAATGAACGCACACTAACGCGTCAACTCTCAATAATAGAGCATATTGTCAAAACTTGCGCAAGCAATCTCATGACAACAATTTTTGCAATAATGGCAATAACTTTTTAGGAATTTGATTGGTGGGCATTTTTTTCATTAAATCTAGGCAGCAAACAAACGTGTGTCCTGCCTCGGTGATATGTTTTGTCGCCCTATACCCCATAGGCTTGTACACAAAAAAGTGTGGTGACACAGCGTGTTACCAAGTCGCATCATGTGTGAAAGCACCTCTACTTTCCTTCCTTCTGACTGGACATTCCAACCAAATTTTGTTTCTATGAAGGCGACAACGTGTCCTCTGGAGTGACATTCACCCTCTTGGCTATATGTTGGAACAATCTTATCAGGATGATCCTGTCCAGTGGGCATCTGATAAATGCCAACAGTGGATAATATTTGACGACAGTCGGTCAGAAAACTTTCTAGAGGTAAGGAATTTATCAATTCTACAGTCCTTCTCTGAATATGTCCGTCTTTCTTTCTGTTTTGGTTGCAGAGTGTTACTTAATCTCGTTAAGAACAAAGCAAACGTAATAATAATCATTTAAAAAAAACATTTTCAATCATTTCTCCTGCAGCTTAAAAACCCACTAACATCCAATACCGCTCGATAGGAAACCGGTGACAATCAAAGTTTCTTTAGTTTGAAAATATCTAAGCCTTTATGTAAACACAAGACAAAAAGTAAGTTCCCCTCGAAAACATATTTCTGTATTTTTTCAATCAGGAACCTTTGATGAAATCCGAATACAGATTGATGTAGTTACATTTCTCAGCTACATTTCTTGTAAAATTCAGAAAAAATCCTTCAGTCACGCTTCAGTGAACTCGACCCAAATGTAAAATTGTCATTTTTTTAAATTCACAAGCTTCGTGCCATGCCATGATATTGATGCAGTGATATCGGATCATACTTTACGTTTTTTTTATGCGTTTGAAGGCATGCAACAAAATTTCATTCGTTAACAAACCTACCAAATGAGTTGTCCACCAAATTTCATGCTTGAGTGAGCAGGACGTTAAAATGGCAAAAACTGCAGTTTTGACGTCTTTTGCGTAGTGAATTTGATCTAATGCAGAGGAATTCATGTTTTGGAAGGGTGTTTGCAACTTTTGCAATTAATACCTATCAATTCACGGTTGAACGAACACATAATAAAAACAAAATATCACCACGATGAAATTTTCCAGTAATTATTGCCTTATTTTTGTGCATTAAAAATCTTATTGATAACATTTTTAGCACGTTTATATGACCGGTTTACATGTATCAATGATCTCATGGCATTTAATTGAAAGTTCACGCTTCAATGACTACGTGGAACTGGTAAAGCTCTTTTTTCACTCGTGGACCAAAATTCAATTGCTTGAATTGTTAAATCATCATAAGTCTTCTTCGGGAGTTCCTCTGATTTGATTTTCATCGAAATCCCGAGCTCTTACGCTTCAGTGGGCAAGAGACAAGACAATTATGCAAATGAGCAAAAAGTTTTGTCTCTGCTTTCCCATTAGGTAATGACCTCCTGAAAATATATGCTAATTTTCATGAAATAACGCCCAATGGAATGAACAATAATCATCAGTGAAAATAGACCTATTTTCAGTGTCGTTGAAACTCTACTCCCTAACTGTAGGCCTACATAGTGTCAATGTGGAAGGAAATAAAAAATAAAATCTGGCCTATTTTTATTGATGATTATTTTTTAATCTACGCAAAGTTATCCCAGTTGTTAGCCATGGTCCGTGCGTTAAAAAAGGTTGGCCACCCCTGGGATACCTACTTGCGACACCTGGGTGGAAAGTGAAAGTATCATTATACCTCTGCCGCATGCATTGAGCATTTATTCGTTACTCCATTGAGCATGTTGAGTGTGAATTCAAACAGGATTCCTAGACATTTTTACCTGATAATTTGTACTTTTCTCACAGAACCTACCGCCTTGTCCGTGCACCCTCGACCAGGCAGAGCAGGATGTTGGCACCTTCATCACCGATCCAACCTGCTACCCAGGTGGCGGTAATGCCACTTGCTCCAAGAACGAAGGGGCCATACACTGCTTCCTGAGTGCGTATGCAAGGTAAATTGCCAGAATAGATCAATTCTTAGATGCATGGGCAGATAAAGGTTATCTCTGACAAATTCCATAAACCTACCGGCACGAATACTTGATATGTGTTCATGAATGCAGGTCAACCATTTGGTTAATGCCATGTAATCAAGGAGGAATTATTATTCGCAATGGCTTTCAAACTGTAAATGAGGCTCCCTATCACTCTGGGAATGCAAAAGATCCATGACTATCTGATGTCATTTATGACATGTGCTAATCGCAAAATAGTCTTTTATGTTATATTCATATGAAATGGTCGCTTGATTAAAGAATGCTGATATACACGATATCATATGCATCGAATTAAGACGAGAAACCATATTGGCCTTTACATGTACATTGTGTGACTTTATATACTTTTTAAATGGGAATTTTGCTGGTTTTAACAAAGTAGGTCCATTACTTTCTAATAAACCAATGCTTGACTGAAGTATACCATATGAAGTTGCCAAGAAGATAAACTTCATCTGTCAGCATCCCATAAAACATAGGCCATCAGGTTTATTGCTGATATGTGTTAGTACACTGGGTTCTGTTGAAGCCTCTACAGCCAATGAAAGGTTTAGGCAGAGCAGAAGCCAAGGAAGCACTCACCTTGAAACCGAAAGAGGGAAGAAGGAAGAGGGGGAGACCAGCAATGGCATGGTAGAGAACAATGGATAGAGACCTCACAGACCGAGGTACTACGTGGAACAGAGCAGTCCCCATCTCCCAGGATCGGTGCTGGGCACTTGCGGATCGATGCCCACATGTAAACGGAACGAAAGGTTAAGTCAGGAGACCGTATCAATAAAGAAGGCAGCGACAAGTCTATCCTGTGTGCTTTTTTCTAAGATCAGCGGCATTGTCAGCCATGATGCCGACATTGTTCCGAGCAATCCGAGCAAACAAATCAAGTTTAGCCCTTGGGAATAGGCAAGTATAGATTTCCTCATATTTAGATCATATCCTTTTTCTAAAGTGCCTGCCAGACAGTTGATGACGCTCCCTGTCATGAAGCAATTACGCTGGGGTTTATTTCGTCAGAGATACACGGTTATGGTCAGGTTCACAATATACTTTAAGGTCAGGCCTACGGTTAAGGTATGGACTAGGTATAGTGTATGGTGAAGTATTCAGACAGTATCTTACTTTTGCTAGTATTTTGTCTATTACCTTTGAACAGCAAAGACATCTGAAAAATACTGCTTAACTAGAAGGTTTAACAAAACTTTACGTAACGATACGCTTCGCTTTCATCCTGTTCTTGCTGTAGTCCGCCAGTCATGTCTGGAACCAAATGCTGCTACGATTCCAATGGTCTCCTCATGCACTCTGGTGATACCAAGTATGCGGGAATGTCCGGGCTGTCCCACGTACGTGGTTCCAGTCCTTACATGGAAAGGAATCTGGTCCCAGAGCTGTCGCATTGGACCAACGATATAATCGCTAAATACTTTTGTTACGAGTGGTCTCCTGAGGAGAAATGCTTCGAATACGTGAAGAGGCGACCAACCACCGACTGTGTGGAATACGAACCTCCAAGTATTGGTAGGTGACTCCTAATTGTCAGTGTCGTCGATCGTCTGTCCATACTTTCACTTAAAACTTGTTTGGAAACGGGTCAACATAAAGGTCACATGTTTAAGATGTACTGCCTCATGTTAACCATCCTGTTGACCACTAAATTGTCTCATTCCCAGTGAGAGTCTTCAATGGAAGGGCCACCTGCTTCCAATAAGCTGGAACCAGCATATATTAGCTTAATATACTTAATATGAAGAGCTTTCTTCCAAAATGCGCTAAATTCATTTTGGTAACTTGAGATAAAAGTTCATTTCTTTATCCCGAGTTTGTACACTTGGCGATGAAAACTAAGATTTCAAATCACTATCTCTTCTATATTTCATCATAAATTTGCTTCCAATTTTTATTCATAGCAGATTACTCAAGCTGAATAGCACAGTAATGTTAATAACTCACATAGCGCCTTTTTGAAGTAAGCTCTTCCAATGTGACTCAAATATAGATGTATAATGAACAAATTAGTCAATAAAAAATGTTTTAAATTATATTGAAAACGTATAGTTTGCAATTCGTGTTTTCTTGGTGTTTTCCTTTTCTTTTTTTTTTTTTTTTGGGGGGGGGGGGGTGGGCTTCTTTTTACGTAAAGAAAACTCGAAATGTATGACGAATGTAATAATATTACTCTTACATAGCATTGTCGTTTGGAGATCCTCACTTCATCACTATGGATGGATACAACTTCACCTTTAATGGTCTCGGCGAGTACACCATGCTCCGCTATGCTACCAGTGGGACTAAGACTGGTGCTTTCGACTTTGAGCTTCAAGGACGACAAGTGTGGTCCATGGATCAGGCTGGTAAGACGATATACCTCTCACACCTCAAGTGGGCCATATCTCAAATTTGAAAACGTTACATTGCTTCAGGGTGCAGACTGGACGTGGAATTTTGGGAGAGTATTTGCCGACTGGCAGCTAATTCTAATAAAAATATTACAAATATATTACAAAATACGGAATATGGTAGAATGATACATAAAATCGCTTCTACTCGAATCTTTCCTGCCTATATCAACCAATGTATACATTTCAAAAACAATCTCTGCTTTACTGAGTTATAGGCCATTTTCATTATCAACCAAACCATGATAATTCCAGAAAAGAAATAATCATAAAAGCAAAACAAAACTTAAGCCTCATTATGAATTAATCATCAAGGTAACAGAGTCGATGTGACGCAGCTATCGGCCGTAGCGATGAAGGACATTAGTTCAGACACCATCTTCATTGAGCCTAGTACCAATAGTGGACATGGTGGAATGGTCATCTACAGAAAGAGCATAGGTGAAGCCGACATGTGGCAGTCAATCTCCTTCTCACAGACCTTTACCGATCTACGAGGTAAGAAGGCGTACCCCCCCCCCCCCTAAAAAAGGGGGAATGAGGAAAGGCCGTTTATTCAATTACTTCCTTGTTGTATCATCCTCTGACAATATGGATTTGATAATGATATATATTCTGGATTTTTATAGCGTCCAGTACCTCTCTCTTATCCAAGCGCTTTAAAGAAATATTGTTTGTCGGACTTGTCACATTTGTCACTTTGGACCTGGCACATCTGGGACAACGACAATGTAAATTCAGTGAGGGCAGTTTGAATACCAGTGCGGCGACACTGACTAAAGGAAACCTTATACTCATAATCGTGATTATTGTTAATATTCAATTTTTAGGATGTGCCGTCGATGTCACTCAGTTTGAAGGCGACTTCGAGATTCATGGTGTCGTCGTCATGTTCAGAGAAACCGGTATCGGTGTGCACGTGACCTACGACTACGGAATGCTGGCTGTACGACCAATCCTGCCCTCAACATTAGACGTAAGCATTCAATCTCTTATATTTTTTGTCGAAATGTTGTCTCTGCACACCTCGTATTTGATACAAGGCACGGGCACTTTGACTCTCGTTAAAAAGAGAAATATATAAAATGGCGTAGTTTGGTTTGATGTGTATTTTTTCTATACAACATTACACAAGCTGAAAATGCAGGTCTATCATTTAACGCAATATAACATAATGTGCAGATGATACCAATATTTTGTTAGTTTTGTAACATAATATTCGCATTTCCCAAGATAGACTTTCATCATAAGGACACCGTGGTGTAAGTGAAATGTATGTGTTTTATTCAAGTTGAATTCCAGTGTATTAAACTCCCGAAAGAGTTATATGGTTAATCAGAGGTACACAGTTTATTTCTCCGCATTTAAGCATATTTCTTCTAAGGCATGCAGTTTGACACCTATAATTTTCATTGAGATTATTCTTTTCAATATCTGAAATGTTTTAAAAGAAAATGAATATATCATTAGCAGATAAAACAACTTTCAGTATATCTGAACAATCGGATAAGTCATTTACATAATAAAACAAACAAACAAAAAAAAGAGTAGCGGGCCAAGGATCGATTCCTGTCATGCCTGTGGGACACTTCTTGCAAGTGGAAGTGAATCGGTTAAAACTTTATGGAGTGTTAGTAAATACAGCATAAAGGTTTTATGATGAAATGAATTTTTTGAAACAATGGAGAGATTGTGTTAATCGACACAACTGCTTTTGTAATTCAATTTACTTAGAATACCTTATGAAATTTAGTCATTATTTTTACTTACGGGCTTAAAGCACGAATTGCTTAACATGGTTTAGACAAACATTGCACAAAATTAAAGTGATTTCAAAGAAACATTTTACACATTGAAGTTCCGATATTTACCAACAAATAATATAAACTGACTGGCCCTTCCTTTGTTGTCATAATCTTGTGGAACCCTTTTCTTCGATTCACGTTGTTTTCTGATAATCACTTCCCCGTGTCTTTTACAGGTTACCTTTCCTTGCTTCGAATTCAAGTGTAAAGACGTATTCTCTTCAGACATCTTTTAGAATTATATTTACTGAATTCTTTTTCGCGGTTGTATTTGAATTTATTATGCCCAGTGGTGTGATATATATTTTTTCTTGTTCTTACCTCTCTTACGTAAGTCAATAAGTAGGAAGTATGTAAGTAAGTAAGAAGAAGAAGACGAAGAAGAAGAAGAAGAAGAACATGAACAAGAAGAATAACAACAAATTAAAAAGAAAAAGAAGAGGAAGAAGAAAAAAAAACAAAAAATAAGCACAAGAAAGAATAGAATATGAGGAATTGTGAATACGGAAATTGCTCGCACACCGATTTGATGTATCAATAAATATTATTTCCTTTTTCTATAGAGCAATTATCTTTCTGGATTGCTAGGCAACATGGACGGTGACCCAAGCAATGATCTCCAGAGAAGAGACAGCAACATTACTCTCGAGAACCCGAACGATGAAGAGATCTTTCAGTTTGGCCAGTCATGTAAGTGTCATTTAATTATGTATTTTTTAATTTGTGAAATGTTATTTTTGTATATTTTATTCTTGTACATTGAGAGAGAAAGAGAGCAGTCAGTCCGCAGGTCCACAAAAAGTGGCTTCTTTCACGTAACTGGTATTAAGCGAAGGGCCAAAGTCAAATATCTAGCTTAGTTTATGAGTTCGTTCCACCATCTGTACAAACTAAGTAGACCATGCTCATTTTCAAGCTTAAAGCATAACACACAATATTCAAGATGTCTACCTCAAAAAATTAGTAGCGAAAGCTTCCAAATACAAGATGGCGTCCAAAATGGCCGCCATTTTGTCGGAATTTGAATTTTTCAAGATAAAATTTGATAGAAACATCCAATTGCAACAAAATTGGTCTCATCTGAAAGAAAATTAAATTCCCTACAGTTTGATGTCATTTGTGAGTAATGTCAAAGTAATTCGGTCCAGATATTTAGTCAAAAATTGTGTTTTTTTTACATTTTTTCCCAAAAACTGAAAATTTGCAAAATGCATGATTTAGCATAAATCAAAAAAAAATTTAAGAATTGTCTTGAAACCTTCCAGAAAACTTTCTTGATATTCAATAATCATCTGCAGAAAATTAGAAAGCAATTCCATTCTCCGTTCTAAAGTTATAATGTCTCAACTTGAAAACTCATATTTCATACATTTTTCTTCTTGCATATGCATGTGCTATACTCGCATAGACTATAATGCATTAACATGCATGTGCCCTGTGCAAAAGTGCAGACGTGGATTTTCGCTCTACAAACCAAGAAGGCCATGCTTATATTTGTGCTAATTGACATGTTTGTAACTAAACTTAGATGATAGATGCCTTACACAAACTCCAGTGTTATTAGGGAGTCAAAGGTCACATATGTAGGTCAAAGGTCAGATGAGGTCAAATGTTAACATTCTCCTGTATATTTCTACTGGGGTTGGTAACTTTAGAACCATAAGTCCTTTTGTAACCAAACTTGGATAGTAGATGCCTTTCAGGGACCTAACTGGTATTTGAGGGTCAAAGGTCATGTATGTAGGTCAAAGGTCAAGTGATGAAAAATTCATGCATATTGCTACTGGGGTTGGTAAGTTTAGAACCATAAGTCCATTTATAACAAAACTTGAATGGTAATTACCCTTTAGGGACCTCATCGTTATTTGGGGGGTCAAAGGTCATGGGTGCAGGTCAAAGGTCAAAGGAGGTCAAATTTTAAAACTTTCCTGCAATTTTCTATTGGGGTTGATAGCTTTAGAACAATGACTCCAAACTTGGATGGTAGATGCCCTACATAGGGACCTCAATTCTGTTATGGGGCTTGGGTTGAAGGTTTATATCATTTGATATTGAATATATGGATGCAAATTTTGCATGAGATACATGTACATATGTTCTTCAGAACTTTTCATTTTGTTGTTGACATATCACGTATAAGCAGGGAGCCATAAGCAGAAAATATATTTAGATCATGAAAATTGTAAGAAACTTCAAATTGGAATTAAAGAGGTCTCAGATGATTTTTTTTTTTTTTTACAACTGAGTGCCCTTCATGAGGGGTGTTGAGTTACCATGCAATTTATTCTATATTTGGTGGGAAAATATTGTTTTTCTACATACCCCACCATAAAATTAGTGAAAGTGAGAGTATAGGTTCAGAAAGCGCCGGGATGGAAAGGTTTCAATATCATTATGTAAATAGATATATGATAGACAGATGAAATGGTCCTTATCATCTTGATTCGCAGCCAATATATAATGGCGATACAATTTTGAATGTGTTATATTCTTTGAAATTACAAATTACACATGTCCCATTTAATGGAAAGAAAATAATAACTATAGAAATATGGTTAAAATGGCAGCGAGAGCACTCTTTCAAAGAACACTTTAAATATTCTAGTGTCATTGAGTTATTTTTTTCAACTCATTGGAAGTTGTTCTTTTATTTATCTGGTGCAGTTGTGGTTATTGTATTATATGAATTGAATATAAATTAGTACAAAATGACTTCCCAAGATAATAAGCTATCATAAGCATGAATAGTAAAAATAAAAAAGACTAATTTCTCATTGGTTAAAAACTCATTATTGGTATATTACAGTTTATTATTCAGCATAATTATATACATCTAAATTTTAATTAGACAGCTAACTTTAAGTTGATTTTAACCGCGGCATAAAAAAGTCAATCCATAAAATCCATAAAAATCCATAAAATTAACAGTGTGCATGCATACAAATACCAACAGAAGAAATTGGACCA
Organism: Echinometra lucunter; assembly: GCA_029962745.1. NCBI lineage: Eukaryota > Metazoa > Echinodermata > Echinoidea > Camarodonta > Echinometridae > Echinometra > Echinometra lucunter. Next base: position 18,507,918 of record CM057162.1, read on the forward strand.
GTTAATAAAAAATAGAATTAAAATATAAATACATACAACGTTGTACCTTTGCACTGTCTCTTATTCGTGTAGCAATCGGAAACAGCAAAAATGACTGTTTTGTAACCTTTCTGTTCTTGAAATTTTGGTGCTTTTAATAATTGAACATAATATTAATGGCAACAGGCAATTAAAAAGTGTAGATGCAGCATTCTACATCTCATACTTCCAATGAGCTCATCTCAAGGACTTTCTCATATGTTTTGTAATCTTATTCTAATTTTTTCAGGGAGCTGAAAATTTCACTATTTACCAAGTCTTGGTAAATACTTCATTTGTAAACAAATTTGTCTACAAATCATGAATTTCTCCCATTAAGCTTCTTTATTTGTTAGGTACTCAAGTTGCCAATGAAGACAAAAGCTGAATCCTCAAGGAAAGGATGAATATTTCAATAATACGATGTATTTGTATGGTTCAGAGGTACCTTATACTTTTTTCAGACATCTCAGCATGTAGATATTTGTTTAACAGCGATTCCCAAATAAGTTCCTACTGTATTGATGCCTACCATTTTTGCTTTATCAGTTTATCAATAAATTTCAGGATACAGTTATCCATAACTCAAAGTGATGGGACACCATGCAGGTGAACTGAACCAGTAAATGGTACGATCAGGGAGAAAAGGAGAAAACTCTTGAAAATGCTGTTTCCTTAGTGGTTGTCTAAAATAAGTCCTGGGAATATTGAATGTAATATCACTGTCGTTTTCAAAGATATTCTCTTTCAAACCAAATGAAAAATTATCACATTATATCATTAATCTCGCTGAATTAAGGATCACAGGTTTTCCGTTCTTTCTGGGCCACCCTGTATAGGGCATCTACCATCCAAGTTTGAAGTCATCGTTCTAAAGCTATCAACCACAATAGAAAATTGCAAGAAAGTTTTAACATTTGACCTCCTTTGACCTTTGACCTGCACCCATGAACTTTGACCCCCAAATAACAATGAGGTCCCTAAGGGGTAATTACCATTCAAGTTTGGAGTCATCGTTCTAAAGCTATCAACCCCAATAGAAAATTGCAAGAAAGTTTTAACATTTGACCTCCTTTGACCTTTGACCTGCACCCATGAACTTTGACCCCCAAATAACAATGAGGTCCCTAAGGGGTAATTACCATTCAAGTTTCGTTATAAATGGACTTATGGTTCTAAACTTACCAACCCCAGTAGAAATATGCATGAATTTTTTTACCATTTGACCTTTGACCTACATACATGACCTTTGACCCTCAAATACCAGTTATGTCCCTGAAAGGCATCTACAATCCAAGTTTGGTTACAAATGGACTTATGGTTCTAAAGTTACCAACCCCAGTAGAAATATGCACGGAAAATGTAAACATTTGACCTCATCTGACCTTTGACCTATATATGTGACCTTTGACTCCCCAATAACACCGGAGTTTGTGTAAGGCATCTATCATCTAGGTTTAGTTACAAACATGTCAATTAGCACAAATATAAGCATGGCCTTCTTGGTTTGTAGAGCGAAAATCCACGTCTGCACTTTTGTACACCGCACATGCATGTTAATGCATTATAGTCTATGGGAGTATAACACATGCATATGCAAGAAGAAAAATGTATGAAATATGAGTTTTCAAGTTGAGACATTATAACTTTAGAACGGAGAATGGAATTGCTTTCTAATTTTCTGCAGATGATTATTGAATATCAAGAAAGTTTTCTGGAAGGTTTCCAGACAATTCTTATTTTTTTTTCTTGATTTATGCTAAATCATGCATTTTGCAAATTTTCAGTTGTTGGGAAAAAATGTAAAAAAAAACACAATTTTGACTAAATATCTGGACCGAATTACTTTGACATTACTCACACATGACATCAAACTGTAGGGAATTTAATTTTCTTTAAGATGAGACCAATTTTGTTGCAATTGGATGTTTATATCAAATTTTATCTTGAAAAATTCAAATTCCGTCAAAATGGCGGCCATTTTGGACGCCATCTTGTATTTGGAAGCTTTCGCTACTAATTTTTTGAGGTAGACCTCTTGAATATTGTGTGTTATGCTTTAAGCTTGAAAATGAGCACGGTCTACTTAGTTTGTACAGATGGTGGAACGAAACCCCCCTTTTCTGCTTTTGGCCCTCCGCTTATATGCATGAACGGAACATGCTCTGCATACTTATTGAGTTAGAACCTGTCAGAACACCACTTTCATTATGGCCCTTGCTGCTCTGATACTTTATCAAATTCTGTGTTTTTGGTATCTATGTAAAGATGAATAATCAATCTCTTATGTCTTGTGTTTGAATTAAATGACAAATTTGGAAGAAGAGGTGAAATTGTTGATCTAAAAAAGATACAATTTTTTTTCCCCTGCCAAACGTTGTTATTTAGTAAGGCTTTTTATACTTGAGCCAAAATAATTTTTACATGGCTACAAATATGAATATCTATCCTTTATGAAAATACCCATTTTAACACATGATGCAATTTAATCGTGTCAAAAGCACACTTTACACGGACCAAGTGCAATTATTAGCCCAAAACCATAAATACTGCTCTGTGATTGGTCCATTCAGACCACACATTCATCCTGGAGTCCTAACGGTCACCTGCTGAGTCACTGAAGGTCACACTCTGTAAGTGGTAATCTGTTCAAAACAACCGAACTGGCATGATTTTGACCTTATTCAGCCAATCAGAACACTGGATTTCATGCTGATCCAAAAATCAAGAGATCTCGTCATGAACTTCGTTGGGAAAAGTGTGTTCTTGACCCGATTAAAAGGTGCCCCACATTAAGAATGGTATTTTGAGAAAATACAGACTTGCAGCTTTATTTTCATGTAAATATTATTTGGGCTCAAAATAAAAAGTTCTGCACAATCTGCAAGAGAAGTGAGAGGAAGAGAATTGTATTTTGAAGCATCTTTTTGCACCCAGTTTACAAATATTTCCCCAAATATGTTATCAAAATGAATGCAAAAATGTTAAAGTGTGAGTGCATTTACGTGAATCCTGCTTAATTGCTCATTAGCATACAGACCTGCTGACTGGCTGAGAGAGAGAGAGGCGGATGTGTTTAAAGTTACGTAAGGCATTCTCGCATTTAAAGCAAGTACATTTACTTAAAGAAATAATACTGATCATCTATTTACCAACACAACGTCTCAAAAAAGAGAGAGAAAAAACTATCGTCTCCCTCTGCACTAAAATTGTTCTAGAATTCGGTATAGACATTATAGATGGGTCATCTTCTATAGGCGTCAGCTTCAGATGCTGTTCTATAGGGGGAGGGGCTTTAGGGACTCAAGATCTAATTATTATAATTATCATTATTATTATTATTATTATTATTACTATTATTACTATTATTATCATTATTATTATTATCATTATTATAATTTGAGGATAGCAATAACTTGAGTACGCACAAAGGTGAGTATAAAGGGATCAGTGCCTGGCAGCAATGATCTTCGACACATATCCACGTTAGCCACCCTCCACCTAGGTAATATGACATGGATACCCTATGTGAAGTGTGAAGACAATAATGGTTATATTAGCAATTGTGCGGTTGTAAAATTGTGCTTTATAGAGCAATGGAATAGAAAAAACCCGGGGCTAGTAAAGCCGTCTGGAAAGTAAAATAAACCACTTTGCCAAAATACCATTGTTATTTTTATCATTATTATCGTTATAATGACTAATATTGCCATTATCATTGCTAATTCAATTTTTCACGTCATGCTAAAATAATTTTTAGTTATTGTCATTTCATTATTACTACTATCAACATCACCTTGTATTTAGCTTTTTGCATCAGGTTTGCTTGTCTGGTATTTTTTTTGTGATTGCCACATTGATTCATGTTTGATTACTGTTCCTTTAATATTACACCATTATTTGATTCTTGTATGATTTATTGTTCTTGTAATGTTACAACAAATATGAAAATCAATAAAAATTTCGAAAAGAGAAAAAACTATCAACATCACCATGATCATGATCAACATCATTATCATAATGATGATAATGATCATCTTCATTATCATCACCATCACCTTAATGTTGGATGTTTTTTGCTTTCTTCTCTTTGTAACATTATCATCTTGTTTGCAGGGGAGATAGAATCCGGGTACAATCTCTTCCGCTATGCAGGTAGCGAGCACTCGGACTATCACGACACCTCCTTTGTACCCCTGATGAACGTCGCACTCCCCACCAACTACCCTGGTTGCAACTTTGTGACCCAGTGCCTCTTTGATTACGAAGTGTCCAACCACGACGATGATTTAGCTATGGCGACACTCGGGGTCTTCGAAGCCTTCGAGAGCAGCTCAGAAAATATTCAAAAAAGTAAGCGAACGTCTTATCATGTTAAAAACTCACCAGGGTGATGTAGAGAGGATGCAGTCACCAAAAAGAGCCAAGAATTAACAAAATAACCTTTTTTTTTTCTTTTTTATGTGGTTCGTCGTCTAAGACAGATTCACCTTTTATACTTTTTCGTGATTTCTACTTTTGTTAATTGTTATTTTTCTTTATCCTTATTGTTCTTATTTTTTATTTTACACCCACTTTTTTGTGAGTTATGTGATTTTACTCCATACGGTAGGCCTATTCTTCTTCTTCTTCCTCCTTAAGTCGACGCATGCCCGTATCTAATCACACCACTCACCGGCTTCAAGACGTACACTTCAGACGCGAATAAATACTTCGAGGGTGCTCAGGTTACGTTCAGCTGTGATGATGCCATCTTGGTTGGGTCACCGTTCAGAACATGTGTGTATAGCAAGCAACAGGAAGGCCTTGTGTGGACGGGGTCCGAAGGAGAGAACGAGTGCTTCGGTAAGGTTGATTGATAATATAAATATTTGATACGGTGTAACAGGCAAGTTGTCTGCGGTGCTTCATATGACACAAATCATCGTATAGAATTACTCTGGAAATTATTCATATTTGACAGTCTTT
>CM057162.1:18513403-18749345 GCA_029962745.1 Echinometra lucunter
GCAAGCATACTGTGACAGAAAAATATTTTTTAAAAGAATTGGGAGAGAGGAGATGGGGAAATATCGGGAGGAATTACGTGGTAGCAGAGAGAGAGAGAGAGAGAGAGAGATGGAGAAAAAGGGAAAACGTGATTTTACCTAAAACGTGTGCGTATCAAAAGTAAAAAACGAAAGCAAAACCAAACAAAGAGTAACAAACCAAAACAACAAAAAATTATTTAAAAAAAAAAGCGACAAAGACTCTTGCGGCGTTCCATAGATGGTGAGCAGTAACATGCAACATGCTTACATCATCAAAGACAAATCTTTTCCCTAGCTTGTACGGACACCCCTTGTTCAACAGTACATGTATAATACTTGTATGACTGCTTCATTGCAACTTTGCCCCCACGCTGTTAATGCTTTACTAGGTGGTAAACACTCTGCTTTTCCTCAAACAACTCCAAGAAGTGTCAATAAATTCCTTTGCCATTACAAATATGTTTGCGCTAGTCACCGCTGGTACAAACCTGGAATGAGTAATCAAAGATAATTCATTGACTGCTTAGGGGAATCAGATGTGATAACAATTTTTAATAGTCATGCAATAATGCAATAAAATTGATTTCAGCGTACGTTTGTACTCGAATTTATGTCGGTTCGATACAATTAATGTGCTCTTCCGAAGTTTATAACAAGATCGCGTGTTTTCAATGGTCTATCTATCTATTTATGTAGCTATGCCCCGTAGCTTGGAGAACGTTGAAGAGACAATGTGGTGGATCTCGGGACACAGGTTGGGCTGAGTTGGGCCTCGTGCTTAGATTAAATAAATCTTCTCCATCACTTTCTGTCTTCATCCGTTTTGGATACCTCCTCAAAAGGCATTCGTCAACGATAATGTTTTACAATGTACGAACCTGTATACTTACTTTTGTAATACCATAGTAATAGTAATATAGTAATATTTTCCCTTCCTATTTCTGAGTCAAAAGATTAGTTTTTGTTTCATACAAACAAACAAACAAACAATGTTCGTTTGTTTGTTTTTTCTCATCTCCCTGAATACCACAATGACTTCATGATTTCATTGACTGACCTGTGTTTGCAGGAAGCTGTCGATAAACCTTATTGATTGTTAATATTCCCGTAGGATTAATACATGGGCTTACCAGTAAATGGGTTCAAAATGTTCTTTTCAGAAATCACCATTTGTAAAAAACCAGCGTGTAAGACTTTCGAATCGAATTCCAATTATCGTTGAGAAGGGGCGAGAACAAAGTAAGCTTGTTATGTATTCCTGTTTAAACTTTCCTTCGGCGGGGGGTAGAAATATAATCCCATGTATCAGTTTACAATTGACAAGCGTTATCTTTGTTGGGGGGGGGGGTTTAAAAGAAATTCAAGCATACTTTTTTTTCTCTGCTTTTGCACCATACATTTCGAAAATTATATTTCGTTGAATGGTAGATTCATTGTGATACATTGAAGGAGTAGTATTTGTTTGAATAATTTCTGCATAACTCAAACCAAAAGCAAAACTTAAACGTCTCTGCACAACATCATATTTGTCCGTTAAAAGCAATGACATTGTTTGATCATTAGTTAATCGTTACTTTGGTCACGTGATGTCTGTACGACAAACTATGCATCTATCGATGTGGCACCCCCCCCCCCCCTTCTTGCCTTTGTTTTGAAAATACGCTAAAATGGAGTATATCTTCATATTCGGAAAAACATCTTACATGAATCATTGATGGTAAGGTTTATTAGAGAGACGGTATGCTATCTCAAATCTGGGAACTTTAATGCAGAGGAAAGGTGCAATTCCACCCCCCTTTTTGGGACAATGGGATGACCCACACGGACGCACCCTTTGCCTGGTACAGAATTATGCATCATAACGTTAATCTTTAACTATCTATTGACAAAAGGGCTGCCATAATTTTGTTTGTACATTCCCAATGCTTTGGGGTCACGGGTCATGATACCCATGATACCCTGCGTGCATTTTTGGTCACGTCTGCGCTATCACACCCAAAAGGCATAGAAGTAGATGCACAGGGAATACGAATGATGCTAGCCCATTTCGGCGGGAAGCGGAGAGAATGATATAATCCGCCGGAAGAATTTTTCATACTTTTGGAGGAGAATTTACGTTGGATTTTATCAGTGCAATAAAAGAGGACCAAAATGGCGAGAGGGATCTTGGTCCTACTTTGCTGTTGTTTTTGTGCGATACAGGTGGTTGCACAGAATCAAGAAAGTGAGTATACTCTTTTCGTTTCGTTTCTTTTTAATTGTTGACAAAGGTAATGCTGAAAACAAAATGGCGCCTGTTTGGTTTTCAGGGTTTATGCATGTTATTTTACTTTTTGATGTTTTCATTGCATCTTCCGTTTAACGTATATTTTTCTTTACTGTGAAACGTAAAGTTTTTGGAGGCTATTACTTATCTATACATTTATTTTGTTTCTTATTCGCTACTTTGTGCTTTATAAACAAACATGTATGAAAATCAAAGCATTTAGTGCACAATAATTTTATGTATTAAAATAATAAATATAGACAATCATTCGTTTAATTTCATCTTGATTTTTAACTAATTATATCCTCCGAATCCACGTTTGCCACTCTCCACCCAGGTGTAATGAGTGGGTACGCAGTGGGAAGAAATTCTTGCTTTTGCGCCTTATCATGGCAGCTCAACCACAGCCGGGCCAATAATTTGATACTTCTTAATAGGCGCAGTGTGTTTTGTTTAGGAGTTGCTCTGCATAAATGTTCATATTATTACTATTAATGTTATTGATCATCATTAATTGTTTAGATTCTGAGGGAATCAGTGTAGAGCATGCAATAAAATTTTACTTGTATAACATTACGTGGGAATTAGTAAACATGTTTGTAAAACAATGAAACAATATTGCTGCCTATTCTCGCCCCTTTCTTTCTTTTTACAAAATTGTTATTCTGCTTTAGTTATGAATACAGAGGCCATATTGATGCCTGGTCGTATTTTTTCTATAAAACTCTATTTAAAAGAAAACAAAAATTATTTCAAAGCTTTATGGGAGTATTAAAATCTATGCTGTTAATCTATTCGATCATTTCAGAAATTCTACCGAAATAGCCGGGTAAATTAGTTCCCCACCTCCAGTGGGGAACCAATTTACTTTTCCAAATACCTTTTCCACCTGTTCCACCTTTGATATTTAAAACCGTGTCATGAGACAAAAATCATAGGGATACTGGCTATGGAAATATATTTGCTAACTTAACTTATATGAGTTTTCCATTATTTTTAAGTGGAGCAAGATGACCCACAGGTGAGGTTATTAACGTTTTAAATGAACAAATAGTTTTTGTTGTTTTTTTCATAGTTGCACTTTTTGCATTCCCTTTGCATTCCAGATTTCTACCCATTCGGTGAAGGTAACCGAGATGATTACCTAAGGCAAGATAATGATGTAGCCTCACCAGCAATCGACCTGAGATTTGGTATTCCCTTCTACAACAAGAAATACTGGAAGATTTTTGTAAGCATTGCAATTTCTTATCGCCTTTTACTTATTGCTGAGCGAATGACGACGGTGATGATAATGCTGGTCATTGTGATGACGATGATAACGATAGCAGTGGTGGTGGTGATCATGATGGTGGTGGTGGTCATGCTGGTGGTGGTGGTGGTTTCAATGACGACCACGATTATGATGATGACGATGATGATGATGATGATGATTACGACGACGATATAGCCTAGTAAGCCGTCGAAATGAGATTCGGGATCCCATTCTACAACAAGAAATAAACAAATATTCATGTTGGGTAATGGAAGTCACGTGATTATGACGTTGTCACCACATTGTAAATGGCAAGGTTATCATACTGTGACATTATTGTATGTGATTACATCCGGGTTTTGTGACCATAATTCCAGCTTTAATTTATAGCCTCTTCTACGGCGCGTATAAAAATTATATCCACCTTTGGAAGCTTCGTTTTAACAGAATTAGCATTTATGTGACCTCGAAATATAGTCATAGATGAAGAGTAACTGACATCTCTTATTCATAACTGTGTGGTCACAGGTGACTGACCAGCAGGATTTTTAACACAGCATTTTCAGAGTCCTCTTGTATATTATGATTGGGCTGAAGCAATTGTGCGGTCTACTGCCGATGCGACGGTTCGAAGGTAGATACTAACCACTGAATGAATGTGAGAATAAGGCTCTTATGTACTAGTTATATCAGTCTGAAAGCAATCAGCGAGTTGTTTAAACTGATTTTGTGCACTTGAGTAGAAAACATGTCAATGCAATCTCGAACTCAATAAAAATTGTTAGTACACGCAAAATTTAGGATATTTATTTTTTTAAACCTGATTACACAATCTTAGCATCATCCAGTCTTTTGACATGGTCACACAGGGGCAGCGGAAGGGGGAGGGGGCTTGCAGCAACGTTCCGCAGCCCCTGTAAAGGTTGGATTAGGATTTATTCCTCTCACAAGTTCTGGTAACTGTGACTGTAGCAGATGTCGACCCATGTATCCTTCCGTGTATTTCCTAGATACTATTTTGCGTGTTAGTCCAATTACTATTCAAGATGAACCTCACGCAAATGAAATGGTGCTAGTGACTCATGAGCTGTATTTACATAATTATGTATATATACATATATATATATATATATATATATATATATATATATATATATATGGAAATACCCACATGAAGTCGACTTGAGGTCTGGCAACAATTTTACGAGCAAATACAGTACAGGCCGAAAATTTTTCTAAGTTCCGTTGCCAGGCCGACTTGAGGTCTGCCGATTTGAGGTGGCCAGACCTCAAGTCGACTTTCATGAGCTATATATTGTGATACCCCGCAAAAATGGGAACAAAACCATGCGGAGCTAGCTTGGAGACTTTTGATTATTGTAAACATTGACCGATCAAAGCACAATTACTAAAATTCAACTTTTAAAAGGATGTTAGACTAAATATTCAAATGGATGTATCTTGAACCATTCGTCGCATAAGCATACTCCGAACAAAGAAATTTTTAGAAGCCTGTTGCTCATGTCATCCATGTCAGAAAGTGACAGAATTAGATGTTTGAATTTATATAGCGCAGTTACTATATCAATATACAAATATACCAATATACTACGCTCTGATGTAGCAGAGCTCTCAACAATGCTATTGCATAGGCATACGATTAAAATAAAACAACAATAATAATTATTTTTTTAAAAATAGTATAGGTATTCAAAAGCTTCAGATAATGTCTAAGTCTTCAACAAAACTTAAGACAACAACTGATGTGGCTTTTCTTATTTCCAGTCGCAGTTTATTCCACAGTTTTGGAGCATCACAAGTGAAGGCACAATCCCCCAGTGTTACTGTTGTTTATTTTTTTCAGGTAGTTAGCTTTAGAAGCACCTTGTCCTGCATGTCCTGTGCAGTTCGTAGGTTATGTGCACATGAATGTGACCTCAATGAAATCACTATTCAGACAAGTCATTAGGGGATTGGCCATTTAGTGCCTTGTGGACAAGCAAAAATCTTTTTTAAGTACGTAATATGCTTAAACGAGAATTAAGCCATACACCCAGATTTTTCACTAAGATTCTGAGTCTCAAACTGATCATGTGTACGTGGTTGAATGTATGGTACCAGTAACCAAAAACGATTTACTCTGTGTCGGGCATTGAATTATAAAAAGCCTGTCCACTATCAATATTTAGGGAAAATGTTCAAAAAATTGGTATACTTTTTGATACGCACTTTATATGTTACATTTATTTGGTGGAATTACATGCCTCAATAAAAAGTTATTAAAAAAAACCCCATACATTATTTAGTGTAGCAAGGATCAAAGGCCATATTCAAGAGTATTCTGTGAGCCTCCTTTGAACTTAAGATGGCGGGGAAATGAATATGAAAGAATGATAACACGATACAAAGTCATGATAGATGCAATGATAAATGGATATGGATCCTTATCAACATGTATTTTGATTGCTCTTTGGGATAATATACGGTTATAACATGGTTAAATGCGCAAGTTGTTCAATGTACGCGAAGCTTACGCCATTCGCCCTCTATTGAGATGTTAACACGTTATTTTGAGCTGCGAAACTCTACAAAATAAAAGGAAATTTAACTTTAAAATGCACTTATCAAACAAAAAGTGTATATCTAGGACGTGTGAAAGAGCCCCCCCCCCCCCCCCATACCCAGAATTTCAGCGGTTAACGATAACGAGCTTGAAGGAGATGTAGTGTAATATAAAACTACAGCGCGAGGAAACTAACAGTTCAATTTCGTCCCTGTTCCTCAAGGGCCTAATACTGCTTTCACACCAAGGTACGGTCGCTGCGAGCGGTCGCTGCGACCGATGAAATCATAATGTGAAAGCATTTCGATCGTTTTGGTCAAAAACGATCGGTCGCTGAGTACGGTCGGTGAGGTACTTCAGCGACCGATCGCGACCGATGCAAGCTAGATGTGAAAGCACATGGTACTCAGCGACCGATCGAAATGCAATGACCCCCCCCCCCCCCCATACATTCCTACGCACTATCTCTACTTCCGCTTCCGGCTAGGTCAGCTATACAGCGACCGATCGCTCTGGGCCTGACCAAATTTTGACGGAGGCGTGAAAGCACGTCCGATCGATCGCTGGGTACGGTCGCAGCGACCGTACCTTGATGTGAAAGCAGTATAAATTCCTGCACCGGCGTTTTGTGTGTGTGTGTGTGTGTGTGTGTGTGTTTTTTTTTTGTTGTTGTTGTTAATGAGAGTGTCTTTCAACAAAGAATTCTGGATAAAGAAACATGGAACCTCTCCCATATTCTGCAGAGCAAAATACCGTTTGGTAATTCTACAATAATCTCTCTCAGCTCTCCCAGCTCCTTCTATAAAGAGATGAATTGCGAAACTTAAAATGCTTAATACTCTTAGTTTAACTATCGCGTTCAAGTATTCGTTCTCATGAGGTTGAGCTAAATTGTAAAAGCTTTATCTTCATAAATGCTAGAGATCGATCAAGTAAGATGAATTTTGATTTTTTTTTTTTTTTTTTTTTTTTTCACAGAATAAATGGTCAGTATTCTTTACAAGTATTTCAACCGGTAATATGCCTAGCGCTTAATGCCTGTTTGAAGTCGAGCTTGATAAAGAATGGTTAAAGAAATTATAGACCAGTGTCTATTTTTCTTTTCTTTGTCAAACTTGACACTAGGCCTCTTGTCGGTTTGTATAGTTTAAACTTGACCGTTAGTAGAATTCGCTTTCACACTGCACCTTGAGGACCTCCTCGAGAGTATAATGAGTTTCTCTTCCAGTAATGATGTTATACACAAGGCGCTTGGTCTAAATTCATGTAACAAAAGGAAAACTTCGACCTTTGTCTAGCTGTCTTTCTCACAAAATGTTAGATCTTGCGAAGGGTTTGTATTTCAGGCGCCTAGGCATTAAAATATTAAAAAGAGTCCTTTGCTTCCATTACCAAACAGGTAAATGACAATGGTGTTCTCTCCTTTGATAATGCGTACACAAAATACGAAGGGCCTCAACCAGTGTTTCCTATTGGTCCGGATCTGGAAGTGAGTATATTATTATGAATATCATTATTGCCATCATTATATTGATAATATGTAATAATTAATATTTTCATACTGTCACTACCATTATTGATATTTCCATTATCATTATTATTATCATTATTATTTATATTATTATTATTATTATTATTATTATTGTTGTTGTTGTTGTTATTATTGCTATAATCATATATAAGTATAATTTATTTCCTATGTTTTATTTGATATGGTTATCATGATAATTGCTATTATTTTTATTGCTATCATCATTATCATTGTTTTCCCAAATAATAATGACGATCAGAATAATAATAGTATACAAATGATGCATGCGCATGGGTTCATTATACGATCTATCTGCACTCGAGTTGAGGCTGTATGCAAACAGCCTCAACAGATCTTCTAGATTCTGTTATGTGATAAAATAAAAACAAAAATAAATCTATCCTACAAACTTTTTTTTTCTCTACGTACCCCAAAAGACTCGCACAATCAAGGACCCACCATTTCCTTTCTTGTGTGACGTACATCGCATCACGTACAAAAAGCGCAGTGCAGCCAGGTAGTGTACTGCGCTTCCAAGTCATAGGTTCCAAGTAGTACAGTACGCACACATAGAGTACGCGCATCAATGTCCTTGCCATATAAACAACACAAAAAGATTAAAAGAAAAAAAACAACAAAACAAATGAAAAAAACGTGTGATAGGACTGGAAACTACTGCACTCTTTTCAGAAAAAAACAAACAAAAAAACGTGTGATAGGCCCAAAAACTGAATCACACGTGACTGCGCTCATTTGATTAGGATCTAGAAGTGAGTTGTATAATATACAAATAATGAATGTTTATGAGTGCAATGGACAGAATATTTCATGAGGTGAAAGATGAAATGATCCATTCAACTCGGCTGCGCCTCGTTGAATGGATCAATAATTTAATCTTTCACCGAATGAAATATTCTGTCTATTTGCTTGAATAAAAAAAAACATTCATTATTTGTTTTATATGACACCTAAAGCTAGATCAAATCGCAATAAATCAATAGCGATATACGCTAGCGCGCTGTTCGTGGTGCACACTGCAAACGCATGCGTTTTACATACTTTGTGTGCCGGGCTCTCGGCGTTCGTGCAATGGAGCAAATCGTATGGATCCAAGATTGCACGGTAAATGGAGCCACAATTGCACAAATGATGACGTCATAGTGCAATGGGACAAATGATCAATATCAAACAACCAATCAAATGACAGGGATCTATTGAGGTGTTATATAATAATAATAATTATGATATGAAAACTAGTACTAATATTGACATTATAAATGATGACAATAATGTAGTAAAATATTGATTAATAAAAAGTTAATATAAAAAGAGAAAGAATGAAATATTAATAGTGATAATAGTTATAATAGTAATAAGAATAATTAAATAATTGTGATAATAATTTCAATAATGACTAAACAAATGATAATGATGACGATATTAATGGTAGTTAAAACCGAAATGATAAAACCGTGTTTCAAAAATGCGTATCAACTTTATCTTTTACAATCAAATCTTAACATGCTATTATCAACACAGGTGTGTTTTATATGTCATTGGTATCAAAATTTTCTTCTTATTCAACAACGTGTAGGAAACGACGGATCGGGAGAGGATCTTGATTGCGCCATTCTGGGGAAACGTTGATATGACAACGCGTGGTTACGTTTACTACCGTCAAACCACCGAGCAAGATCTCTTAGACAGGGCATCGGCAGAGGTACACAGGTAGGTCCAGGAAGGTTGATGAGATCACCGGCGTAAATCCACTCTGAGGAGTGGGGGGGGGGGATGATTGACTTTTTTGACGATTTTTTTTTTCTGTCGATCTCACACTTAAGTATAAGCACACCCCCTCACTGACCCCCACAGACCCCCCTACACACATTTTAATATTTATTTTGCGAGCGAGCGAAGCGAGCGAGCCAAAAATAACCACTTTTTTGGTTTTCAATCGCATTTTCAAATAGAAATTCTAAAATATGGTTGTTTATGACAGATATTCAAAGATTTTACTAACGGATTAATTAAAATATATTTTCTTTCTTAAAAAGTGGGGGGGGGGGATATTTGTACACGCCATCCTCCCCTCTCCAAAAAGTGGGGGGGGATATATCCCCCCCCCCCCCCCATCCCCCCGGGATTTACGCCAGTGGATGAGATGGGTGGTGACGGTGATGGTTGTGGTCATGATGATGATGATGATGATAATGAAAGTGACCAGGGTGCCGTTGCATAAAACTTGCTATTATAGTAACTTTGCCATCAGTGGAAACTTTCATCGAATACTGGATTTTGATTGGCTGTTGAGCAACGTTACCTTGGTAGTTACCACTGATGGCAAAGTTACTATATAATAGCAAGTTTTTATGCAACGGCTACCAGGATAGGGATTATTATTCGATGACGACAATACACATAATGATCATGTTGGAGGTGACAATGATGACAATTATGATTAATCTTAGAATGATATATATATACATATCGTGATGACAATGATAATGATGTTGGTGGTGATGATGATAAGAATGGTGATAATGATGACATTGATAGCAATTATTTTGATTAAAATGATGATTATAACATGATATGCGCCTATTATGATGATGATATGGTGGTAACAATGGTAATCGCGATTGTTATGACGATACTGATAACGAACAATATTATGTTCTTTCCTTCAATTCTCTCCCTTGAAGGGGATTCGTGGAATGGGACGATTTCCAAGCGAAAGTTCTCATCATAGCAACCTGGATGGAGGTCGGGTTCTACGGGATAGCTGAAGGATATAATTTGGTGAGTATGCTGGTGATGAAAATGATGATAATAACAATAATGATGATGATGATGATAATAATAATAATAATAATAATAACAATAATAATAATAATAATAATAATGCTAATAATAATAATGATAATAATAATAGTAATTATAAAATAATAATAATAATGATTATGATCATGACCATGATAATAATGATAACAATAATAGTAATAATGGAAATAGTGATATAAATGGTGATGTATTTAGAATGCACCAAATCGACTGGAAATCAATCAACTTGAAACAAACAGTGAAAATGATGGAATCAAAAGAAACGCATTCAAAAAAGTGCAACAAAAGAGAATATGACATAATTATTTTATTATGAAAAAGTCCCCCCCCCCGACTAAATATCGCAAATTTGAATCATGAAAAATGTTATACCTTCAATGGGAAGTGATATCTAAAATATCCTACTTATTTTTAAATTGTCTTTGATGAGGTGATCTAAAAGTTCAGCAGTAATTCGCTTTCGATCAGAACAAAATTCAGAACATAATTCAGCTATAAGGGTCTGAAATTTTCATTTTGAGCGAAGATGCCATTAAACTATAAAAGAAAAGCGCAGCCAACCGATTTGGTATTCTGTCTTGCAGTAGACGCTCTTAACTTACTTCTGATAGGATCCTGCAATGACCGACACCAAACAGAATCATTCTGAATTGAATTGAAAGGTTTTGTACTGAAAACTCTATAATAAAAACATTTATAATTGACATGAGTACAATGAACACGAGATGTAAGATAAAATCATAATCTCATGTTTATGGTATAGTATAAAAACATTTTAGACTGCCGGAGAGAGAGAGAGAGAGAGGGAGAAAGAAAAATACGAAGAGCGAGCAAGAGTCAGCAAAGGGGTAGAATAATATGAAGAAGAGAGAGTGGGAGTGAAATAAAGAGAAGCGGAGAAAGATGGAGAGGTTATGTAATACGCCTCAAGACTAATCATACACAACTACTAAAATTCGCTCGTTTTAGACAGAATATAAATCATAGTGTAAGACGGAAAGGTACATTACAATACACAAAGTACATACCAAGTAATGTAACACTTTTCCAGGAGATTGAGTTTGCATGAAATGACTAAATCGTGTTTTGTTGTTGTTGTTTTTCACTCTTCAGAGGAACTCATTTCAATGCATCATCGCTACGGACGAGTTCGAGACATTCGCCATCTTCATCTACGATCAGATTGATTGGACGACGGGTACGGAGAGCAATGGCGGAGCTGAAAACGGTATCGGAGGAACACCAGCACAGGTATGATGATGCAGTTAGCCAGTTCGTAGATGCAATCTATACATAAGCAGAGAAAGTTAACCTGTGGCTAATTCCAAATCACACTGACACGGATACTATATTAAGTGTACTCCAACCTAATATAGCGTAGAGATAGTTTTGGCATAGGAACGTACATACACACTTTAAATGATTATGAAATACGTAACATTTCCTCACACGTATTCCACGGGAGGGAACTTTTTCAAGTTCTGTGACGTGACTGGCTAGTAAGAAGCAACTTCACGTGACCAACCAAATTCATCATATCGCTATACGAAAATTAATATGTTATCCTCTGCACAGTATCCAGTTCATATTTAGAACGCAACATCAGTATCGGAACTCATGTCTGTGCACCATTTCGAACCAAAACCCGATCATAACTTAACATTCTTTCCTTGTAGTCTGAAATGGGAGAGGCCTTGGGCTGGGGCTTTTCGATGTGAGTGTCGATATGACGAATCAACCGTACCATCGTACATGCTTCAGCGGTGAGCTTGACGTAACCTGATACGAAACATTATGGTGTTAAATGACTCGTCCCCAAAACTGTGTTTCTTCATAAGACTCACATTTGTATTCATCTGTTTGTAAAACACGTTTTTACGAGTGTCTGCGCCCCTTCAGCTTATGATTCACAATGAAAACTGTAGTTTTGTCTCTTTCCGCCGTAAATTCACCTCAGGTCGGCTTCAACGCCGGGGATGGTTCGAAGTCCTCCTCCCACCAGTACTCACGTGACGGTACTTTCCTGAGAAACCTCGTCACCGAGTCAAACATCGAGGTCGCCGGTGTCTGGGTCTACTACATCAGCTCCGTGAGCGTCGACATCGCCGGCTGCACGACGGCAGGTAAACTAAGGGTCGACATCGCGACCAATATCATAGGCGATATAACACAGGCACACGATTTGCTTGGCACATTATCAAAGGCATGATCTTAAAAATTATTGCATTCAAAATGTTGTGCCGGTATACATTTGTCAAGATAAATTATAACGACATGTTGAGATTCTAAGACCATGATTGGTTAGTTCTACAGCCATAGAATTCACTAGACTGCTGAACAGTTCATCGGAAAATATATTATGCATAGTTCTACTTGCGTACAAAGAAAATACGCAATAGATGCTCATGATGATAACATGATACACGGACAACTACTCGTAGATTAGGAATATCCCTCAAGAAATTAATTTCGAAGTATTTCATCCTTAGCAGTATTATCATTAGTAGCATAAGTAGTAGAAGCAGTAGTTGTGATAATAACAATACTATCAGGGCCGTACGCAGATTTTTTTTCCTGCGGGGGGGGGGGGGCAAGACGCGTACAAATTTTCGAAGAAGTTTGAAAGCGAGGGAGCGAAGCAACCGAGCTGTTCAAGAGGGTGCTTTTGCATTTTTAAAAGTGCAAGTGAAAGATTTGGTGCACACTTTTCGTGGATTTTGTTAAAATTTTCTTTAAAAAATAGGAAAGTTTTCAAAATTTCGGGGGGGGGGAGGGCAACTGCCCCCCCCCCCCTCCCCCCGCTGCGTACGGCCATGAATGCTATAGAGGTTGCAAGTACATACTCGCTTACGCGTACGCGCGCACTGTAAATCTCAGTTAATTTTAATTTGAAAAAAAAAATGGATTTTTTTTTAATATTTGAATTTGCATATGTTTATTGTAAATGTTAAGGTTGATTTCGAATGAATTTTCTTTCAAGTTAGATCGATTCTGACCTAAATTTGAATTTGAATTTGAAATCGTATTTGAAGTTTGATTTGAAATTTTGATTTAATTTTGATTTAAATTTCACTTTAATTTCATTTCAATTTGAATTTCTACTCTTTAAATTTTGATTTGAATTTAAACATAAAGGCTTACCTACTTTGCTTAGGTGAAGTCAAGACGTTCCCGCGATATGACTCCATGCTTGGGCACCAGTTTCTTTACATCCAAGGGCCTTGTTTCACCCTTGAAGATGACATCTGGATGCAGTTCGGCCCGGTTGAGGACCCCATAGCGCTCATCAACTGCACCTGGATGAGTGCTCAGCGAGCCTGGTGCGTCGTTCCTACCTTCTTTCAAGTCGGCCGTATCGAGACCCGCGTTTCCAACAACGACGCCATTACGTTTCCATTTACAGGGGTATTTGATGTAGGTGAGAATAACCGCGAAGCATCTTTTACTTCTTTGGATTTGTTTGATTCCTTCTGATTCATCCTCTTGATCAGGACTTATTACCATAATCATTAGAATCATTGTTATTGCTCACGCTTTTTCTTTATATTTTTTCCTGTTCTTAATGATTTCTTCATTGCTATTTTATTTACACTATCCTTTTCGTCAATATCGTTTTTATTTCATTACCTTTCTCAATTCATTCCACACTTTTTTATCCTCCTTTTCTCGGAAAATAGCTTTGAGTGCACATTATACTTTTGTTTTGGGGCATGTACTCATCAGAGTAAATCTAATGAATGAACAAAAAGCCGAAAATCAAAACTATATAGACGGAAACGAGGGAACAATACGCCCGAATATGATCAGCTCTGATTGGCTACCAGAAAAGACAAAAATTAGGCTCGCTGCCAGCCGGTTTGAAATTACGGAATTACTGAAATAATGCAAGCGTTCTCACAAGCTCTGTCCTTTTCTCTCAGTTGACATTGGTGATGTGCCTCCTGGAATCAAGAGAATCAACCCTCACAGCGAGTCTTGGATGTTGGCTGATCGACCCGTGGCCATCGAGTGGGATCCAAGTCTAATCAACTACACCCAGATTAATATCGATATATTGAGTGAGTAGTGAATGTGTTATTCATTAATGGATTTGATTATTTAACACGTTTACTGAGATTTACATGATGTCAAAGTAATTTGCAACAAGTACATTATGAAATCAGCCTGTCATTGTTAAATGCCATGCGCTGACTTAAGTAGCTAATGCCAAATTTCTCCGCAGTACACCACGTAACTCTCATTTAACTGCTGTCACTATTTGATTCACCTACTGTAAACAACGGCATGTCTGTAGATGGAAGTGACTTTGCAAAAGTTACATACCGCTGTGTCGGGCAAGCCTATGGGACACACTTGGAATCGATATGGATAGAATCTGTTTATGTTCAAGATAATTCATTCCAACCGCTGTCCGCTGAAGATAATGAAGAAGATGAAATTTATTTCTATCATTGTCTATTTCGATGTCCACAGCATACAGTGAGACGGACGGGGTGCCGAGCTGGGAAGAGACAGAGGACATTGAATTCGATGTGGAGAACACGGGACGCTACGAGTTTATACCCTGGGCTAGTGGCCAGATCACGCCCAAAAATGCTGTCGGCGTTATCCGAATCACCCGCCGTTATAAGAGGTTGGAGCCCTTCTAACGTATTTGTAGGAGGACCGGGGGGGGGGGGGGAGAGGCAGAATTTACCCCACGGCTGACAATTTTTTTTAATGACGAAAAAAGAAAACATATCTGACCTATTTTTTTCACAGCGTTTGAATTATTAAGAAAACCATGAAAACGGTAAGATCTAGCTTATTTACTATTCCAGCTTTCCCCATTCAGTCGCCATAAAACAAGTTTTTGGCCTCGTAACCGTTCCATCTCCCGTCCTCGGTAAAAAGTGGTTTCCGCCCTGACCTATTATGGCCTTCCCAAAGGTTCGATATTTTGTACCTTGTGAGACTGAGATCTGCATATGTCATGTATGTTGTCTGGTGGAGACAAAAGTCTTTGGTGACAAAGCTAATGCTTAGATTTGCTTTGACGAAATAAACCGTTAAATCTCCTGCGGGTTTATTTTGAACACAGTCATTTACTTCTATAGTTAACCTAAATATTCTCTCTCTCTCTCTCTCTCTCTCTCTCTTCCACAGGTCACTATTTGCTATCTGGAGTGATGTCCATTGGCTCGGCTACATGATGAATGATAAATTTCAAAGGGCGCCCGCTGTCTACTCGAATCAGCAATGCGAGATATGGAACGAAGAGATGATCAATGAACCGGTTTGGAATTATGACCAGGTTTGTCAGACTCAGTTCAGTCAAATTAAAGTAAATTTACATCAAACGCGTAATAGATATAATAGATAACACAAACGCATGACAGTGAGCAGTCCGGACAGAGGAAACACCCCCACAAATTGAATGGAATCTTCTTTTTATGAATGAACACGTACGGCTTGTAAGAAAACTCCTAAATAAAGGCTGTCCAAAGCAGATTCGGAATGCGCGTACGATTTCTGTCGGAGGAAAACTCTTTAAACCTCGGTGAAATGGTTGCTCAATACTGGGCAACTTCGGGAGACATAACAATTCTTTTTAAAATTAGCGAACCTTTGTCAAGTGAGAACTTTTCTTTCCCTTGAATTGTTTCCAGGACTTGAACCCGTGCCCTTGTGACTTGAGCCAAGCTTTGGCAGACCGTGCTCGATTCAGACCGCACGACTACTGCAACATGGAAAATGCTGGTTTGGATGATAACGAGGATTACTGCTTCCTTCGTGATGGCATCAGGCATTGCGTCATCAACATCGTAAACAGGTATCTTTTGATTCACATGTCACTGATCACCAAAATTCTTCGTCTACTGGTTTGAGAATAAGATATTTCTCCGACCAAGTTATAAATAGCGATGAGATACATGTATATCACCATAATCATGCCATATTAAGTCCAAGCTTTTTGAGCCACATATCTCGAAATAGCCTTTCTAACCCACCAAGGGCTAAGAACTAGTGATATGATACTTTTTTATGTCATTGCGTTCACAATATCGTGCTACCAGATAGTGTCTAAAAGGCAAGCCTAATGAAAAAACGAGCCTCGCTTTTGCCCTTATGTAATAAAGAACAAAATTGTCATTGAACCATTTTCAGGAAATACACCCGATTAAATAAAAATGGAAATGATTACTGCTTTGATGAGAGGGGGGAATGCTCTAAAGTCTAATAGGAGATGATAGTTCCCTAAATTTTGGCATTTAGAAGATCTCAGCGGGCGAACACCAATGCAGGAGATGGTTGAGGGCGGTATAGAGATAAAGAACCATAACATTCATCGAAATGTTTTTGGTGATTGACACCCTTCTCTCTCTCTCTTTAAATCACGAACATGAATTTCAAGAATATGAGGGTATACACTTACATGTTTATGTTGTGCTCTATAACTGCCTTCAGTCCTCAGAACGCAGATTCGGTATGTTGCTACGACTATGAAGAGAACCTGGTTTATGCGGGCGACAGCTTCTCAGGAAGTTTCTCCCATCGTTGGACGGTCAACGGAGTACCTCCCTACAACGCTCCCAGAGCTGTCCCGGGGCTCTCAACCTGGATCAACGATATCGTCCCCTACTACTTCTGCTGCGTATGGGGCGATCTCTGCGAGTACTACCAGGACCATCGCCCCACCAGAGATTGCCGCTGGTACGACGCCCCAAGAATGGGTAGGTCGAAGGTTCTCACGGTCGGAAAAAATATTGCCTCTGTCATGTTTGTAGGTACCCTTGTCGCGGTGAATCAGCCCTTGCATTTCCTGAAATCCCCCAAAATCTAATCAACATCAAGTCAGATCAGAATGAACTGGGACCGGTCTTGCATCCTACCAGCATGACCAGTATGGTGGTTTTGAAGGGCAAAAGTAAATCTCTACTTTGACTATGCAATGTCCTACCTTTTGGTGTACCCCTTTGCATTTTTCCTGATGAAATCTGCCGGGTTTGTAATGCGCTAAAAATTTGTTCCGTAACAAGATTCTCTCTCAACATGCGTATTCCGACCTTTAGTTAAAAAGGGTCTTGCGTCATATTTGTTCACCAGTCCCGATACAACATATTTCCAGTCTTTAACATTATCAATAAATGCACGATCCCAGATAATTTTCTTTTTAATCAACCCAAGACCACTTCAGTTGCCTCCAATTGCACAGATATTGTACTTAAATGTTAGATAATCCGCACCTGATTTCTGTAGGAAGTAAAAATGAGTATAAAATACATTTGAGATGATTTCATAAAAGTTACTTTGAATGCGTTTCAATAAATCATGTCCGAGATTCGTTCTCATCAATAACAAAAGCTCCACGTCTATTTTTAAAATTTGTATTATTATTATTTTATTTTTAATATTTTTTCTATATAATAGCCGTAGTGTTTGGTGATCCTCACTTTGTGACCTTCGACGGTGTGGAATACTCCTTTAATGGCAAGGGCGAGTGGACCTTGATGCGGTCAACCACGGGAGCCCAAAACAGGTTTACCTTGCAGGCCAGGACGGAGCAGATGCCAGATTGGCAAGGTGAGCAAATCTTTGTTTGAGATCGGATATCATCGGGTACTCCTCAGTTGCACTGGTGATTAGTCAAACCATAAGCTTAGCCCATATCAAAAGAGAACTAAGGTTAAGAGCAATAAGTAAGCATGGTAAGGAAGTTATTGAAATTCATCGCACACAACCTGCATTATTAAAACAATAAACAGAAAAAAGAAGAAAAGCAAAAACAAAAAAAAATGTATGTCAGATTTTACCTGGGTCTGAATCAAGGTAAAACGATGTGAAACTAGGATTGATGTTTTGGTGGCAGATAAAGTTGAATGGGAAAACTGCTAATAGGATGTTAGCAACAATCAAATTACTCATTAAAGTGGATAACCCACGCTGCTGCACATGACAAGCATGTCAGTTCTTTTCACCTTGTCTCTTATTTCGATGATATTTCAAATTCCTTGTCACACACTATTTATCGAGTTTGTAATAAACTTTCCTCATCAACATGATCAAGATAATTCGTATCAAATTTGTCAATTAATTCTGCGCTTATCTGATTTCAGATGTCAAATGAACGTGTCAAAGTGATTTCCATTGTCCTTCTTCATTTTCAGGTAATATTGTGCAGGCCACGCGAGTCACCGCTGTCGCAATGAAGGAAGAAGATCGCAGCAATATCGAAGTCCAGCTTAGCTCCAAGACTATTCTTCAAGTCGTCTATCAGGGACAGTATCTAAAGATTGACAGGCAGACCAGGCTCTTCTTTGATGGTAGGTTTAACTTGAATGAAACATGCTTCGGTGACAATTGCCTAAACTAAAATCCAGTAACATCCATTATAACCCTGTATCTTTGAGAAATAAAGCACGGAAGAATTTTTTTTCCAGAACATTATGTCAAAGCACCCTTAAGATAACGTTTAGTCAAGAATTATAAAGATAATGCTTTGAAAGAATTTTCAATATGAATATGTGTTTTGAGTGATATCTGCTGAGGAGAACGTTTTGGATGAAACTAGTTAAATATATGATAACGCATCTTTACCGTTGAATTAAAGGTGCATGTGCAAGATGTTATTATTTTGGTGGAAATAATCTACTTGGCACCTCAATTCAATGGTGGAAGTTATTCATGTCTGTGCCAAAGGTCACCCGCCTGCATTGTCGTAGAGAGTTGTTCGAATCAGTGTGGACCCGACTGTCTATTATTCCAACAGAGATTTCTCGCACATGCAGGGTAATACTTAAAGGTAGTACTTAAGCAACAGTGAACTGACCCTTATTATGATGTATTTACAACAGCGCCAACTTACGGCTACTCAAAGCCAGAGACTCTTAGAAACATTATATCCTTTGTGGCTTCTCGTGAATTTCCTTAGTATGAATACAAATACATTCAAAAGACGTTACTCAAAAAATAAAGCTCTCATTGATCGGAATAGAACATGCTGGGAGCAAAAAAGGGGACAAAATCAGTAGTTTAGGACTGAGAGGGTGCTATTTCAAAATCCCATACAAGGGTGCCAGTTCGCTCTGGCTTTAACCGATTCGTGACCCAGTATCCACATTTTTGGGTTTGACTCATTAACTTTTGGTGCAGAGCATTAAAAACCATATCACGCACATGAGCAGAAAGAGAAAAATACTCAACGCATTCCGTGCCCACTTTGGTTGCGTCAGTATTTCCCGTCTGATACTCAGTTTCATTTAAGGGAAAATAATTCATAAAAATCCTTTGTGGCAAACTACAGAATCCTTGTTTTCAATGCAAATTGGCAATATTTTATTTTCTCACCATAATTTCTGTCAATTTGTATTCATTTCAGATACATGACCTTCCATAAGAAAAATGTAGCAATAAAAGAAAAATACCGATCATGCCACTTTCAAGAAGAAAAGCTGATTATATTAGGCTTTAGATTATTCTTGTTCTGAATGGGTTAAGAGGGGGTTTTGATGTAGCCCATGGTGCAAGTCCAAAAGTGAGAAATGTAATCTATTTGAATTGTATTCTTTTTCATGTTCAGGGTTCTACCTCTCCTTCCCGAAGAAGTACGAAGGAGGCAACGTGACCCAAGTCATCATCACCTTCCAGGATTCCGAGATCGGCGTAGTTGTCAATGGGACAGCCGAAGGCATGTTCATCCAGGTGGTCATCCCTGATGAATTCAAGGTAAGCCCCAATTCTACCAACTTCCCGCCCGAGACCTATAGAATGATATATTATTATATCCAGATTCTTGATGTTCATGCCTGGACTTCTGATGAGGCATGTTCAACTGGATCACCTCAAGGTAGGCCTCAGACCCTCATTGAATCTGTGGTTTAAATGCAATAAATTGTCCCTTAATATTGATAAAAACAAATTTCATGTATTTCAAGCACGTAAACTCTCATGCCAATTACTTTCCTTACGACATACTTATAGATAATGTACCCCTCGAAAGAAAACGACAAACAAAATTCTTGGGTGTCATCGATGAAAATTTAAATTGGAATGAACATATACGTTATATAACTACCTCAATCTCTAGGATTGTTGGTATACTTTATAAAATAAACAAATTTATCCATTGCAAAATGCTCATCATTCTCTATAATTCATTGATATTACCGTATATAACATATTGTAACTTAGTATGGGCCAGCAGCAACAAGACAAAACTCAACTCCATTCACTTATTGCAAATGAAAGCCCTTGGCTTTATCTCACACAAGACCAATATTTCACCAACTGAAAACTCTAACCGTATTCGACATTTATTCATTACAAAATCTGTCGTTTATATTTAAGTATTTAAATAACATGCTCCCTCTTTCATTTCAAAACTTTTATACTTTAAATAACACTATTCACCCCTATCCTTCTCGAAATTCCTTTAATCTCCATGTAGTTAACCGTAAGTTACTTATTGCCCATAGATCCGTAAGACACCATGGCCTAGACCTATGGAATCCTCTCCCTGAATGTATCAAATCCTCTTGTTCCCTCTACTCATTTAAAGCGAAAGTTAAGACCATGTTGCTATCAGAATATTCACGGTAAAATTTCTGTGTTAGCTCTTCAGTCTTTTTCACAGTATCATCCTTTCTACCATTTTAGTCATTACCGATATCATGATCAGCATCGTCATCTTCATCATCATCATCATCATCATCATCATCATTTCATCATCATCATCGTCATTATCCTTTTAATACAGGATTTAGTTATTTTTCCATTCTGCTTATTTGATATGGTTATCTATTTCATAATATTTGGGGCTGCCATATTTTCAAGCATATTGCTTATAATTGCAGTCCTTCTTCTGCAAATAATCTTAGTTTTAATTAAATCTTACGTTTAACTGAATTACAAAAAAAAAAAAAAAAAGAATTGACAATTTATCATTTGTTTTGTAAATGATTATTACAAATACTTTGTGTTATGATTCATTGCAAACATTCTTTTGTATTTTATTTTATGTATGTTATCCGAAAAAATGTACATATATCAATGCAGAAGAAAATAAATAAATCAAATAAAAAAAGAATAGTTCGCTATCTTATCCAGATTAATCAATTTTTCTGTTTATATCAAGACTCATAATCATCATGCCTTAACTTTTAGTGAGGGCATGTTCATCTAGATTGTTACAAGAGACTTTCGCACTTCATCCTGACCTCGAGACACTCATTGATTGTAAGAGCTACCTTGTTGTAGATTAACGTCTTGTCAAAGCGCCGTTCCAGAGAATGAATCCCGCAATTTGAGGTTTACAGTCCCCAGACTTATCCACTAGCTAGACCAAAATATGTCAACATGATGGCCATGATAACTTTAGTGAGAGATATCGTTATTCCAATTGCCTGATAGCAGGGGCAGCGCTACAGGGTGCAGGGGTGCGGGCCTCTCCCCATGAATTTTTCAAGTGACCAACAGAAAAAAAAAGAAGAAATAAGAGGAAAAAGGAAGAAAGAATAATATGGGGAAAGCGAGGGCTTTGTTGTGCAACCAACACCTCTATTAGTTTATTTCAAAAGTACTTACTAGACTCACCTATGGGTCATCTTGCCCCCTATGAAATACCTTGGCGCCGTTCCTGCCCGATAGGAAACATTGCACAGGTTGTACCATTTCAAGTGTTGAGTAAGCGTACTCCGGACGCGTGCACCTGGATTTGATAACAGTCTTGATTGGTCTTTATATTACACGGAACTACGTATTGTTGCACGTGATCATGAAGAGACCAGAAATCTCCAACACACAAGTTCCTGTCAAGTAACATTCCATTCCATTGTGTTCTCTTTCTCTCTCTCTCTCTCTCTCTCTCTCTCTCTCTCTCGCTCTCTATCTATCTATATCTTTCTCGCTCAATGCTTCTTTCCCGGTGTCATGTCTTGTCGGTCTGGTCTGTCTTGGTACAGGGCTACGTCGAGGGGCTGATGGGCAACTGGGACGAGATACCGGACAACGATCTGACCTCCAATGGCGGAACGTCGGTAAACCCCAACGCATCCACGGAAGTAATCTACAACCAATTTGGCAAATCATGTGAGAATTTTTTTTTTTTAATTCATTCTTAATTCTTTCTGTATGAAATACGTAATATGCATTTTCGAACTTACATGAATCTTGTTTTACTTGAATTCAGGGCAAGTCCAATCTACCTTTTCTCCCAGCAATTTTCTAGATTTTGTTAATACATGTATATATATAGGTTGCAGTTTGTTCCCCCTCCCCTCTCCAGTAGTCAATTTATTTTATGTTTATAGTTTCATTAAATTATAACTTTATATTCGCGTTGTATTTCTATGTATGTTTCTTTCCTTTTCATGTTTGTATATAAGTTGATTGTATAATGTAAGCGCTTAGAAACAACATTTAGTAAGCGCTATATAAATTTTCATCTATTATTATCATTATTATCATCTGTCCCTGGGCATTTGTTACCTTGGTTACTGACCACATCATTATTTTATCACATCTGCTGAGTGTAGGAATTCTTGAAACTGTGGCAAAGCTTTAACACAATTTTTTAATTGAAATACTATTTTGATGTCAATCTATCGTGGAAATACTGTAATAATCATGATAATTGCCAACGATTTGGACACCAAATGACCACGCACCATGAACTTGTCCTCACGGTCTTTATCACTTTTCGATAAGCGTAGGCCTACCTATGATAGTATAGAATATTATGAATACTCCACAAAATTGGACCTGCAACCTGACCCCCCCCCCCCCACGCACACATACAAACGCACGTAAACACGCTACTACGCACCTGTATTAAGACACTTTCGCTCTCTCTTTCTCTCTCTCCCCCCCCCCCCCCTCCTTTAACCAGGGGAAATCAACCCTTCCGAGAGTTTGTTCCTCTACGACCAGGGCAAAAACCACGATTACTTCCAGGACAACGATTTCGAACCCGCCTTTCTACCCCCCGACGGCAACCTCCCGACCTACCTCGATTCACAGGTCATTGTCGACACGTGCGACGGCAACTTGTTCTGTATCTATGACATCCAGTCCACTGGAATTTTGCAGCTAGGCAAGGCGACCAAGAAGGCCTACGATGACTATAAGCAAGCGCAAAGAGCCTTACGGGATAGTGAGTATTAAAACAAACAGAGGACACGGTCGCAAAGACGTTTTGGGGGAAAAAAACAACAACCTAAGACATCGTGTGGAGTGTTCCCTAGTCTTCCCATTCACCTTCAAGTATTATGCAACCGAGTCTTTAGACATAGAAGTTCCAGTATGGACGCTCAGAACCAACGGCCTACAAGTCTAAGTTCTGATTAGCATTATAATTCCCAGTCTCTCTCTCTCTCTCTCTCTCTCTCTCTCTCAGCTCGGGGAGAATCGCCCCTTGGGCACTTTTTATCCTTAATGATGTAACTTGAACCTAGAGATCAATAAAGGTTTTAATAATCCAATTCAATTGTTTCATTTCGTTATCGCTCTTCTTTTCTATTACAGTTACGACGTGCCAGTACATCAAAACCCCAAAGAACGGCACTAAGACCTTCTTGCGAGAAAAGAACCACAGGGTGGGTTCGGAGCTCGAATTCCGCTGCGACGAGGACTTCATCCCCATCGGGCCCGAGTACCGGGTCTGCCAGCCGACCGGTGATTGGAGCGGAGGCGCTCAGGAGGATGACATCGTCAATGAATGTCTGGGTGAGATACTGGGGACACCGGCGTAAATCCACTTTGAGGAGGGGGGGGGATGATCGACTTGTTTGCCGATTTTTTTTTCTGTCAAACTCACATCTCATCCACCTGCACAGACCCCCCTTACACATTTTAATTTTTATTCATTTTTTAAAATAAAAATAACCGCTTTTTTGGTTTTCAGTCGCATTTTCAAATAGAAATTCTAAAATATGATGGTTGTACGACAGATTAATAAAAAAATTATATTTAAAGATTATTCAGAGCGTGTGTAAGGACATTTTTTTTTTCAGGAAGGAGTCTTTAAGTAAAAAATTGTCAATAGACTCCCTATCTTCAGCTGTCTCTTCGATTTGCCTAATTCTATCAAAATCACGGTACCGATTACCTTTCCACCCTTTTCCTTTTATGCAGACATTTTGATGTCATTTCGTCAGATATCAAGTCATTTCAACTTGTGTAGACAATGTGTGTTTGTTGTGTAGAGAGGAAAGGTATCGACGGAATCGATGGAAAGAATACAAGTTTGGAAAAAAAAACTAATAAAATTCATTACAAAATCTTCTGATCTGCAGAGAGTCTCATGTGCGGCGGACTGAAGACGCCCATCCACGGGTCTATCTCTGCTGTTGACGCGGCCCCGGAGCGTATCGAGGTCGCCTACAGCTGCGACATCGGTTACGAGCGGTACGGCAACCAGTACAGACACTGCCGTCAGGAGTTCGAGCGCTGGAGCGGGTACAGGCCGGGATGTTACCGTAAGTATCTAAATAATCTAAATAATACAGTCCAACTTCTGTTATAGGGACCCAACTTTAAGCAGATCCGTCTCAACCGGACGCGATCTCGCGGTGTGCACTCTATCCTTTCCTTTAATTTCACCAGAAAAAACCACGTTACATGTGTAAACCTCCCACAAAACCAATGTCACTGCGCCACGTGCACTGCACAGTGACTGTCCTTATAGCGCACACTCTTCTCAAATGCCTTAACAGCATTAGCCGTACATATTTACTGCACTGTAAATATCAGGAAATTCCATGTATAAACTTACTGACACCTTCATTTATTAAAGGAGATCTCTTTAATTATCCGGCCAAATTACTTTCGATTAGTGCTGATCCCGACGTCGCCAGATGAAATGAGGTTGAGAATAACGACTGAGTGAAGAGCATTGTTAAACTAGACTTACTCAACGGACAGTATTTCATTACATCTGAATTTGATTAAATTGAATTCATGAACTTATCTACATAAATAATTTGTTTTTAACAACTGAGATAAAAAAGGGAGGTAATTAACAACTTGTAAACAAAGTCATAGTCTTTTATGTGAGAAAAGAAGAAAGAAGAAAAGTGTATTTTTCATGAATGTGGGAGAATTTTCAAATTCTTCGTTTCGTGGATATGAGCAACACTTTGATGACTGGGTTTCTGTGCTTTCTTGATTCCTGCAGAGCAACTGAACCCACTGGAGCTTGCCATGGCCATAGTGGGTGGGGTGGTCGGCGCGGTCCTCATTGTGGCCTGTGCTATCTTCGTCTTCGTCTGGGCAGCGAGGAAAGATAGGAAGGATGACAGGCTCAAGAGAGAAAAAGAGATGTAAGGATTAGTACTGATGAGGAGGAGGAGCGGATGAGGGTGACAGCGGTTGTGATGGTGGCAGTAGTGTTGGTGGATTTGTTTTACATGCGAATCGTGATTCGGTATGAGTACTGACGTAATGTTAGTAACGAAGATAATGCTAATGATGATGGTATAATGTGGTATGAAGTATTTGTAGTTATAACGCTAAGGGAGAAGGGGTCGGGATGAAGAGTATGATAATAAGGTTGATGTTTATTATCATGGAGATGGTGATGATGATGATGATGATGATGAGGGAGATGCAGTTTGATGGCAGTGGTGATGATGAAGGAGATGATGATGGTTATGATAAGGATTATGACTGTGATAATGACGATGGTGATATTAATGAAGATGGTGATGATGATAATGGTGATGGTGATGATGATAATGATGATGATGATGATGATGGTGGTGGTGGTGATGATAATATTGGTTATGGTGATGATGGTGATGATAACGGTGATGATGATGGTGATGATGTTGATGGTGATGAAAATCATGAAGAGTGGGAGCACTTCGGTATACATTTTTAAAGGCACTATAAACTCTCATACATGGCATACGAGAGGCCCTAGGTGTGATCCTCGCCAAGTGCTTACATACTTGGACATTACTGACAAGATGTTTACCCTGACGGCAGTATCAGCAGAATTAGTAATCACATAATTTTTTAAAAGTGTTTTAGATTTGCATAGTTTTTTTTTTTATTTGTTAACGTTTACTTGACTTTGTGTACATATTATGTGCATGGCTATTGTTACACCATTCCGGTATTATTTTAATCCTATATTATAGCTGTATTTCATATCCAGAGCCCATGGAAAATCATTTTTGGTGATTGATGCTACCCTGGTGAAAAATCAGTAAATAAGTAAATAGATAAATAAACAATAAATCATAAATAATAATCACATTTGATCTTTATTTTTACTTCTCTACTCGGCTGCAAATATGGACCTGGCAAATGCTGGGGTGAGAATAATGTTGCAGGGCCTTCAGGGAGAAAAGCACATACGGTGGCTGATGAGGCTTCCCAGAGTAAAGAAAGTAAAGATGATGATGACGACGACACCGCTATTCTTTTTTTTGAATTGCATGCTCCAATTAACATAACTATGACAACTCCATATATTTTTTCCATCTCGCCAATGATCAGGTTCTCGGACATCGAGATGAAGACCACCCCTCAGCAACAGTCGGGATACCACCGAGGTCCACCGCCTGCTCAAGAGAAATCCGGCCTTCAATACGGTGCAGGGACGAGCCGCGATCCATCCCCATACCGGGCCGCCCCCTTACCGCAGCAACATACCACCCCTTATCCACCAGCAGGCGGTCACCCGGCTCATCCCCCTGCACCCTACCCTCCACCAGCTGGATCCGATATAGAGCAGGAGAACAAGGGATACGCTTCCGAGAGTTGGGCTTAAACGCCATGAAACCCCTAACGCAAGGAATATAGTGTGCCACAGTGTCTAACAGGAATAATATCGACTTTCCAGTATCACCAAAAGAGTATTTCAGTACTATTGTCCATGTGGCGCCGTCACAGCCGTATTTTCAAAATGCTCACCAACTGTTAAAAACAGTAAAGAAATAACAATACCATTATTTCATTTCTCAAGAAAGTGCGTTCCCCAGACGTCCTTAATATATGCCAGGACCAATTAAGGCATTCAAAAATAATAACACTGCGACATCTATATAGCAATAACCTCGCAAATGTATATAGATCATCTGGTTCAAGAATAAGTTTTAATAGCAAGGCGGCATTTATTTAGAAATAACCTCCCAAATGATGATCGGAATGAAGGATTTTTTTCTACCGCCAGGACACAGGTAGCTAAGGCTCAGGTGAAGTGGCGACGCGAATTGACAATAGCGACAAAACACTTATTTTGCCGATAGTGGAAAAACGGTATTTTTCTGAAAGAATGTGGAAAACCTTTGAACACAAGCGTGTCCACTCCGAATCACATAGATGATTTCCTTGTAGCCACAGGTCACCATCCTCTGGCAAACAGTGTAGTGTGTGCGTGAAGCAGGGGGTTCTAACATCATGAAGTTTTATTTCTGTGTTACCTTGTAAAAACTCCCACTGCGAAAAGAGAGGGAGGGGAGTAGAAATTGAGGCCTCCTTTAACCAAACATTGGGAGCATAATGAACGATGAATGAATGACAATAAATTTACATCCATCCATAATTAGTATATTTTTTTCAATACAAGATATTTAAATTGTAATCGGAACTGAAAATATTTTGTGGGATGCGGAGACATTCATGATTGCCAGAAAGACAACTTAGCCTTAGTCACCATAGTAGAATTGCTATATCTATGTGTTGCGCTATTCATGCTATTCAGCTTAAGCAAATTTTGATCTGTATGACTGAGTGTTTGATTTCAATTGGAAAGGGCTTTGGAAGTCTGTCGTTTAAGTGGTGAATAGTGTTTATGAAATAAACTCTCCTTTATACAGTTGTATTTGTTGCCTATTTGTACATTTTGCAGCTCGCTTTTCTTTTGTGTGAAAAATAGTTTAGAATATTAAGTATTACTTCTGTTCTTTTGAAAATGGTCTTCTTTACCGCTACTTATTAGAAAATACTTTCGATGCAAAGAAATGCTGCTTTTCCTTGCCTTTTGCGTTTTCCAAATATGTATGATGGAAGAAAGACCAACATGCACGTTAATTTAATTATGAAGTCTAAAGTTTTAGATTTCTATTCATATCCACCCATAATGCCTAATATTATCAATTACTATGATGAAAGTCTAATTGCGACTAAGACTGGAGGATAAACTATGAAATATTTTATGTTGTAAGAAGAAAGAATGTTATCTATTATTTAGAGTATACTTGTTAGAGAATCAGAGAAATAACAAGGAATGCAGCAGTTCTTTCGCTCTTGCTTTTCACTGAGTTTTTACGGAGTGATAGTTTTCCTTTCTTTGCCTTTGTAAATATATCAGCCGTGTCAGCAGTTTTCAGTAGTTTTTAAGGTATTGGTATTGGCTGTACAAATTATTTGTAAATGTATGTAAGGACATTTAGAGTCAATAATTGTAAGTCATAAAGCTTTTTTTTTCAATTCCCTGCCTTGAATTTAGATTTATGCATAATGGTGAATAAGTGTGATTATATTTGTTCCATTTCTATACGATTACCTTTCGACGTTTACCTAAAAGATAAATGAAAATTATTGAAGTATCAGATACTTAGTAATGTAATAATTTATGAAGATAGCCCGATTTCTTTTGCTTTTGTATTAAAATCAATTAAAAATATAATTCAAGTGTACGTTTTTTCAGACGTTTTTACGTTATGATTATAAAGTATTCGATGAATAGTGAATATATCACGGATCAACAATAAATGGTTGATTTTCTGACTCCTCATATAAATGTGTGATCATTATTGTGTCGGTACGTCAAAAGCTCACTGGGACTAGTGGGGGGATGGGAAAGGAGTGAGTAGATATGGAGGAAAAACAACGAGAGAAAGCAAGACTAACGAAATAGATAGCGGGGGGGGGGGCATTTCATCAAGTGTCTTGTCAGTGATTTTTACTGACAAATTTGCTCTCAGCCAATCGGATGCAAGGGTTTCAGTAGCTTGTAACAGTTGTCGGTAAAAATCACTGACAAGGCACTTGATGAAACGCTCCCCAGAATAATAAAGTGAGTATAGAAAGAGACAAAAAAAGAAAGGGAGGGAAGAAAGATGAAGAGAGTGAAAAGGAGGAGAAAGCAAAGATAAAGAAAGAGAGAATTAGTAAGATTATCATGATTAAGGAAGAAACCATGTACTTTTTGTTTTGTTTTGTTTTCTTTATGACAAAGCGGTGTCTGTGTGTGGTCAACTTAGCTGCAACAGAATAAGTTTCGGGTTCAGACAAGTTGCGAATGTGAACGTATATAATACCAACATGCACTTGAATAACAGGTATGCAAATTAGGTAACATTTTGATTATCGTGATTATTTACCAAGTTAAAGAGGTCCCTGACCTACATACAGGACATATACAATGCTTAGATATTTCAAGTTCTCCGTTTCAGATGTCTGCTGAAGAATTTTATCTTTTTTCTGTTCTTTATTATCCTGTGGTTTAAGAGAAGGCAATCCTTCGGTAGTTTATTCAAGTTTTAAACACTCAAGTTTAATTAGTTGGATAACATTGCTTACCAGTTATTCCAATAAAAGACTACTTATAAACTCCGCTTGTCACACTTATTCTAAATAATCATATCATCCGTTTTATTAACACATCTTTATATAGTGCTACACAAATAAAAATTTTCAAGCATAATCAAAAATTTGCATGCATTGCACTTCCCCTGTGAGTTTACCTAGAATACACATAAAATTTTGAATTATACAAGTATAATATCGCAATTTCAAAAATACGTCCACTACAACAGCAATGTGGGGAAATTAGATTTACGAAGTTCTTTACAAACAAGATTTTTTTTTTTCCACAATCAATACTTTCACTAATCTATGCACCGTGAATCTTTGTGAATATCGGTCATACGCTGCGTGTGGAGGTTTCTTTTTTTTTTTTTTTTTTTGTTCAATAGTGTTCACACATAATTGTCGTTCTTCATGGGGATATCGATACAAACAATTCCTTAAAAAAAAAACCTTAGTTTGAACGCAGTGCGTCTAACACAGTGCTTTCAAAATTTTAAACATTTTTCATGCTAAAAATATTTTTACAACGCAATAAACCTAACTTTAAGCTCAAAAGCCTGTCACCTGAGCTGTAATGCAGTTTGAACGAACCATAACGTCTAAAACAACAGGAATAGCGACATATTTTAATTAGTAATACACTATCCAGATCCAAATGGATCTCGCTTAAAAGAGAGTCGAGCTTTCTTGAAAATGGCGGAAGAGAAACCTCATCGGAAAGCATGCTATGATACTTCAGAGCTCGACGTACTGTAAGAAAAGGGCAGGTTCTGTAATAGATTCATAATGCGTCCTTGAATCGGTCCCTCTCTTAATACCATCATTTGAAAATGTTTGATTAAGACCACCCTTCCTAAATGCAATAACTCAAAGAAAAAAAAATAAAAGTTAAACATGTTTAATTTTTAGACATGCATTTATTTTCAACGCATCCATAATTATGGGCTTATACTATTACTCATGTGCCACTGACGTCTGTTATAAACATTTTATGTAATCATTCGATGAGACAAAAGAATGTGTTCCAAATTCCTGAAATACCCACAAATTCTCAGGTAGTCTTAAATGTTTGCAAACAATGGTACTTTCTATATCTCGGTATTGCATTTTTATCTGAAGTAATATACTACAATGTGTCTGGTCAACAAAATGCCGCTGCACTAACTTCACTTATTTCATCATCATGATCAGTACCGAAGCATACTTCCGGTTGGTGTTTGCCTGGTATAAGACGGTTTATCATAAACTTCCCATCGTTTCCGCCTTTGATGAACGGAATTTGTAAGTTAATGAACGAGGTATCAGCTATACTCTTCATGGCCTAATGAGAAACTTTTCATGGTTACACCTTGACTTCTTACTAAGGAATAAAAACCCTGAAAAGGGCTGGTAAACTCCTTACAAGCTCTTTGGTTCTCCCAGCAGAGCTCTTTTAACATGTTTAAGGGCTCTCATTCCTTTACAAGAACACAGGATTTAACCCTGAAAACTTTATCGACAATGAAAGATTGGCAAACGATGTTTAAAATGCCAAAACTATAGGGATACTGTTTACATAATTATTGTCATTTTAACAATATAATTTCTTTCCAAAGTTCCACTGAGTGTATATGAAGACGTAATTATGTTTCTAATAATTATGCTGCTAATGTTCAGCTATGCATCCAACACATGGTTTAGATAGGCGATGTAACAGATGGCGAGTCGTAGAATCTCTATCTTGGAGAGCTTCTTGTCCGGAGGCAGGGTGGGCAGAAGTTTCCTCAATTCCCCAAAGGCCACGTTGAATGCTTCGACGCGTATCCGCTCTCTCGTCGCGTGCGCAGTCCGGTATTTCGCCGTTGCGCGTCTCCTCCGGCGGCGTTCCTCGCGACTCAGTTGCGCCTCTGTCCTGGGCGGCCGTTGCACGTCGGCACTCTGTAAACGGTTGGCGCAACCATTGCCACCTATGACGTCAACTCCAGCTCGATGCAGGTCCTTGGTGATTTGCGGGATGAAGTTTACGCTTCCAGATTGCATGATCTGTTTGACAGGGGTGAGGTTGGTGAGTTGGATATTTGACCTCTGACCTCTTGCGTCTAAATCACAAGGTAGCACCATGGTTGATCCTGTGGGCACTTTATACTGATTCCTGATAAAATAACCGAGCGTTTCTTGTACCCTGTACTGCAGTTAAGACTACATAGGCCTACAAGATGACGACAAAGATTATGATGACAACGATGAAGCCGATGATGAAACCGACGATGAAGAAACAGAGGAGAAGGATGCTGATAGTGGTCGCATTGATGCCGTACCTTTGTGATTCCAAAGTGCTTTTACCTTTGAACTTCCAGCGATGACATTTCGAGAAGACCTAAATAAAAAAGGACATGGAAAGACAAAGGGTTAGATTTTAGAGACAAAAAGAAATACACTGTCTTTTGTTTCTCTTGCTTAAAGAACAATACATGAAATGCTGGAAAATTAACAAGAAATAAATGATACAAGACTGTCGGGTATTCTGTTGAATCAAAACATGAGATGAAAGAAGGTGGTAAGGCGAAGATAATAAAGACACGAAATAGAGAAGGCTTAAAAATGATTTTCTTCAAATTCCCTCAATCTTTAAGTCAATACTATAGAGATCGAGCAGACAGTAAGGCCTTTTTCAGTAGACGAGGAGACTTATAAAGTTGATGAATATTCATGATTATCCACACCGTCAATTTTCACACGGGCTCAAGTTGTCGCCTCGGAATAAAACTAAGTGACAGCCCCATTACGGCCGCGGGGAGGTGAGATGTTAGCTTATTGGCCGAGTTGTCGCTTGGTAGAGGTCGCAGTCTGTCAAAACCTACATTATGCCAGCGGGGGTGTAGTATTGTTTCCCCGGAATGAAGAAGGGGAGGGGGAGGGGGACTTGATGACATGGGAATCTTGAGATTAAAGACGTAAAGAGAAGTAATAATGTTAATACATTGAGATGGATGAATAGAAACAGGGAATAGGATGTGTACACAATTAGTGATAGATATACTCTCTAAATTTCTTAGATTAGAAATCACTCTAAGTCGATTTTAATTAGGGACAACTCCGAAATTAGATTAAGAAATTATAATCAATAAGATTAGTTTATGTACCTAATAAATTAAGATTTTTAATCGAATTTTGGAATTCGATTTAATTCTAAGATATTTAGAGTGTAGCCTAACTAAAAGGGAAGGTTATCAAAATCAGTTGGGATGGGGGGCAAGCAGGTACAAGCCCCCTTCCTCCTCCCCTATTCACACGAGGGAGTTGACGCCATAACTACGTATCCCATAAAAGGCCTGTGCTTTGTACTCTTGTCGATGAGATTCTGTAAATTCTATATTTTACACTTTTTGAAAAACACCACTCTCGTTAAGAAAATAACAGTAAAACAAAAACAAAACCTGGAAACATTACTAGTAACTAACCTCTAAAAAATAGGTATTCAAGAATTCAACGAAATGTTAAATTCATTTTGCGAGGACGTGATTTTGCACCATTGCTGCCCTCATATTGTTTTGATGCCTTGGTTTTTTAGTCATGGCAAATACCGTTTGTGGCTATTGCCAGTGCATTTTTGCTGGGGCGTATACGTTTAACATATCGTAATATTATTTACTTTTTAAAATTGTTTTCTTATTTATCATTATTATTATTTATTGGGGGGTTGCGTTTTTAATGCTGTTAGATCTCTCCAATAAATCCTCGTTGATGGTTTTGCTTATTTCAAGTTTCAAATCTTTGAGATAGAAACATTAAGAGAGGGGAAATCTAAGTCATCTCTCTGCAATTATGCTAATTTTGATTCATCATCTCATCGGAAAGGGTTTTTCTTTTTTAGTTTTCCTTTTTTTTTCTTCTGTTTCTCATCATTTAATCATCACGTAATATTTTATAATTTATATGAGGATGTCATTGTATTCATTATGTCTGAACATTAATATTCAAATGAAAGTTTCATTATCGTTTACAGGAGCGTATGTTAATTTCAGTGTTTTCTTTATTTCCATCCCGAAGTCATCAATTTCTCACATTCTCATAAGTGACTAAGGTTACATATCAGCCTTCGAAGATATCCTCAATCGAATGCACTTATTTAAACCTTGACAGCCTTTTTATGAATTTGAATGACTGAAGTGAAGAGTAATAGAAGCTAAAGAAGGTGCAGAAGAAATTGGATGCTTGGATTCTGAATCTTATGCTCCTACATAAAATTTGAATGAAGAATTTTAAGAATCTGTTGCACAAAGAGTTAATTTGCACTGATGAAAATGACTTCGGACGCCCGGTAGTGAAATCGTTTGCTTGTAATTCAGAATAGAGAAACCGTCTAAAGAATTTGATGCTCGAATAAGGAATTCAGACGAAATAAAACTAAAATGATGTTCCTGATGTCGTTTTATCCTTATGGGAATCTTGAGTCGTTTGGGGAGTTTGGTGCATGCAGAGATCCCCTATTCGAAAGAGTAATAGTGTATTTGAATGAACAAACAGAACGGAAAACTCCTATATTAACCCGGATAGGAATTTCATGCACTAAAACAAGGCTTGGAGTAGAAAATGGGTCAATTTACAATAGAGTTTGTGTATACAGAGTGTTCAGTTATACAGATAATGGTATGGGGTGTCGATATTAAACGTTCATTTACCATCAGCAGCTGATCAGCACAAATTGACACCGTACCAGACGTGTAACATGTTCAGAACAGCACAATCATACGAATGAATTTAGACGAACGGATTTCCACTGTGAAATTTATAAGAGAATTGCAAAATAACCATGGCCGTACGCACAT
Source organism: Echinometra lucunter (assembly GCA_029962745.1). NCBI lineage: Eukaryota > Metazoa > Echinodermata > Echinoidea > Camarodonta > Echinometridae > Echinometra > Echinometra lucunter. The sequence goes on from CM057162.1 coordinate 18,548,207, forward strand.
AGGGCGGCGGGGGGGGGGGGGCAGTTGCCCCCCTAGAAATTTTCAAAACCTCACTTTTTTCTATTTTTTCTTCACCTTTTTATTGGGAATTTCCCCAAATTCCACCCAAAATGTTCATTCAGTGGTTCTCTTTCAATTCTAAAAAAAAGCAAAAGCTCCCACTCGATCGCTTTATTCCCTCGGTTGCGTGCTCCCTCAAATACTGAATGTATTCTTGCCCCCTAGAAAAAAATCCTGCGTACGGCCTTGAAAATAACCGTCTTCTGCTTTAATGTAAACTTTGCAATGCTTTAATCAACTAAATGTATAAATAGTTTCCTAGAGCTTCTTAAAAGAAACATGCAGATGCTGATGAATGTACCCTTTGAGAAGACGCTCAGCATGGCGCGGGCATTAAATCTTAATGGCACTTAACATGCTTAAAGAGTTATCATTATTACCCACTTATATCAATCCTTACTAAGCTGATAAAATGTTTGCTTCGTAAGCATGGTAAGAAAGAAATATTTACATATCGGACAAACTTAATGTGTCCTAGCTTGAATGAGGTTTTAAACACACTAAGATAAAAAGGTGCAAGTTTGCACCCTAAATGCAACTCTGGCAGCACATTTTGGGGTGCAATCTTGCAACCTATACGAAAAAGGTGCAAAAATGCACCTTTTGTTCTTGTTTGCACCGTTTGCACCTTTTAGAGTGCAGAAATTTTTGCGTACAAAAAGTTGCAAATTTGCACCTTCCCTAAAAGGGTACAACTCTGCACCCTTTAGGGTGCAAAATGTAGCTAACTGCGCCTTTAAAGGTGCAAAAAGCTTGTAAAGGTGCAAAGTTGCAACCTAAAAGGAGCTCCCAGTGTTGCATTTGAAGGGTGCAAATTGCACCCTTTTTTCCCAGTGTGAAGAGAAAACGATTTTGTAAATCAGTCGGTAAGGTTCGTTTTGAAATCACCCCGAGTCAGGATCTCAGAGTTATAAATTTATGTATCAGAAAAACAACTATTTTAAGGGAAAAATTCTCCGCCCGATTTGGAAAAAGGGGATTAGTTAATTCTCATAAAGTACTTGCCTGTAGCCTGTTTAAGGTATTTGCATTTTGGGTCTCTTTTAAATCAAAGAGTGTTGGTGATTGTGTTGACGTTGCATTTTTTCCGAGAAGATTATGCGATTTCAGAATTTCATTTATTTTTATGAGGTGTATGATTATTTTGAAAGCAATAATTGCATACGATTCATTTCAACTCTGTTTACTGATAACCTGTTGGTTTCAATGGGGAAAAAACAATAAATCCGACAGGGGGAATATAAGTTATAGTGTCTACAGGGTCTAAGGGAAGCATTTTTTTCTCTCTCCGTTCAAGCCTGCATTCTTCTTTCCACTGCCTTTTTCTTTAATTCTTGGCTCCTTCCATTTTCATAATTCTAAATTCTAATGTTAAGAGAGGCAAACAAAGCCATCAACTTGGGTGTATGTAATAAATGCCCAACAAAGATACTGATATAAATTTATACTTTAAAGTGTGACATTCCCCCAAATAATAATCCTTGCACAGATTGTGCCTGTCAAATAAAGCAGATGAACTTTTGCAGACATTAGAGGTTAGCATATCTAGGAGTTTCATTGTATAGGAGGATGTTGAATAAAACATATAGAATCCTCTAACATTATTCATTCTCTCGACTGGTCTACTCACTGGTCGCTTTCATGCAAATTAAGAGTATTTTCGAACTCACAATATCTCTTTATGGAAGTAGCATGCATTTCAAGCTCCTATTCTACATTTAGTATAGTGACCTGGGGGGCGTTTCATCAACATTTGTTGTCTGACAAGTTGTCAGATCTGACATCTTTCCTTGATTTTGATTGGCTGAGAAGCATCGTTACTATGGCAACTGTCGGATAAAACAGACTTTGTCGGAGTCCTTACGTGAAACGCTCCCCAGGATCCCTAACGTACAGAGCAATATGGGCTGTGCTCTAGGGGTAAAATCCCCCCCGCAGCCCACTCTTCCATGCACCCGAAAACTCGAAAAATGCCGCTTTAACCCACGAACGATAATATGCCGTCTTTTTACAGTCCCACTTTTTATTTTGATAGATACCCTTTCTCCTACCAAGTGTCCATTTCCGCTTCAGATCAGTTGCCTTTCTCAACGTTGACATGATACAAGTGTCCCCTTTTCTACACACCATCAGTGGCCCTTTTCCTTTTTGATAATGCTGTTTTCCCTTTCTGAAAAATGCCCCCTCTCTTACTTCTAGTGCAAGGCCCTTTGGAGATGTGAAAACTACTCCTTTTTGAGTGCCTCTTTTCGATTCTCATAATGCAATTGCCTTTCCTTTCTCTTTCCTTTTCCACTATAATAAGCATATAATATAATAAGCGACAGTAGCCTTGTCTCTTATAAGTATTTTTTTCTTTTTGCTTAAATGGGTGACATTTTTCCTAACAAGGACTGCCCCATTCAAATCTGATAAGTACCACATTTCAGTTCTGATGAGCGTCCAGTTTAAGTATGATATGTGCCCCTCCTATTCAGTGCCCTATTTCCTAAGTGCCCCTTTCGCCCCTGATAGGTGTTCCTTTCAAATCGGATACCTCCTTCTATTTTAAGTCTGATTAGCGCCCATTTTAATTTCTTGAACTATTCCACCCCCCCCCCTCTCTCTCTCTCTCTCTTCAGTAGTCCGTCACCTCTGGCATGTCTGGTAGCATGGGTATAAGGTGCCCTAAAGTTTTTTACCGTTTGAAAATCTATATACCTATAAACTCCAAAGAATCTGAGAAGCTTCATAATATAACAATAGATTGCCTTTATTTATACGATCACAGTGCGAGGCAGTAGAATAGAGGGCAGGCGGGGTCCAACCCCGCCACCTCCACCGCCCCTGCAAAGCAAAGTGTATGTGGGTGTATATATGTGGGTGATTGGTACACTATTTAAGCCTTTAAACTAACCAGCCAAGATAGATGGTGGAAAAGAGGTGGAGCAAAAAGCAAAGACAATGGGGAGGGGGGGGGGGGGGGTCATAGAGTATGGAAGGGGAATACGAGGGGTTGTAAATTGTCGAAAGAAGGGAAGGATGGTGAAGACAAGACTTGGACATGATTGTAAAGAGATGGAAGCTGACAGAGAAAGAGATACATGCCAACAAGTAGTTACAATACTAGGCAAGGCAAGAGAGAGAGAGAGAGACAAAGAGAAAGAGAGAGAGGGGAGAGGTGGTAAAAGAGAGAGGGGATTAGCGTGAGAGAGAAGGAGAAGGACGACGAAAGGAAGGAGGCAGAGAAGTCGAATGATGAAGGGGGAGAGAGTACAGAGAAAAACCCAGAATATAGCAATAACAACCGAGAGAAAGGAGAGGATAACATGCGCGCTTACACAACGACATGATTAGAGATCGTTATTCTTAAGAAGGCACAGGGGACCAGGAAATCATTAAAAATAATTGGTATTATCATTTTCAAGTAGGATTATAAGGAATCATAAGAGCTGGCATTCACACGGCCAAATCCTCTGCACTAATCATGAGGAACGGACGCTTAACCGTGCGCAATGGGGTCGATGAAGATTATACAGCACGTCGTTACATGCAAGATTTTCTTAAAGTGACATGTTTCTTTTTAAGGAGCCATGTCCTTATGAAGCGCTAGAGATAAAAATTTTCGGTAAATTCTCCTCATTATTATTTCAGAAATCTTTAGTCTTTCTTTCGTCAGATGTAAAAAGTATACCCAGGGGAGCGTTTCATGCAGTGTCCTGTCAGTGATTTTTTTTTTTACTGACAACTTTTATCTGTTTATAAGCTACTGAATCCTTGCATCTGATTAGCTGAGAACTAATTTGTCAGTAAAAATCACTGATAAAACACTAAAAGTTTTCATGAAACGCTCCCCTTGTCACCTTGCTCTAGTATAATAATAATACTACCCTAAATTGGCAAACAGAATCAAGTGGCACATGGAGATCAACTTTTCTTTTTAGTGACTTGGCTATTTAAGGCATATTATGCTTCAAAACTGACAAAGATATACACTCTAAAAACGATTCGGTCAAAATGACTAGATTAACATGATTAAGGGTAGCTGGGTGCAACTCATAATTATGTCTAGTCAAATATCTTACTATATTCTAGTCAAAACTGACTGTCTACTACTCAAAATAGAAAAGACTAGAAAATAGTAATTTTAAAAAATGCTTTAAAAATAGTCAGAAATGACTAAAATGATAGTTCTGCTGCACCCAGCTAACCTTTTTGTTCAGTCAGTTTTAATTGAATCGTTTTAAGAGTGCATTGGTCACAAATTTGAGCCATTCCTGAAATATTTTGGAGGTAAAAAGAAGCCAGAGATTCCCAGGAAATATGTTTGGCAAAAGGAAGCCAGTTACAACAAACAACAGTCTTTCTGATCGCAAGTTTCCCGGTTGCAGGGCCTCGTGAAAAACATTTTGAGTTTGTTGTTTGTATATTTTTTTTTACTCCTTGTCACTTGCTTCCGTCTACTGTTCTGCCATTTTAGGAGATTCGCGTTTTCTGGTAGCTTCGGTATTTGGATCAATTTTTAGATTTAAAACGTAGTAATTAACTGATCTTAACTTTAGGAATCTGTATTTGATTTTAAATAGGGCCTGTGAAATATGCATGTTTACCTTTATGTATCCCCTTGTCATGGTTTTCGTTTTCATTTTACCTCCTTTTTTCCTTTTGGTTCTACACCCGGACTTTCCTGCCGGGAAAACTGAAAAATGGAGCGATAAAACCGCAAAGACTTCATTTTAGGAGGGATGGTGTACTTAAAATCCTTATTGCAGCGCACAGTTATGATAATACAATGTATGCGTGTTCTACCGAGGGACGATGCACGTCTATGCATTATGAAAACGTTACAGTTTAAATTGAGGTGTCGCAATGCTCTCGGGTCTTTACCTTACAAGCACCGAGGGACTGTGGGGGTGACGCACTGTCAGCGTCCCGCTCACTCGTGCGGTTGGAGGTTTTCGTCGCTCTTCCTCGAACGTCGAGGCGAGCTCGAGCATGAATTATTGATCGCGGCCGTGTTTGGCGAGTAAACAACCGAAGTCATGTCAAGCTGAGGATACCCGGGTGTCGTGGCAGTCCAATACCCTTGCGATTAGGCAAAGTAGACAATCTTGAAATTGTGAGCTAATACGCCATCAAGACGATAAGTATACGTGGCATCTAACCACTTTGATATACATTTAATTGCTCTGTTCCTCTGTTAGAATCCCGGTATTCAGCCCTTTTCTAGTGAGAGGTAGGCAATATTGTAAGTTTTCATAACAAATCGGAAGAAAATATTACCATCGTGCAGCATGTCCCTCTTTCTTTTAATGTATTTTTTTCTTCATCTTATTTTTCATGGTATTGTATTGTACAATTATCATGTTCACATCACATCAAATGCATTATTTTTGTATTTGTATTGTACCTAGCTGCTTTTGATCTACATTCCACACAATAGACCTGTTTACTATGTATTCATGCTTCTGCACGTTAGTATCCAGAAGCTTCGGTTTATTCAGGTTCACCTTTTATGCATGATGGCATCTGAATTAGATGGAATCCAGTTTGCGACATTAGATGTTGCTATGTCGGACATGCCTTTGGCAGGTTCTTTTAGTCGTCAAGGGAAACTTTTGTTCAACAACTACGCATAAAATTAGTAAGCAGGTCTATTCAGCCTTTGGGCTGCCATGTGTTTGTTTTGTTTTTTAAAAATAAATTTACCTTTCCAATTCAATTGTATATGCCTACATTTAAAAAATATACAATGTACTGATTTTTTTTTTTTTACCCTTCTTATCCAAAAGAGCCCCTTGATATTAGTATCCGCCCTCAGCCACCCCCTATATGCTAGTTGTTTATGAATTTTATCTGGATTTTGTTAGGGAAAATCAGAACCCAATAGTTATCGAATGACTGCCGGCACAGTTGCTTTATCCCCCTGAAAATCCCCAACAAACTAATATCATGAATATGCTAACAAAGAAATAAGCAAGCACCACAAAAACACTCTTCATTTTGCTGTGTAATTCTGTTTTAATTAACGGCATGACAAATAAAGCTGTAATGTTAGAAACTGAAATGAAATAACAGAAAACAAAAAGACGAAGTGAACAGCGTTTCCTAGACCTCTAGAAGTCAATGTTAATTTTCACTTATCGATTTAAAACAAGCATTTTTTTTTTGTTGTTCTTTAAGTTCAATAACTCATGGACTAAAATCATCTGCAAATGAAATCTTACGATTTCCTTGAAAGTTTTCACCTTGAGTAGTTCAAATGTTGTAATCAGTTTGTCTTCGATTATGATACAGAGCTAAAAGACATAAATCTTTTAAAAAATTGATTTAGGCCTCGAACATGTCAAACAGTACGCATATTCTAATTCTTTTTTGAACGTTTACATTAATTGTAGTCATGGTGATAAAATTGATAGCAATACCGCCCTAACCCAAAGAGAGAAATCAAATTTGCACCAGATCGTTCCAATTAACAAAAATAAACAGATTGGCGCACTGCGGCTCATCCGTCGTTGCAGCATCAAGCATTCTCCGTCGGTTTCGATAACCAATCATTCGATTCCGACATTTTGCGTCGCGCCAGTGTGACATCGCGGAGATATCGGATTTCATCGTATTGCATCGTATCGCACCAATGGGCTAATTACGTTTACGAGAAATGGAATTAAATGTAAGCTATCGTTCGGGAAATCATTTCGGCAGCTAAAATGCAATTTGTTAAAGAAAACAAACGATGTCTTCCTGAAATGCAGCTATCCGTCTTGGCTGTTGTGAAATCATACCCGAATGAATGTTTATTTTCGATATGGAAAGTGGAATTAAACGTCTTGGCCGGGCCAGTATGTCACAATAAAATAATCAAATGCCCGAAAATGTATTTTCGTCCGTCAAGCACAAAAAGGAAGGTTGTATGATTTATTTTTTTCCTCTCTGGAAGGAAGGAGCTTTAAGGTATCCAAGAGCCCATTCCTTTAACTCCTTGAGTGTTCCTTTCCAGTCAGTGCTCCTTCGTATATACAATGAAATGAACAATCGTAATAATTAGCTTTCTCCTTTACCAGTGTCCCAATGAAACTCAAAAATAGCTAGTGTGCTTAAGTGATATATCTATAAAAAATTACCAGTATCAATACTGCATTGAGAGAAGCAGAATTGACAGAAAAATATCAAAAGGACATTTTTTTTGTCATTATTTTCTTTTCAAAATTTATAACTGAGCATTCAAAGAGTTAAGATTCAAATGAAATGATGAATTGAATAAAAATTGTAATCAGATTTCAAAGAGATCACAAAGCATATTTTGATGCATGTATTTTTACAAGAGGTAATACATAGATCTACTTTCCCATGAAGTTGTCTTTACGTTACATGATTAGTTTTACTGGCTATCACAAGTTTGATCATATTATTGCAAGGCATCAGTGATAAGCGCTCTCTATAAAAATGCAATGTTTGTTAGCTTGACAGGGCTACGATACTGTTGCTCGTCTTGTTTTAGGAGGTGATGCGCAGTTGAGTGTTTTGAGCCTAAAGTGCCCACCTCTTCAATTTAATTCAGTTTCCTCCAGAAATGATATGCGCTCTAATCGCTTTTATTCATGTATGTATTTTTTAATGTCCGATTAAGAAAAATGGCTTTTAAACTAAGACAGACAGTTATATTGGAACAATTTGTATTTTTAAAAAAAGAAAGAAAAAAAAATCAATGCCTCTGGGTACACAGGACACTAAATGGCGGGATTGCCAATCGTCGCTTCTTCAGTCAATTATTTTCGAAGCGAGGTAAACGTATCTGGAATCTGAACTCGGACGCAGTCATGACACCTTGCCTAATTTTTCGTTCTCCATTACAGAATGCTTTGATTATTTAATTAGGCATTCGGTTTGAAAGTGATAATTGCTTTACATGCTCATCCTTTTTGTCTGTCGAGGACAATTACAAACAGTGTGAGGAAAGCATGCTTTGTGTGTCTCCAGTAATCAAATCAAAAATTAAATTCAAACAATAAAAGATATCATCTCCAAACTGCATGGCTAATCAGTTTGCTAGACCTGACATGTCTAGTATGACAAAAAATTGTTTTGATAAGAATGAACACAGACTGAGGTGGTAGCCATTGTAATTACCCTTATGATGTTGTAATTTGATCAATCGTTTCTGTAAAGCGGAGTAAGAGAATGAAAGAGTTACACGATTTGTTTTATAAGTTATACGCAAGAATGTCCTCTCTTTTTCAATTATCTCTATTTCAAGAATTGGAAAAGGAAAAAATGCAGCTATATTATGAAAAAAAAATAGACACAAACAGGATGATATTTAAGGAAAGGGGAAATATGACGAGATGAGAAGTATTTTATGGGTGGGAATTCAGGCATCATATTTTAATGATAGAAGGTGAAGAGACTGCGAGAGAAAGTAGTTTGCTCCGGAAATGTACAAAATGTGAAAAAACTTGCAGACCTATGATTTTTTTTTTAATCATGAAATCATAAAACTGATATTTTACTTGGTGGCGATGATAATAACATTGATGACGACTGTTCTATGCTTTAAGCAAAACATAGAAATCGAAGAGAAACTGAATAACGATTACAGAGATACTTTACGAATAGTTTTTATTTATAGGGGAACTTAATACCATAAAGTGACCCTTAATAGGCTTTCAAACTATGTTTGTTTGCTTGCTTGTTTTTTTTTTTGTCTTTGGTTTTTGCTTTTCTTTTTCTTTCTTTCTTTCTCTCTCTCTCTCTCTCTCTCTCTCTCTTTTTTTTTTTTTTTTTTTTTTTTTTTTTGGGGGGGGGGGGGGGGTCTTTGGCATATATACCTGAAACTTTAATTTCCAGCTATTTGTATTTGTTAAAGTATGAGTGAGTCGATATTTGAATATAACACTGAAAGGAAAGAAAACTTACCCTATTTCTTTCAAAACTCGACGACTTCCATTTTCAGATGGTCAGAAAGACATCACTCCAACAGGACATGTCGATAGGAAATTATAAGCTGTACTCCGTGGTCGTCCTGGTTACGGTCTTTTTATGTCGTCCACACTTTCATCGGCCGCCTAATCAACGTCCACGCAAGATAGAAGTAAATCGGCCCGTCTGAAAATTTGCAAGCCGAATTTGTCTTCAGATGATGCTCTCCTCCTACTTTGCTTCTCTCATCTCTGTTTTCTCATTTCTTCCACGATCGATAATTAGTTTTCACACCCCACTATAAAGGAGAGTATCTGTCTTCTTCAAACGCTTCAAAAATGGTAAGAGACTGGGGTTTCCCAAGCAGGAAAAAAGATAAAGAGAAGAGAATGCTGATAAAATATGAACCACATAGAGTTGTATGAAAGAAAAAATGGAATGAATTTCGTAAATATTAGTCCTTAAGGATCATTTCTTTTCACGATGAACCGTTACGTTCAAATGTTCCAAAGAAGCAGCGTTCGGAAGAACGACGACCAAGGCCTGTACTCTGCAAGAAAGAAGGAAATCGCGTGAAAATATGACTGACAGTCGGGAAACTGTCAATGGGCGAACTAGCACGGAACGGTTACCGTCAAATATGCATCTTGTAAAAATGAGGATGGCTATACCGCCAAAACACATCTGAAAAATTGATGCGGCAATTGGACGCTTCTTCGCTCTGAACTTTATAACTCCTCTTCGTGCTCTCTCCGTCTCTCTCTCTCTCCCTCTCTCCCTCTCATATTTCCCTCTTACCCCTCCCCCTCTCTCTCTCTCTTTCTCTCTCATCTTTCTCCCTCTTCTCCCCCTTCCTCTCGCTCTCTCTTGCTCTTACTATCTGTCCTTGTCTCTGTCTCTGTTTCTGCCTCTGTCTCTCCCTCTCTCCCTCTGGCTCTGGATCTCTCTCTCTTTCGGACCTTCTTCTGCATCTTTAAATCTATCGCTCTCTTGTTTATTCTCTCTCTCTGACACACACTCTCTCTCTCTCTCTTTCTCTCTCTATCTATCTATCTATCCCCCACCCCTTCTCTGTCTCTCTTTCTGTGCCATCCGTTTTCTTTTCCTCTCTCCTTTTTCTTCTGTTTTGGTTCTGCTTGGAGAGTTGCGATAATGGCTAATTAGTCCACGCGAGCTTTTGACAGATCGTATCATCGCGAAAAACAGATAGAAGGACATTTTCATCTTTTTTCCCCCGAATTCTCCATCTCTCTCCTTCTCCGCCGTCTGCTACAAAAAGGTGTCACTGCATTCTCCAAGGAGCGTCTCTGATTGGTCCGTTCTTTTGCTACGTCATAGCTCGCAATTAATAGCCATTTGATCAGACATCTGTTCGTTTTTAGTGTGTAAATTATGTTTCTCCGTTGTTTGATGGATCTCTGGTTTTGCATTTTATTTTTGAACTGGGATGATATTCAATTCTTAGCACTGTGATAACTGAATTTCATGTTTTGTTGATCCTGCTCCCCCTTAAGTATTTCTCTTTAATTTGTGTTTGTTTATTTGTTTGTTTGGGTTTTTTCACGTTAATGTTGAATCAGATTAGCAGTGTGTTGGTTTGGATTTCTGCTAAAATGAACTATTGCAAATAAATCGACAACACAAAGAGTTTACTCAACAAATGTGAAATTATGCACCTCTTTTTTCCAGGAATAATTGGGATTGAGTGGATAGTATTTTTTCCACTCTCTCTCTCTCTCTCTCCCGTTCCCCGAGTGTGAGGGTGTGTGTGTGTGTATAAGGTGTGTTGTGCGTCTCTGCCTCTTCCTCTCTCTCCTTCCCTCTCTCCTTCCCTCTCTGTCTAACACACTCCCCTTCTCTTCCCCCCCCCTCTCTCTCTCCGTCCTTATCTTTCTGCATTTCCTTATCTTACTTTTTAGTATTCATGTTTTTATATTTCCTCATCTTTGTTACATTTCATTATTAATGCATACATCAAGGCGGTTGTTATATAATACGTTTTACTGACGTAAGTGCTGCAGGTGTTTTTATCTTTACCATGTTTATTCAATGTTATTATCAACAAAACTACTTTTATTTTTTATAAAAACATATTCATGTTAAAAGAAATTGATCACTTTTTTGTGTGTAGGCCAGATGGAAATGTAAACCACTACCACCACCACCACCACAACCACCACCACTACTATTACAACTATTTCTTGTTATCATTGTTAATATTATTGCTGTTATCATTGTTAATATTATTGCTGTTATCATTGTTAATATTATTGCTGTTATCATTGTTAATATTATTGCTGTTATCATTGTTAATATTATTGTTGTTATCATGATTGGATTTTAATTATCCAGGGTATAGCCATATCAGATTTACTACTCTCTTCCAGTCGGCCTTGCAGTCATCATTAGCCCAGAATTACAAGGTACCCATTTAAAACACACGTGAGTTGAGAAGGACATAATCACTGATAATGTTGGCAAAATGCCTTGTCCAAGGACCGAGCGAGGATCGAACCCAGAACCTAATATGAGAGGTGAGATGCTGCATATTAATACAAAAGGCCTGTTGACATTCCGATATCTGTCGTATGCGAAGGGTAACGTATTTTGTATTTTCCCCCGTAATATGTTAGGCCTGATAGAAAAACAAAACACTGCTATTTTCTAAATTCTTATGAGTTATTGAAAGATACAAATGCAAAACAACAGAATATGTGGCAATGAAAACTGTCGAAACGACAAAACAAGACCTAGCATCGAACAATTTATATCTTGAACTCATTAGATTCATGAGTTCATCATTAAAACCAACTTGACTCGAAACACTAATAACATGTATACAACTACTAAACCAGGGGCAATTGCTACGCAAGAAGAAAATATTAAAACAAACTTATCATTATAAAGCTATCTGCCCGTGAAGTCAGGTGCTATGGTGCTAACGAACTGCCCACACTTTCGGGGTAGCCTCAGCTGCGTTCCCGTAAAGACGTAGCTCTAAAACAAGATTAAGCCATTCATTTCCAGATGGGGTCTTATTAGCATGCCACCACTTGTATTTTTCCTTTCTACGACGGAATTGTGTGGACTTGTTTATACGTTTGGTGTTGTTTCCAAAAAATTAATATGGTATTCATTTTTCCTTTGGCCTGTGATATTTGCGTTGTTAATCGTTAAATCATTTAAGCCTACAGAACATATGATTATGATAAGGCTATGTTGGATATTTCTTTTTCCAAATTAATATTACAACGGACCACCCCACCCCGCCCATTTTCTTTAACAAAACAAAACACAAGTAAACAAACAGAATCACACACACACACACACAAACAAAATATCTGTAAAAACAAATCTTTTAAAAATCAGTAACACCAAGTGCTCTTTAGATTCTATAGCGATTTTTAATGCAGAGATCACACAAAAATGAAAAAAAAAACTGTTCTTTGTTTTGAATGAAGTTTCGAAACATATCATACGAAAGTGAATCACGGCTTGAATTATATAAGCATTAGTTAAAAGGTAAAATATATCATTACCACGGCAACTCCTTTTGCTATTCTTTTTTATCTCTCCCTACCCCTCCCCTTTTCTTTCATGCTTGTAGCCAGTATGTGGCATCACGCAATAAACCCTCTCGTTATACATTTTATTAAGATTGTACTACCCTGATATCGTTATGTGTATCATTGTGATTGTATATTTCATTATTGAACTATGCTCAGAACGATGAAAATACATCATTATTACTTTTACTGTCATTTTATTTATCTTCTTTTATACACTCTATTGATTATTCATGTTAATGATTGAAAATGGTTAAAAAAATAAATTAAACTTGTGAGGTTTTGTTTTTAATGAGCAAAACGAGATTAAAGCCTATGCATAACCTTAAACAAAACCAAGGCGATGTAAAAAAAAAAAAGTGTTAAGAGTTAGTCCTGAAAAATACAACCTTACTAATCTCAGTTTGAAATATTAACACCGTTATTTTTAGAATATAACGGCTAATTGATATCCTCTTTTACCCGTTCTTTTGCATATGCGCTGTATCATGCACATGGCATAGCGATTTTGAATACCTACCCTCCATTACTGAGTAACTGTTAAAAATCTGAGCTGTAGGGCCCTACATGCTATCACTTTATAGAATATTATTATGACCCGGACGCCATGTAAAATGCACTTCAAAGGCATCATCATGTGCTTAATACAAAAGGTGCAAATATACAAGTGACCGGAAATGCTAGGCCTTTTTTTTTTACCCCATAGACTACAGTGCTAAACAAAAGCATACGGGGGGGGGGGGTCATAAAACTATTCGTAAAGTTACGAATGACTTTACGAATGACTTGAATATGAGATTCTCAGTCATTATAAATCTTATCAGCTAAAGGTAAGATATGCAGATGCAGATTACCATTACATTTGTTTATGATTATTTTTATTGGGAAGTATATTTTCTCCACAATTTAATTGAGATTATGGGAAATGCATTCAAACTTTGTTAAAACGTCCGGAATTACTTTAGGCATCCCATTTGGCACTTCATGTTCAAGTTGTTCATATAAAGGCATGCGTAACTTCACGAACAGCTTTATGCAACACCCCTCTGGTTGGTTTTGCAAATGGGGGGATTCGGTGATAGATACATTGATAATATCTTATATATCGAAACCTTTATTTACCCGCCTGTTTATTTATCCTTCTGAACATCTTTATACAACACAGACATCAAAATTCAACCATTTATTAAATCAAGCCTCCACAAGTTACCACTTACCAGACCCCTTTAAACATCATTTCACCTTTTCTGAAGATTGCATCCCGAATTCACTGTGGTTTTATGACCCAAACGAGATAGCGAAAGGCATGCCTTGGCGATAATTGGCCTTTTCAACAGATTGCACTGCCCGCAAAGGAGCATTAAAACACAAAAGAACAAGTTAAGAAGCAATTATTGAGATTTGTCTTTTAACCGCGTTAATCCCCAACATCCCTCTTCTTATTTCATTTTGGTTGTTGTTATTGTTGTTGTAAAATGGATATACGCGATGCAGGGCAAATGTGGCTCATCTTCGCAGGAAAAAAAAGCAAGAAAAGGAAAGCGGAGGAGATTTTGAAGATTTTGCATATAGACGCGGGATATGAAAGCAACGGGGAGGCTGGCGATAATTAGCCCGCGGTCTGCCCCGCTGTTAATGGGCTAGCAAGCCGATGGAACAAGGACTGCCAAAGGGAGGCTTAAAGCCGGGTAGAATTATGTAAGCAGGTTTTAAGTCAAGTGAAATAATCAACGAGGCAAATGCCAAAGATGTTGCCATATGCCGTGTTAAACGAAATGCATTTACATGTACATTGTTTCAAGTTCATAATGCTACATATGAACTCTCACTCAACTTGTTTTGTTGAAAAAAAAACAACTTCTCCTTATCTCTATCACTCTTTTTGTTTCCTCTCTCTCTCTCTCTCTCTCTCTCTCTCTCTCTCTCTCTCCTCTTTATTATGTCTGTCTCTTTTTGGTATAGCCGTTTTTTAAACTTTCTTTTATACTAGTTTCATGTGTCGTTATTTTTCTCTTCTCCTTTATTTCATTTTATTTCCCTCAGAGTCTCCTTAATTGAAAAAAATATATATATATACATTTGATCGTAATACTCGTTTAAGATGATTCCATTTAAAAGGAGGGGTAGGGGGTGAGTGAGAGGGAAATAGAGAGATGGGAGAGGGAGGGGGGTAGTGGGTCGCGGAGGAAGAGACCTCTGATATCAGAGGGAGAGAAAAAACAGGGAAAAGTGTCAAGAAGAAAAAGGAGAAGGGGACAGATCGGGGGACAGATATTAGGAGAAAGAGGGGGATATCCTATAGTGATAGGGTGTGAGAAAGTAAGAGGTTAAGAGAGAGAGAGAGAGAGAGAGACACGCACAGAATGGGCAGAGACAAAGAAAGAAGAGAGAGAGAGAAGGGGTCTAAACAACATGATCGCCTTTTCTATTTCCTTTAGTCTTAGAGTCCATGAAGAATATGAGGGAGGAAGCATGAGAGAGAGGGAAGATAGACAGACAGAGAGAAAAGAGAGAGAGAAAAGAGAGAGAGAGAGAAAAAAAGAGCTGGGGGCAGACAGAAAGAATATATCCAGAGACTGAGCACCGGCGTAAATCCACTTTGAGGAGTGGGGGGATGATTGACTTTTTTGCCGATTTTTTTTTTCTGTCGAACTCACACTTAAGTATAAACACACACCCTCATCCATCCGCACAGACCCCTTACACACGTTTTAATTTTCATTTTGCGAGCGAGCGAAGCGAGTGAGCCAAAATTTCTGGTTTTTGATCACATCTTCAAATAGAAATTCTAACATATGACGAGCGAGTGAAGCGAGCGAGCCAAAAAATAACCACTTTTCCAGTTTTTAATGGCATTTTTCTAAAATATGACGAGCGAGCGAAGCGAGCAAGCCAAAAAAGTAACCACTTTTTTGGTTTTCAATTGCATTTTCAAATAGAAATTCTAAAATAAGATGGTTGTTTATGACAGACTATTAAAAGTTTTACTAACTGATTAATTCAAATATCATTTCTTCCCTAAAAAGTGGGGGGGGGGGGGATATTTGTACACGCCATCCCCTCCTCTCGAAAAAGTGTGGGGGGGGGGTATATCCCCCCATCCCCCCCCGGGATTTACGCCAATGAGACTGAGACAGAAGAGGAAGAGAGAGAGAGAGAGAGAGAGGGGGAGAGAGAGAGAGAGAGAAGGGGTCCAAACACCATGGTCTCCTTTACGTAGATCATGGAGGGGGAAGGATGAGAAGGGGACAGAGAAGGAAGAAAGAGAGAGAGAGAGGGGGAGACATCATGATCTCCTTTTCTTTTTTCTTTCGAGTCCATGAAGTGAATCATTAATGGATTCTTGAAGCAAGGTCGACATCCAAATGAACGTCCACCTGAGATCGCGACTGATAAGCAAGAAGGACGAAATGCTAAAAGCACTGGATGGTTGATAGACAAAAACATGTTGAGAGAAGGAATAGACTTATTGAATGAATCAATATAACGATGAAACATTTTGTTTATGCGTTTTTTATTTTGTTTTTGTTTTTCTTTGGTTCGTTTGTTTGTTTGGTTTTTTGTTTTTTGTTTTTTGTTGTCGTTTCTTGTTTCCTTGGTTGTTGTAGCTATGGTTAGAAAGGGGGTCGGGGAGGGAATCCCCCTGGGCTTCTAAACTGGTTTAAGGATCACGAAAAATTTTATGTTTATGAAATTCAACAGTACCATCCTCGTCCCAACTAGGAACAGACAGTGGGGGGGGGGGGGGGGGGGGGGGGGAGAGATAAAGAAACATATAGAGAATGTGGACAGCTGTTCACATTATGTGATATTTTTCATGAATAAAGAATGAGTTATTTTACCAATCACCTAATGCTAATCACTGTGATAATCTTCTCTCTTCCCATCCGTTTCTATAAATCCTCTGATCCTAGCCTCATATAACAGTATACACCACAGACCTAACACACTGCCTAAGGGGATGATGTGCATCCGCGTCTAATGTATTGCGTTTCTCGCCTCTGGTCTAAAATAACTAATGATGTGCTTCAATAACTGATACCAAAGATTTATTTACAATTTTGAGCGCGCTCAGAACAGGGCTGTGCACGTGTGTTAGGAACGTGATAAACCATGATCAGCAAGAAACACGGCAATCAATGTCTTTCTTTTTCTTTTTAAGGCCATTCATTACAGGAGGGTGTAGGAATGATCTTAACTGCTTTTCCTCTTGTTTTTCCCCTTCCTTTTTTTCTTCTTCTCCTTCTTCAATATATCTCTTCTTCAGCCCTGCCCACCTCCTTAATCATCTTCTTCTTCCTCCTCCTGCTCCTCTTGCTCCTCCTGCTCCTCCTGCTCCTCCTGCTCCTGCTCCTGCCCCTCCTGCTCCTGCTCCTGCTCCTCCTTCTCCTCCTCCTCCTTCTTCTTCTTCTTTCCCCCATTCTCCATTCATAATCATTTATTTTTTTCTCTTCCTCTTCTCCATGTTTTCTTCTCCATTTTTATCCTCTACTCTTTGTTTCCCGATGAGGCGGGGGTGGGAAGGGAGGGGGTGTATCCATAGAATCATAGATGCACCTGCAGTTACGCCACCAGTGTGTTGTTGGCCGGGCATTTTTGCTCATGATTAAGAAGCCACCGAAACTTTAGGACGAATTGCATTTCAAGCTTTACCCCAACCAGCCATCTTAGCCCTATCCTTCCTGTCATATTCTATTTCTATTTCCCTCTATCCTATTACCAGATTACCATTCCCCTCTCCCATTTTAACTGATTTTATTACACACATTGTTATTTCGAATGTCGTTTGTTCTCTGCCTAAAGTATCATGTTTTCTGCCGTACATATTTAAATAGTTTTCATGTACACTGTTTGAACAGCTGTTTAAAACTCATTGGGTTGTTTCAAATATGAACTTACCAACTGTTGTTTAAAAAAATGGATGTAAAACATGTCGGGATTTTTTTAAAACAACCGTTGATAGGTTCATATTTTAAGCAACCCACTGATTTTTAAACAATTTTAACAGTGTATATATGTGGTGTGACTGTTCTCCGTTTTTGTAGTCTGTTGTTGTTGAAGTTTATACATAGTGTTTGTTAAATATTTCTTTAATAATCATATTATGAGCGTTTCAAGTAGAAGGAAGAATAAATCGAATGAAGCTAAAGTTCAGTTTATGCAAAATTGATACTTGTTTAACAGTACAACTAATTCAAGTGCATTAAAAAAATGGAATCGACGTGTAGACGGCGCTCTTCAATTCTTTAGAACGAAAAGATGTACTATTGATCTGCTCGATGTGCTTATCTCTTTTTCACGTGTTACATGTCTAAGAACGAAATACTCTTTTTGTCCTAAAAATCGCAGCGTTTTAATATCATTATCATACTTTCTCTGTATATACTTTTTCTTCTTCTTTTTTTTTTCTTTTTGGCTTTTAGATACATTCCATTATAGTTACATGACATTCCATAATATATATGTATTTTATTTTCATAGCAAAAACTTTTCCCTCAATATTCGTGTACACTGGTTGAAGATCAGACGCCATCTACGATGGAAGGTAATTAGGATTTATCCAAACTATTGCGGGAAGAGTGCCTTTTGTATTACAAACCAGCTGGAAAGACTGAAAGTGAATTCCTGTGCATTTAACACTTACATGATGGGGAGTGCGTTGTTTTCAATAAAAGAATTCCTTTCATTTTTCAGCAGTGAATGAAACTGACCTTTGTAGGCACATCTTTCTGTAACAAAACATGCACTCCGTTAGCACCATGAACATGACGCACAAAGAAAGCGGACGAAATAAACAACCCCTCATTCTACCCTTCACAGTGGTTCTGGTAGTCAAAAGAACATCCCTTCACTGCTATTGTCTAAAATATGTGGAACATGTGGGTCACATGCATATTCACCTGGAACTACATGATTAAACATAATAGCTGTGAAGGGATGTTCTTTTGACTACCAGAACCATTGTGAAGGGTAAAATGAGAGGTTGTTTATTTTGTCCGCTTTCTTTGTCCGCCATGTTCATAGTGTAGGTTTCTTTCTCGTCCTCGTCGTCCTCGCCGTCTTCCTCGACGCCCTCATTTCCTTCTCTTCATCAAGTAACTCTCTTTTCCAACCATGCTGTCTTTTCAGTGGGAAGGCAAGGACTGATTTTGACTGGGGGGGGGGGGGGGGAGGGAGATAAGGAAGTGTAGATATACCCGGGAAGGGAGAGGGAGGAAGCATTTAGGCATTTGTTCTTGTTTCTAAGTCTGTCATGTGCAGTAAATGTCTGTAATCATAGCCTGTCTTTTCGTCTTTTTTTGTTCGTTTTGTTTTGCTTTTCATCTCTACCCCTCTCTCTCTTTTTGTATCACTCTCTATATCCCTTCGCCCTCCTCTTTCTTGATTTCCTCTTTCTCTCTCGAGAACAAGCACAGTTCAAAAAGCTTCTTTTTCTCGACCGTCTCTTATTGGTGAAATTGATTTTATTTGAAATGATTTTCTTCAGTATTCATATAAGCAGTACATTTTTTGGCAACATGAGTGAAATGCATTCCAAAATTATTTTTGGACAATGAAATAAGGAAGTACTATCATTTTCAAAAACTAAGACAAAAA
The DNA here is from genome assembly GCA_029962745.1 of Echinometra lucunter. Lineage (NCBI taxonomy): Eukaryota > Metazoa > Echinodermata > Echinoidea > Camarodonta > Echinometridae > Echinometra > Echinometra lucunter. The sequence goes on from CM057162.1 coordinate 18,567,328, forward strand.
ATAAATTACAAAATTACAAAATGATAACCTGTGAATTTATTATGATTCATCAAACATTATCAAAATGTCTGCGGAAGGACGACTACCATTGTAAGCAATTTGCTTGAAAATACAGCAGCCCCAAATGATGATGATGATGATGATGATGATGATGATGATGGTACTTATTATTATCATTATTATTATCACCACTACTTTTGATATTATCATTATTATGATTATAATTGTTAATATCATTATCATTATTCACTCTCTGAAAAAAGGTGCTCATTAAAACCTTTTCTTGTCCCACATTTGGAACCTTTAAAGGTTCTTCAAAGAGCCAGCTTATAAAGGTTATTTAAAGGATTCTAAAGGGGTCATTAGAACCATTATTGGTTGTACAAGGAATCTTTTGTGGTTCTTGATAATATAAAGAACCCTTTATAGAACCCCTTGTATTTAGCGTTCTAACACTATGAACATGGCGGACAAAGAAAGCGGACAAAATAAACAACCTCTCATTCTACCCTTCACAATGGTTCTGGTAGTCAAAAGAACATCCTTTACAGCTATTATGTTTAATCCTGTAGTTCCAGGTGAATATGCATGTGACACCTGTTCCACATATTTTAGACAATAGCAGTGAAGGGATGTTCTTTTGACTACCAGAACCATTGTGAAGGGTAGAATGAGGGGTTGTTTATTTTGTCCGCTTTCTTTGTCCGTCATGTTCATAGTGTAAACACGGGTCAAAGGGGGTTCTAACTGACACTTTTTTTTCTAAGAATTATCCCTTTTTGTTATTAACTTCTTCATTTCCCATCAAATCATTGCATACACAAGAATCCCTTGGGATTTTTGGTTTGCCAACTTTGTACACCTTTTAGGTGGCTCCCTTCTTTTCTTTCAATCTCTCCCCTTCTCTCTCTCTTTCTCTCTCTCTCTCTCTCTCTCTCTTTCTTTCTCCGTTCCCTATACCCTCGCAGCCCACCATCCTCATACCTCTTTAGAAATTTGTATCCATTCTGCTGTCAAATTTCCATTTTTCACCGCGAAAAATAAATCCGCAAAATCGCTTTCGACGTGTCAGGTGTCTGAGTTCAAACAAGGAGTGAGTTTAAAGGAATTTTTCCTGATCCGAAAGAAGAAGACGAATGTGGATTTTAATTTTGTCATGCACTAAAACAATTTCAATCCATTTTCCCGAGACGGTACCGACCGCAGTGAACTCAGATTTTAATGATTATAATGACATAATATTCCCATGAATGTACGAAGTCTTCTTCTTCTTCTTTCGTTAGGTTGAGTGGCAGTCAGTCATATTTGACTATTATCGCCAATGACTCTACAGGTTTATTTCACTTTTCTCTATTAAAACACATACCCTATTATTCATTTTCTTTCTAGTATTGTCTTTTTTTTTTATTCATTACTTGTATTTTTTAATACCTTCAAATATATAGAAATGATAATAATCTTTATTTTCATTAAATTGGCCTAAAGAATCACACAAAAAACAACCACTATCCTCAGCGCAGTTCCAACTGCGCTTGCCCTGCTCTTTCCAAGATGCAATCTTACCAAATCGGCACGGGACGTTGTTCCGACTTTTCGGTCAAGCCTAGGTAACTCATGCATGAATGAGGGGGCGCTAGTGTGCCTGTGCGTATGGATGGGTTTTAATTTCAGTGTATGACTTTTTAAAAAGTTCTTTTTTGTTTTAAACAATAAGGCGAAAAACACTTGTGGGCTTGGTTAGTAACATGTGCATCTTTCTAATTGTAATAAACCTCTCAATAACTTGTGTGCATATAGGCATACATGTACATGCTTTAACCTTTATACACCGTATAGAGGAGAAAATAATTTTAAAATGAAAATTTATGTCGTTACTCCATAAAAACTCGGACAATTTCTTTTTCTTTTTTTTTCCTATTCTTCTTTAGATAAATAGAATATAATGTACATACCATAATCAATATATATATATATAATCAATATATATAGTAAACTTAGCTACTCTTTACTGAAACGTTTCGTTCTTGAAACGAAACGTATTATGGCTTTTTGTATTCCTGGATCTGTCTTGTTGAAATATTCCATTATGTGCCTACTGTAGCTTTGATCGGACAAATATCACCCGAAAAGGCATTTCTGATTCAAGTTCAGAACTAAAAATAAAACACTGTGGCTAGCTAGCTAACCCTAATGTACATGATTAATTCAGTCCTGCCTTTATTCTTGGTGGACGGCTTGTTAAATCTTGAACAGCGCCTTCTTATAAAGAAGTGTGCCTCGAATTGAGACCGTTTAGCGGTTACATATATTTTATATTCATTCACAATCCGCTATCGCATTTTTTTAGATGTAACGTCTAGATATTAATTTAACTTTAATTAGTTCACAAGTAAGCAAAGTTTCATAGACTATATTTCATTTTCATTTTTTTCAAAATATCAATCTTACAATTATAAATCAAGCTAGAATAAATATGCAAAAAAAAAAAAAGATTTTAAAAATCAGGAAAAAAAGGGAGAATACAAAAGAAAATATGAGTTTCTTCACCTTAATCCGACGATATTTTCTTCGCCAATCTTAATCTTCATTAAAGGCACTTACCGAAAGCCCGCTAGGCAAGTTTTGTTTTTATTCACAGATTTCTTTGATCTTTCAACAGAAACCCCGCCGTTTATGACAGAAGCCCTCTGGAGGTCACTTTCCTCAATATTTAGTCTAATGAATCAGCCGTTTCAGTAAACACATAGAATGCTGGAAATGGGAGAGAGAGAGAGAGAGAGAGAGAGAGAGAGAGAGAGAGAGAGAGAGGGGGGGGGGGAGAGAGAGAGAGAGGGGGGGGGGGAATATGAGTCTAGCAGTCTACTAGAAGAAAACAGAAGTGCAATAGATAAGACTCAGCTATATCACATGGCACTAGGCCTATGCTGATTTTCTTCCAGTTTCAGAGATCAAAAAGAAATGTGAAAAATTGAATTACTTCTGTCAACATATTTCTAAAACATGCTAAGATGAATAGTCAAATGACACTGGCATGATACAGCAGGTGTGTGTGTGCGGGGGGGGGGGTGCTTTAAGCATACATTCGGTCCTAATTTTGCAAATGCATGAAAATAAGCGAAAGCGGAATATGAAGAAAAAACAAGATAGACCAAAATCCAAAACAAATCACGGAACAGCACAGAAAAAAAACAGCTGTTGTGTGCAGGGGCGCGTAGAAAGCTGGAAGGAGGGGGGGGGGGGGGGTATGCATTCCCACTTTTTGAAGCGGTGTATATAACAGGTCCTAAAAGTAATTAGGACCTGTATAAGCCAATGGTTGAGTGGTATAGATCTAGTAGGGGCCAATTCAAGAGAACATTCGTGCCTGATCCTGTAGACTAGCATACTACCACCTCCACGTTCCCTGATTGCAACTTCAAACAGTTGCACTTGCTAATGGTCTCGAATGACCCCGATAGATCGAACGCAATCTGCTGCACAATCAATCACGTTATATCGGAAGTGGATTAATTAACCAGTGAGCCGAGTTATGTTGCAGACACGATGAATCATTTTTAGTGTAATCTGTATCACAAGCTAAGGAATATTCGCATTGCCAATTATGAATTCTTATGAAGTTTAATTCGCAGTTTACTGCACAGCGGCGGCGATTCACTGTGCAGCTGTGTTTCATTCATTGTATGCAGATCTTCCCGAGGAGTTATAAATGCAGCTTGGAAATATTAGAAAGTACTGTTATCAGGTGGTTATTGATTTCTTGCGGGTGTATTACGAGTTTTCTCGAGGATTGGTGTTAAGTGGTGAGTATTGCAATATTCCCCTTAAGTATTCAATTAGGACCAAAGAACATATAAACCAAAAAAAGTTTATCAAGCTTGAAGCTGGCCGACTGTGTTAATGAGCACAACGGGCGGTGCGTGTAGTTTGCTGTAAGCCCTGGCTCGGTCGGGTTGTTGTTGCGTGTGGCAATGGGACGGGGAAGGCGAGGAGAGTTCCCTTTGTTCGCTGCATGGACAATGAATGAACTGTATTGAAACCAGCGATTTGTGTACCGGTAGTTGTGGGAAGGGGGAATGTGTCATGCCCCTGAGATCAGTAAATGCAGGGAGGTGGTAAATGTACCTCTCTGATCAACCCGGACTCTCAAAATGTTTGATATTGTGGCTGTACATAACGCACGGCCAGTCTCCCTTTCAGTATAGCAACCTGTTCAGTTGTCCTGTGCAACTGCTCCTTGTACATTTGATAGCAGTGAATGCACAATATTTTGCCCCTCTATCAGTGGTGCATTTTCACCACTCATGCATGTTCGAGGATATTCACACGATTAAACCTGAGCGTAGTGAAAGCATTCATTCATTCCTGTGTGAAAAACATCACCAAACAATCAAGAACAATTAAAGCAGAAGTCAGAGGAAGAAGAGGAAGAAGGAGAAGAAGGAGGAGAAGAAGGAGAGGGAGGAGGAGGAGGAGCCGGAGGAGGAGGAGAAGTAGGAAAGATAAAAGATATTAATATCAACCTCTCGTTTTATGGGGACAGACAGAGTTTAAGGACACAGGACTATGAGGAGGAGTGGGAGAAAGTGGAGAAGATGAAAAAAGTGAGGAAAGAAGAATATGAAGAAGAAGTAGAATAAGAAGAGGAAAAGAACTTAAGAAGAAGAAAAGGAGAAAACGGAGAAAAGGGAAAAGAAGAAAAAAATAAGGAAAGAAGCCCCCCCCCCCAAAAAAAAAAAAAAAAAATTAAAAAATTACGAAAAGAAAAAGGCAAGAAGAATAACGAGGAGAAAACGACGAAACAGAACTATGATTATGAGTAAAATGGCGGAAATTCTTCTTGGAAACATGAAATGTAAACTTCGGTTTTGAAATTAATGTGGAACGGTTGACTAAAACTGTACTAAATAAAGCACTTCCCCCAAAAATGCTTCAGTCAAAAGTGTCAAAATACATGACTTCGTTGAAAATGAATTCCTTCGACGATTCAAGGAAAAGCAGACGTATCCGTCTTTCAATGGACTGCATGCGCCTGGGCATTCTGAGTGTCATAAAACAAATGGAAGGGTTGAAAGGTAATATAATGGCACAAACAAAAATCCCTAACAAACTTCTATCGTATCCTAATATGAACAGATGAAAAGAGCATGGAATATTGTTTGCACCTGTGTTCAGAGTGCAGTGTGCACAGACAGTTACTGTCCATTTGCAGGCCATTTTTTTTTTTTTTTTTTTTTTTTTTTTTGGCGAGGTCGTGTATTCTTGTTCTTCCTTCTTCTGCCTTTAAAAATAATCTCCCTATAGAAGAGCATGGTTGAATATTGTTTTCACCCGTTTCAGAGTACACTGTACTCAAAACATTGACCTCCCATTCTAGTTACTGTCGAATCCATTAGGTATTCTTGTTCGTCGTTCTTTCAAAACAATCTCCCTATACATTTTCTGATTGATACGCAGTGTTACGGACGTCTGTAAAATTCAGTCGCACACATTACACCTTCAATCTTTCAATTACATGTTAAAGTGATTTCCGTATACAAAAGCATGGACGAATATTGTTTGCTCATGTGTTCAGAGGGCACTCATGTGTCCAAAACATTGACCTAAGTCCAGCGAGGGAGGTGGTCCAGCTACTGTCGAATCAGTATGCCAGCCATTTGTCTTGTTGGCTAGGTCGTGTGTTCCTTTTCTTCCCGCCTTCTTTGAAATAATCTTCGTATACATATTACGTTTCAGATATTATCTAATATTGGTACATGTCTGTAAAATCCAAATTACACACTGTACACGTCCAATTTTTCAACCCCATGTACTCTCCAATGAATAGAAAAAACGTGTAGGCACTGGAGAATCCATTGTTCGAAAATTCCATGCCCAGCGCAAAATATAGTGGAATCTGGAACTTGAGTTCTGGTCATGCAATCATAATGTAAAAGAAACTGTTCGGAAGCAACTGGGAAAGGTAGATTAGTTGTATATAAAGTTACTTGTGTTACATCAGTGTAGTGTGAGATTTGGAGATTATCGAATTGAATGTTACCCCGAACTTTTCATTTTTTTTCTTTTCCGACATGAGGGCATTTGAAGAATAATCCTTTCTAGGGGATATTTTCACTGCGATATTCTTCCTATCTGACATGGAAAGAATGAGAAAGCTCATGAAGCCTGAATTCAAGCTCAAACGACTATTTTGCAGGGGAAACGCCTTTTTTGAGTGTGCATTTCCAGTCGGGAGGAAAGTGACAGTGAAGGTATATGTACTTCTAGGGCTGTACATTAACCAAGATGATGTTCTGTTATAGAGTGAAGAGTCGGGTAGGAAGTGAAATCTTTTCCGTGTTACGGGAAAACATGTGTGAAATCAATTGTGATTTCTGTCAAGAATGCATGCCATTAAAAAGAAATTGAAAAAATAAAAATCCCAAATTGAAAATCCATGTAACTGCACGTGTACGTGTAGGGGGTGGGGTTCATCGTAGAAAAAAGTGCATAAGTTGTACTTGGAAATGGGGTACCCTGGAATTCTTTTGTGAAAGTGATCCACCAGGCCTAGCTGAATACATTATCACTAGTAAATACATAGGGGGCACGCCAACCCTACATTATTCTACTCTGGATGCTGGATACGCCCCCGTCAGAGAGATAGTTCTCTATCCTCAACCTGTTCTCCATTCATGCCAAGTGACCTGTGAACCCGTGTACAATGTTGCAGTTGTCATGCGATTGTTGTGTTGTCTGGCTCTGTCTCTTCCAAACAGATAATTTTGTTGTCTTTCAAAACACTTTGACCGACCTGATGATGTTTCCATACAGTTCAGTGACGGGCTCCTTTCCAATATCGGTATACAGTACAAGTTTATATTGAGGTCAGATTTAGTCGTCATCTTTCCTTGCTCAGTTAAGTCTTGCCATGGATCTTATGTTCTCATAAGATCCATGGTCTTGCCGAGCTGGATCTGGATAGTGGTGTTGGGGGTGGGGGGGGGGGGGAGTGGTAGGAGTAACGGGGACGATAATTGTTTTCTTTGATCTTGATAACCCGCTCCCGCTCCAAGAAATGTTGTGATAATTGTGATGGAAATAATACGCACCCTGAAATGAAAATAAATCACAAGTTCCGTGGCAGAAGTCACGTACATGTCGGCAGCTAAACCACTGATGCATTGAATCCTGAATTCGCTACAGTAATGTGACAGAACCAAACAAAACAATTTACGCTCTTGCAATTTGTATACGTCATAATGAGCTTTTCCCAGTTCATTGTCCATGTTATTAGAGATTTACAATACACCTGCTAAGGTCAACGTATCGAGGAGGTCATGCGCGCTTCAATAGATAATCTTGTCAGCTCATATCTCCGACAGTTTAGACCGATCTCACCAACTCGATTGGTGGTGACTCAGTCGCCTTCAGTGAAAGAAGGATATTCAAGCGTAAATGAATTTAGGGGCATAACGTTTGCACGCACTGCAGAGCTTATTTTCTAGTTATGGCACTGTGAAGAAGAAGGGGAAAAAGTAAAAGCAGCAATTGAAACAATTAGCAGCTGTTGAAGAAAAACAGAAGAATTGAAGTAAAGGAAGACAAGAAGAAGAAATGAAAGAGGGAAAAAGAAGATTAAAAGAAAAGGAAAGAAGAACATGAAAAACCCTGCCTCCGAGTTGCATCCTTTATGAGAGTCATACATTGTACGTTACATCATGATGATTATCACGGTAATCTTTTCCTTAATTTTTGAAGAGGTTCATTTAAAATGAGTGGGTGTTTGTCTCGCACGGTCCAAGTCACCCTTGCGAAAGTTTCATATAGCGCAGCTATACTGATCTCTTATACAGGAAGAAGGAAGGAAATCCAACACTTCAATTGTTTTCAGTTCACTTGTCCTGCACCTACAAAATGCTCATCATTTCACAATCGCCCTTTCTTAGTGACATGAAAACATTTTTGATTGCAACGTTTTAATATGCACTTCTGTCTCTCGATATTTTCACAAAATATGTCCCTTCAATTCTTTATAACAGACTGTTGCAGGTCAACGTTCACACCATAAGTACGGTAGAAAAAAAAACCCCAGCAACAACAAAACCATTGAAGTTTACAGCTACACGTAGGTTGTAGGTTTGAACTTTGAAAATCTTTATTGTACCATAGTACCAATCCACGTAATCTCCCTCATCGTCAGTTTAAAAAAAAAGGCATGTGGTCAGTTCCAGCGTTAAGGACATTACATTTCGGACGATTTTTGCAAATTCAGAAGGTCATGAAGATAAAACCAGTTTATTAGGCGGACTGATAAGATGCAATCACGAAAAAAAAAAAAAAAATCCTTGATCATTAGCAGTTAAAGTTTCATTCCATTTCCGCACATTTTGAGGTAGCTACGGCACGTTATGTTTTCGTTACGGACATTACATTTGTTGGACAAGAAGTATAATGTCCGAAACGAAGCATAACATGCCATAACTACCACGTGCTGTACTGGAATGGATTGAAACGTTCACTATTCATAATCAAGGGTGATCTGTGCATGATTTTATCATATGAGTTCCAACTAAAATAGTGGTTTTATCTTAATGACCTTTTGAAGTTGCAAAAGTGTAACATCCGTAACGCATGGAACTGCCCACGTACACAGTCGTTATTCGTCACACAGACGAATGATTATGAAGGTAAGTTTGAAAAGAGCATATTTTGTATATAAGCAGGGTCTATTTTACAAGCAGTCGAACAGCCAAGGTGAACTTCTCTACATTCAAAAGTAGGATTCAGTGAATACATCAGTTACGTGTATCTTCATCATCATACATCGCGTAGACCTTCTTCTATTACAACTGTTGCATTACTTCATGATTCTCGCTAAATTTTTTTAGATACACTATAAGAAAAAATTGCTGTAAGAATTTACAGTAAAATACTATGTCATATATAGTTCCATACTCGGTTTTACTGTAAGTGTTTTACCATATGATAAACAGTAAAATATTGAGGAAAAGAAATACGTCAATGGCAACTCTGCTGCCAGTAATTTCCTTTAAATTCTGCCGTGATTCTTTTTTTTTTTTTTTAAGTTTATTAAATTATGACTGAATTACACCTGTTCGGACCGACAAATCCTTTCTTTGCTGAAATTTAACCACTGCAATTTAATGAATTCATACGGATATTTTTTCTCCCTTCTTGACCATTTCTATCTTAACAAAAATAAAACCAAATTTGCTTTCAGGGCCATCTCAAAATTTTGAATATAGTTTGAAAAGAAAATTTTATAGCATTGAAGAGTTTGAGAAAGTCAGCGTTTCGTGACTGCTACAATCCGACATGTACCATAAAATGCAATACTATCCCCCCTCTCGCCTTGCGTTTTTTTACGTTATTAAATCACGCCGACCTCATAAATGACATGACATTGCTGCACAATTTATGTCTGCATTCGATATTTTCTGTTAGTAATTTAACCCTCACATGCTGGTAACATACATTGTAAATTCAGAAAAGATTGTCAACATCATCACCAGTGAAAAGGGCTCATGTCACTTCGCGGAAGTCAGTCAGCAAAATATGACTCTATAAATTATGCTGGTTATTTTGATTAATTTTTTTTTTTTCAGTTTCCAGGAGATGATTGTTCAGGGAAGTTGGAATAATATTTTGTGGTTTTTAATTCTAAAAATGGCTCAGTGATTTTAAGGGTATATCCCTATTTTCACTATTCCCAAGTTCTACATTTGCAGACTGCATGTTTCAAGAAGCTTACCCTAAGGTCGGTGATTTTGATAAATCAATAACTACATTGACAAATACATGTAGGTATGATTTCACAGGATCACAGTAATAACGATTTTCGCTCGAATTGCAAGAGATCGTTTCCCTATTCCAAGGAGTAGGTGAATATTGATATAAATGTTTCATTATCGCAGAGTGTTCAATATTTCTGTAAGAATTGTATATATGAATTTCTATACATGTATTACAATTTATGATGATTGCTTTTAATTCAATAATATCATAAAATATCACCAATAAATATTTGGTAAATAATAATGTAAAAAAATATCCCCCCCCCCCTATTTTCCCCTATTAACCAGTTGCTCCTAATGAAAGCCTATTCATTGCCAAAGACCATTTTAAATTATGATTTCGAGTTTTTTTTCGGTTTTCAGCGGATTACAGCAAGGAGAGTCGAAAAATCAATCGTTCATTGTGAAGGGATGTGGAAGTATAGAAGCTTGTTTGTAAAGCTTGTGCATCGTATTTGAACATAGTACAGCAAAACGGAGCACACGTGGGACTTAAGTCTGTACAGCTATAATTAAAATCACCGACTGCCACACATTACGTAATCCTAATTGAATCTGGCCCTCTGTTAGTTTGCATTCAGGGGCTTGGGATAATTGATCTTGTGGTTATAATTAACAATCTCTGCCGATAACTCTTTATGTGTGCTGTTGCATGGAACAGCAAGGATGTTATTAGATCGGAAATGTGGTAATTAAGATTCTTGTCACTCAGCAGCAAGACTAGTGTACGGAATGCAGCGTGGCGTGTGTCGTGTAAGTATCATGGTAATGACTATGAGTTTTAAAAATGGACGCTGGAGGTCCAGTTTTTAATGGAAGTAAAGTTCTGTAGGCGATTATATTTCTTTTCTCCATTAAACAGAAACTCTTCGTGATCTCTACCATACAGGACTGAATTCTCCCTTTTCTTCTCTCAAGCCCCGTCTTAACAGACCGCGAAGGGTGAATAACGGGGTAATGTCAGGGTAATGTCAGGGGGTAAAAGCGGGATGAAATTCCTAAACGGTGCAATAAAACCACGGGTGGTCCGCCCAGCGCACCGTCTTAACAGACGCACGCTGAAATCCTCCCCTGGTCAGATTTCCATAGTAACGCTTCCAAGTTCTTGTGTATACTTCAAATGTCGAAAATAACTATAATTAACAAACTACTGGGCTTACCAGACACTTACTAGTATCACGATTAAATATCCCTTGTCCCTTGTACTGCACTGTCGACATGGTCAAACTCGCCTATTGCTTACATTTGTGAGAATATGAAAATATTCGTATCACAAAAAATATTAGTTCAATATATAGATTAAAATAAATATTTTTAAAAAGGTGGTAATTTAAATATTCAATTTATTAAATCAGTAATAATGAGAATTCTAATATGTTTTATGGTCTAAAATATTTACTTTCAAACCGGCAACGTAATTGGTAAAGAAGACAGGGTTTCTCCATTTATGCATGTGTTCGCGCGATTCGATAGTCATTCCGCAATTACCAGCTGTTTCGGCCGGACATTACCTCGATCGCGTCGTAACAGAAACGCTACCCCGACATTAGCTCGGCAATGTCGGGGTAAATGTGACATTTTACCCCAGTCGGACGAGGTCAAATTTTGGCAAATTTTGCCCTGACAACTTCCGGACATTACCTCAGTAGTAGCGGCTTAACAGGAAGAGGTAAAAAACAGTACCCCGACATTAGCCGGAGTTTACCCCGACATTTCGGTCAAAAAAGTGTCTGTTAAGACGGGGCTTCAGCCTCCTCCCTTTCAATTATTCGTGGATGAGGAGGGATAGGGACTACTGTCTCTAACACTGACTGTCCCCCCCCCCCCCCCCCATCGCAGCGGGAGGAACGAACTATTCAAAGAAAGAAAAAAATATATATTAACATGACAAACGAATACCAAGGGAAAAGAACATGAAGATTATTCATAACTCTGGTCATGGACAGGTAATTGCCACAAAGTTTGATGACTGTTCGATGACTTACATGTCATTGAAAATTTGATTTTACGAAGTTCCTTGTTTTGAACACTTGAGTTTCCAGTGAGTGAGTTTTCCAGCATATTTCTGTTTCTTTTTCTGATCGCAATTGCCGAATCGGCTGTTCTACACGTTAAACGAATCCAAACGCTACTGGGCCTAATTAAACTTGACCCACTTTTCTTTCGAAAAGCAGTTATCCAAAGATCTCAAGACTGGTTTTGAAGACCTATAGACAGTCATTAAAAGTGCAATTGCCAATATTGACAGCTACTTACACGTCGGTATGTCATGACTTGCTGGAGAGTTCGGCAAATTACGCTCTTGGGGTTTCTACCTGCCCTGTTTTTTTTTTTTTGTTTTTTTTTGTGGTTGTTTTTTTTTCTTATTTTTAAAAACATCTTTCACATCCGCGTGCGCGAATTGGGAATTAGTTCGGCACTTTGTGGCAATTACCTATCCATCACCAGAGTTATGAATAGATACTCGAAAGTCCTGGTTTCAAAGAAATATTACTAATTTAGAATTTATATATATGAGTCCTTGACCTGTATGTACATACCTGTATGTGAAGTTCATTGTACCTGACATGTCCCATGGAAGCCGTAGTGTCAGATTCTTTTTGTAACCGTTCGTGGTTGTGTCGTATTCCATGTATATCCTTGTTTGTGGTAATCATGTTGATGATGATAATAATGATTATGGTTATGATTGATAAGGGTGATGAATATGGCGATGATATTAGATGATATTAAATGATAATAATATGAATTATTATACTTATATTATGAGTAATAATAATTTAAAACAATGATAATACTAATGAATTCATATTAATGATAATTAAAAAGATTATTATGATAATATGATTATCACAGTGAAATAAGAGAACGAGATTGACAATTTTTTAAAGATAACTTTAGAACATGAGGAATCGATCCCTAGATTTTATTCAAAGAACAGGAAATGTGCCAGGAAAACAACGTGGTAAGTACCAATGTTGTTTTTTTATGGGGGGAGGGTCCCTTTAGCACATAGAAGGGCCCATTATTGTGATGATCCCCAACGTGCAGTAATGCCGCTACTAAAAAGAGGAGAAAGGGAACTATGGCGCGTGCCCCACCCGACGGAGCCCTAGACCAAATCATCCAGTGGCGTGTCACGCCATTGCTGATCATGACCGTTCTTCTGAAAAAAAAAAATATATATATATATTGAGTTCTTAGAAAGCTTACCAATAGTATGTGAGCTTTCTCATCCTTTTCTATAAAGTCAATTTGGAAGAATAATCTAAAATGAATCGTCCCTTGGGACTGCTTTTCAAAGATCAAAGTGATATACTTGGAATGACAAGAAACATACAAACTCTTTGGTCAGAACATTTGTCACCCATAAGATAAAGTCAATTTTAAAAATTTCTTTGATGATTTCAGACTCATAAACATGCGCTGGCATGACCAGAACTAAAAAACCATTTGTACGTGTAGTAAGTTGGTAATATTACCGGAACGGACTGTCAATTTAAGCGTGCATTATTTTTCCTCATATATAATCTTTGGCATTGGCTATATATACGGTTACTAGACCGCTAATTGATTAGTTAAGGGTAATGGGCCCTGTGATTACTCTCCTGATCAAGATTATGATGTTCCAGTGCAATTAGTTGAATATACAATGAGGCACGGCATGTTTGTTCCTTCCTTCGGAAAAGCCCAGTCACACTGAAATTAATGAGACAGACACCATATCGCCGACAAACTGAAAGAAACATTTACATTACATACAGCTGCCAAGAATCTGTCACTCTGAATTCGTTTCCTTTCCATGTGACCATGTGCAAAGAAGTGGAAGAGAGCTCTTCCATCTCCCTGGTGTGAATGGGAATGGGGTAGGTGACTTGTCTCAAAGGCGGCTTTATGATCATTCCTTTCTTTCATTAACATGTCGAACAAAGGGGAAGAAAAATGGAAAGAAATGAAGTTAACAAAAATCTGTCTAAAATTTCATCATCCACTAACTTACTGTACCACGCTTACGGTATAAGATCACGACAGGAAATTATATTTGTACAGTAATTTCGCGGGCGCCGAGACAAACCCTTAGTTTGGTTTGTGAAAATTTAACCCGAAATATTTTTTTAGGGGGTCATCACCTGGATAATGCACAGGTTGTGGGAGAATAACCTTACCTCACCTGCTTTTAATGATGTTTTGATGGCGATTATAATCATTGTATTAGTAACGTGATGATGCTGATGGTGATGAAGAAGATGATAATGTCGTTTATACTGCTGCAGATGATGATGATGATGATGATGATGATGTACACTGTTACTGTCATAAGAACCCTAGTGTCTTTTAGGCTAAAACTTCTTGGTGAGAATAAAGAAAAAAATAGAGAAAACAGCATAAGTTATGCCATTTTAAAAGAAAATGTACTCTAAGAATATACGGATTACGGATTCAAAAAGAGTGAAAATGGATCAGCAGCAAGTTTGCTTTTCAGTGACATGAATAACACTAGGAGGAATCGTTGCTTATATAAATGAAAAAGAAAATCCTTTTTGTTTAGAAACGATTATTGTCACTGTGGCTTCATTAATCTTGGTTTCAGACAGAGGCGTCGATCCATTTTTCGGATGGGGGGGGGGGGGGGGCAAGACGACCAAGCGGAGATGAACCCACGGCTACTATTTGTACACACACACACACCCTCACCCATAAATATGTATATACACACACATATATATATATATATATATATATTATGTATATATATATATATATATATATATATATATATATATAAAACATAGGCCTATATCAACGTGAAGCATTTTCAAATTGGGGAAATTAAGCAACTTGCTATGTGAACCATCCTGCTTTTTTTTTTTAATTTTGCGAGCGAGCGAAGTGAGCGAGCAAAAAATAACACATTTCTTGTTATGAGAGAAGAGTTTAGTTATCATATAGACATAAATGATACCTGATATATATGTATATGGTTACTTCGCTGCCAAATATGAACTCTATTTTATCGCTGGTCCATTGTTGCTGCCCCCCAAACCACTCTGTTTTTTAATATTACGAGCGAGCGAAGCGAGCAAGGAAGCACTCACTGTTTTTCATGGTAGATGTAGTAAACCCTTCGGCAAATTATCCTGTGAGCCAATGAAACATCCACATTATATATTCGGTCTCATCTCACCGAATTCGTTTGCTTTTCAAAACCATTAATATGAAACGAGCGAGCGCAGCGAGCGACGAAAAATATACCCTTTTCCATATGATGAAGTGTTATTTCGTCATCATAAAAATGTGATAAAAATATGATATGCGCTATACAAGAACGGAATATTATTATTACCATTATCATCAGAATACACTATAAACCTGTCATGCCTGTATGATATCTAAATAATACATCCGATCACCAGTGTGCCGAATATGACACTGTTTTAGCTACCTCGCTTGCAGTCCGAATCCATTCTGTTTCTACTATAGCGAGCAAAGTCAACGACGATCCCGGCAAAATTATATGGATTCGTCCCAAAATCTTTGTCAACCACCTTGCTGCCCAAATATAATGATACTTTGGAATCTCGCTGCTGTAATAGGCTACTTGCTGTCCGAAATCATCTTGTATATAGCTTTTACCAGCGAGAGTACAGTGGAGTAACGAGTGAGTTAACGAAAAATATGTTTTTGTTTTTGCGTTTTTTTATCCAGGCCGTTATCTCCTGAAATTTTTATCTATGTTTAGGTCAACTGGCTGCTCGATTTCTAGGAGTGATATCTTGTGGTTATATTACTTCCTATGAGTAGAAGAATAGTATAACATTAGATAGAAACACAAGACGTAAACCGATTTCCTTTCATAAGAATAGTAATTATCATCGGCATTGATTAAGCTACAATAAATGCGAGCGAGCGAAGCGACCGAGCGCTTCCCAGTGTCCCATTTTCTTTCTTTTTTTTTTTCTTGTTTTACGCTTTCATTTCACTTCCTTTCCTTTCTTTCCTCTTTCATTTTTCTTTTTTTTTTTTTGGTTGGGAAATTATTGGGGGGGGGGGCAAAATGATATCTTTGCCCCCCCGAAATTTTCTTGGGGGGGGGCAACTGCCCCACCCCCCAGAATCGACGCCTCTGGTTTCAGAAAATACGAACTGATTAATGTAAGCATGGTGTAAGTGATAAATCAGTCTAGTTTATGGTTTGTTTGTGAAATGATCATTTTTTGTTTATAACGATTTCAGCGCGTGTCCGTTAGACCGTCGAAAGCAGCTCAAGTTTGGATGGTTCATAGTAATGGATGCCAAAGATTTGCCTGAACAGCGTACTACCTTGATAGCTAATTAATTGCATGGTAATTGGTCCGGTGATTTTAGGGTACAGATTGCACTTTTGAGCATCAATAATTCAAGATGCTGACGGTGCGCAATTTCAGATGAAAATGGTGGTGGTGAAGGTTGCACTTTTCCTGCACCACTTTAAAAGAAATAATGATTATAAAAGAACGATGCAAAATTCAATCAATCGCTGTTTTGTTTAATACTTGTTCTTTAAAGGTAGTAGCGCACATTTGCACAACATTGTTTCAGAATTTGAAGAGAAATAAGCCATTTTCAATTTTAAATCACAGATATTTATGTAAAACTATCATGTTATGAAATTTACAACAATATTCCAAAGAATAAGTGAGAAGTGAATGGTTTTACTCTTAAAACGTCAGGAAGACGCCTTTATAAAACAAAGAAAATAAAAGAAAGAAAGATAAAAGAAAATTTGTGTTGAATATTTCCTTCTCGATTCTAAACGGGAATGTACTGGTATCTAAAATTTTACGAGTGTTTTTTTTTTTCTGTGGCTTAAAGCAATCTAAAAAAGTAAAACTTTTGTGCAGACTGGGTGCCACTTGCAAATTTGGGATATTACCTTTAATATGTTTGCATACTTCTTTTTTCTTTCTTTTTGCTTTTTTGATAATATGTAAGTACAGTCTGTTCTAAATTAGTTAAATGTTTAATTATCTTTGTTTTTCATTTGTGTAATGGACCTTGTGGCAGTTTAGCCTTGTGCTAAACAAGTTATCCAATTAAGTCGTCTACTACTACTACTACTACTACTATACTATACTACTACTACTACTACTACTACTACTACTTCTTCTGCTGCTGCTACTACTACTACTACTACTACCGCCCCTTTCCCCCGACAGATGTGACGTTTCTGCCTCAGTTTCTGCCTTTCCCTCCCCATGAAATTCGCTTTGTATGAGGTGTTTGTGTTGGAGCAGTAAGCATGGCGAATAAACATTTTGGACTTAGCTGCATCCCGGATAAAATGCCACTAGTGGATTTGCCATTGACAGTACATGTAGTAATCAACCCATCACAGAATTATGTACGTGTTACGCCCTCACGGATGATCACCTTTTACTCCAAACATGCTAACCATGACAAATGCTTTTGTACCCCCCCCCCCCCTCTCTCTCTCTCTCTTTCTCTCTTTACTGAGGTTAGACTTTCTATTTAGTAAATGCAGGCGAACATGTACTGGTTACTAGTTTGTAGAGGAAAACTGGGTACTCATGGTTGTACAAATTACTGCAGAACTTTGGAGAACTTTGCTAGAATCGTGAACATGATCAAGTTGTACCAAATTCACAATGTCAAATTGAATTGAATTATTGTCTATTTAAGAAGGCCCACATTCTGAATATTTCTGACCTCGTTGTCATTCGTTATGACCTAAGCCGGTTACAGGTACAGTGTTTATGGGGGACCGGAATTACAAGGAAGAGCGTTACGTCATTCTTTTGCTCGTTTGATGATTGTTTCTTTTATTCTTCTAACGACAGGGCATACACACCAGCTACATAATACAAGCTGTTCAGTTGTCATCGATTTCAATAAGAAGGTAGCATATAAACTGCAAACTGCCTATCTATACCCGCAACCTGAAATTATTGATCGATTTAGTGTGATCAACCCCCCTGACGTAACAAAGGAAGAGAAACACAATTTCTGTTACTGTACCCAATCGTTGCCCAATCCAACACTTCCAAGCGGGGCATAGAAACCCATCTGCCAGAATCAATGGTTACTATTCTTTTTATTGATTTCTAAATTCTAACAAAATTGTTGGCGTTTGTCTTCGATTTTGAAAAGGGGTGTACAAAAAAAAAAAAAAAAAATCGTCGATCATTATTTTTTACTTCAAGAAAGGCGAATCTGTTTGATACTAGTGGTTTGCTGATGTCATGTTCAAATGGACTGTACAAGATTTTTTTTCAAAAGTTCGTATTCGATTCCCGTTCTTCCAAATTGAAGGAAATATTATTGTACTTCGAAGAGTATTTCTTACCAACCTACATGAAGTTTAATCAAATAGTTTAGCAAAGCATGAAAAATTGCAAGGCCGGGCCTGTACCTGTACCTGAACGTAAGAATCAAGACTGTGGAATTAAACTTATTCTTGAAGATGGGTGTAGAGTTCTAAAAAATGGTGAAATGTGTTTTCAGTGGGGATTGTTTTTCCCAGTGAAAAATTTAATCCCATGTTATTGGCCTGTTTTCCAAGACGTATTAAAGTACCTGCCACAATTTGTCGCTCATCATTGACCCTATACTAAATAAATTGCAAAAAAAAAAACCAACAACTAACAAACAGACAAATAATGTTTTAAAAAAAACAGAGAAGGAAAAGGATTTTATTTTTTCACTCTTTCACATTGCAATCCTTTGCAAAGCGTCTGTTTTTATTAAACACGAATTCATTTGATCTATTGGACATTGGGCATCATGAGGAGTAACTGTTAAGGTTCTGGGGAGCATTTCATTAACATTTGTTGTCTGACAAGTTGTCAGATCTGATATCTTCCCTTGATTTTAATTGGCTGAGAAGCATTGTTACTATGGCAACTGTCGGATAAAACAGACTTTGTCGGATAAAACATCCCACAAGTCATTTCATGAAACGCTCCCATGAACGTGCAGTCTCTAGCACTATCTAGAAAGTTGTCGTTTATTTCAATTACCATTTTGAACGATATGCTTAGGTTTTAACGAACTAAACACACACAAAAATGTAACTCCCCCTAATTCAAAATAGCATAACTTTTTATCAAAAAAGTTTTGAGCAAAATAATTTAGAAGAAGTGTTCCTACACCTATTGACTAAATTCTGTTTGAAAATGAGATTGATCCGTCAAGTTATGCATGAGTGAGCAGACATTAAAGGCAGAAATGTCACTTTTCAAAAGTCACAAGAGCCATTTTGGGGGTATGTGAAACAAAACTTTGACGAATTTGGTTTCTTCCATTGTTTGACCCCGCCACGCCTATCCCTGACACTTATCATGCTTATTACAGTTGGGTGAACACAATTTTATGGAAAAGGGTGACGTTCAGCCCTCCTAAATCTACAAAATCCGTTCAGTTTATGGAAAAAATTGGCATCGACCAACTTGGGTCAGCACATATGTGAAATTACCGGGTAGACATTTTTTTAGCATTAAACAATATACTTTTTAGCATTTCATGCTTCATCGTTAAAAATGTGCTCACTCAACCATGACACCACCATGATAAACATCAACAACACTTGAACAAACACCAGATAAAGCTTGTTTCACAGGCTCCCCAAAATGACTCTTGTGACTTTTGAAAAGTGACATTTTTGCATTTAGTGTCTGCTCATTCATGCATGACTTGACAGATCAATCTCATTTTCAGATCAATCTCATTTTCACACAGAAGTTAGTCAATAAGTGGAGAAATACTCCTGCCAAATTATTTGCTCAAAACTTTTCCGTGCTATTTTGAATTGAGGGGTAGTTACTTTTTTGTTGTGTTTAGTTACCACAATCCGAAGGTCTTTTGATATAACAAGAATAAAATATTTTAACTCATATGTGGCGTAGGGCATTTCCATATAATGAGTGGGCATTCTCACCATTGGGGTTGTGCCGGTGTGTATTGGCGTCTGAAATCTGAATGCTAGTCAAGGACACTTATTAGGCACTTTAGGGGACGGTGTAAGAAGGTGTGTGTGTGTATGTTTATAATTGGGTTTTCAGAAGTGCATATGATTATTTAAGCCTGAACCGACCTGTCACGCCACATCGGGAAAATGCTACCCAGGTTCGAACTCGGGTCGGATCAGACTCAGGGTAGGTTTTAGCGATGGATTTTTGGGTGAAGACAAAGAGTTGACCTCGGAAGTCATCGCTACCACCAACTCCTGGCTTGGTTTCATATAATTGCCTGTATAGTGCTTCAGTCACACCCCACACCTACTCCACATCGACTCCACGACGACCGATTCTTCGTCGTTCGTGGCGATGCAGTGGTTTGCTTTATCGGTCTTGTCGGTGTAACTGAGTTTTGTTCCATTTGCATCCTTCTCTTTTGCTCCCCTTTTTCGATCTCATTTTCTTTCTCGTCCCCTTTTTCCTACACTGTTAGAACAGTCGTTTACAAATCATTAGGTTGTTAAAATGATGAACCTGCCAATGTAAACAACTCTGTAAGTAAAACATATGGGGATCTTTTTAAACAGCTGTTGGTAGGTTCATATTTTAAACAACCTTATGATTTCTAAACAACTGTTCTAACAGTGTACCCCATTTCAACATGGGGGGGGGGGACCCTGGCCCGTGAGGTTCTTTACAACTATTTCAATGTAACTTGACTAAGATCTGTAGAGATTTTTCGTGGGGAAGTGTGTGCATTCCTAATCGAATCATAGAAAGTTTGTGTTTGTACTTCAGCTCAATCCAAGCATAGTCAGTGCCAGTGGTGAACAGTTAATGTTGACGAGGCGCAAGCAGTCACCCAGACATACTTTCTCCGTCAAACCCTTCTCCTCTTTTCCAGGAACTGTTTCACAGAAAACTGCCATTAGTTGCCATTATAATCCAACACGACATGGACTGGCTGTTTCAATAAACCGGCGTGATATTTGCCACAAGTCCAAATGTTTGGAAAGAGACATGAGACATGAGTGAGAAAACTTGAACACAGTATGACGCATTTTAGGGGACCGGCTTACAGTTTCTTTAGACGCTCTTTTATTTATTATGTGAGGGACTATCGGGGATCAGGCCTACATTTAGTGAAATGTAGACGTCCTTAACCCTGATTTAGCCTGATTTAGTCTGTAAAATGCGCCTTGCGCCGTATTACTGCATCTTCGTAATGCACTTATCAGATAATGGAAGGGCAATGACGTATTTGAACGCACCACGTACAATTAATGAAGGTACATAGCCTCAGACTTGATCCAGGGCGCAAGACAGCTGGAGGATTTCAAAGTGCTGCCTATATCGACCCTTTAAATGTTGTATCAACTTAAGTTCTTAGAATAATATTATCTCCATTATAACATGTATAATGTGTTTTTATTCGTTGCTTATCTGGCAATTTACATTACCCCCCACCCCCGCTTTTTTTTCTTCGTCACCAAATCGTGTTATCTTCATTTCTCCCTTGATCCGTTTTGCATTCCACAGCTAAAGGTCCGGGAAGTTGTCCGGGTGTAACAGACGTGGGGCAAGTGACGGCTGCGTACCTCCCTTGTCTGATGATGTCCTAGGCCCTGGGGAACAATTAATAACAGACAAGGGGAGGAATAAGCTGGTTTGGGAGGGTGCTTTGGTAGGGATTAGACTAGTATATCATTTGGATTTGGAAAAAGTTTTGAGGCAGCGCTATTACAACATGTTACATGTACATGCAATTCCCCTAAAATTATTGTGTGAGCTATTAAAGCTAAGGCCAGTAAGGGAAAGTTATGATAATCATAACTTTTTGTCTTTAAATCCTAGATACAGTAAGAGGTGATAATAAAGCTTGACTTGACCGAATATTGTACAGGAAATTAGTTGTCTCAGGTGGTGGTGACGCCCTTCAGACGTCCATGTCTGCATTAACTTTTATTTTTCATAGACATTGATAGAGGAGATCCCCAAACCTGCCACAAATTTGTGGGCAATAATTGTGAAGATATTTAGGAAGTACACCGTGTAGACTGTGGGTGTAACGCATGTCTCAATTACTTCTCACATCACCATGATCACGTTGCCTACAATTTCCTGTATAAGGTAAACTAATCAGTCGATTTTACATTTGAAACGATATTTCCCTGTGTATCGTTCGTTAGCTTATATTGGAGGTATGGAAGGCAAAAACGTCTACTGACGATTAGCCGGTATGAATGCTGCATGTCCAAAGTTTAGCGGTTAAGACAACTGTTTTTCAAGTTTTGTGTTATGTTCTGTTAATATGTTCTCAGGCTGACCGTATTCCCCCACAGAGTGCACCGGCGTATTAGAAGGAGACTTATGTTGGCCCCTCTTCCCCCACTCCCCGAAAGAAATGCGACCTCCATTAATGGTATTTTGGGGGTCAAAAATTGAAATATTGCTCTTCGAACACGTCGAAACGCATACATTCTCAAGAAAGGACCATCAAATATCTTTTTTTTGCCATGAATCATTTATTTATTTATTTATTTATTTATTTGTTTGTTTGTTTACCACTAATGGGAAGGCGCTGGTCAGGAGAGAAGCTGTTTTTGATAGGGGTCCGACCAATTATAAAGTTGAGAGATTTTGCCCTCCGTGGGGCTACAATCTTGATACGCCACTGGGCAGGGTGCTTGCACTGCTGCAATGTGTATATTTTTAGTTCCAAGTTTGGGTGATTGCACTGAATATTGTGTATAGTGTGGTCCGAATTAGGGCGATTGCACGATATCAGTGGATACCGAATGTATACCAGTCCTACATTTAACGCCCTTAACTTGACTCGACCTTTTCAGTATAGATGTTTGCTGTTGCAGGACAGGAAGTCTTTCAGCTCGGTCGATTTGGAAATAAACACCCATGAGCAGGTGCGTAAATAGCAGAGGTTAGATGTTCGCTAGCTGGGTGATGCGTCGATTCTAGGATCAAAACCCCTGGACAACACCCAGGACAACTATTCTCCCTGGCAATTACGTTCAAGATGACCACTCCTAGAAATCCCCCCCCCCCTCCCTCCCCCCAACGACGAAGAGCTCCCTTGGACGATTACTCTCTGGAACATTGCCCTTAGGACGCATTTCCCCGGACAATTACACTAGAACAGTGACCCGTTAGGGCTGATTGTGTTAGGTGTACACTTTCCGCAGGAATTGTAGTTGGAGTATTTGTCCTGGGGGTACAATTCTCCGGCAGTCTATCCTCCTGGGCCAGTTCTCCAGATTCGTCGCATACACATGTATAGGCCTACACATGTAATCCCATATGCGCGTATGTCGAGCGTGAGTGTCACGTAGTATTTTCCATTAGACGAGCTGTTCATATTGACGTAAAATAAGGGCAAACATTACACTTTTTCAGATTCCAGAAGTGCAAACATTTCTGTGTGAGATTCCATCGAATAGGGAATGAATATCTTTGTTCTCTCAATAGTGTCTTGGGAAACAATCAGGTCCAACTGGAGAAAGGGCTTAGAGGAGATTTGTACGACAGAAAATGAAAAATAAAAATGTAGAGTATGAATAGAAAATGATGATGCAAATCAGGGGCGGCGCCAGGGTAATTTTGATAGGGCAAGATGACCCGTAGGTGACTTTATTTACGTTTGAATGAAGAAATTAGGGGTATTATCTAGTTGCATGACCCAATCCTCTCTTACCCCATGCTCTTTCTTCTTTCTCCCCCTTTCTTTTTATCCTCTGTTTAAAAAAACTTCTTTGATCACTTGAAAAACCATAGGGGGCGGTCGCCCCCCTCCCCTGCCCCCTTGTAGCGCCGCCCCTGATGCAAATTGGCATTGTGTCTCACATTGTTTGCCTTGCATAAAAAGATACCTGTGTCAGATCATGTGATATTCCATTCATGATTTCCGATCGCACAAAGATCACAGCGCTTCATTACGCTTGTCACCATGGTCGCGGAAATATAATCTGTCATTGGTCCTACGCGTGTGCAGGCACGCATGATGCACCTTGTCGTTGGAGGAATTTTACATCTCTGACCTGGGAAGAAAAAAATACCTTTCGCCTCTGATTGATTTGATATTCAACTTGATGAGGAAAACACTTCACATCATCTTAGTTATGCAAGTTTCCTGTTGTTGACCACCTAAAAGCAAGAAACCTGACGAATAATTCAGTTCATTTCAGTTCAAATAATAAACAGCAAAATAATGAAACAACAAATTGACATTCATCATGTTGATAACAAAATATGACATAATATACAATCATCGTAATTACATAAATAACTGGAGGACATACCTCTAAAAGCAAAAGCTTGGGACGAGGGTTCCCTAGGACATAATAAATATAATTATAAACAGTATGTTTAGAAAAAAAACGTGTTTTTTTTTTTAGGGCTTACCGAAACTGTAAAAAAACCTCCCCAAAAACCACCTTATTATAAAAGCATCTTAATAAAGTAATAGGACTAACTTACCAATTAAATTATGCAGGTATAACAGTGTTCCCACTTCACAGCTTCTTAAAATGCTCCCATCACTTGAAAAGGAAAAAAAAGAATGAGTACACTAGTACGTGTGAAATAACCCCAAACAAACCTCACCTGGTTACTAGGGCACTGTAGGTGTTAATGGCTGAGGATTGTGGAGGAATTAAAGGATGATAGGCCTGTTGGTACCAAAAAGCCTGGAATCAAAAGGCAGATCGATTCCTTAAAGCCCAAATTCAAGGGTGTGCGTACTCATATGTCGATGTAAGTTTACTCATCTGAGCTGCTCGCTGTTGTGTTTATTTGGAGTTTATTCAAACTCGCAATATTGTTTTTTTTTCTTCATTTTTTACTGAAATAACATTTGAAGCTTAGCTCATATTACAACATAGAATAGTGACACTGAACTCCTGACATGCAGCGGAAAATGTATTTTGGTGATAGACCTACTTTTTATTTATAAAAGCACCAATGGCTCAAGTACTTATGCGTTTTGTGTGATGTCATTGAGTTGCATTTCATAGCTCTAGATAAAGAGAGAGAGAGAGAGAGAGAAAAAAAATAGATTAGATATGAATGTAGGCTGAGGCACATGCGCCCCCAGAATTTAGGTCCGGACCCAGCTGTCGTGGTCGTGTCATTGGGACATTACCTTTTGGAATAGCCTTACATTAGGGCTCCACACTAACCTTATTTCGTATAGGGAGTCTCGGTTGATACTCCATGGGCATGGCCGCGAAAGATGCACTGAACCCTGTGGTGAAATTTATAAATTGAGGGGTTAGCAGTTAGATTATTAGGACCCATGCATAGGGCTCTCACTAGAAAATAATCCACACACGGTTCCCCCTCTGCGCAAAGCGCGAAAGTTTCGGAAGTGTTGAGGAATAACACCTAAAGTTAGGTGAGGCGGCAGTATATGCTATAGCAGAAAGATGAAAAATACTTCTTGGTGAGTAGGAGTTGTCTACTATAGTGGCATTATAGCACAAATACATTGTCAAAAAACAAACAATCTGTGGCATTTATCATTAATGTTCACTTTATACTCAAGTGATATCGAATCGAGAGGAAGAAAACTTTTAACTGCCGGACATGAACTCCCTCAGTTGTGTATGTACCAAAATTTTTTGACAATTTTAAAACCAAACATACGTTGCAAAGAAAGTGTAACATGGAAAACAGTATAGTTTAAAATGCTATTCAATTTTTCATCATTTTAAATGAATATCATTCTACAATTCTATTCTACAAGTTAGAACAAGTACAATACTCCCTGGAATATTTTGACGTCAAAACTCTGTCCCACTTGCAGCACGTCTTTCAAGATTGTAATCAGTTCTTGTCCTTGAAGATTTCAGAGCGTCAAAACAGGATCTGAATTGCACGTGTGTACCCTAGGACGTGGGCAGTACAGATTATTGATGAATTATTAAATGCGGAGATATTGTATGCGTCTCAAATTACCGCTTTAGGCAAGGCTATGCCCAGCTGTAGTTCAGAAGAACATCTAATGCCGTAGATCATGTATATAGGCCTGCAGGATTCGTTAATTGCCGAGGCAGGCTGGGATTTAGAAATCTTGTTGGTGTCCTGGATTCTTTGCCAGAAAGAGCGGCTTTGCCCATGAGCCCTGGCCAATAATTGAATAGGAATGATACAAGCTGAATCCTTCAAAATAATAATAATGATAAATGGGGCTTTTACAGGAGATAAAAGTTATAGTTTGCATATCCTTACTGTGATCAGTATTCAAAGCATTATCAGGCGACTACGCTAGCGGTGATTTAGAAAGGATCCCTTAATTGATGTACGATCGAAGGCCAGCTAAATTGTTTTATTCCTTTTTCATTTCTAGATACAACTCTTATTATTTTGGAATCCTTACAAATCTTACTGGAGAGAGTATTTGAAAACTCGGTGCAGGTCTCAAATAACATTTACTTGTTTCATATTTACTGTTTTAGTCATTTTCCTCTTCATTACTGTAATTGTAAAGGTTTTACTATTCTTTTTCTTTAACAATTATGAGGATATTTTTGGCTTGTTGAAAATTCAGTATGTTTGTGGATGTAGTAAGACTGTAAGTAATCATAATGATAAATACCAATTTTGATGATGATGATGATGATAATGATGATGACGGTGATAATTATCAGTACTGATAGTAGTCATAATGCTGATGGTTAATGATTATCATTTATCACAATAAATCAATAAGAAGAATGATAGTACATGTATGAAATTTATTCGCAATAATACTACTATTTACACTGATGATGTTGATGATAATAATAATAGTAATAAAACTTATAATGACAGTAATAATGTAATGAATAAAATACCAATAAGATAGTGAAGTGAAATGACAAACAATAAATCAATTTTTATTTGGGCAAATCATGGTAATATTGAAACCTTCTAAGTGATTCACAGTGCGGTCAGGGCTTTCGTAGCGGATTACAGTCCATGATTGGTGATAAATCGCGAATTTAATCTGAAAATAATGATGGAGTGATATTTTATTCATACTCTTGACACTGTATGAAAAGGCATGGATTGCGAGGTCAATGAGTTTTCCATACGGGGGCTTGGACACTTCGAGGAAAAATGGCCTTGTCGTTCAATTAACTCTCAGAAGGGCTAGGCGAGTGGAACGGCGCAATTAAACGTCCATAAAAGTGCATAGCTTTAAAATATGTAGAGTTGCAATGTAGCTGACGTTGAGAAGTACATTGTGAAGCTGTGGTAATGGATGTAATGGGGTGTAATTATGTGACTTTTCACTTTTCCCTGGGCCAATCCGCAGGTTGAATCTTCAAAGCATGCTTTTCCTTATTTACTGCCACATTCAATGAAAGTTGATCTCTGTTTGCTTCGTATTTAGGCTGTCCGAGAGCCCCCCCCCCCCCCCCGCCCTCCCCTCGTTGATTGAAAGTATGAGTTGGAATTATATGTGGGCACCCTGGTCGGGGGTAACCTTATTTTTGTTTTTAAACATTCTTTGTGATTGGGTGTTAACGCAAGGATGTTGTGTGCTGGCAGTAACCTATACCATTTAATTGGTAGGAATTGGAACTTTCTGCTTTTTTTCGAGTTGGGAGTTGTTTGACCACTCCTCACTATTAAACGGAACAATTCAGGGAGGCTTCAAGCCTATGGACAGAGTATGATGCGTACTGAACCCAGTATGCCGGAGAGAAAGGGGGCGGGGAGAAATCGTGCGTAGAAAAGAGGGTGATAAGGAGACAGCGAAACAGAGAGAAATATTACAGAGGGGGTGCGACTATTCTGGAGTTGGGGAGGTTAAGGGGGGGGGGGGGGGGGGATAGTGGGGGTCATTCTAATTCCGATGTGTCTTAATATAATAACTCTTATTTTGTAGAGCAAAGGTGTGTGTGCGTGTGTGTGCGTGGGTGTGAGGATATGTGTGAAGTTGTACATGTATGTGTGAGAGAGAGAGAAAAAGAGAGAGAGAAGAGGGTGGGATGGCATATTCACATTCCTTTGAATTTCATTTGACCCTGAGGTATACAGATGAGGGGGGGGGGGGAAGACCTCAGTTTTATCATAATTTGTCGGCTGTTTGCTGCCCAAAGAATGTCCTAACCCTTCCCTCAATTTAGGCTAATTTTATAATTTGATTCAATTATTTCCTCGAGTATTACACTGTTAACGGGAACTACGTTTTTGAAATATTTCCTTCTCTTTTCACCTTTTGCATAATATATTTTCACGAAAACGCCTTGGGTAAAACGTCCCATTTATAATGCAAATGTATTGATCAGTCCGCTCTCGAATCCTTTATTGAAGGGCTATTTTCATAAGTGAAAGATGAAAAGAACCCGAGTAAATAGCCAGAGGCTTTGAATGAGCATGGTGGAAAAATGACGCCTTTGTATAAAGTGAGAGGTAATATGATTGAATTACGTTGACTTGCTTATGATTAAGTCAAGTTTGATTAAACATGTTAAAAGTGAGCATTTCCATATATCTGCAAAGAAATATGTTGGACGCTGTCGGAAAGAGGGCCATTTCTCAGTGCGAGACAATTTTCTTTGTTCATTTGGAAGTCGAATTGATCTAAAATTAACAGTAAATGTTGCCTGTGGGCATATATAAAAAGAAAGAAATGGAAGAAACCAGAAAGACATACATGTGTATTAACTTGATTGGATGAAATTATACGAAAATCTTAATATTTATTTGATTTAAGATAGATCGGGTGTCCTCTTCTATTGCAGAATCACTGCATCATACATATCCGTCATAATTTGTAGAGCTTACCAAATATGCTGTCCTAGTTCCACAAAATTT
Source organism: Echinometra lucunter (assembly GCA_029962745.1). Lineage (NCBI taxonomy): Eukaryota > Metazoa > Echinodermata > Echinoidea > Camarodonta > Echinometridae > Echinometra > Echinometra lucunter. The sequence continues at coordinate 18,595,895 of CM057162.1, forward strand.
GAATATGCGATAGCTATCAATCTTCAAGGGCAGTTATGAATTCGCAATTTTTATTTTTTTTATTCTTATTTTCCATCTCTTTTTTATGCAATGGGTCAGTGGTAAACCTGTGCTCCCGTAACTGGCGGTGCCCGCGTTCGAAACAAAGCAGATGCGTATGGCACCATTTGGGGAGGCATTAATCCTCTTAATACCGAACCCCTCGGACAGGACTGAAAACCGCCGATTCCCCTCGTTGCTTACCTGTAAGGTTTTCTTCGCAGTCGGGTGAAATAAGCAACAATGCAGCTTTTCATGAATTTCACAGACCAAAACTCCCTTGTCATTTGCATGCTTCTATTAGGAACATTCGAGAAGCATCCCGGTTATTAAATTCCATCATTACTCATGATTTAGAGAGAGAGAGGGGGGGGGGGGGGGGGGCGGAACCAAAAATGCTGCATGCACAGTGCTCGTGATTTTAATGTCTTCATTCGTATTCTAAATCTTTAAATGATGATTTTTTTTTATCTCGGTTAAGCCCGATACCGTCTCCCTCTTATTAACTGCCGATATTTCCAGTATGTACATTTCCAGTATATCGGTTAATCCCTCTGTTGTCTGCTATATCTAATCCACTTACAGCTAAATACAAGACTTCAGTGGGGTGCGCAGACGTTCGAGAACGATACTCCTAGAAAATAGTCTAATCGTCGTTCTGCACTGTGGAATCGGTACTTTCCCTGACGGACGTGTAGTTCCATTCAGAGGTAGGTGGAATGTCATATTTCCTTATTAAAGACTTTTAAAAAGAACTTATTGCAGGCTTTCAGGACAAAAAATGAATATATATTTGGCAGGTCCATTTTTTTTTTTATGAGGGAACATTAAAAAACATTCAAAAACATTCGAAAGCAAATTCTGAATTATGAAAAATGAACTGTTCATCGGGCCGGTTTAGAACTGACAAGGTCATGAGAAAACTTTGAATATTTTTAAAGATTTTGGAAGGCATAAAAAACTGTCAGATTTCTTTGCTTTAAGCGGCTCAGTAGCAAAGTAAAAGCAGAACTAACATGACTAAGATGTTGTGAAGTTTTTTTTCTTTTGTTTTGTTTTGTTTTTTCCTTCTGAAGTTGAATAATTATCAAGGAAACGGGAGGCGAAAATACTTTTGATGGCTGGGCCAGGCGGTCGAAAGTGTCTTTATAATTATGAATGGCGGACAATTTGTAGGTTTATTATATAAAAGAGACTGAAACCCTGGGGAAAACTAAAGCCTAAGACGTTTCACGGAAAAATTTATTTGAAACAACATAGGCCTGTGTTGAGCTCACAAAGAGACGAGCAACATCTTTAAAGATAATAGAGGAAATTCGAAATTTTGTATACAAAACATATTGAGAGTTGTCCACAAAAACCTGCAACCTTTCGAAGCAACACTGCCAATTTGAGGATCGCCATATATAAGTAAATCGAGACTTTTCAAGCTTTCATAACCTTCTCATTTCTATACCGATTTAGATGGAAATTTTTGAAATTGCCTCTCCCTATCCCCTCATTTCATTAAAATTGATTTTTCCTCAGGGTATATTCTTCTTTAGTCAGTGTTACGCCAATTTTCCTTTTGCTCCCCAAACTGTACGTGAACTTATCTCGCTCCTCATAGAATCGTATTTCGAATGTTTTACGTCAGTACGTAACAGACTCTGGTATAAAACAAAATATGGAAAGCTGTGATTGGCAAATATCCACTGGCTGTAGAGTAAGCTGCCATCAAATAAAAACTTGAGAAGATTTTAACGCCAACTTTTCTTTGCAAATAACCGCACTTTTAAACAAACGTCTTGTGTTTCTTTGTTATTTTTTGTGTTGCGATTCAGCGCTTGCTTGTTTGCTGCGAGAATTGAAGCTACGCAATAGATGAGAGTCAAATCCTTTTATTGCCTGCCTCCTGATTTTCTCAAATGAAGAAAAATTGCCGCCAGAGGCATGCACTTTGCACTCGATATGATAGAAGTCCAAACTGAAAGAAAACAGTATACATGTAGTTCTGAAGCAGTATGGATTAAAGAGTGGAGATAATGAAATGGAGGAAGAGAAAAGCCATTGGATTGAGAGATTTTTGACATTAAGAGAAAAAGAATATGAAGAAAGAGAGACAGAAATGGCAAGATAGAGAGAAGAATGAAAGTAGGGAGGTGAGAAGATAACATACATGTATACATGTAAGATACAACGGATCTAGGTGTATATACACATGCAGAGAGAGAGAGAGAGAGAGAGAGAGAGAGAGAATCCGAAGAAGGAAAGATATAAAGGATTGCAGAAAGGAGAGGAAGAAAGAGAATGAAGAGGCAATATCGTGTCCTCGAATGCATTACTTTCTCAGATTTGAGGGTAAATTACTCCATACATTGCATAAAAGCAAACATTACTCTATGCACGTGCAGTATGGCAGATGTTAGTAAGTACATGCATGTACCATCTCCACTGGTATAGCCAGTCTTGTTGAACAGGGCCGTGTGGGGTGGGGATGAACAGAGAATGAACTGCCACACGCGCACCAACACGCACCCCTCTTGGGTAGGTGGGGGTAGGGTTAGGATTGTTTCCCCATCGTGTCATTGCGTATGCTTGGGTGTGAATGCGAGTATGCGTTTATTTGATATGCACCACCACGCAGATCATTTTGGCAGCTTAAAAATTAAGAACTTGACCCCCAATATCGTGGATGATGCCTTTTCAACCTTTTCGGCGGGGAGGGGGGGGGGGGGGGGAGTTGGGCGGGGGGGGGGTTGGGCTTGGCCCTTAACCCATACCCTTCTCCGGCTTCGCCTATGTCTGTCTGATGATCTGAACATCATTGGCAAACACTGCACGTGTGCCATGCCCTATAATGTTCTCTCCCTCCATTTACTTTATCGATCTTTTATGAATTTATGGATATGGTGCAGAAGTTCTTTCACCTCAATTGTAGGGGCGCTGCTATAAGCGATGGGTGAAGATGGGATGTAGCCGCACCTCTGCACGATATAATTTTAAAATTTCTGCAGCATGGAGTCAGCCTACAAAAAAAAAAAAATGACTGTCATATTGATCTACTGACAATTTGAGGAATTACGATCAATGTAACCAATATTGCCCTTTGTGGCAACTTTGACAATCTGCTATGTTCTGTTTTTATGTCTTGTTGCGAAGTGGTGAGCCAACTCTCCTCAATTCTGCTTTTAACCTGTCCCTAACGTTATATTCAAAGTGGCGTAGCGATACCCCCGATCAAAACGGTCCGCCGACGCCTCCGTCTTAATACATCTCCTGTGCCTCGATGGCCCCCAGAGTCTGTTTGTCATTTCCATACAGGGCAGCCACTAGGTTTACTATAATTATGTACTAGATTCGCTGTTTTTTCACCTGGATAACGTCATGTAATGCCCTACAGGCTGCAGTGTTAGGCAAAGACATACCCAGGTTGGTTTTGCAAATGGCGGAATTCAGTCATAGATATGTTGATAATAACATCTTATATTTCAAAACCTTTACATTCCTCATGTTCCTGGCGGTTTATTTATCCTTTTGAACATCTTTATTCAACACAGATATCAAAATTCAACACTTTATCAATTCAAACCTCCACATTGTTACCGAATCCCTTTAAAGTACATGTGATTACAGAAAATGGAGATGTAGGGGCGGAGAAAATGATCTGCAATACTGTGATTAATTTTAACACGTTTAATTTCCGCTGGGAGTAAGGATGAAAAGTGAGGTGAGGGAAATGAGATTGAAGGATGACAGAAACACACCGGGAAAAAGGGTATCCTATCTCGTTTGAAGTAGTCTAGTTCTGGACCGTATTCATTTATCTCTCTCCACCTCTCTGTTACCCGTGCCCTCTGTGCGTCCGGCCAGCGTTCAGTGCGAAGGCCACTGATTCACTCTCCCCGCAAATGCACCTTCCTCGAGTGAGTGGACGTCACGCCATAAACGCTGATTCGCATAAATAGGAATTGGCTATGGTATATGATGTACATATTATGTGCATGCACGGGTTAGGAAAAAAAAATAACTACATACGTCCAGATCTAGACTACGTTTGAAGTCGAGAGGATTTAATCATGAGTATGACGAGGAAGAGGCTTTAAAAGAGGCAAGGTAGAGCCAGAGATCATAAGGATCATTTTGTAGAAATATCCATCTTCGATGATTCCAGACTGGCGCACCTTGGATTTCTGATTTGTGTTGATTGAAATTTTAAAGAATTTATTACGTGGCAGATAATCATGAACGTGAAGTGTACTATTCGTTTATGCATTAAGTTTAGTTTGTGTGTGTGGTGGTGGTGGGGGGGGGGGGTGTATTCGAATTCTGAAATATTAACTTTAATTCATGACAAAGAAATAAAAAGATAAGAACTTAAGAAGATATAAGGAAGAGACGAAATTAATTTGAAAGGAATTGTGAGATGTTATGGCGTTCAACCTGTATTCGTGCACTCATAAATTTATTATTTTAAAGCCAAATGAAGGGAATTCAATTTAAACACTCTCAAAACAGTTGGTATAATGGTTAAATATATGAACCTACCAACCTGCTAACAGCTGGTTTAAAAAAAAAATCCACAAATATTTGACTTGCAAGATTTGTTAACCAGCAGTTGGTAGGTTCATATTTTAACCAACCTATAAAAGATTTTTTATTCAACTGCTCTGAGAGTGCAGAAAGCCATCGAAATTAATTCATTTGATATTTTATTCCTTTATTTCTTCTGGTAAAAAAAAACAATCGCGCATCCATTTTAGTGAGGGGTCACTCTACGTCCCCATTTTTTTTGAAGGACCTGACAGAAGAAAGAAAGAGTTTTGTTGAGAGAACAGGGGTACCCTTCCGTATACGTCAAGCGTCAGTTGCTTACATGCACTGACATTGTTCCCACATCGCTGGCAGTATCATGATTGTGTGACCCGTATTCAGTTATATCATACAGTGCGATGGGGGGAAAACCGAACATAAACAATAGCCAGTCATTTACCAAAATAATAAAACTTGTTTAAATAAATTGGAATAGGAAATAAATGTTTGAATATTCGCACTGTTCCCAAAGGATATTTTGATTGTTGAACTCTTTGCAAAAACGCTATCGCTATCAATACTGGATGTCATCCCTTTCTCTCCCCACTCCCCCTCATTGACTGATTGTTTCAATAATATGTTACGAAAGTAAAGGTATAATACAATACAAAAATAATATACAAATACAAAACGTCAGCACGTTATGTTTTGAATATCATGCAGAGAAAATGACCTTTTGAGTCTTTTCCTCTCACTCTATCTTGCTCTAAAAGAAAAACACATCCGTCATTCTGTCCCATTTCTCCTTCGTTCTGATCCATATTTCCATTTTTCAAAAAGTTATGTTTATTTTTTTAAAGCATAACGGTGTCTGAGAGGCATCCTTCCGTAATTCCTGAAATTCCCAGACTAAAGATTCAGTAGAATAAATACAGATTTGCCCTCAGATATTTTGGTGAGCCTATTTTCATTGTTGACTGCAAAGACTTGCATAAAGTTAATGAGCAGACCGTGCATAGATCACGCGATGAGAAATGGACGGTTAAATCAATGAATAATAAAATGGATACTAGTATGTAGATTGAATAATGTAAAAGAGAGAAAGATAATGAAACCCCCCACCACGTACCCCCGTGAATAGTAAAAACGTAACGTATTTTGCATATCAATGATACTTGGGAGGCATTCGTGGTCTGTCGTATTCCTAATTAAATCAGCAAAGTATTAGAGTTGTATTCCAAGTTTTCTTAACTACATGTTATCGCAAAATAACCAAATACTTGTACTGGTTAATGTCAGTGATATTTTGTGTCTGAGACAATACTGAATACTGATCAATCAGGTAAAACGCTCTTCAAGGAAACTGATGATGGTTTGATCGTGATTGACGTCAATTATGTGTCCTTATCAAGTTTATTCCTCATACTGTAATGCATGGTTGATCATGCGTGAGAATAATTGCCGCTACCTAATAATTAGACATGATTTTAAATAATACAGAATAGGATTCCTGAAACTAGTTTTTCTACCTTACGAGGATGCAGTGAAGTCTGCATTGTTTAAATGCGGATAAAAGTGCTTCGATGGGACACTTTATGGACAACGAATGTTTTGCAACTTTTTTTCAGTCTGGCGTACAGACGCAGATTTAATAAAGCAACTGTAAGCCTCATGCTCCTTCTGTCTAGTTATGGTGCTTGGGCATGAGTGATGGGCACTCCAGGAACATCTCCAAAGGAGGTCGTCAAGTTGATTGCTCGTTCTACCCAGCCCTCCATCTTTCATGGCCCTCATGCTGTTGCTCTATTGTCTCTTTATTGGACATTTTGATGTGTCTATGGCTGTTCAAGGAATACAGATTCATCGGCATGGCTTCATAAAAGTCGGTTCTTAATTCGCTCTTTGAAGACCATTCTGTCTTCCATGCATGTTGTTTTTACGCATCACGCATGTTCTCCCGTTATTACACAGTTTACGCCGCAGTGGCTTTTCATGGAAGACGGATTCATATGTGATCTATGTGTAACACATTGTATACATGAATATGAAGATGAATAATAATCAGCAAGGAATACTTGGAAAGGGTATGGAGTACATGTAGCTACATGCCCCCTGTGATGCCTCCAGCAAGCAGACATAGCATTATCCGATAGAACGATGATGAATTCTTAAGCAGAGATGCATTGTATTATTATAGAAAGGTTTCAATTATAGTACTATCCTCGGTAGATATGAGACTATCAGTCATAACTTTGTCAGAATTCATAGGGTGTTTGCAAGTCAAAACTCGTTATTCACGCTTATTGTTACTATTCGTATTGTATTGAATCTTTGAGTGGTGTATGAGATGCATCGCCTTTTCATAAGGGATAGGGGCGTGCTCTTAAAAACCGAGGGCGAAAAAATAGACGGCTAACATGAGGTGCATCGCCCTTTTATAGGGGCGTAGTTAGAGATAGAGGAATACCGAAGGAAAGGAGGGAAGGAATGAGATACCACTCTGGGCAACTTCCTTTCGATTATATTTTAATCAACTTTTAACCAACTTGTAATGGCGCATCGCCACCGGCCGCTTAAACGAATATGAACTGCGAAGCCAGACTAGTACAGAACACTACCACTTGCTCGGGGGGTTTGTAAAAGTGGTATACGGCTACGATGACTTCTCAAGACGTTCATATCAGCGGAAGACCGCCCCCATTTTATGACCCTCTGATATTGTCGACTCTGGTCTGGCAGACTAAAAACCTAAACTAATAAAAACGGTCTGCGCTCCAGGCTAGTGCAGAGCCGTGCCACTTGTCAGACTGGTCAATAAAATTGGTATAGGGTTACTCTAACTTCATAAAACGTTCACATCAGCGTAAGATTACCCCGTCGTAGTAACCTCGTTGACACTTACGATATTGTAGGCTCTATTCAAGGATGCTGTAATCTCGCAAGACTACAAATGACTAACAACCTTCGGATTAAGTTCCAGACGAGTATAGGGCACATCCACTTCCCCGGCAGGTCACCGTACATGGTGGCTCAATTGATAGAGCGTCTGCATCATGGAAGGGAGGTTGTGGGTTCAATTCCCGGCCGAGTAATACCAAAGACTTACAAAAATGAGACCTTGTGCCTTCTAGCCAGGCGTTCGGCATATAAGAATGGAGAAGGGTAATAATGACAAATTATGTTATGCAGGTCCCACTGAAAGATTAGCTGATAGCCAAAATGGTAACCTCGGGTAAATAAGGCCATTATTATTATTATTATTATTATTATTATTATTATTATTATTATCATTATCATCATCATCATCATTATCATTATTATAAGTGGGATAGGGTTACCCTAACTTGGTAAAACGTTCACATCAGCGTAAGATTACCCCCTTCGATTACCCCCGTTGACACTAGCGATATTGCAGGCTCTAATCAAGGATGCTCTAATCTCGCAAGGCTACAGAATGACAAACAACCTTCTGATTAAATAAAGACGGTCTGCGTTCCAGACTAGTATAGGGCACATCCATCTCCGACAGGTCAGGTTGCCCTAATTTGGTAAGACGTTCACATAAGCGTAAGATTACCTTATTTTATGACCTTCCTCGACATGGGGACGCTTGACACCGACTAAGTGTGTGACCTAGAAAATGGCTTATTGGGGTCTGCTCAATTTCAGTCGGGGTTAGTCCGGTGCTGTCTTACCAAGAAGAAGAGACATGCAACACATTAATGATTCCGGGGAATCGTCTCCAATGTCTCCTCAAATAGAGTCGGTGTTGATCAGAAGTTGGTATAGTTTGTTTGATAGCAGTCACAGGAAATCCGTAGACTATGTAATTAGCAGAAAAAAGGTGCACTGGGATTCACACGTGAAAATGTTTCTCGGTCATCAGAAATAGGACGAAAAGGGGGAGAAAAAAATGGGCTCGCTAGAAGATTCCACTATTCTTCTAAACCCGAGTAAATTCCTTAAGATTAGATTCAAACATCTGAATGTGCCCTGACCACATTACCCGGGGGAATTTCCTGAAGTAGTCCGTTTACTTATACCGTGAACGTCTGTCTTCAAGCGCAATTTCTGAAATGACTCAAGATCATGAAGATAGCGGTTGAGAGGTTGAAATGAAAAAGCACTGTGGGTCTTTCCCTGTTGTTTGTGGGTTGGATCATGTTATAGTATATCCCTCCTTGAATTCTTAAGGGGTAAATCGTTCGAGATAAATGCCGAGGGACGTTACCTCGACCACCGTCCACACTGGTATATTGCCACGACCTTTGTCTCTAAATGACACTAAGACCACCTCATTCTCACTCGAAGTAAGTACCCGACGTACGAAGCGTCTGCCCAAGTGTCGGAATTAGGAAAAAAAAAAACATCGTCTTATCGCGTATTGTCTGAGGAGTCATATTACGGATTACTTCGTTTGGCAGCGGAGATTCACGCACGTAATAGTGAAATCAGTGATGCTTCATAGGCAAAGCGTAATCATGGTAATTCAGACCATTGTTTTAGAGTCTGTACATCAGTCAAAAAAAAAACGGAGTTATCCCTGATGCGGTTGTGCAGAGAGTGAATTCTCACTTCTGCCCATGCAGAGTGTTCGTTGACATGATTGATTTTGTCAGTAATTATTGGGAAACACTGACGTGAGTTTCATACGATGACCATGTCCAAGTGGAAAGTTCGCTTAACACAACTGATTCTAATTTAGATGGAGAGAGAGAGAGAGAGAGAGAGAGAAAGAGGGAGGGATAGCTGCTTATTATCACTTGTAGAGTATTTGTTGAAAAGACAATAAATACTACAGGCTGTTCTCTGCTGAGGAGTCCAATTATGATAAAGGAGGAGGCCCACTTTTGTTAAAAATGCATTCCACAATTTATATTTCATTCGATGCTATGGTTATGAAGTTATTTGTCTTTCTGTGCCTTTTAACTGTTTAAAGAAAAGAGATGAATAACCTGAAATAAAATAAAAATGAAAAGATACGAAATAGTAAGTACAGAGTAAACTGAAACGCTATTTCTGTATTCCCCCCCCCCCCTCGTTTAATTCAAACATTGATGCCTGATTTTAAAATGTAAAATATGAATAAAGCGGGCACCATGATTCTTCAATTTGCAATGTCTTCACCATGTGAGGAATTGGCTTATGACGCCGCATCTTCGTTCATTATGGGTTGATATTTGCCTTGCCCATGTCAACATGATTCATTTATTCTCCATTTTCCTGTCTAGTTTTGTTATTTTCATAACCCCCTTCTTGTTTTCCTCCAAATGTTCTGTGATGTAATGGTTCCCACGTCACAAACCCAAACGACGACCACCATTCTTCTCAATTGCCGTTTGCTTATGTAGTACGAGGGCTTCTCGTAAAACCATTGCCTTTTTGATGACGTCTATAAAACATGATATCATTATCATTAATCGGCTATTCGAGTAATCCCTCTCCATATACAGAAGTCATCTGTTTCGGTCAAGCCACAAAAGATGCGTAACCAAGATGCCGAAGAAGGTTTATATCCTCTCTTTTATTGATAATCCTTGAGCAGAATTAAAGTGGAAAAGGAGAATTGCGGAAATATAAATCGGACCTGGTTTCAACCCTTTTCGACGAAGGCGAAACGTTCAAACTGGAGCTATTTTGTCGCATAAAATTGCCCACCACATCAAAGGTACTCAAATTACAGGGGAACCTCGTTATAAAAAACCCCTCCGGACCAATGAAATAACGTCTTTATATCGAGACCTTGTTATAACGAGAGTTTCTCATAACAGGTTCTTTATAACGAGGTTCCACTGTAGTAGAGTATATCTGATGTGATTTCTGTGAAACACTTAGTAAAGTGAAATATTTGCAAGTCAATATGTGTTCATATCTTAGTAACACGCATGGGACATCAGGAGTGAGCAAAAACTAGGGACTTGTCAATGACTGCATTCCCATGATATTGGCTGTGTCGTTCAAGTCTGAAAAATTGGTCATACTAAACTTGCTAAACTTTGAGGCCCATTTGGATGATTGGTATTGGAGACACTCCTACGAGAGGGAATCTCATCCAGTCATTCTGCATAGTTTATAAAGGCGTACATTGGTCGTTAGGATCAGAAGAGGCACGGGAAGAAGAATTAAGTGATTATGCTTGCAGCATGTGGCCATTTTGGCAGGTTTTGTGTCTTCATTTGGGCTTTTTATTGCCTCGTTTTCCTTTTCTTGAGCCGTATCAATTCGTATTTCCGTCCTTTGTCAAACTTCTATTCTAATCTCATTTATTCAGCTCCTCCCCCGGTCATATTTCTATTGTTTATTTAATTTATTCAGCTCCCCTGGTCAACCCTTCGGTTTTCTTTACCGCTTTTTATGTTGTTTGAGTGTCTCATTCTTTAACTTAAATGGTCACTTTGTCTTCCCGTGCATCTTTTTCAGCTTTCCTCTAGTTCCTTTTGCTCCTTTTTCCCTCTAGCCCTTGTAAGGATGGTAAATTTTGCAAAACAGTTTTGTTGTTTTGACCAATCTGACTTTCGCTCTGATAGTTACAGTAGACAAGCGTGCGACGGATAACTATTAACCAATGGGGGAAAAATCGTAATGATTTTGCTTTGCTTAGTTTGATGAAGCAAAACTTTGATAAATGACTGTCGATTGGGATCCTCGTAAATTTGCATTCTTAGTCGTGATGTATCGGCAAATATAGGGCGAAATTCACAATAAATGGGGCGAAAAACCGCGTCTGATCAGTGTAATGGAGAAGCGGAGACAGGCACATCACTTTATGTCCCTGTGGTACGTAACCTGTGTTCGGATGAGACATGAGCCTCGTTCACATTGGTAAGATATTCGTATCAAGTGAACAAATAATGCAGAATCGTTGTATTTGAAATCTTTCTGCGGGTTTGTTGGGAAAGTGTGGGATTTGTTTTCGTAACAAGTGTTGAAGAAGCCTCATCAGTCATGTCGGTATCGCAACTAGTGTTCCGAAGTGTGACTAATATTAGCCCAGTACTGACGAGTACCCATCATCATACTCCTGGATCGAGAGGGACAAGTGTGGTTGAGTACCTTGCCCGTGTATGTACGCAGAAAGCAGAATCGAACCAAGGACCTATCGCATGCAAGAAAGGAGCTTTTAGCAATATACCATATTGCTTACTCATCGTTTCTTTTAGAGATTAAGTCGAGGTATGCGTTTGAATGCAACACTGTTTCGTGAATTCAACCACCATCTTTCCCTTCTTTGATGGAACAAATAGCGTGCTAGTGGAACATCCTTCTGGTGCCTAAGTTTGAATTGTTTTGTTTATGTGTGAACGGGGTCGGCCAAAACCTTACACTGTCCAGATCATCACGATCACGCCAGGGAAATGTTACTTTCCTTGATCATGCGATGGGAGCAACTCAGAAGGAAAAGCATCAAATCTCGAGTTTCAAGTGGTAAGCGAATCGAAGTAGTAATTGCAGGGAGTGGCAAGAAACGTGTCTCACCCGAACATTAGCTTTCGAACAAAAAGAATACCATTTGTGAAAAGAATATCGGCGGACTGATCACTGCATTTTCTCATTGCCATAAACTTTATACAGGGGCTGTCTGGTTGCAGGAGGAAATGGGATACGACGTTTCCCCTTCAATATTGGTATGTTCGATTTGCTTCTCTATATACCATATTTACCCTCTCTTCCATCGTGTCCATGTTCGCTCTTGAGTGCTTTCATCATAGATTTTGTTTTCTTTGTTTACCAAAATGGTTAACCTAATTTTGTACATTTGTTTTGGTGCTGTGATCTCTTTAATGTCTGGTACAGAGAACCGTCAATTGTAAGGGGCTGAGTTCTTATCCCTGCCAGAGTGCCTTGGTACACAGTCATTTGACAAGGCATTGGTGCAGATTTGCCACACCGAACACAATAGAAGTGACTGGATACATTTTGGTGATGGGTGTTGTAGCCGAATCCGGGGCAGTAATTTTCCAACTCTTTAGACTTCATTTCATGGTGTAATATGCCCTTTCCATGAACAGAATAGTATTATTGGAGGAGAAGCGATGACACACTGATTTCTTCTTTCTTAGCAGTCGGGTGCAATGATCAGCCAAGTGGAGGTGTCGTTGTCGAGTGGTTTAAGGCGCTTGACTGGAGATGCGAAAACCGGGGGTTCGATCCCCGGCACGGCACTTATGCCCTTGAGCACGGCATTTTATCTACATTGCCACTTTATCGTACACACATCAAAGCAATTATCGTGCTATAGGCATATTGAAAACAACGTGTGTATGTGTGTGTGCGTGTGTGTGTGTGTTTCTGAAAAAAAAGAAGATAATAATCAGCCAACAAACTAACCAAATTGTCAATGTAATTTTGTGACTTATGTTTATTTCTTCTTCACTTGGGATCGGGATAGTGTCTTTTCTTGCTGCCTTGTACTAGTATATCAACAGGCTTTCAATTGCATATATTCGTGTTTTCCTTTTCTCTTTTTAGTGCGCCTTCGAGAAGGCCCAGCCTGTCCGATGAAAATCCATTTCTGACATCGATAAGAAGCGAGGCCGAACTAAATTCTAAGGTAAAGAAAATGCTGTTAACAGCTTTTACATCAAACAAGAATGAACTCCTGTGTATTAAGAAGATCTGGACGGAAATTAGGAAGAGGGGTTTTGTGGAATACAGAAGGAGAAATAGAATGAGTGAGAATGGTCGTTAAGCGGAAATGAATAAATGACAGAGGATGGCCAAAGATAACCACCACGATTATCTCGGACTGATGATAAACAGGGATGATAAACCTTCACTTCATTATCAAATGAAAAGTTTAAGCAAAAAATCTTTATTGAAAAAAAAGGACCGAGCTGAGCGAATCACATATCCCATAGGTATTATTGAATGTTGTCAATAACTTTAAAGGCAACAAGGATGAACTCCATGGTATAGAGGGGATTCAATAAAAATTTGCAAATACCTTTTCCTTACAAACAAAACGAAACAAAACACCAACATGACCAAAGCACGCAAGTACCAACAGAAAAACAAGCAACAAGCAAGCACAAACATCAAAATTCATATGTAGAAAGCATGTGTCGTTTTCTCTCTCTGTCACTAATAACATGATAAATTTTTCCTATACCCACATAACCCACGGATATCGTAACCACGTCCATGGTCCGAACCGTCTTTGAATACCATGCATATGGATCCTTCGAATAGTCCAATGCGACCCATGATCTTCCAAGAACCGAGTCGTTTGGTAACAAACAAGGGTATTGGTGTAATCCTACCGTGTTTACCCCAACCTTCTTTTTATTATGATCCACATTTTTCGGGTGGAGAATCATGCTAGATATTCTATCCATTGCACACATCCATTAAATAGTCCGTGATGAATCAGAAGATATGTATTTAGGTCCTTTTAGGATGAAGTTGAACGATACTCATGTCTCTCTCTGCAAACATATAAATCGAATGCAGTATGACCCAATCACGGCTCCTCGATTTAGGTACCATCGATTACCATCCAGTTATGAAAAAAAAAACCTAGCCTTTATACCCGAGTCACATCCACTTCAAACCGACCGACCGGTTCTTAGCAATCTGTAGGGTGAATTTCTGGGCCTTGTTTCATAAAACTTGTTATCGATAACAAGTTGCAATAACTGTTATAAGGTACGGAAATCCTTGAATCTGATTGTCTGAGAGCAATTTGTCATGGAAATGTGGCAGGTGTTATTGATAACAAGTTTCATGATACGGGGCCCAGATCGATCTTTTGTCGATTTGGCAACGGTCTCGGTGGTGTGAATGGGGTATGGACAAGCGATAGAAGACTGTCTTTGTCAAAGACCACTCTAGTCGTTAGCTATCGGTGCTTATTTCCAGGAGTTTAAATCATCCTCCATCATGTTCCTCCGATTGGGATATAGGTAATGGAGTAAGACCATGAGCGGTCATTCAAGAGGGCAATTTTCCTCGTTTATTCCCTCCATCTAGCTAATTGACGGAACCGAGACCCAAATGCGGAGCATGCCCCTCTGCTCTTCACATTCATTAGCATGTACCTGAAGATGAAAACAAATAACAGAGGGAAGGAGTCGGGGAATAATGAAATTGGCTGGCTTACATCAGGGATTGTTTGTTGTAAGCTATTCCATGTGATTGTCATAAGTTATTCCTCGTGTTTCTCTAGGAAATGGCGCCTTTAAGCGTATAGATGTTACTTGCCATGGGGATTTGGACAAAGCGTGGCGGGGGATATTCGTTAAATTCTGATATATATATATATATATATAAAACAAAATCGAGACGAATATCATGCTTTGATCCAACTTAAGTTTATTAAAATTTCCACAAATTTTATATACATTTAAACAAAGTGAATAGTGTTCTGCTCGGAGTTGGTAAAATAAAAATACTCAAAATTCAATAAAAAAAAACTCCGTTGACAACGAATTTTCACGAATACATAAACATATACATGTAATTGTCTAAAAGCTCTCTTGTTACAACGTCAGATTTTAATTTATATCCTTAAAT
This sequence comes from Echinometra lucunter, assembly GCA_029962745.1. Classification (NCBI taxonomy): domain Eukaryota; kingdom Metazoa; phylum Echinodermata; class Echinoidea; order Camarodonta; family Echinometridae; genus Echinometra; species Echinometra lucunter. The sequence goes on from CM057162.1 coordinate 18,610,958, forward strand.
GCACCTATACTTGTTGTTCACATTACTCTGTTTACAAAATAAAACACAAGTGCTTGGTTTTCCATTACATTAATGACGCATATACGTGCAGAGTAAGGCATGCTCCGCCATGTGTTTCTTTTGTGTGCAGTTGGATGAAGTTCGGTTGGAGCCGAAACATTGATAAGTAAGATTGCGCTTCATCGCATTTACACCAGTCCGTTTCCGTGTGGATATTGGATCTGTCAAAGAGCATGACACGTGCTACTTGTCCTTACAATGACGATGCCTAATCCGTGACCTAATTGGATGAATATATTGTCCATAGATCAACCTTCTCCGCAGCCACAGTGAATTGAGAGCGTCCCACATTTACATTGTAAATCAGTGCTAAATATGGAGCAATCCAGTTCGTCTGAGTCGAGCATCTTTTGGTGAAACGAAATGAGAATGTACTAACCCAGATTCATCTGGCAGACTTTCCGTGGAAACCTCGTTACGAAATCTGACACTGTCATAAGTCAACGTGCCAATATCACCGCGTATAATTATTAAACACCTGTTGCATGCAGATATCTTACATACACGATGATTTTAATTATAGAAATTTATTTTTTCCTCTTACCAATGTACTTGTATGTTTAGCATCCCTTGAATTCTAAATGGAACAATCCGCGTTACTCTGAAGATTATATTGTTCCCCAAAAGAATACTCTTTTTCTATTCGAATATTAAATTTTGTTTAGTCTACGCATAGTCATATGCATTACAGCACCGAACGTGGCATACTTCACCGTGTTCTATCAACCATACCAGTATTACCAACATAAACATGTCAAACTAACTTAATCCTCCCTTTCTACTTGAACGCATTCGACTTTATTACAGTTATTATAAGAATTGCTTTAGTTTTCATATTTCCCTGGGGAGTTATGTTCTGTTATTCGACTGTCTTTCAACCAGCAGTGCGATTTTGTTTTTATCTAGGCCGTACAGAATATATATATACTGAGCAATCTGGGAAGTTATATCATTTTACAAATTAGTTTCCGCGGAAAATCATTACTCTCTGAGATTTCACACTTATAACTTTTGAGGAAACCCATCTTCAGCAGATGCTTAAAGCTCGAAGCTGTAAGGAGATCAATCTACGAGATTTGCTTTTCCGAAGCCCATCCCACTTGCTACAAACATGACAAAGTGTTCTATTTTTTTTTTATCAAAGATTGTTGAAAAGAAGTTCGAGTTTTGTCAAGGTAAAAAATGATTTGAAAGCATTGTTATTCTTTTTAGTTTGGAAGAATATCATATTTGTCCCGAGAGGGATTACTGTTCGAATGTCCCTATTTGACATGTTTCAAATGTAGACTCCCGACGATTCTTTTTTTTTCCACGCTACATGCGGATGTAATCATATACCCATGTTTTCGTACTGTATTTCACACTATAATGGTTTATTGTAATTTTGACCGGTTCCCAAACCTCTCTAAAAGTTTTCAGCTAATTCAATTATCGTATCATGCAAATTAATCATTTTGTTAACTCCAAAAAAGTTTCTTTCGGAATCCAGTTTCATGTGCAGTGTCGGACTCTCCTTGCAAAAGGTATCGGGCGAAGAGTGAGGTGGGATGGAGTACGTAGTACGCTTTATAAAAAAATCCTCGCTTTTTGGAAGCGGCCTACCGCTTTATAATTGATCAAGCCTTGACTGGCTATAAAGTGCCATAATGCCATTGCATTTGAAATTGTATACCATTAATTCCAGCTAATTTGAAGCTCGTAGAAAAAAAAACACATATTATAGCAGTGTGTCCCGCTTATTTTGTTGATGAATATTAAGGAAGCGTTCTATTCACCGTTAGTTAATTTTTGGCACTATCCTGATAATGGATGCCGGTAAATCTTGATTCGTGTCACATTTGACAAATCTTTTTTACCGGAAGGAAGTATTCATTTCATTTCCCAAACCGAAAAGCGAAAATAATCGCGGATTCCCCAATGAATTCTGCGTTTATTCCGACTAACACTGAAGAAGGGGTATTGATAACCTGACTGGAGAGTCAAAGTGTATAAATGGTGAAATATTCACTGTGAAATGGGTTATGATGAATGTCAGCCGCAGACTTTGCTACGACATCGACAACAAAAATTACATTACCAAGTTTCATGAAGTGTCTTGTCAAAGTTTTTTACTGACAAATTTGCTCTCAGCCAATCGGATGCAAGGATTTCAGTAGCTTATAATTGTCAGTAAAAATCACTGACAACACACTTCATGAAACGCTCCCCTGTTGTCATGACCAAGGTAAGCATTGGTTAAAGCAGATATAAAGCATTCATCGCACTGACTCCCCTCCATTTCTCAGTATCTGACTATGTTTTAATGTCTTTATACAACTGCATTAATTCGACGGAATATTACCAGGCCCTACTCAATTTCTTTTTAAGAACATGTAGAAGGAGCACTATATTGTCAGCTGGGTCCCGGAAGTTTGTTTGATAATGAGGAGGGAAGTGTTCAATGCTATATCACCTAAGGAACGTTTGGTTTCGGAATCGGACTGTGATAAATCTTGATTACTTTTTTAATAACAATTTGACATACCCTGTCTGGAAAAAGGGAGTTTTCATGCCATGTTCTAATCCGAAAAAACGGAAAATAACGGCAAATTCCCTAAAGATTTTAGCAATTACTTTCATCTTAATGGGAGTGATGCGCGCATCGAACAGCAGAATCGGCGGCTGCAGGCATGGCAAGAATGATGTAAATATAACGTAGTGCGATAAGCAATGGATATCTGACGTCGTTTGTACTAAAAACGTGGTCATGATTTATTGGAAATTTATTTTATTATGCGTTTCTATTGATTTTTATTGATTTAATTCATTTAATATATATTTATATATATCTGTGTGTGCATGTGTGTATGCGTCTAAGACTAAATTGCAGTTAACAAAAATTAAGGACAGGAAGAGAAAAAAAGAAGGGTAAAATTGGTTGAAACATTTCTTTATGAGTAGATCAGTTTGATTAAAAAATCATAAAGAGCATTCGTCCTTCTTAAATTCTGTTTATGGAATGTAGACCAGACCTAGTTAAATCCAGAACAACCGTACTTGACCTGTCTCGGACATAATGAACAGATGAAAGACATCAGATTTTTCTCCGACTATAGCCTTGTTTAAAACTCAACAAAAAATTTGATACATTCAGAAAACTAGATTTAATGAAAATGATGCAAAGTACCAAGATAATATCGACATTCTCCGTTAACCATTCGGTTCCTGTTTTCCGAGGAAATGTTACACCGTCTGCATTTCGTTAAAGTGTCGGCCCGAGTGGCGTCAAGGAATATGGGTTACTTTCATGATCAGTAAAAATGGGGGAAATATGAGAAGTTGATGAAAGGCAAGAAGGATCGACACTATCCAGCTGAGAGATATAAGAATGGCAATTCCCGAATGTGACGAGAGGAAAAAAAATGAATCAATGACCGTTTACGAAAGACATTATAACCATCAGACCTTTTGGTGAAATACCCATGATTCCAGGGAGAGGGTTGCTTTTTTAGCATTTTTTGTTTTTGTTGTTGATGAAATTCTTTTAAGAACATTTGTTTAAGGGAAGGGACTTCATCGGTGTTTATTTCACAGAACTAAACAGAGAGAGGGAGAAGGGAAGGAAAGTGTAGTGATTCAAAAAGGTGGGATTAATTCTTCATACCCTATACTTTATAGGTCGACCTATTATGATCTTTGACATGGGATAAAACACTCGCCACCTACGATCCACAGTCATGAGAAAGCGTCACTGCCTCCATTGGCTGTCTAAGTAAGATGTGAAATCCCGAGGTTTTCGTCCTTGTACTGCACAGGCTTTTAAAACTTCCATTCTGAATTATCTTAAACTTCCTCCACGACAAATCTGTGATCTTCAGCAGCAAAATTTGGATGCTGTCTCCCCCTCTCCCCCTGTCTCTCTCTCTCTCTCTCTCTGTGAATATCCTCAACACTTTTCGTCCTTGTACTGTACAGGCTTTTAAAACTTCCAGTCTGAATTATCTTAAACTTCCTCCACGACAAGTCTGATCTTCAGCAGCAAAATATGGATGCTGTCTCCCCCTCTCCCACTGTCTCTCTCTCTCTCTCTCTCTCGCTTTGTGCCTCTTCCTCCACCATGTCTACCTTTACCGTATCTTCCATGTAGGGGTGTCTTCCACTTCTCTCTTCAGCTTGTTCTCGCTGTCTCCGTTTACCATGGTTTACACTCTCCTTTTCTTCCAGCCTCATTGTGGTGGACAGTCACATGTGTGCTACCTCTCTTCCGCTGTTCTTCCAACTCTTTTACTTCTCGTCGTACCTTACTCTGTTACAAATTATGATGGGACAATGGACGATTAGTCGAAGTAATCTAGACACCGACCTACGCAATGTTCAAGAGTAAAGGAAGAACTGCTAAGCGATCCCTTCCACGCGCAGCCTTCCCGTCCCATCTATGTTTTTCCTGTCTTTTTTTACCCTTCTCGCCTATCCATCCATGCCCTTTTCAATCTCCTTTGATATTAAGAATGGCGATCATGTTTGCTTGCCATGACTAGCTAATCATGTTTCTGTTTTAGTCGGCAGTATAGCCACTGGCTACAAATTGATTTGATGTTGAGAGAGAGACGAGTGGGCGCGAAAGGGCAGTGCTAAGTGGAAGCGACGCAAATTACATAGCGTAATGGGTTTTCTCGACATTATCGGAGCAGGGTGCATGATCTTGATGTTGTAGGGTTCGTCTACAAGCCAGAGGATGAACCACAAAGGCTGCAGGTCCGAACTCGTAACCGATCATCAGAAGAATGGACTTGAGATTCTTAATTCTGAGACTCTTTGAGGTTCGTATTTCCGGCAAAGAAACGGTGCACTCTGGTTGCCTATCTACCCGTCTTGGCAATCCTGGACCAGCCCTTACTGTTCTGCCTTGAACGATAGGAAAAGAGACAGTAGGCATGGTGAAGTATATCCATTTGAATTTAGAGAAAAGGGGATAGAGGGAGGGAGAAAGCAGTTAGGAGGGTAGATATTAAGAAAGAGAGGAGGAAGGGAGGAGGGAATATCGGGGAAGGAGGTGAAGGAGGGACCCTATATTGCACACTCCTGCCCGAAGGGTCGGAACAGGACGTGTTTCAGGAGAATAAATACTATACCCTGGAGGCCTACCTATCCTTTTAGCAGTCCCGGTGTTCTGCCTGGTAAGAGGAATGAATGCGAGGTATATGGCATTCTAAATTTCGGAGAAACAGAGCAGAGAGAGGGGGTAGATATGGGGGTATAACGGGTATGACGACGGTTAGCATGGTTAGGGGAAAAGGAATAGTGAGTAGACAAATGGGGAGAATTTTCGTTTAGAAATAGTCTCATACCTTCTACATTCATGACAGTACAACTGTAATGCTTTTGTTCTTTTTTGGTTTTTGTTTTTTTATCATTTTTGTTTTTGCTTTTTTGGGGGGGAGGGGGGGGGGCAATGGTTGGCTCTTAATAGGAGTTTGGAATATAAATCAATACTTACAAATTAAACTGCTATGTATTTTCGACGCCTATTTCCGCAAAGATTTTGTCGAAACCACACGTGAACAGGCATTTTTCCCCTTGCATGAGAGATATTAGCTAGGGACGATAAAATCAAATTTCTGCATTTAAGGTTTTATTGATTGATGCGTTACCATTGCCGCTACTCTTTGGGGACAGCCTCTTTCACAGGACAGTGCACTTGACCTAGGAAGATCTCTGTGGATATCCTCAACACTTCCCAAATAAACGGTTCCAGTGAACCTAGAGATTCCCACTTCTGCTTCTTGTTTGCAGTTTTTATGCCTCCGCCCACCGTAGGTGGCTGCCGGAGGCATTATGTTTTCGGGTCGTCCGTCCGTCCGTCCCGTTTTCGTTCTCGCGATAACTTAAGAACCGTTTGACGGATCAACTTCAAACTTGGCTCGTGTATGCATATGGGAGGGACAATGATCTGATTAGATTTTGGAGTCTCAAGGTCAAAGGTCAAGGTCATAAAGGTAATAATACGCATAAAAATGGTTCGTTCTCGGGATAACTTAACCATTTGACAGATTGGCTTCAAACTTGGCTCATGTATGCACATGGAAAGGACAATGATCTGATTAGATTTGGGGGTCACAAAGTCAAAGGTCATAGAGGTCATTATGTACATAGAAATGGATCGTTTTCACCATAACTCAACAGCCATTTGACCGATCAACCTCAAACTTGGCACATGTATGCATATGGGAGAGACAATGATCTGATTAGATTTTGGGGTCTCAAGGTCAAGGGTCAAAGGTCATAGAGGTCATTATGTACATAGAAATGGTTCGTTCTCGCGATAACTCAGCCACCATTTGACGGAGCAGCTTCATACTTGGCACATATGCATATGGGAGGGACAATGATGTGATTAAATTTTTAGGTCTCAGGTTAAAGGTCAAAGGTCATAGAGGTCATTATATACATGAAAATTGCTTGTTCTTGCGATAACTTAACAACTCTGTGACGATTCATCTCCCAACTTGGCTCATGTATGCATATGGAAGTCTCATAATTGTCTCATTAGATTTGGGAGTCACAAGGTCAAAGATGTCATTTTATACATGAAAAAAAAAATCAACATAAATGTGCCATATATTTCTGATCTGGCCATTGCGGAGGCATAAATTTCGAGCGCGAGCGGTCGAGGATTCATCTAGTTCTTCAATCTTGTTGCTTATTGATTTTATGGTGACTGAATCATTGAAATGATAAAAGAAACTTTTGAACGAGAATGCCGCCTAAGAATAAAGTTGTATAGTAGTGGCTGACGTTACTAGACGATGATTTTGTTCAATTATTCTGGCGTAAACTTTGTGGCCAACTTGAACTAGCATACGAGACCTTTGTCTCCGAAACCTCTTATCAGAACGAAGGCCAACGAAACGTTTTTCATTTATTTTTTTTTTAGAAACAAATTTACATGAATTATATAGCATTGGAATCATTAACGGAAACTCGAAAATTACAAGGAGAAGGTTACAAATTGAAAATACGACATATCAAGAAGTTATAACTCCTTGGACGTATCATTGTTTCCTCAACGAGCCTGCGACAATATATGGGAGAGTGTTAGAACCCAAGTCACCTGGTCACACCATCGAAACCAACGCCCGACAAAGAACCGATCGAACGAACGATAACATATTCATATGAATGGCCATGAATCGGTCGATTTGCATTCGATCTGAAGTCGATCATGTCGATTGGGAGGTGTTACTTGGGTCTTGTACCTGCGGGAGATGGAACTGGATTTTCATGTCAATGATTCGGAAGCCTTCCATCATGAATGTCCATGTTGTTTATCTGGACACGCTAATTGCCTGCGCAGCCGACTAAATTAAAGCCTTGTGGAAGGCGGGGGGGGGGGGGGGGGTGGGGAGGGTATTTCCAACATAGAAATGATTGGAGTCCTATCAAATTGTGATTTTGTCTCCATGAACTTGAGCACGTTGGGTATCCTATGTCTTTGTCATATATGCGCCAAATCTGTTTCACGGGTGCTTGTTCGTTTGTTTTGATTCTTGTCGGTGACTGCTCGGTGGTAATTTTGAGGACGATTTTCCCGTATTTATTTGCGCTCGTGTGATTTATGCGAAATGATCAAAGGTTTGTATGTAAATATTTAAAGACGCCTTCATTTTGACTTAAAGATTATTAGACTGTCTTTATATGAGGTTTATAAAACTGAATCACCTCATATACATAAATAACAACATAAGGGTAGTCATGGTAGTGTTTGAAGCTTTGGGAGTAGATGGCAGTGATTTATAGAGAGAAGGAACAGCTAAACAGACACTGCAGGAAAACCCAGAATCATATCGAGTTATTGAGACACAATATAATCCTTGAAACAAAGAAGTGGAGTTGTACTTTAGCATGTCAAAGGAGCCATATGAAGGGACCACTCTTTCCTTCTTAATCGCTGAATCGTGTCTGCAATCCACTCCACATGTGAATGACATTTTCGATAGTGGGTTTAAAAGTGCAAGATGTTATAGAAGAAGCGAGAAAGAGAAAGAGATAAAGAAAGAGAAGGAACACTAAAACAACCTATGAGAGTTATTGAAACGGGATGCAGACAAACACAAACAGAAGTGAACACGCCCCCCCCCCCCCCGGGGGGGGGGGGGGGAGGCAAGAAGTCGGCGATGTTCACTGTCTTTATGTAATTACTTTTCTACAAGTCTCGAGATCCAGTAGAAGAAAAATCAGTTTACTTAACCATTGAAGACAACGACAGCTATCTTGGTGGTTAACATGGTTAAAGAATAACATAACTTCGGGAATTTATCGAGAAAGTGTTAACAGAACAGAACACTGGCCAAGGGAAACCCAAGACAAAGTGGTGTGAAGTTGGTAAGCAAAATCCTTCGAACGCTATTGCTTCTTTGGTTAGTGATCAAATGATGGATGCATTATTTCATGGTTGATAACAAAATGTTGTTGTTGTTATGGCTTAGTTTTGACGTCCATTGTCCAGTGACTCTACACCATGTACTCATCTGCCAATTCACTGGGACTACCCATCAACCCTTTTCGGTCTTTCCATCAGTGATGCCCTCTACCTCTCTTGGTGTTCGATTCTGAAATTTACTTAAACAATAGACGTAGAAGCTATTCAAGAGGTAATACAGTCTTTGTGGATGATTTATGAGGTGCTGTTTAGAAGTGTTTTGTTAGGAGCTAAGTGTTTTTTTTTCTCTAGAAGTCCATTTACACGTGTAGGAGAAGAGTGCAGGTCATCTGCATAAATTATATTTGCAGCCTACTGACTGACCGATAAAATCATGTCCTTCTGCAATATTCTGTAACTATTGAAAAAAGATCACAGCAAAATACAAAACTGTCCAAGTTCACCGATTAGATGGTCACCGACTTTCTCGTGGTTCTGCTCGACTTACTCATCATGCTCATGAGCATGCTTTTTTTTAAAAGCGAGTGCTCCCCTTACAAACATGTGAAAAGAAGAGAAAAGAAGAAAATTCCAAAATATCCTTTTACTACTGAAGATGTATTAATAATACAAACCTAACATCGAAGGCAAATTAGGTGAATACATGTATTACGCGATTATGAGTAATGTTTGATTAATTTCTTAACAACGATATAGCATATTCAGCATGTTTGAATTGGGGCAGCCAATGCGAGTGCATGTCTTGTACACCCTAGTTTCTTTGTCATTTTTGTATTTTTCGTGGATACTGTTTACAGTTTTCTCACCTTACGAATTCACGTGGACACGCAATCGCAACTTATTGATGCATTATCGTTTTGCTGAAATTTCCCGGAACTGTTATACCTTGTAAAAAAAAAAGTATTTGTATTTTAGCTTTAGCACGTTATGACCAGGAGAGCACAATAAATAGCGAGTGTTTATTTTCTCTTTTCCATTTTTAGACCAGTGATGATTGACTACATCAGTTGCGTGGGAGGGACATTCAGTTTACCGAAAACACAAAGTTTAACGATCTGCATATGTCACAGCAGTAATGAACTTGCCAAATCGCTGAATTCCGTGGTCCAAATATACCAGCTGGATAAGCGCGTGTGGTTTTTTTTATGTAATTCTTTGTCGGTCGGTTGCCCGTAGGTTGTGCAATTTTTGGTTGTGATTCATTCAGGTAAGATGTACGTACGGGATTTATTGAAAAAAATGTTTTGACATGTGTCTTTGCATAATAGCCTCATTTCGACAGATTTACGTTCATTCGGCGAAAGGAAGGAGGATGAGGCTTGGCAATAGAGCGACGTATGGGATGGCAGTGGAGGTGTGCAAAAAAAAAAAGAAAAAAAAAAAGAAAAGAACAAGTGACAATATGGATATTGATGAAGTACACAGTAATATCTGACAGTTTCCCATATGGCAGAAGACGTAATGAACCTTTATGGTTTGCTTTGGAAAGAAAAACCTGCATGGGATTTCATATGGGATTCGGGTGGTCCCGACATGGATTCATCGGTAATGTGAGATCAGTAGTCAACAGACTAATGACTTGTTAAAGGACTATAGTGCCGCGCCATGTTTGAACCCTTTCCCCAATTTTTGCATCACCAAGGCAAATCTTTAAACCACTAAATATGACACCTCTGCTGTGGGATTCCAACATAACAAATATGTCATTTTGTCATATATCTATATCTATATCTATATATATAGAGAGAGAGAGAGAGACACACACACACACACAAATGTCAAAGGTCATAGAGGTCATTATGTACATAGAAATGGTCCGTTCTCGCGATAACTACACAACCAACTTCAAACCTGGCTTATGTATGTATTTGGGAGGGACAATGATCCGATTAGATTTTGCGGTCTATAAAGGAAAAAGGTCATAGGTCATAGAGGTCATTATATACATGAAACTTGCTTGTTTTTGTTATGTATCAACAACTCAGTGACAGTTTCAGCTTCAAACTTGGCTCATGTATGCATATGGAAAGGGCAATGGTGTCATTAGATTTGGGGTCACAAGGTCAAAGGTCAAAGTCAAAGATGTCATTGTATAAATGAAAATAAATCAAAATGAATATTCCATATATTTCTGATCTGGCAATGGCGGAGGCATAAATTTCGAACCCGCACGTTCAAGGATTCATCTAGCTTTTTTTTTTCTGCTCCTGCAGAAATCGAGCTCTATCATCATAGCAGTTTAAAGGATATTCAGCCCAGTTTGTAACTTGAAAGTACATGTATACAATACCACGCAAGTCAACGAAAAGTAATTGAAAATACTCAAACCTCAGAAGCGAAGTAAATCATTGAAAAAGAAACCAAACGCAACATCTACATCCTGCTATTAATCAAAAGCACAGATTAGCTCCTTTGGGGCTCTTCAAAGCATCACATTATCACTTCAAGGTATACCATGATCGATGCACAGCCAAGCGAAAAAAAATATTTGAAACAAATAACAAAATCTTGAAATGGAGGGATGATAAAGTCATTAGAAACTGAAATCTAGCTAGTGGTCACGAAAAGGGATATGCACGCTTGGGACCAGTTGAAGTGGTTGGCTCTATTTATGGCAGTGGCATAATTCGGAGAAAATATGATTAATTTTGCACCTCTTGCAACCAAAGGGATGGTTTGTTAAACATATTTGATACTCTAATTGAATTTATTTTGACCAATTTGTAGTAATATTTTGGAGGTGGAAAATATTGGGGGCAATAACTTCGCCGAAGCACGCTAATATGCGGTTCGATTCCGACGATATCCCAGAAACCATTGGCCTTAAGAAACTCCTATGAGGAACGCGCTTCGGGTATGTATGAAATGGAAAAAAAAATGTGAAAACTTTTTTCATAATCTTTTAAGGGAAATTTTTCCTCATGGAGTATGTATGAAATAAAAAGAAAGAACTGTGAAGAACTTTGTTTCCATAATTTTTTAGGGAATCTATTCCACGTAAGATTTAAGGAGTTGGATAGAATTTTTCATCATTATTATGTGGTACGAGATCATAATTACTATACCAACTACTGTTCGACTCTCAACCGGGACAACTTCTTTTGTAATGTTTTAATGACGTTCTAGTACTTCCAGCAACCAAGCAATTTCTTATGTTGGTATTTCCCTAAACCTCACCATAATTATACGGCTACACTCTCAAAGCACTTGAGGTTAAAAATCGTTATTTAGGTTGAACTTTGATCCTACCAACAGTTAGGTTTAAAAACATTCCCCTATGTTTTACATACAGCGACACTTTCAAAACACTTGAGGTTAGAAATCGTTATTTAGGTTGAACTTTTACTGCTTTCACACCAAGGTACGGTCGCTGCGACCGGTCGCTGCGAGCGGTCGCTGCGACCGATGAAATCATAATGTGAAAGCATTTCATCGGTCGCTGCGACCGATCGTTTTGGTCAAAAACGATCGGTCGCTGAGTACGGTCGGTGAGGTACTTCAGCGACCGATCGCGACCGATGCAAGCTAGATGTGAAAGCACATCGTACTCAGCGACCGATCGAAATGCAATGACCCCCCATACATGCCTACGCACTATCTCTACTTCCGCTTCCGGCTAGGTCAGCTATACAGCGACCGATCGCTCAGGGCCTGACCAAATTTTGACAGAGGTGTGAAAGCACGTCCGATCGGTCGCTGGGTACGGTCGCAGCGACCGGTCGCAGCGACCGTACCTTGATGTGAAAGCAGTATTTGATTCTACCAACAGTTAGTTTAAAAAAAACATTCCCATATGTTTTACATAGAGCATTTACAAAAATAACAGTTGGTGCGTTCATACTTTAACCAACCTATTCATTTCAACCAACCGTTTTCAGAGAGTGTAGGCCAGATTTTAAACGATGTTTCTTTTATACAGAATTTGCAAACCATTTTAAACAACCTAATGATTTTTAAACGAGTGTTTGGAGAATTTGCACCAGATTCTATATACCACATGATAATTTCTTCCTGCTTGGAGTCAATTCTATCTTTAACGCTGAATGTCTCCGTTACAACCCGGAAGGCGTGGAAACAATAATAATCGAAGTGCACATGACACACGGTTTTAATGGATCGGCTGGTAACATTGACATTTGCTAGGATAATGATCTCCGAATCATAAACGATGTTCTTCGCCATTTATATCTGCAGCTACTGCAGCTTGACCTTTTCACGGGGGAAAGGGTTTAGAAACTCAGATTGATAATCATTGTTTCACATAAACACTGAAATGTGTGATGGATTTCTAGGCGCATTGTAAGAACATTGTCGCAAACATTTGTAAACATTTCTCTTTGTTTTCGTAAGTGTTTTGCTAAATCATCCAGAGATCAGATGTAATCTTTCAAAAGGATGTTAACATCATCCTCGTCATGATGAAGATGATGATAATGATGATGATCATTATTATCATTATCATCATCATTATTATTATTATTATTATTATTATTATTATTATTATTATTATTATTATTTTAGCATCGTCAAAGTGTGATATTTTTTTCCTTAATATGCTGAGGTAAAGTTTTTACCAGATGGCTCGTTTGTTTGTTTGTTGTTTGTTTTTCAAAATGTGGAAGGTACAGCGCTATTAACCATTGGGCTGTCATACAGGCACCTATGCAGGAGTATAACCAAGAGTCTAGCTAGTGCACTCCTGGAATACCGAATACCGACCCGGTAGTTATAGGAATATAGGCCTACATTGAAATTATAATGTTCTTAGACTGTTAAAAATGCGATTCCCGAAGAGTAAGACGGTGAACTCTCGTCATTTGAATAGAATGAAATCTCTTTTTTTTTTCCAAACAAGAATAGTAGTGTCACATACTTCTTTCCCCCTCGGGAAGTGATACATGAGACTATACGCCCACTTGGCTCTTTGATCCTATATTTGTTCCATATTCCATTTCAGATCAGCTAAGAGCTAAATCTTTTGTGTCTGTTAGTGTCACTGTCATAAACAAGGGAAGACGAAAAGATTTTTTTAAACTTACCTATCAACTGTTTGTCAACAGCAGACCCTTGGTAACCCACTTTCAGTTGAAAGGATATTCGCCACATATATAACGAATAGTAAAATTGAAAACAAAAATAATAATGAGGTGGACGTAGGTGTCTTCATGTGCATGTTGGGGTGGTTAGATTTCGTGCATATATTGGATAAGCATAAAGGCAAAAACATCTGTGTGGGTCTGCGTGTGTGTGTGCACTTGTATAGCTTTGCAAGCGAGGACAGTGAACAAAGAAAATTCCTGAGAACAATAGTCCTCGGTTGGTAAACAATAGTCCTCAGTTGTCAAACAAAGGATTTGGGTTTATTCCGTCAGCCTTGAGAGGACAGGGGACAATAGAAGTCCAATTGTTGTGCTCGGTAGTATAGTGATGTACAGCTGTGTGTGTGTGTGTGTGTGTGTGTGGGTATGTGTATGTGTATAGGCCCTATATATATATATATATATATATATATATATATATATACAGTGTGTCCCAGAAAAAAAACAGAACCCTAAAACAAAGGCTTATTGTGCGGAAGCAATGGGGCGTGTGATTGACAAAACGTGTTCAAAATAAACCCTGACTTATGCTCTTTCATATGATACATTAAACAAAATTATTTAGTCATGCATCTCCGAGTACCATGACTTTGAAAATTTAGTGTCAGAATCCATTTGCTACACTTTTGGCAGGGTTTGTGGAAAAAAATCTTTCACAAATGACCAACTGACCGACTTAAAAATTTTTCGGTTGGTCAGTAGGTCTCAATGAATTTGGTAATGATAAAAACTCTCTGTCCAGGGGTTAGCTGAACCATATTCTATAAGTTTGGTAAAGTAGGGATGTTTCATTCACCGATCCATTTGCTTGATTCATTCATCACCCAAGCACTCCCCATTTTACCACAGAAGAGGACAATGGACATTCATTTCAATAGACCTGTTCACTAACATCATTCAATGAGTTGTCGCTATGTCGGGCAAACCTCAAGCAAGTTTCTTTGTTGTCAAGAGCAACCTAACCTTAGTTTGTTCAAAAGGTGTGCATAAAAATCATACACCCAGTGATTCGGTACAATGAGGTTTTGTTTTAGGTTTCTGTTTATTCTAAGACTAAGATGTATCCGTCTCTTTCTTTTCCTGATGTGCTCACTGTCAAGCCAACAAGTGTAGCAAATGGTTTTTGGCATTAAATTTTCAAAGTCATGGTACTCGGAGATGAATTAATGAATAAGTTTGGTTAATGTGTCGTCTGAAAGAGCATAAGTCAAAGTTTATTTTGAACATGTTTTTTTTTTCAATCATATGCCCCTCTGCTTCAGCACAATAAGCCTTTGTTTTAGGGTTCTGTGTTTGTCTGGGACGCACTATATATATATTTTTATGGCATTCTACGACCACATCTGATTCTTGTATTATCTACATGCCAAGCAGACTAATTTTCAATTCTATATAATATGATATCTGTGAAGGTCTTTTATAAGCAGATGATGAACAAGGCATATTATACGTGACCAAAGCTTCATGATAGAATTCAAACATGTGAAATAACTCGTGTTTCACAAATCGGCATAACAAGATGGATAAAAGCATGAAAGCCTGGCAGACTTATTTAATATATGAAAATATCAAGGCAGTCATGTTTTGAAGGATGACATTACTGAACACATGCGAATCTTCTTAAATTGTCAAATTTGTAATACTACTATGATGCATTTGGCGACACTCTCCCGTTTATTATAAACCCAAATATCATACATTTTCATTTAGTTTGTACCTCGAGGCTCTTCTAAAGATATCGTATGGATATGATGCATGCTCTGCAGTAAAGGTTAAAGCCAGAGCGAACTGGCACCCTTTAATGGGATTTTGAAACGGCGCCCTCTCAGTCCTAAACTGATTTTGTCCCCTTTTTGCTCCCAGCATGCTCTATTCTGATCAATGAGAGCTTTGTTTTTTTTTTTTAGTAACATCTGTTAAAATGTATTTGTATTCATACTAAGGAAATTCTCGAGAAGCCAAAAAGAATATAATGTTTCTAAGAGTCTCTGGTTTTGAGTAGCTGTAAGTTGGCGCTGTTGTAAATACATCATAATAAGGGTCAGTTCACTGTTGCTTTAAAACGTTCTCTGCCGTATAATCATGATAGTTTTGAATTAATTCGTTTTCTATATTTTCTGGGAGTGAATATTTATAGAGTTTTCCAAAATCCCTCATGATGATAATACGGATTTGCTCATTAGAAATTCCCGTGGTCTCCGATTTAAAAAAAAAAATCACAAGCTTAAGAAAAATTGAATGTACATGTTTGTAAATCTATGAATCGATGGGAGACGAACAAAAAACAAAGAAACAAACAAAAAAAACAAAAAAAAACACTGCTGCCATGATTACCACCACCATGGTTCCACCACTTTGTGCAACTGAGGGTCGTTCCAAAAGATTTTCTTCTCATTCCGATTGATAGGATCTCGTCCATTGATCGAATATTCGTGTTTAAAAGTCAAAATATGCCACCTCTAATAAATTAAAATAAATTCCATTGTTGTGTTGGATCACTTGTGCCATCTAAAATGACTTTGGAACAGAAATAGATAAACATTTGAGCTAAGTACTTCACAGACAAGAGTTTTGACGCTAATTCCCCAACAGTCAAGTTACTTCTTGTGTCACCAAACCGTAAAATGATTTATGACACTGACAGCTGGCCATCATGCATGCCTTCCAAATATTCTCCAGTGTCCGATTTCATGACTTTGGCCTTCCTTCAAATGAGAAATATATTGTCAATGTCATCTTCATTATGTTTTTTCTTCTTCCTCTTCTTCTTCTTATGCGGTATGCCCTAATTCCGCGAAATACATGTTAATGCAGAAATCATAGAAATAAAGACAAACATTAAGGAGATAGAAGATAACATTCAGAAGGCCCCATTGTAATTATTATTTGATTGGTAAGTCATTCCGTACCGGTAATGAATTTTAAAAAGAGAGAAAGCCAAGCCCTTTTAGGGTATGTTATCATGCATGTCATGGATTCTGTTATTTTGTTTTTCATTACTTGAAGGTGCTGGCTTTTACTACTTCATCGGTAATATTGCACGCTATTTTTTCACCTTAAGTAACAAACCCTTTTCCTAGTAAATGTAATCTTGGAAAATATGGAGTCACATTTCTTATCTGCACCGGCCTTGCTCTGTTTCAAGTCCTCATTTCGGCCAAGAGTGAGAGTGAGTTGGTATGGGACTATGTTCGTGTTTATACAAATATAGCCTATGTATAGAGCTTTCATTTATTTTCTATTTTAAAAAGAATAAACTGTTCGCCATATATTTCGCAGTGTAAAGCCGAAAACATTCAGCGTGACGAACGATTTGTAATTGGAAAATGTGGAGAGTAAGTGAACTGGGACTGAAATTCTTTTGAGGATTTTTTTAAAAGTGACTGGCCCTCTTATAACCTGTTCCACTGATACCATCCGGGCCTCACTATTAAATCGTCCAGCCCTGAAGCCAAAATATACAGCAGCCTGTGGCGAAAACTCCCCAGCTCCTCATGGCCAGACAGGCCATGCCGAGATGTAATTATTTAGATGGCTAGCTTTGAACGTATATTACAATGAAGGCTATATCGAAGTGAGAGAAAACACTGTGACAGCTTTTAATTCCTTACTGACTTTGGTCGACCAATGAAACAAGCAGGGTACGTCGAAACTCGTAAGAGTGGACATTTAGCACATGTACATGTGA
The DNA here is from genome assembly GCA_029962745.1 of Echinometra lucunter. Classification (NCBI taxonomy): domain Eukaryota; kingdom Metazoa; phylum Echinodermata; class Echinoidea; order Camarodonta; family Echinometridae; genus Echinometra; species Echinometra lucunter. The sequence continues at coordinate 18,628,224 of CM057162.1, forward strand.
TCACGTATTCCAAAAATGTGGCTGTCCAGGGTTTCTTTCAGTGGAAAAGAGAGAATTAGATTTATTGACAGAAGACATGTGTTCTGGTCAAAAAAATGATAAATACTGCATGAATAATTTATTGTGGTTGTGCCATTGGCCTTTGGCGATCTGCCTGCGCTGATACGCTTAGCAAGAAACGAGTGGGTGAACCCTTCATATTTCAGGCTAGCTCATAAATCCTTAATACATGCAAGAAAATGCGGGTTCGGTGCCCTCTCATGGGGCCTATATTTGTGAATATGTTGAACATCATGATTATAAACCTTACCAGTTTCGAGTGTTGTAGTCTTGTGTTACCTTTTCCCCCAAAAACTCTTTAACCTAGAATCCCTCGGATTTTTTGTTCTTAGGGAATATTTTATTCATACTAGCGGTACACATGCCCCCCCCCCCGTAAATGTCACTATAATTTCAAAATAGCTTGAAGCAAGGAAGAAAGATTGATGGTATGGTGTCTACGAAAGAAAAGATCATGTTCTTATAATGAAAGACAGCTCGTATATTTTCCCAGCATCATGAATGCAAAATCATAAACCACCCATGCAGTGTTTTTATATTTTTATACCCTTTTCTGTCTTGGGTACCGAGTCAAGTGCACCCGATACGCGGTAATTATAATATTTTTTTATCATTAATCCTAGGTAATACCAGGAAACGTGCGTTCTAAAATTTCTCATTCATTGCATAGGCAAGAGAATGTTTTTGCTATCTTACAATGTACGTTATGAACTTCAAATACTGCTGTATTAAATGGTACTGTAAGTTCAAAATATACTTTCAACAGGGATGTCAGCTGTTCCTTTTTTGCAGTATTTTGTTCTCTTTTTGTCAAATATATTGCAGATATCATGGGTTATACAGTTCTTCCACATTTGTATTGCAGAAAAGGTAAAAATATTGTTTATCCATTCAAAATATCCCTTTTCAGATCTCATGATACTCCAATGCTCCTTACGAGTTTGGTATCAAGTAACATCCAAGTGACTAGTGAAAAGAATACTAGTAGTCGACGTACGCCTGTGCGCACGCCCATAAATCTAGGCGTGCAGGGAACCGAACTGCCAGTTCTGGCGGTGTGATCTTTCTTCTTCTTTTCTTCTTTTTCTTCTTCTTCTTTTTCTTCTTCTTTTCTCCGTCTAGCTTCTTCTTCAGACTCCGTAATCGGTTAAGCCCTAGAATGCTTAGTAAAGTTAGAAAAAGAAATTTCATTCGCCAGTAATATTACCCCAGCATTACGAGATACCCATCTCATACACCTGGGCTTGGATGGTATGCTGAAAAGATGACCCTTTTATTCCTTTAAATCGGTTATCCGCATTTTGAAAACGATAAGCGTATTTTATCTTCTCTTTGTGTGTGTGTGTGTGTGTGTGTGTGCGCTTACGCCCCCAAAACGCCTATTTTTCATCGATTCTCCAGTGAGAAACACTCCTTTTTTCCCCCCTTGAACGTTGTAACGCTAATCGAGAACGGTAAACAGTAATTCGTGCTAAGCACTCCATCCGATCGCTTTCCAAGTGTCATGGCATCTACAATGCTCGCATTTTCTCGTTCAAAAGTTAAAGGTTCGCAGAGTCATCTTGTAGTCTTCGCAGAAACCAAATGGGGAGACACAGTATAGTAGGGCTTTAAAAGATTCTGTAATGCTGTACTTGTATCTTTCAAACTTCATGGATCAGCAAGTTAAGGATGTACCCTCGCCCCGACATGTCTGAGGAAAACTACCTTACACCTCTTCCTTCTCTCTGCATCTAGTTGCGACAAAGATTGAATGCTGAGTTGTATTTTCGCAGAATTAATTCCATTCTTTCAAGTCGTATTGACTTTGTCTTGGTGTTTTCCCCCCGTTGAACCCGGTAACGCCAACAGGTAATATCGAGAAAGGTAAACAGTAATCCGTGCTAAGCACTCCATCTTATTTGCTGACACCTTTGTCTCTACCCTACGGGGATCTTTCTTTAGCGACAAGAAAAACTGAAATAATCGATACTCCTCGTGCAGACGGGATAGAGAGCCCGTTTCCGTCGGAAAACAGCCAATTCCAGCGCCTGCCATTATTTATTCCAAAGATTCACTTTTCGAACTTAATGTATAGTTATTTGAAGTTTCGTGTTATTATTAGAATTTACTATTACAACCAGTAGGTATCTATCGGTATTCTCTCCAGATTTGACATATTTCTTTTAAAAATATAATTTTTTCAGTGTATACACTGTGTGTTATGTACGTGAAGGAAGAATATTTGCCAACACGAGGAAAATAAGAGAAAATATGTTTTGAACTAATCAGAATGACATTATGCAAATTTACTGACGTGAAGACGTTCTTTTTGTTTTGAGCTGACTGAGACAAATTTGACTCCAAGAGGGGAAAATATCTTCTGTTTTGGAAGCAGAACCCCTTAAGGATAAATTTCCAAAGAAATGCTCTGTATGAGTCTGTTCTAACAGGGTATTGGATACTTCGAAGATATACATTCGTCTGTGTTATTGACTAAGCGTGAGAGAAATTCACATTCGTGATCTCGATTAAGTCGACCTGTTCAAATAAGTTCAGTGTTATATTTCCTGGAAAATTCACGCAAGGGAATTAAGATATCTTGTTGTTTTGAGTGGAATAAGACAGATTTGCCTCGAAGGGAGGGAATGTAATCTGTTTAAGATTTTGAAAGAAATAATTTTTGTCAAATTCTTGTTCATTTTTTTTTTCAATTTATAATTGTAACTTATAATTCGTAACTCCTACTGCAACAGGATATCTTGTTTAATCCAGCAGGGCATCCAATACCTTGAGGAAACTACAGATGTCATAAATTACAACCGGTAGTAATATCTGAGTCCAGTCAGATTGAACACTAGTTCTGCTTTTTGAAAATCTGGAGGCGCACTTGTTTGAAATATATCCGTGATATGCCATTCTTTATTCGTTTTAAGGTATCGAGGGTCTAGTGCAACAAAGGGCTATCTGCATTTTTGGCAATTTTGATAAATCTTGAAAAAGGGGTTTGTTGTATTGACGCACTGCACTTAAAAACGGACAGCCATATCTATTTTTGGCGATACCCAGCTGTAGCAAAGTTTGCTGTAGAAACCGTTGTTACTGATGGGTTTCTGCTCTCTACTTGATCGTTTTGATTTCCAAATCTCATTCAAATAAAAAACGCAGATAGCCCTTTGTTGCACTAAGACCTCGGTATCTTCAACTTTGGATTCCTTATTCCTTCATATTGAATCAAGGAAAATACCGTCCAGTTGCATTTGGCGTGGAGAGCTTGAAAGCTGAAGCTGAAAGCTACTTGAGTCTGATTAGTTCCGAAACTCAGTCGGCAGCATGATGTGATTCATACATGCCGATTGAAATTTGTCCTTTTTTTAGACATGTTTCAATGTTTCCCGGCATCTGTAACATGAAACCAATTTCATCGAGAGAGAAAAAAAGGGAGGACTGATCAAATATATTGCTGTACATACACCCTTTCTGAAAAACGCGAGCAGTTTTTGTCGGTTAAGTTGCGTCACGCACGACGCGTTTAGCATTAGGGCGCCAAATAGGCTGAAAGTCTTGACAAAGGGAATGTTCTCTTGAGCATTAGTGTATCCTTTTTCCCCATCCTCATTCTGGACTCTGTGTAGCATCGCATTGCAGAAATCACGCTGTAATAAAAACAAACACAAAAAAAATAAAGAGAGATAGAGGCCTTTTGTAAGGGGATGTGTTCGAGGAGGTTAAATTCTTTTAAGTGGTTTATCTTTCGGGAAGGTTTTTTTTTTTAAGTACGAAAAGGGTATGATCTTGACCATCGGATATAACTCGTTTCCGGTGATTTTGACCAACCCGTGGTCAGGCTTGGGTACACGAGTATATACTGACTGCTACCCCTCCTTAAAGATAGTTTTTCATCCGATTCAGGAAAAAAAAATGGATGTCACTATTTTTTGGATAACCAGCGGCCATAGAGGATAAAAACTTGATCGGGTGTTTTGTGCGTACGTCAAATTTGTTCTTCAGAGCACTTCAGAGAACACGTTTTTAATCATCTCTTTGCATCTGCAACATTGGTGACACGATGGCGGATAATGGGATACCCCTAGGGTTGTGGGAAACGAGGACCTAGGTGTCTCATTTCGGGAAAAAAACAGAAATAAAAGTTACGAAGCAATAGAATTGAGTACAACATGCTTGTGGGGTGTCTTTAATGAAGATTCCTTCCAGTGCATCGTATCAGTTTGCAGATTATTTATGGTGCGGATTCTACGTGGAAATCACGTCATTTGCGATCGGCAAGATCGGTATGGATTGCCAAAAAGTCAGATGATCAGGCGATACTGCGTTTCCACTAGACTATTAGCTCCTACAATCGTGACAATGGTATCAGGCTATTTCACCGAGACATCATGGCGGCTTTGCTCGCCATGATGGATATGAACTTTTCTTTTTCGACAAGCCACTGGATTTTATAAAACAACACGCCGTATCTTAAAGCCATCGGTAGCCTAACTTTTAAAAATCTGCGCTGCATGGCCCTTCGTGCTATCAGTGTTGGCCCCTATGTAATATTGTGTAAATATGAAGCCCTGAAAAAATGCACTTTAAAAGCATCATTAGGTACTTCACAAAACTGAAAATATACAAGTGACCGGAAATGCCAGACCCTTTGACTTATTTTTTTACCCCATAGACTGCAGTTAGGCAAAAGCATACCCAGGTTGGTTTTGCAAATGGCGGAATTCAGTGATAGACATCTTGATAATAACACGTTATATTTCAAAACCTAATTTGTATTCCTCGATGTTTATGTATTCTTATAAACATCTTTATTTTTTATACAACACATACATCAAAATTCAACAATCCATGAAGCCTCCACCAAGTTCCGGGACCTCTTTAACAGCCTTAAACATTCCGTGACATTCCATGACCCGTCTTATATTTTCAAACTATAAATCAAAACATGATCAATGACATGATAATGTCAAAACACTCGCACGTGAACCATCATAACCAGGACCGATGACCGACCGTTCAAAGATCACAATCGCCCAAGCTATATTTCATCGCGACAAGTCCTGGATGACCTAAAATGGCCGACCCTAAACGAATTGTTCGACAATGCCACTTGTTGTCTGGTTTTCGAATGTATTAAAGACTTGGTCTTCAGTTCTTTCAGACAAATTTGTACTACGAGATGATACTATGCAACGCACTACTCGAACAAGTAATAAGAAACTGTTGAAACCTTTTGAGTGCAATGCTGAATTCTACTCGAATACTTTCGTTGATTATGGCGTCAAAATGTGGAACCAGCTAACAACAGAAGCCCGACTTTGTTAAACGCTCAATGCATTTAAACGCATGATATCAGAGAGATAAACTTTATATTACTTTTCCCAAACACATCTCAAGTTTTTTATCCACTAAATTGTGAAAAATTTTGGTCATGTATGAGGAACAGTTTTATGAAATTACTATCAGCTTATAAATGTTGTAATTCTTTATTCAGGTCTGCTGTGAAATAGAGAAATGTTTTTGATATCATCACGAATCTTTTATCTTATTTAGCATTGTACTTGTGGCTCCTTTTATATTATACAAAATGAGGGGCGTTTTCACTTCCTTGTTTTAAGAAAGTGCTGGTCATTTTAACCTTTTCTTTCGCATCGACTTGGTCTTTGTGATCTCACCTTTACAGATATCTTACTTGATTTTATACTCTAGTTGTTATCGTTTAATTATGTTTGTAAGTATTTATTTATTTAGTTGTATTTTCATTAAGTTTTTTTTTTCTTTCTTTTTTGGTATGTTTTATTAAAATAATCAACAGAATCACATATTTACATGATTGACAGGATTCAATATAAAAATAAAATACATAAATATATTTAAAAAATAAAAAAGGAAAGGCAGACAAATAAGAATAAACCATTTTTAGAAAAAGCGGCAGAAAAAACAAAACAAAAAGGCATAACATTTTTACAAGTACTACAAAATAGAACGTAAGATACCCCCGAGGACAGAAGCACCGCTACAGCCGAACGTAAGTCCGACAAAAGGGGTAAAAAAGAGTCATTTTCAAAAAGTTTTTAGCGTAATCCACTTGATAATGTTATATCATTGTATTTTTATGTTATATTTTTTTTATAATGTCATTGCGGAATTTTATTTTGTGAAAATTGTATATATCTGTGTTTATAAATATGACGGGGGCTTATGGAAGACCATTTTAAAATCTGAACCCTGTATAAATATGTGAATTAAAGGAGAACAGAACCCAGGCATCAGTGTGCTTTTAGTAAATAGAGATGAACAAGAAAGATAAACACTGAAAGTTTGAGCAAAATCGGACAACATGTTCAAGAGTTATGAATTTTAGAAGTTTAAGCAAATCCCTGTTATAGGGATCCTTGAGTTGGCAACTTTGCCAGCATCTGTGATGTCATCGTGGACAACTCTCCATTCATTTTATGCATAGAATTTAACATTTTCTTCATTTTTTAGAAAAATAGAAATTCTTTTGAATTTACTGTTTGGTATGACATGGCTACATCAATTTTGCAAGCATTTTCGGAAGAATTATGATTCCTGACTCGAAATTTCATGTAAATCAATTTTTTTGAAAAATCATACACAGAATGAATGGAGAATTGTCCACGATGACATCACAGATGCTGGCAAAGTTGCTAACTCCAGGATCCCTGTAATAGGGAATTAATTACTTAAACTTTCAAAATTCATAACTCTTGAACAAATTGTCCGATTTTGCTCAAAATTTCACTGTTTAATCTTTCTTGTTCATATCTATTCACTAAAAGTACACTGGTGCCTGGGTTCCATTCTCCTTTTAATAAATAAAATGTGTAAATGTTTCGCAGTATTACACTCATTTATCACCTTTCATTTCGAGGATACGTAAGCACTTGAATGATTGATGTGTGTTGAAGTACCTTTTAATTTCAGGACGTCAGTTGTAGATGATTAGAATGGACATTTTTATGGATATTTTCAATTAACATGATTAATGTTATGCGTGTGGTTTTTATGTTACACCCCCCTGGTCACCTATGTTTGAGTTGTGGCAGGTTCAATATACGTGGAAGATAGCCCCAAGGATCACTGTGATTAAGTTCATTTTTCCCTTCTGAAGCAAAGGTGACGCTAATGCTTGATGAAATGACAGGAAAGAACATGACCGCATATGATGAGAGATTATGCTACATGCCTCCTATATTGACGATATATGTTGTGTGGCATGTCCATGGACCATATGGACATGATGGACCAAAAGGCGTCTTTTTGTTAACATGATTAACATAATTGGAGCCATTTATGCCTTTGGATGTGTCTAGAATTCAAGCTTGGTGCCCACGGTCATAGAAGAACCTGGAAAGTCATTTAAAAAATCATGTAGAAAGATTTGGAAAGTCCCGGGTAAAAAAGTCCATAACAAAACAATACAAAACGACAGCATATCTCCCAAAGTCACGGAGAGTCATGAACATTGACTATTGGTGTGCATCTCCCAAGGTATGTGGCTATTAAAATTGGAACCTGACCATGGACAAATTCGGGTTCACGCATGTATATCTGCACTAAGTTTCATTGTTACTTAGTGTCATAACTGACTGCCAGCATGTTAGAGACCCATAAAGATTTATATACTGTATATCTATGTCAGCGCGTGGTATTCGTGCGCAGTTTTTTTTTTTTAATTTCAATTTTTTTTTTTAGAATTTTCTTTTTGAACAATTCATACACACGTTGGTATCAATATGCATATAGCACATCACTTTATTCTGTTATTTAAAATACGATAAAACAACAATGTAGATAAAACATGTAAAATGTCTTGCCCAAGGGCATAAGTGCCATGCTGGGGATCGAACCCCGGGCCTTCGAGTCTCCAGTCAAACGCCTTAAACCACTCGACTACGACACCTGTACGTGCATGCTACAATCTATGCCAAACTGGTTTTATGGTCAATAATGGGTCGTGGAAGGCAAGGGAAATCATAGAGGTGTGTTCTCGAATTTCTGCATGAACCCTGTCAGCGCGTTGTTGGCACTTGTCCATTTTGCATCCGCTTCTTGTGATATTGATTGGCGCGAACTGAAGTAGCGCTAGTGGACATGGAGGAGGCTGACGCAGTCCCAAGTCTTCAATTAACACATCACGTGGAAGCAGATCTGAGTCGATTGAGGCTTAGTGTGATGATTGTTTGAATGACTTGATTCAGCTTCCATTGTTTCGGGCGTATTAATTGGGGCGGGGGGGGGGGGGGATTGGTATAGCAAGCTTGCATTTGACATGCGAAACCGAAAGGAAGAATCAAGTTCATAGCTCAAGATCTTATTCAACTCGTGCCAGCTTGTACCTTTTGAAAACAAGGAAAATGCATGTATCATATTCCAGGCTGAATTGTTCTGAAGCTGACAAAAGAAAATGTTTTGCAACATCGCATTACAGTGGAGCCTCTAGAAATTACTCGCTGAAAGGAATTGCCTGTTCACACTGGCCCTTGCTCTTGTGTCTGTTTTTAATGATATTTTTTGACAATGCGAAGGAATTAACCACCTGTGCCAAAGGAAAGGTTATAGTTTACGCACATTTAGGGGTTTAGCACAACATAAGTTTGAAATGTTTTCTAGCTCCATCTGTTGATTAATTAAATCTGTTCGTGAGGAACATACGTACTTGAAATACGTGTATGTCTCTTTCCGGAAAATGCATATTTCCTTAATACATATTGTGACATTTCTGGCCAGAAGCCATCATGCTTATAGAAATGGCATGTGTCTAGATAAGAAAACGATATTCCGATATTCTGCAATATGTCTGGGACTCTGGGTGATAACTCTTAGTTCCTGGAGTGAAAGGAGGGCACCAAATGTCAAATGAATCAAACCGATTGATACAAACACTATAGATAGGTTCAGTAGTATTAGAACACACACACCCACACAGTGCACACACGCACATATTCACCACAGCAAAATGTTCATAACATGGACATTAATTACTTAACTCCTTTTTTATTAGGCCATCCCTATTCATTGTAATTCATTTGCATAACGACACATCCGTGATCCTACCCATAAAACTATTGCCAGTGGGAACGCACCTACTCTTATTGTCGAGTGCATAAACTGGCGATGACGTTTACATAGTTGGACTGTGGACCCATGGCACTCATGAAAACAAATATAAAAGGGCGATTTCATTTCATATCTTTATGCAGTTTAACACACGACTCGCTGCCTTATTGGATCTCCCTTAGCCGTGATGATATCAGATACTGATAAAGCATGATTATTAGGAGGCCCAGCTGACTGTAAGTATGCATCATCTTTATGTGTTTTTGAACTAGAATCTTGTTCCTCACAATATTTGGACACGTGTTTACCTTTATTTTCACCGAACGATGGCAGGGAATACCTTTGTTTTTGAATACGTTTTGGTATGGCTTATCTATTGGCCAAAGAAAAAGGGGTGGCGAAATATCCAGTATGTTTTGTTCATGCGCCTATAGCGTGTGTGGTTAAAGGCGAGGAAATTTTGTAGAACAATGAATTCGTGTAACCTTTACATGTTTACACATTTACACATTGCTAATTCGTAAAGCCGTTTTCCGACATGGGAATGTAGTGCTAATTTGGTGTGGGATAACAACACCATGTCATATCAGAGTCTTTCCCAGTTACTTTTAGAGTAATCCTGTCACTAGGTCTTCACATTCTACAGAACTCAATGTAAGCTTTATCCTGTTTATCTAGGCCCCCTATGTAGGTAATTAGTCGATTTGCTGGCTTTGTTAGTAATGGATAAAGAAACGATTTTCGGACTTGTTTTTTTTTCTTATTTTCTTTGATTGAAAACGTGGATAAGTTTATTTCATTGTGGAAAGATAGTTCAATGCAGCTTGCATAATTTATGAAATGATTTGACATTACATTTGTCGTGATTTGAATTCTGTTTACGAGTCTAACGATTGCTTGAAGTGCAGCTAACCTTTCTTAAACAGCTAAAAGCGGGCGAATTGAAGGGGTGTTGCATGTTTAGAGGTGTAACATGAAGCAAGAGACATGGCGCTGCATATTTCTGGTATCTTCGTTGAAGGTATTATTTTGCCCTTTTAGTGAGGGGGGGGGGGGGACGAAAAGTTACGAAAGGTCTATCCAGACTGTTTTGAACAAGTCGATAAAGAATTGAATAGAACACCATTTGAAATACTTGACTCTAAAAATGACACCCTTCACCTTCCAGTTAGGCACCTGGGAACGTTGGGCTAGCATAGTCTTCTATCGGTGTGTTTTGACATACGCTCTGACTACAATTTCACCTGTTTTCAAAAAGATGTTGAGGAAGTGTTAGAATTGGGTGTTGGGGTAAGGTGTATGGTTTGGTTATATAGTATTTGGTCCAGGGTTAAAGTTGAGGTTGGAATCGGGTGTAGGGAGATGTGTAGTGTTTGTTTTAGGGCTGAGTTAGATTTAGAATTTGGTTTTCAGGATGAGGTGTATAGGGTTGGTCTGGGGCGCAGTTTGCATGGTTTGGTAAAGAATTGGGTTGTAGGGGATGATGTAGGGTTAGTTGTAGTGTTGTCTAAGCTTGAATTTAGTCAGTTAGTGAAATAACTGACGAGGGGCAAATTTGGCCAGAGTACAACCTGTTAGTGTACAACCTGTTATTGTGATTATGAACATTAAGCGTTGAAATGTTTCGTATGGGAGACATGATCAAAGCATACAAAGTTTCGAACAGTCTTCCACTTCACAGCAGAATTCAATGAGAACGTGCACCGAATCGCAGATGGCGAAAATCTCATCAGTGTCGTCATTGTCAATACCCTTTAACACCATTCCTACCTCCGTCAAAAGCACAGAGTTTCATGGGATGTTATTTGCCTAATGTGGGCCAACAGCTGAAAATTATAGTTTGGACTTGTTAATGTCATGCATGCAGCTTGCAGTACAATGTAAAAAAGCAATTTACTGTATTTTATACAGTATTGCACTGTTTATTCTCATCAGTGTCTTCATTGTTTATTCTCCAGTAAACCTGTAAGCAGCAGTAAAATAGAGTATTTAACTGTAAACGATACGATATTTTACTGTATCATTTACGGAATTACCGTGATTACAGTAAATTACCGGTAAATCTGCTGCCAGTAGTTTACTGTAAATTCCTACTGCTTTTTTTTTTAAACAGTGCAGGTCGGTTGCTAATATACCAGCAAAATGAAAGCCAGCTATTGAAAGGAAACTTGTTGAAAAGTACATTCGATGAAAGCACTTTAGGGGTCGATCGTTGTTTTTTCAAACTGAAGTATTAATTCCATTTTCAGATGTATTCAAAAGTTTCTTGAGATATTAACATTAAATCATGAGAAACTATACCTTTACTTATTTAGTAACCGCGCTAAGCCATATATAGACTTCCAAATATAAATTGTATTGAAATGTGCAGACCAATAAAGCCGATCAACGGGCCTTCCGTTCCGATTATGACAATAAGATATTACATTACCCGGTTTATTGGTGATCACGATCTCTACAATAGATATTGCCGCAAGTAAGACCCTGATCTACCATGACCTAATACTGACTAATTCCTCTTGGGAGGTCTGTTTGAAATTGGGAGAACTAAGTCAGAATAAAGTGTTGTTTGTAATATTGAGGTTCCATAAAATGATTACTTTGTGAGACCTCCGCTCCCACAATGACTGATTTCTTCAAGTTTGCTTTTAATACAAAAAAGGTATTCATCTGTATTAAACTTTCAGAAGAAATGGCCGAATTGAAGGTATTTCTCTTCAAAATGTACTGTACATAAATATCAGCATAACGGCTCATAAAGTAATGAATTGTGATTAAAGATGATAATGGCAATCGAAAGAGAAAGGAGTATACTACAAGAGGCTTGCTCTCTCTCTCTCTCTCTCTCCCTCTCTCTCTCTCTCTCTCTTTTAATGGTGTTCCTCAAAAGTACCAAACAAAACACTTCAGACCATCATCAACATCTTTATCATTATCATAACACTTTTATACAACAACATGTTAGGTTTTCAGTATGATATAAAATGATTGACTTGAGATAGATTTCGTGGTTTCACATACGCGGACAAGTGTTTGTAGTCATTCACAATTACCTCATTAACCCATTGCGTACTGGAACTGGTGGTCCCTGTATTAAGTCTATATAATTTTGATAATTCAGTAGTCGACGGGTTAAGGTGTTTTTCATATGAAAGCTTTTTCATCTATGATTATATTAGCTGGCATGCTACCAAGTCATCGCCTACTCAGTGATTGGACACTGTTGTACTTTAGGGCCCTGCAAATAAAAACACAAATGAAATAAAATACGATACAAAATGATAGACAATACATGTAAAACAAATACATAATGGAAACAAAAACATGAAGATGCAAAACAAAATACATGTATACGAACCAAATGTCTAATGATAGAACTAAACTCAATTCAAGGAAAAAATTTTAAAAAAGAAAAATCTTATGCGAAAGAAATAGATAGATAAATAGTTCGTAATAGTCGTCTATGGGTGTTTATGTAAAAGGTTAAAAGAAAGAAAGATCGGAAAAGACGGGGGTACTAAAAACAATGATAATCTCAGATGTTATTATACTGCATTAACAAAAATGATATTATTGGAAATGCACGATGTATGCATATGGGAAGCTGAACGTAGAACACCCCCCCCCCCCCCTCTTTGTGTGTATACCCTTTCATTATCTGTTTCTATTTAGCCTCCAATACAGTGTTGAGAAGGTTTCTTTGGATGGAGCACTTTTAAGAGTATTTGGCAGGTCATTCCAAAGAAGTGCTCCATGATGGGAGAAACTCTTTTTTCCTGCCCTAGAGCGTGCCATGGGAACAGTGACACCGTTTGAAATAGCATTCCTCGTACGATGGGTATGAACACTACCACATTTTGTGAACATATCTGATCAATATTGCGGTCCTTCTCCTACTAGTGCAATGAACAATAACTTGCAGTGCTTAAGTTTCCACCTTTGTTCATTGGTTACCCAGTTAAGTTGCGTTAGGACGGATTCTGTAGGAATCATGTAGTCACATTTTAGGACTGACCTTGCCAATTTCTTATGTTGACTTATAAGGGCATTTTTTCAGATAGTGAGCTCAGTTGGTCCAGGCACAACTGCAGTAATCAAAGTACTGCATAATTAGGGCATTCGCAAGAAGCTTAGCACTGCCCAATGTCACATAATTCCCAAGTGTAATTATTAAGGAGAACAATGCGAGATCCTGTCTTCTTACCTGTTACCTCAACATGTCTTTGCCAGGTGAGTGACTATGGTGACTCGTCCAACCAGGTACCCAAGTACTTAAAGGTGGAAACCCTTTCTAAAATGTGTGATCCTCTACCTTGATATTAAAGGGTTGTACATTCTTCAGCTTATGTACTGTATCAAAGAGCATAAGTTTCGACTTCTGTGGGTTCAGTATTAAACGGTTTGTCTTTAAACCACCGATTTATTCCACAAAGATCAGCATTTAGTACTCCTTCGATACTTTTGCGATCATTAGCACTATGTACTAGCGCTGTGTTGTCGGCATACAACAATATCTGACAATGCTCTAGGGCAGTAGGCATATCATTCACCATCACTGTAAATAGGAGGGACCCGGAATTAAAGGTACTGTTTGAAATGATACATTGCAAAATGTTTTTAATGATATCTTTCATTATTTTTCTCAAATCAGATACAGATTTTACAAATCCATCCTCACGAAATTTTACATATTCTTCATAACAGAATATTGATATTTCGACTTAAACATAAATTATGATAAGAAAAAAATAAAAAAGGACATTTTCGTAGACTGTTTATTTCATATACATAATCGAAGAATAATACCGAGAGAAAATGTTGAAAGACTGATCGGTCCAATTTCGGAATATCCAGGGCCGTACGCAGACATTTTTTTTCCAGAAGGGGTTGGGGGGAAGAATACGTAAAATGTTCGAAGAAACACGAAAGCGAGGGAGCAAAGTGGTCACGAGGGCACTTTTGCATTTTTAAAATTGACATTAAATGATCTGGTGCACACTTTTGGTGAAATTTAAGGAAAGTTTTCAGTAAAAATATGTAAGTACTGATTTTTTTTTTTTTTTTGGGGGGGGGGGGGGTGGGGTGGGGGCAACTGCCGCTGCGTACGAATATGGGAATGTCTCTCACTGGATGCAATATCTACCATTTTGTGTGACTTCTATTCTTTCATAACTCGGCGATACGTGCTGAATTGTAAGCCTTATGGAATGCCCACGTTGTGTTCTCCTTTTTTCATATCTAAGGCATTCTTATTCTCCAGATTTCACGAGAAAATGTGCTCTAATGCCCTTACCATCCATCAAATATGTTTCCTTTGAAATAATGGATTTGAGGGCTCGTTATGGTAATTTAGAAATGCATTGTTCTCTATAAACAGGATAGCCTCTTTTTATTTCCATTTGTAAACCATGATAAAAGTTTATTTAATGGATTGTTTGTAAAGGTACCGTGTCAAAGGCAATCTTGAAAAAGTTTTTTATTGCAAGACTGAAAAGAAAGATTCGAGTTTCCGGTTGCCAGTATGCACCATAGTAGACCATTGAAATATATAATGATGCTCTTAAGCACTATCGTGCTACATTTTATACCTGTTTTAGTCAAGTACGACTTGACACTATACGTGTTCTCGAGTGATACGGCCCTTAGCCTACATACTGTATGTCCAATTGAGTTATCGATACGGAATAAGAATTATTGAAAAAGAGGATCACGTGACGCATGAGGCGAGTTGTACGCCATATGTCAAGGACACATTCTTTCAAACCGTTCAACAGCTTACAATATTCAGAACCAAGTGGCCATGGGGCGTTTGGAGGTATTTTAAGGCTGATCTGTTTGTGGTCTTTGGTCCGCTTGATACACATTTTATAGGGTGAAATGGCCGGTCTCTTCCAATTTTCCTACTAGATTTCAGTCCCAATCAGACCCTGTCCAGAACAGCGTCGTGGATTGCATTTTTAATGATTAGGCAACATAATAATTACAAAATGCTATGACGTGTAAAAATGAGCGTAATGAATCGACATTTCAATTCAGAAAATACATTTTATTTACATTGTAAAAATTATCTAGAATTTCCGTGTTTAACATGTTTAACATGTTTAAGCTACATGCACATTGTAAGATCCCCCTACCCTAATGATTATATATATATATATATATATATATATATATATATATATTATATTATATTATATTATATTAATATTGAAATTGTTATTTTTGTACATGTTGCATTATCGTCTTTATCCCTGAGGAAGGAGGAGGCACTCGAAAATTTGGATTAAATATATTCTTATTGGCAATTAACAATGCATTATTGAGTCAACTCTTCTCATTGACTTTTGTTGGTTTGTTTGTTTGCTTATGCCAATACGTGAACTATTTATTGTCAGTTCTTTGGGGGGAGAAGACGGTGGAGGAGAAGGAGAAAAGAGATATTTTTTTTTTAGAATTTAAATAAAAAACGAATCAGAAGTAGCGAGTGAAATGTCAAGTGCTCCTTTGGAGAGCAGCCTTGTGATGCAATGTTGTTCTGAAATGCACCGTTAAGGGGTTCGTCATTCATTTCTCTACCCTTATATGTGACGCTCTTGACCATGTTGACAGTTAAGATTGATATATCGTGGTTCGTGAAGCGATACTTTGAAAGGGACGATTTAGTTTGTACGTTAACAAATTTGAAGAGTCACTTTTCTAAAGAATCATGTGGGCGTATACTGGAGCGCTTCTGGAAGATGACGTTACTTTTAAAGCTCATTAAAGTTCAGTTAGTATTATTATTACCAACCTGATTTATACAGGGCCTCAAGTGGGGTGGCCTTTAACTTCGTTTTTGTTTTACTTTCTGTGTCAGTTAGGTATTTTGATGTGCGTGTTGGAGTCCACCTTAATTGTTTTGGAAAGTTCGGTGTAATTGAAGTAGTAACCTCATGATTAGCTGTCGTCGACTGTTCAAAAAAATAACTTAAGATGTGTGAAATCCCATTGCTTCAAATTCTCCATGGCAAAAAACCACTCTCGGTGACCGTGCATTTGCCAAAGCTGCCCAGAACTGTTGAATAGCTTGCCAGTTCAAATTCGAAGCTCTCCATCCCTCAATGTATTCAAATCCAAGTTGAAATAATACTTGTTCGGTTAAATTATATATTTTTTGTAGAATTAAGTAAAAATGAGCTATGAACCAGCGCAGCTGAATATATTTTGCATAGTAACTGCGCTATACAAATTTATGCTTATTATATATTTTTTTTAAATCCGAGTTGTTGTTTTTTTCACCATTTTGCCTAAGTTCCTTCAAACAACACAATACTTTATGGAAAGCACTATAGTAATTGCAACTCGTTAAGCATTTTTATAGCTGATGAGACATTTTGAATGTTCCAGGAGCCGATATCATCTCTACTACGAATACCAGACAATGATAATGCCACTCTCGAGGTCTGCTCTTTTGAAAGAGCAGCAAAGTACTATTTTCACCGCTCCATGACGCATTGGTTTCCGATTTTGCATATAAATTGCGCTATTATGATTCGATGATTGATGCGCGGGAATATCTTTGTCTTACACAACACGATTATGCAGGATAACATCGTTGACTGTAGACATGGTAGAGAAGGAGACTTCGTGCAGACGAAGAAGAAACTTATGGGGTGTTGCAAGAAAGTTGCAATCGATTGCAAGTTGCAACTGATTGTCACTGGCCAATCAAAATCATTGTTGCATGCATGTATTCTTAAAAGGGCACACCCTGAGCCAATCAGAATGGTTGTTTTAAAATTAGCAATTATTTGCAATTGATTGCAACCTTCTTGTAACACCCCATTAGTTACCTTCCTTTTTGCCAATGTATGGATCTTTGTTTTACAATGTTATTCTCGATATCTTGTTCTGATATTTATTTAACCGTTTCTTTAATCATTTTTCTCTCTTTTGCTCATCTGTCTATCTTTTAGTCTTCATCTCAAGGGTTCGGTGACTTTTTTCAGTTTTGTTTTGTTTTGTTTTTTTGTTTTTGTTTTTTTTTTTTTTTTTTGCTTAACTTCACTTTTTTGCCCTTCTAGCTTTCTCTTCGTCCCCGTTACCTCATGTGCATGATCACGGTTTTCTCTTTTTCTCTCATGAGCTTAAGCTCAATTGTGTTAATACGATGACTGGTGTCCATTCGTTGAAGTTCAAGGAGCATTATCTAGTATTTTCCTCCGCCCTAAGTGCCCCCCCCCCTCCCTCTCTCTCTCCCTCTCTCCTGTACAGTATACGTATCAAAAAAGAGAGATTCAAAGGCTCGACAGAGAGAAGACGGGAGAGAGGAGAGACATAGAGAAAAGGAATGAGAAGATAGGCAGGGAAAGAATAAGAAAGAGAGAGATAGAGAAAGGCAATATCTCCTCGGGTGTTGTTCAGCCTCTCTCCTCGTCGTCTCCTCAATATTCTCCCTCTGTTACTCCTTTTCTCTCTTTTTTTCTCTCTCTTCTTCCTCAATGGTATTCTTATTACTCTCCATTCAAGTTTTCCTTGTCTCTTCCCCATCACTACCAACCCACCTCTTAAATTTCATCAGGTCTTTACATTCAACGACATCCTTTTGCTTTAATCCCTGTAACAGCATTGCCCTTTCCCTCGAGTACAGGCAAATAATCATTTTCTAACTCATATATGGGGTAATATTATTTGTTTCTGGCGCCATCCCTCACCTAGTTCTACATTCGGGTTGTAAGTATCGGCGTGGTCAGTTCTTTCATCTATGAATTGGCTTTCAAGCATGACCAACAATTGTTGTTTTTTTTCTGGTCAGAAAATTGTAACAACAAATGAATAGATAGCTAGTTAGATTTTTTTTTTTTTAACGGGGGTATTTGAAAGATCATCGCAGCCAGTGGCTTCCTGGCTTATATTCTTTCCTATTCACTGAGCTACATAGATAGCCCCTTAAGTGAAACAAACAATAGATTATTTTTCCTAAGCAGCTTGGTAGCGATAAATTGGCTGCCAAATGGATGCATTTCCATCTTGGTGCTCCACGAGGGGTATTGCTTTATCTTGATTTTCTTAAGTTTTCTGGATTCATGGCCATTAAAGCGAGAGCGCAATATCGATTTACGTGCACTCCAAAATGTCATAAGTTTAAACTTTCTCGAAGTGTTCCCTATAAGAAAAAAACCCCGATTGTATGCAAACGGCAATTACCTTAACCTCTAAAACCTATCAAATGCCATTTGGTTAAGCGCTTCCATAATTTTCACTGGGGTAGTGACCGGGATTCCAATATTTTGCCATGGCGTACACATGCGATGGACTACTTCTTATATACTTTTTCTCGTGTTTACTTAGTTCTTTGAAATATGATTTGTAATAATTTTTCTTTTATAAATGTAATGAAAATATTTCGATACTAACATAATGAACTATTGAAGGATTTGAAGTAGAGCCTAGGTATTGCTTGAAATTTTTATTTCGGTCCGTGACGTTAGTGGGCGATCATCTCATATTCCTACCCTTGGGATCTTACAGTAGGTGGGTCCTCATCAGCAAGAGCTTAGGAAGTACCTGCTATCTGCAGGATCATGGCACCGTTTCATGAATTTAAAGTTGTCAGCACTGACAAGTTGCCATTATCCGACAATTACCATAGTAACAGTCAGTGACCAATGCTTCTGAGCCAATCGAAACCAAGGATTTTACTGAAGTTGTCAGACAATGACAACTGGTCAGTGCAGACAACTTTTATGAAACGGTGCCCAGGAGTACATATTAGCCCGAAGTCACGCGGATGCGTGCAATCGCGTTCACATCAGCTCGAGCTCCAATACCTTTGCGTATTACAGTATAGTTCGATCGAAAATAGCCAACTATTTTGCGAAGAAGCCGGCTACTCTTCAAATAAGTCCAAGACTTGGGTGGTTTACTTTTTGAGCGAAATAGCCTCCGTCTTCATCTGAGAATTAGTTGACTATTCTCTGATCGGGCTAATTCATGGGATCAGAAAAAGCCTGCTATTCTATAAGCTTGAGCTGATGAGGACGCACCTGGTATTGTCTGACCTTGTAAGCTATAGGACACTGAATGTCTTACTATGACGTTGTGATTTGTTTTATAGATAACATAAGGTATACTGAATAATTCACTGTCTAAGAAATCTGTGTCGATTTTTCTTCTTTTCAAGGGGGGGGGGGGATCGCCTCTGGAACAATTAGGGGGCGCTCGGAAGCAATACACAGAATACCAAGAGCTATAAACAAATCGATCCAGGGAATTATATCGTGGAAAGAGAGCCCCATATCAAGCGATTGTCATCGAGATATCGGTCAATTCATTCTGGAAAATCGTTCAGGGATATCCTACGGGGAACGGGCTTCGCTAAAATCGCCCGGATCGATGAAATTTAAAGAAAATGTTTATTACTCGAAAAGGGGAAAATGATGTGAATTCTTTCTCATGTTTCCTTTGAAGTTTCCACAAAAGAAACGTCATAATATTTCAAAGGATTGCTTTCCTAGCCATTACATCATATTCAACATCGCGAAACTTAGCTGAAACATTTGGACCGAACTTTTATGCCACATCTGTATCAGTCGCATAACACATTATCATGTTTATGTGAGCATTGCGTACGCATGAGTTTCCTTGGGAGTAAGTTTTTCATTCGTTAGGATTATTCCTTAACCTCTAAAGCCCGAATTAACGAAAGATGTTCAAACCATGGAGGGGGGGGGGGGGAGGGGGTTGTGGGGGTGTTTCATAAAGCTGTTCGTAAAGTTACGAATGACTTTACGAACAACTTGAATATGGCAAGCCAAATGGGATTCTCAATCATTATAAAATGCTTCAGCTAAAGGTGAAATATGCAGACGTAGATTAACATTACTATTGTTTACAAACAGTTGGGTTTTTTATGCCTCCGCCCACCGTAGGTGGTTGCCGGAGGCATTATGTTTTCGGGTCGTCCGTCCGTCCGTCCGTCCGTCCGTCCATCCGTCCGTCCGTCCCGTTTTCGTTCTCGCGATAACTTAAGAACCGTTTGATGGATCAACTTCAAACTTGGCTCGTGTATGCATATGGGAGGGACAATGATCTGATTAGATTTTGGAGTCTCAAGGTCCAAGGTCAAGGTCATAGAGGTAATAATACACATAAAAATGGCTCGTTCTCGCGATAACTTAAGAACCATTTGACAGATTGGCTTCAAACTTGGCTCATGTATGCACATGGAAGGGACAATGATCTGATTAGATTTTGGGGTCACAAGGTCAAAGGTCAAAGGTCATAGAGGTCATTATGTACATAGAAATGGTTCGTTTTCACCATAACTCAACAACCATTTGACTGATCAACCTCAAACTTAGCACTTGTATGCATGGCTACTTAAAGAAAACATTGATGTATTTGTACCCAGTATTGTGATACTGATAAATTCTTCTCTAAGAAGTGGTGTGTTCCCTGACAAGTTCAAAGAAGCTATTGTGTCACCCTGTCTCAAGAAATCCGGCTTAGATTCTTTTGAGTTAGGGAACTATAGGCCTGTCTCAAATCTCGCATTTCTGTCAAAGGTTCTTGAGACAGTTGTGTCACGACAATTGGTGGCGCATCTGGATCGTTGTGGTCTGCATGAAAGGTTACAATCTGCTTATAAAGCAAATCACAGTACAGAATCGGCTTTACTTCGGGTCAAGCATGATTTGCTGTTAGCAATGGACAACCGTCAAGGTGTTATTATGGTCATGCTTGACCTGAAGTCGGCCTTTGACACCATTGATCACACTGTGCTGTTGCGTCGATTGCAATCTGACTTCTTTTTGTCCGGTACAGTACTTAATTGGTTTCAGTCATATTTAGATGGCCGCTCTTTTAGAGTATCAATTGGTAACCATTTATCTCATACAGTTAATTTGCAATACGGTGTTCCGCAGGGTTCTGTACTGGGGCCTCTGCTTTTTACTTTGTATTTACGACCACTTGGGGACATTCTGAGGAACAATGGTGTTGAATTTCATTTATATGCTGATGATGTTCAGTTATACTATTCTTTTGATCCCAAATCTCAAACTAGTTTTCGCAATGCCATTTCTTTGATTGAGAAATGTGTTCAGGAAATTAATGAATGGATGATAAGAAATAAGTTACTATTGAATGAACAAAAAACAGAGTCTCTTTTGATAATTTCTCCGAAACTTAGGCACTATTTATCTGACCGTGTTCATTTGTTAATTGGTGATGCTATCATTGAACCTGCCGAATCTGTCAGAACTCTAGGTGTTGAATTTGATTCGTCACTGACGATGACTCATCAAATAAATTCCCTTTGTAAAACACTTAATTTTCATTTATACAATATATCTAGGGTCAGGAAAATGTTGACGTATGAGGCTTGCCATCATGCAGTTCGCTCACTGGTTTTAAGCCGTCTGGATAATGCAAATTCTCTTTTGATTAATATTAATGTTTCCGACTTAGATAGACTACAACGAATTCAGAATCGTGCAGCTCGTATTATTTCAATGGCTAAAAAATATGATCATGTGTCTCCTTTGTTCAAAGAACTTCATTGGTTACCGGTAAAAAAGAGAATTACATATAAGATTGCATTGCTTGTTTACATGTCCATGAATAACCTAACACCACAATACATATCATGTCTGTTTTCTCCAGTTCAACAAAGTCAATATTCATTACGTTCTAGAACAGACCCTTTTCTTTTACAAGTCCCAAGAATGAACTCCAAGAAGGGTCAACAATGCATAGGTTTCACAGGTCCCAGTATTTGGAATAATCTCCCTATCAACATCCGCTCATGTCCTTCACTGCAATTATTCAAAAACAAACTAAAGACCTATTTATTTTCTTTGTAATATCCATTTGATTAATATTGTTAGCACTTGGGGAGCAGAATATTCAACATAATTATAATATGATACTGTAAAGCGCTTTGAGCATGTTTACATGGAAAAGCGCTATATAAATATTAAATGTATGTATGTATGTATGTATGTATGGGAGAGACAATGATCTGATTAGATTTTGGGGTCTCAAGGTCAAAGGTCAAGGTCATAGAGGTAATAATACACATAAAAATGGTTCGTTCTCGCGATAACTCAAGAACCATTTGACAGATTGGCTTCAAACTTGGCTCATGTATGCACATGGAAGGGACAATTATCTGATTAGATTTGGGGGTCACAAGGTCAAAGGTCAAAGCTCTTAGAGGTCATTATGTACATAGAAAGGGTTCGTTTTCACAATAACTCAACAACCATTCGACCGATCAACCTCAAACTTAGCACATGTATGCATATGTGAGAGACAGTGATCTGATTAGATTTGAGGGTCTCAAGGTCAAAGGTCAAGGTCAAAGATGTCATTGTATATATGAAAATAAATCAACATGAAGTGCCATTTATTTCTGATTTGGTAATGGCGGAGGCATAAAGTTCGACCACGCGTGGTCGAAGATTCATCTAGTTTTTCTTTTTACTGCGAAGTACATTTTTGCCACAATTAAATTGAGATTATGGGAAATGCAGTCACACTTTGTTTAAATGTCAGGAAACACTTTGGACAGCCCATTAGGCACTTCATATTCCAGTCGTTCGTAAAATCATGCATAACTTTACGAATAGCTTTATGAAACACACCCCTGGTTTACTCAAACGTAGTGCCTGTTGGAACCGGACGGCAGTTTACTAGTCAAATGGTTAGATGCTACAGTGTTGCGTTTCTTTCAAGATGCCATCACTTGACGGCAACTTTATTTTGAAGGCAATATTGATTAAGGCTATGATCTCGGGCCATGTCCTTTTATCGACCTCGCTCGCCTCATCTGACTCGCTACGGGACAGTGCAGTGTGATATCGAGTATGTTTGAGTCGACTCGAAAGTGCGCGTTTTTTTTTTTTTATATTTTGTGATTTTAGTGGCATAATGAAAGTATATATGAAATGAGAAAGAAGGGTCAAATGAATGCGCTCGACCATTTATGTGCAGGCTTATGTACATGGACAGACCGGCTTTAGTACATGGACAGACCGGCTTTAAAATTGATTTCAGTTTTCAGCTGTCGCTTCCCCCAAATAGAGAAAGTTAACGACCAGTAGAAGAAGCCAAAACATATAAATTGATAAGTCATAAAGAAGTAAATGAATAAATGGAGAAACAGATCGACATAAAATTTTATAAAAAAAAAATGCATGCAGTTGAGTATGTTCGAAAGGTTATTTCTTTGGAAATAGAATTGAATGGGTTATTTTGATTATAAAAAAATTACACTTCATATACATATTTATTCACATTGGCAGTTAATTATTGTGAATAACAAGATACATCAAATACATTTAAAAAAAATCTTTGTTAAAGAGTCACACTAAGAAAATACATCATTTTAAAGTAACATTGTGTCATTGTTAAGTGAGATATATATACATTTTATTGTAATTGCACATAGAAGTCATGTGACTTACTTTTAGTGAAATCCATCATGGCAAAGAAGTGGAGTAATTATTTTCAACAAATTCTGGAACAAGTTGAATTACTCTATTTTATCAATTTTATTTCTTAATACATTTGTACGTACTATTTGTACAGTGTATTTTGTAAAATAAAGCTATTGGTGCATACATGTATATCCTTTTTTGTCTTTTTTTTATTATTTGTCCTTTTTACGTCTCTTTTTTTTTCATTTTTGTTTTCTTCTCCTTTTGTGGTATTTTCAAAGAAATGATTGTCATATAATATTATTTTTTGTGTAAAAATATATTGTTACGGCTACCCCAAAACAAACCACGGGGTGTGCTTCCAACGTACCTCGCCTCCTTCCAGCATGATTTTGTTGTTGTTTTTTATGTCTGTTTTTACTATTTGGGGGATAGTGTTTGTTTTCTTTTTTGTAGTTTGTGTGTGTGTGTTTGTGTGTTTGTAAATTTTAATTTGTTTGTATGTTTGATTATGAATAGGATTTTTTTTTAATGTTGCTTTTGTTATTGTTCAGTCATCTAAATCTAGATCTGAATATTTACATAACATGTTACCCCTTGATGTTCCTCCAATGCTAATCTAATTCGCTACTCACCATTTCTTCCCCCAGCAAAATGCATTTGTTAGAAACCTTTCGCCAACTCTCTATCTCTCTCTCCTCTGTCCCGTGGCGTAGTTAGGGAGAGGGAGATATCTGTATGGACACTCGCATTGCACCCTCGTAGGAGACCCACATTTGAAAACCTACGTAATCTAATACCCTTTTCATACTGCGGCCTAAATTTGGGGCGCTCTAAGAGCGCTAAGAGCGCTAAGAGCGGCAAAAATTAAGGCCGCCCCATTGCATGTTATACTTTCATTCAGACCACCGAGCTGTGTGCGGAATTGTCCAAGCGTTAACTGGTGCACGTATACCATTATGACGTCATGCACAGGTACGCTTAACATTATGACGTCAGTTACGTCAGAGCTTATAACAAAGGAATACCATTACATCATCAAATTTAGACCGCCTTAAATCACTGCTACCGTACATACTGAAGCTATGGCGCCCCAAATAAGCTTTTCATACTAAGAGTTGGGGCGCCCAGCCTAGGACCGCTCCTGGGGCGCCTCAACTCCAAGTATGAAAAGGGTATAAATTAACCTTGTGAGGGATATCAAACAAGCCTCTCACTTTTATCGTTTCCCTTCGTTCTTCAGTTGGGAGTTGAATGACTGAATAGAGCAGGAGGAAATTCATGACGTACATGAAGATCCTCTCATTACTGCATGCATGTTCTTGGTAATCTCGTGATTTTTTTGGCGCTGCTATTTCCGCATAGGATAGACGGTCAGACACCCTACCGATGTACATCGCATTAGCGGTTGTCACGTAAATATCGGGTTAATCCGAATCGATACCAGTGAATTGCCTCGTCGTATACACCAAGCGAGTCGATTGCATGGTATCGTGTTCCACGCAATCGATCGCATGAATACTGTGGTTTGACGAATATTCGAAGCGATCGATAGTTGATTTGATTAGATGCACCGTTCCTAGAAGACGTAACGATCTAATGTAGATGTAGAACTTTTCTCGCTCGGTCGCTAGCCTGGTCTTCGGGTTGCACTGATCATGCTGATATTCAAATTATGCTACTTTTTGAATACTTAACTGTATTGGGTATGAAGAAAAAGCGGGACATATTTCAAATGACAGCGTTAGAAAACTGAAGGGCTTCAGTTACACGAAAAGGATCTGATTTTCTGTGCCTTTTAGTTCCTTAAAACAAGTGGGAAATGTACGTACATTTGACAGGGGTGTTCGAATTCATTCATGATTCGGTTCTCCTTGCCTTAGCCACTGGGATAAAAATACACAGAAAAATGAAATTAAAAGATAAATAATAATGATGACAGTAAGAAAGATAAATACTTTTGATAATGCTTTAGATAATAAAAGCCAGTTGTAGTAGTAGTAGTAGTAGTAGTAGTAGTAGTGCATGTCTTTAGTAATAAAGTTTGGAAAGGCATACAAAATCATTACGTGTCTTTTACGAAGTTTAGCTGGTAACATCGAACAATACGAACGGAAGTGGGATTTCAAATGAAAAGAAATACGATATTTAATGAAAAACCCATTACCATGAAAGAAATAGTCAAAGGGAGTTCGGGATTCCGTTAAGGTGCATGTCTGATACCAAAGAGAAACACAAAACAGGTTTTTCTTCCCTTATCATTTAAATGCTAGAACCATCCCCCCCCCCCTCAACAAACAGAAAATAATGAAATCAAATGATGAATTCAAGGAAATTCACTTTGAAAAAAAAAGAACAAGAGATAAAAGGGGAAAAAAACATTACTAAAAGCTAATGTGTGCTACGGGGAAAAGGTTAACAAACGCTTGCTTGTAAAAGAACAAAATGTTTGTAAATTCGCTAGGCGGTAAAAAGAAAAATGGGGACATATGATCTTGGGTCCCTCTTCACCAGAGTGCAACTTTAACATGAATTACGCCCCCAGCAGCGTGCCGTATTAATCCCCCAGAGTTGCAGGCGTATGTTGTAAAATTTGGTGTCATTCTGTATGCTTCTTTTCCCCAGGTGTATGCAATTTATTGAGGTTCCCTTTGATTGCGACCTTACGAGATACCTGCTGCAGGGAGGGCGTCGTCTCATGTGACTCTACCGGTTCCTTCACCTTTCAGCAAATAAGGTATTCTGCTTCCAGTTGTTTTAATGTGTTAACGGTGTTAGGGATAAGAAGATACATCTTAATAACCCGTGGACAAGTGAATTCTTCAAGAGGGCTAAGACAGGAACCAGCCGGTTCCAGTAGACATTGAGTTAAATGGGATTTCATTTCTCAAAATTTGAGAGCATGATGCATTTATTATTGCTTGCAAATGGATTTGAAGACTAATTTCTGCATCAGAATACATTCAAAACGGGGACATACGTGATCATGATTATGTTTTGTTTGAGTCTGCATAATATGAGAGGGGGGAAAAACGAAAACGGGCGTCGAAAACTTGCATGGGAATAGAAAAACAAACTCGTTGCACAAAAAGAACGAGTTTTAAAGAGTCGGGTCGAGATAACTCGTTTGACTTCCTTTTCTGTGATCATCTCATCTGAATAACGTTTTACATCAGCCTTGGTCTCTTCAGTTTTTCTATTTTTTATGTGGATTTATTCCACTACTTGAAAAGTTATTTCCCTTCATTACTAGAATTCAGCGTTTGCTTGAACATTCTCTCTTTTTTGATCATGCAAAAGAAAATAGAAAAGCCCAACACTCATGACACTGCTGATCATGTCGAATCTTTCCAGAGAAGAAGAGGGAGGAGGGGAAGAAGAAGAAGAAGAAAAAGAAAAAGAAGAAGAAAAAAAGAAGAAGAAGAAGAAGAAGAAGAAGTAATTAAGACTTCTTGATATATGAAATAATTCGCAAGGGATGGTTTTCTTTGTTGTGCAAAATGGATTTGACTAAATTACATATCCTTTAATTAATGACCAAACAAGATTCCGACCTCCGAAGAACAATATCATGCCCTTTCACTGTACATTGTGCTCCCCACTCTGCTCATATTACGTCTCATGGCTTCTCTGGTTTCGATTTGGAACGAAACTTAAACTGGCAAAGAATGAAAGCAAACTCGATTGAAAACTTCTCCTGTTGTACCACATGCTAAAATGAATTGCCGTGCTAAGTGAGGATCGAATATGGGTGTAATTAACATTTGTATGCTGTATTCCATTCGGTAACTACTCGAAATGAATTCCAGATTTCAGAACTTCATTTTGTCATTGGCAAAGGGAACTTTATTCGAGGGCTCACTGAGGATCGATTATGGGTGTAATTAACATTTGTATGCTGTATTCCATTCGGTAACTACTCGAAATGAATTCCAGATTTCAGAACTTCATTTTGTCATTGGCAAAGGGAACTTTATTCGAGTTGTCCCAGGAGAAGAGACACGTTTTGCTTATCCCTTTGTTTTATATAATGCCCGCAGAATTAATCAAATCGTGACAATAATGGTATTATTTTCCGACCTGTATTGAGTGAGTTGACATCTAAGTGAGATAGTGATGATATGGTGGTATCGGCGTCTAGAGTTACAGTTATGGCTTCTTAGTGGACGTTATTGCCGTCATCAGGTGCATAATCAAGATAGTCTAACTGTTCAGGCTCCCGAACCCTCGAGGTGCGTAATCAAATTGTCCTCTGTTTGGAAAAGACTGAGGATTTGATTGTTGCCCTTTCGCAGTGATACATAAATATCCCCTTCTGATTGGTTTCATTGCTTGAAATCTAAGATTTCTTGATAATCCTTGCTTTATCAAGGAGAAATCGAGCTCTTGGTGATTTCGTAATTCTTCAGAAAACTGACTATATGATTAATGATTTTTCATCAAATTTTAAATCAACTTTTAATAATTAATCTTAATTTATATTTTAATTTTATTGACATGACTTTCTTCATTATGTGCAATATTCTATATATGAAATTTTTATCATGTATGTCTTGGGAGTAGCAGGTGTGGGGGCACATGCCTCCGGGCAACAGTGATGTACTTCACTTTTTTGCACCCTGACCCACTTGTTGCTCCCTGATCTTTTTTACATGTTCTTTCATTCTCTTGATGTATTTGTCTGCTGCTATTGATGTACTGTACCTGTACTTTTTTAACTGGTCAAATAAATAATAATAATAATAATAATAATAAGAGTTTGCCCGAGGTCAAAGCCCATACAGTGATTGAACTAACAACATCATTTTCTTGTCTATATTTTTTGTTTGTTAATGCTGGAGAAGGAGCAGTCCATGTATTTCTTTTATCCCAATGGCTACTAGAACCCGATGGCTTCTTACATTAAGCCTAGATGGAAATTAAAGAATTCAGTAGTCAACAGGTTAATGTTGTTCATGTTGTCGTTAAGATGCTATTTAACTTGATGAAGGATTCCGATTGATGGGAATCTTAGAAACCTTTTTTTTTTTCTTTTTTTTTTTTTTACTTTTCGTGGCACCTTTTTCTCCTACTGACGGATAAACAAGTCCGACGACCCAAAATGCTGAACGGTACCTTTCAGGAAGCTCTATTCAGAATAATTCCAAACTGTTTCGCTGACAGACTACCAGGCCAGGCGATAAGAATTTATTTGACACTGGACGATTTATTACCAGCGCCTGCTCACTTACCCGGGTCCCGTTGCCGCCGCTGTTTATGGCCTGAGCGATTGCACTGCGCTGAAGATTTAATTCCCCTTGATTTTTTAATAATCTTGTTGTTCCGCGTAGTTTCCGGTCAACGCTGAAGTTTTAATGTTATGATCTGTTTAGACTATGTGTACGTTATACAAAAATTCTATAAAGAAACGTTCTACAATGAATCGTCATATAGCAAAGGGACGTGCACTCTTGCAAAATTTCATGTTATCGCATACATCATCGGAAGCTCTGGGGAATACAATTTATAGCTGATTGTTCTTATCAGTGCGGACACATGATAAATCCTGCCTAGTTATAGGGTTTCGTATGATAAGATGTTCAGTCTTCAAGGGGGGGGGGGAGATGATGATTCTTTATAGAATTTCTTTATTCGAAAGATGCTCAGAAATGTATTTCGACGATTCGTCAAACTACGTTGCAAAAAGTTTTATTAGGAAAGGTATTGATACAAGATATACACGTGTAAGCGAAACAGTGACTAAAGGTCGTCTGAATGGGATAGACGCTTTACGTCTGTGTGGGCGACATACTACCATGGTTAGTTGCCTGAAATAAAACTTTGTAGACATACTAGCCAAGTATAGTCGCGATGTCAATGAGTAGCGTAGGTTCAGTAAAGCGTCTATTGAGTTACAACCAAGAATCTGTGCCAAAATGTGCCACATACACTGCAAGCGAATTATTCACCAGTCGCCTCTTTTATCTCGCCTCTGGTCTCTGGCCTCTCATTTATGCAATTTAGACTCCGTGCACTTTTATCTTTCATGCACGTTTCGGTCGACTTTTTTCTTCTTCATCATCATCTTCTTCTTTTCTTCTCCTCCTCCTTCTTTTCTCGATAAAAAGGGAAGTTTATTGCTCGAACTGGATAGGTAATGCATCTACACATGGAAAGACTTTTCTATTTCTTTTTTTTTTTTCTTAAAGAGAATTTGATGCAATTATGACACTTCAAATTTTGAAACGGGTTCATTTTCTTTTCGGCAGTTCTCATTCTAAGTGTTAGATATTTGGCGACTTTGAGTTCATGTTCCGATCTTGTTTTTGTGACGGAAACGAATAAGAAAATCGAACTTTCCACTTTGGATGTACAGAAGTACACGAACGTCCCCCATGTCATACACGCACCAAAGCTCAGACTTTAGCTATTCTCAGTGGGGTTTACCCCTGTCTCTTGCTTGCACACAGCGATGAACTTCAGCCGAGAACCCAAGCTGACTGCCCCAGTGGAAGGCCTTCCGAAACGATCACCGGATTGATGGGAGAGTGTCAACTCACGTCGCCTCGATACATTCCTCAGAGACATCTTTCTCGCGCACGTGGCCACGGCTATGGAAAAGGCACTACACCCTGACAAAGGTTGAATGCTCTCAGAGCTCCCTCTACTCGGCTCATGCTTTCACAGTAATATCAGGGACAATGATTATTGCGCACTAGTTCATAACCAGTCTCTGAGCTTTGTTCTTCATCTCCACATTAAGCTTACGGTCAACACTGCCCTGCAAATTCTCGTGTTTATACCTGTGTATGTATCGGCGATCCTGCGCTAACTGCTTTCCTCCAAACAGGAGGAAGCCAGTGCAAAGAAAAATAGGAAGAAGTTATTCCTGCAGCTGTACATGTTCAAATTTTGATGGCATTATTCTTTCTTCATCCAGTATTTATAGTCTCTCAGGCATGGAAAGGTTATGATTGGTGTTTTAAAAAAAAGAGGTGGAGATTTATACATAAGACATTTTCGAGGGCATTTCTCACTCTTTTTGGTGCCCCTGTATTGAGAGTAAACGTTTTTGTCAATTTCGTGTATGCCACACCATTAACTGTTCCCCTAGGCATGCTAGGACTAAAATTTTAAAGAGGAGATAAATCTCTTCGCCCTTTAGGGGTTACGATTGCCACTTTTTGAGGTTTTATAAGAAAAGAAAAAAAAATCCACCTAAAAGTCCTGAATGTGAAACTGATAAGAGTGTCCTCTCTGATCGAATGATCTTTAGTGGTAAGAGCGAGTTGATATCTGAAATAGATCAAAGACCTTTGTGGCATCTTAATGTCAATCACCCAATCGCCCTTTATCTCGGCGATCTAAACTGTGTACTTTTTTAGCCTCGTGTCAACTGACGAAAAGAAGCTCTGTAGGTTTTTACTTACGGTAAACAACTAGATGAAAACGCTGTCATATTTGCAACTTCTCTGAGTTGGTACACCCGCTACGGTACTGCAATTTCTGTCCTACGACCAACCGGAAATGGTTTTTCATGTATGGATATGCAGTTATGTGCCGGGATATTTCTCAAGTAATATCGCTCAGGATCAAAGGGCCATAGAGTCTGAAGATCTATTATAGGTTTTTTAAAGATAATTTTCGTGATTTTATTAACTGAATACAGGTGGGCGGGTGGTATTTAGTCTTTATATATTTTGTTGTTCATCGTATATTACATCAAAGAGTAATAGATTTCTTTGTTCCATGAAAGGTATAGAGAAAGTAATACTTTCTCATCTAGTTACCGCAGACGATCTATTCAGATCAAAGCCGATTATTCCTGTGTGTCAGTTACATATCATTGTGAAATTTGACTACCACTATTTACGGTTAGTACTCGCCGACAAAGAAAAACCGAAATTATGGAGAGTTTCTGAGCATTTTGCAGCTGTTAGCTTCCATATTGATTGCAGACAAGGCTGATCAACAAGGCCTTTCACCTTCGGACTAATAGTGCCTTTTAGAGCAAAATACCGTACTGGAAATTAACTACTAAAGGCATGGAGACAATAGAAATGAGAAATGTCCATTGCTCAAAATCGGGTATGGTGGAAAAAGCGCCTGTTAGAACTGAAATACTCAGATTTCTAGGATAGTTCCGTTGCACCTGGGAGACCCTATCCCTTGCATCGTTGAAAGGGCGGTATTAGCAGCTTTGGGAAAACCTTAAAGAGTGCGATTGCTACTGCTGATGTATATATCTAAGGTTTCCAGTGGTGTTGGAAATGAAAGTCTACCTTACACGATGTTTGGGGTGGGTAGACAGTTCTTGCCGTACACTCTAAAAAAGGATTGGTCAAAATGACCAATGCTTTTGTAAATATGTGTCCGACCGAAAATATTGGTAAATTTACCAACATGGTCAATATTACCAAATTATTGGTTGATTTGACCAATTTTTGGGTCGGGCACATATTCATTAACACATCGGTTATTTTGACCATCCTTTTACAGAGTGTACGTACGCCTATCAGGATGATTTGTCAAATGCCCCCCCCCCCCCCCCCCATCAAAAGAACACCATCCCACCGACACCACTGCCAATACCACCAAAAGTAATAGGGCCACCCCTCCCAACCTTTCCTTTCCGCGCGCACTCCTTTAAAACCCTGCTGCCGACATTGAACTGAGACGATTTGCAGAATGTTGCAGTCATTATGTTTCCCTCCTCGTGTGTTTCATATCCAACTAAACTAATTTCATATCTCACTGAGATATCAGACCATTGCTTACGGACGGGTGCTGTTCCCCAAACTTTGTTTTTTCTAATTACCCGTCGATATAGTTTAGTGATTGTATGTGAATGTAAGCTTGCATATATATTATATGTATAATTCTTGCAAGCGATAGCCCATTGTCATTAATTTGGCGTTAGCCATTTCATATCTGTATATGTCACTTTTATAAGCAGTAATTAATTCCAATTTTATTTCCATTTAGATGTCGTTACTATGTATTACAGTAATAGTTTAGCTTAGAGCAGTACATTTAAGTTGCGAACACTCATATGGAAATTTACGTCAAATGTTAAATTACAAATCGGTCAACCTTCGAATGACTAATTTTGAATTTCAATTGATGTTTGGTTTTTCTTATACCACGTAATACATTGCGTCACATTCATGCAGTTCTTTGTTTCAGGTCGGGTTATCGTTTGTTGTTTGTGGTTGTTCTGTTTTGGTTTTGTTTTTGTTGTTGCTATTTTGTTTGTTTTTGTACTGAAACAAAAGGGTGGTGTTGGTATGTTTCATGCACCAAGTTGGAGGATTAAGCCCTTAGTCGTGATAGTCCTTGTTTCCATTTCTTTTCCAATAATCAACGCATTTGATGTCAGAATGATTGAATTAAAAGAAGTTCTTGGAAACAAAAGAGGGGAAAGGATGGGGAGAAGTTCATGTCGGTTTTAGTTTCATAGTAGGAACAATAAGCCTTTAATTCTTCGGGCATGCGAAATGACAGTGACTATTTTTCACATGACTAGATATTTAGCTTTCACTGATTGATTTTAAATACGTATGTGACACGAAAATTGTGTTCTGTTTTAAGTCAGTCGTTGGTTTTTGATGGGGAATTTGACACCATTCAGGTGTTAAACCAGTATTAACAGGTGTTGTCCACCACCCAGAGTGGAATTTGTTTTATGACCAACAGGCCTTGTGTAATGCTCTTTATTTTCCACCCGTCGCATTATATATGGCAAAGTCAGTATTTCATGTTCTCTCACTCGAACCAGGCCGAAGCATGTCCGAAAAGGGATAGCTTGTTTGCTGTGCTCCAGACTTCTTCAGCTATTGCAGATATTTCCAGTGCTTTTCACCAAGTCTAGTGTCAGCGAATTATGACCTACCTACACCTGGAAACTGACTGCTATCTGCCTTTGAAGTAGGTGAGAAGAGCCCAGTGTTTTCACCACATTCAGGTTTTTCTCCATGAGCGTGTTTTTTAAATTGAATTCCTGCCGCGATATCAGGGGATGTCTTCTACCTTGGCGTTTAATTAAGGTACTGGGTCAATGAATGCCGAGAGGTATCGTGCCTTCGGCGAGATGTGCCGAATTACCCATTTAAGTTGTCCCCCTTGACACGTATCGTTAAACATGAACGCTTTTATATTTGATCGCAGAGTCTTAGCAGTTTAGACAGGTTTATCAACTGTGTTATCTGGTTCTCTTTTCGGCAATATATGACAGATTGTCTCGTCATTTTTTGTGGGCGATGTAAGAATAAATGTGCATGTATAGATTGATCGAACTCTTAATGGCCATTCAAATTAGTTCCCTGTGCCACGCACTGTCTTTGTCGTATGAAGTTTCTCCAAAGGGAACACTCTGAATAATCCCTCTCTTCGTTTCATTTAAACAACTCTTTGCGAGGAGGCTGTTTGCATTAAATTTCTCCCGGCATCCCCCCCCCCCCCGGCCCTTTCTTACAGATGCATAACATCGTGATTATGGAAAGCATGCATTTTGATGAAAGTCATTTAAGATTTAAAAAAAATAACTGCATGGTTACCCATGATTTTCATCATAACCTTGGTGCTTGCTCGAATGGTTTTGTTTTAATTCCACCGGTCATATAGTTACTCTTTCTCGGTGATGATGTGCGACACTCAAGCTCATAATGCGACATTGCCTTTCCTGCGGTATAGCCAAACCTATATGCCCTGTTGGGGGCATAACATCTCAGTCTAATTTTTGAGAACCCGGATTTGCTTTACTCTGAGGCCGGAGTGGTTCACATGGGAAAAAAAGAGTTGAATATTTACTGAATATCTTTCCTTTCTGTCAACCCCCTCCCCCCCCCCCCCCGAAAAAAAGGACTGAATAAATAAAGATATGAATGAATTTTCAAATAAAAATTCTGTCTCTCTCTCTCTGTCTCTCTCTCTCTCTCTCTCTTTCCTACTCTGCTCTTCATGGTGCCTGGTATTACAATTAATACGCATTTCTGATGAGAACGAATTAAGATAAGACGACTTGGTTGTCATTTTTTTTTTTCGTCAGACGCCTACCGTACTCCAGAGGTTCATCGAATTACCTCGCAGTTCTCTTACGGTGATGTCGGACACCCGAGCTGATTATGCGAATGTGCCTTTCTAATGGCGTATCCATTCCTCCCCCCCCCCCCCCTTCCCACAGGAAGGGCAAATCATTGTGGCACACTGGTGACGGCTCTTGTCTCTCGTACGAGATGTCCTGGGTTCGGTTGCTTAAATCCTTGGACAAGGTGTTTTGCGCACGTGTGTTCCCTCTCGACTCAGGTGTATTAAATGGGTACCTGGAATTGCTGGGTAATAATAATTACAGGGCCAGCAGTAAAAGTAGTAGTAATACTAATGTGGCTACCCTGGGGAAATAAACACCATTTATTATTGTTATTATTTACTGCGATCCATACATAGTTCAGTAAGAGGTGCAATTTGATTTTAGAGGTCATAGTATGCGTGACGAATGGAAGAAGGGGTCAGGGGGTACTGCTAATAAGAAAAATCTTTTGATATTATGATAACTGGGTATATATAAACTTTCCAGGTACAATTTTACAGTTATTAACTATTAACCTTGTACAAATTACTTATAAAAAGCTTATAAAAAGTGGCTGTTTTCGGCCGTTGATTGGACATCTATCGGGAAGGGACACTGTCGTCCCATCCCCATTCTTCTCGTTGCATTGTGCCCGTGTACCTTTCTAATGAAACCGACGTGTCGCACAACATGAAGAGAGAGGGACAAGATAATCAATGGTGCTATCTGGAAAAGCTGAGGGTCGTTTGTAAGTGTCGGATCTCTGGAGGGGATACGCGAGGACAGGCGTGCAAATGGATAACATGATGAGAATTGTAAGTCAGTTACTGCAGATTGAGAGGGAGAAAGAAAGAAATAGGATAAAGAAAAAATGTTAGCATGCTTAGGAAGATGGAAAAGTGAGAGGGAGAAAGAGAGTTAATGGAATAAGCAATCGAGAGAACGAAACAGCCAAAGTGTACAAACGTGTTGTGTGTGAGGGCGTGTGGTTGTGCGTGTGTGTGTGTGTGTGTGTGATACAGATGTAGACCAAAAAACGCATAAGTAAACTGTTACAAGATATGACATTAAGGAAATGAGACAATGGGCCTACAGGTAAAACTTACATCAATTGACCTAAAAACAACAACAACAACTCGTCAGTCAAAATGTGGTGTTGGGTGAAAGGAGTAGTAAGAACTTTCTGTTCAGTGAATTTCAACCAAGGGAAATGTATCAAATCAATAGCGCTTATGGGTTCAATTTGTGAGGGTGGCCTTGATGGCACAAAAGAAAAAAAAAATTCCTTTCTCTCTCTCTCTCTGTCTCTCATATTAAGTATGTTGTTAGAGCTCTAAATTGTGATGCAGAAAATAGAACGAGACGTTTAGGAATTGAAGAGGAGACGAGAAAGTAAAATATGCAAGTAAGCACTCATAAATTCCAAAAAGAGCCATGGTCATGATGGTATAAACCACAAGGAATCATGCTCTTATCAAACACTTTTGGAGGCCATTTCGAAAGCACTGCGGTAATGCATTAGTGAGCAAAAATGGTTATATTGTAATCGAAAAGAAACCCCTGCTTTCTTCAAAAACCACATTTGCAAATGCTTTTACAAATAAATATGAAGTCACAGGCGTGACTTGTATGAAAATTCGTGGGAATATAAATAAAATCATACGGTGTGTGGCTGAAGCCTACGCGTGAAAGTACTGCATAAGAGCTTTCGACCACTTCATGAGACTTTCTTGAGAGCTTTCGTTCAACGAGTCCTCTTTTGGGGGTGATGGCTCGAAGATCATTTTCCCTCATGCTCTAAATTATAACTTCAAGCGTGAACCAAACACTAAGTCTTTCCAAACTCTTATGCTCAACCCAGCCTTAAACTATTCTTTAACCTCATACCTGCATATATCTGTCGTTGAAAATATATTTTTCTAAAAAAAATCGAGGACAAAATTTCGGATCTTGCCTACTACGACTTAGATTCCTATGTTATGACCAGCCCAACTAATGTAATGTTTCTCTCTCAGACAAAAACTTGTCGTGGAAACCGTGGTAAAAATATCCTTTTAAAGGTGGAATTTGCAATGGCTAATGGTTCAGTGGTTTTACACTGTGTGGTATATTCGTAGAAACTACGATTCGTTTCAAAAGTTACATCAGTAATTGAAGAGCTTATTTCCATATGGCGCTAAATCCATTTTTCATCGAAACTAGGGTTTTAGCACGATTTGATTTTTGTTCCTTAATGCACTTCAGTATGACTAATTTCAATATCAAAAAACATTTCTGGAAAGTAGGAAAAATGGGTAAAAATATGGTCATTTACAAAATGCCCTAAATCCAAACTCGTTTACTTCCAGAAGGCGCTAAATCCACTTTGCGTAAATCAGGGATTTGTATTTAAACTATCTTCTTTCTTCAGAACATCAAAACTTCTCATAGTTTAAATACCAACCTTAGTCATTTAGCAGATGAGAATACAAGAAATCCTACTCCAGCAGTATTTCGTATATTCTCATCTAACAAATGAAAATAACAAAAATCCTGCTTAAGTAATAATTTTTTTTAAATCTCTTCTATATTTTTCATTTATACGGATTTAGCACCTTTTGGAAAGATTTTTTTTTTCGTCAACATTGGAAGTCAAGTACAAAAAACATAAAGAGTTCTTTTTTTTTTTTAAATCCTACTCATGCAGGATTTTTGTGTTCATTCTCATTTGTTAGAGGGGTGTTATGGTTAGGACCCCGTTGGACACATCAGAAGAACGGGCTCTGGCTAGCATGGCTAAGGAGAGCTACTCATCCCATGTGAGGAAAGTAAAAAAAAATGATAATGATAATAATAATAAATTAATGAAATTGCTCTTATTTGTAAACAGTAGCACATACCGTATTACAAAGAGGCTGAGACTTATATAGCTCTTTCTACTCATGTTCTTTCTGCCATTACTAGGATTGTGGAGCAAGAGATGCTGCAATCTCACTTTACCCGTCGACTACTAATTCTTTAATTCCCATAGACTTAGGGCAGGGGCCAATCGGTTCCAGTGTGTGAAAGGAGAGACTGCAGTGCTGTCGTGTAATCAGTGTCACGAAAATGCCTCTTTTCTGCTGATGCACCAGGTTCTCAACTTTTCCGGACAGAAATAACGACCCTGTCACTGTCTGATAAACGGAACGTCAATCTCTATTACTTTCCCTCCAACCATTCACGGCGAAAGGGGGCAAAATGTATGCAAAGCAGAAATTCAATTATCCCCAGACACGGCCGATTGTTTATCTGAAATCCATGCCCGATGTACCCTATCGTTTTGTTTATATACATCAATAAGAATAGTTGTATGTGGTTTTGAAAACCATCACGTCGTGTAGCAGTCAAGACAACATCAATTGGGTTTCGTTTTGATATGCCGTTTAAGCTATTCAGTCAGATTAACATAACTCGCGCCATGCCTTTTAGCACTTTCATTAATTCATGATAGTGAGGTATTTCCGCTTTTTGCATCTCGTCCACCGGTAAATTTTTTATCCTTGTTGGTATTAAGCAAAGTACGTTCTTGAAAGAAACATTGTAAGCTCCAATGTCGTTTCATATCATTTCCGGCCCGGCGGGTTTGCCCCTATCATGAAAAGTAGAACGTGGAAGTCGCCACCCATAAGTTCATATCTTCCCAAGATTCATCGGTTTAGGTTTGTCGTGTATGACGTGGCGCCACAATGTTTTTGTTTTTCTCCTTTTTTTTTCTTCTCCTTTCACTCTTGTTCTTGTTCCTGTTCTTTATCATTTTGATTTTCTTCGTCTTTGTCTGAAGCCACTGACTGGCATAATAATGTACACACATTTAAATATAAAACATGTGCATAAAGGGCAAAACGGTGTGCAGGCTGATTTTCACTGGGACTGTGCCAGATGTCAAATGCCAAATGTCTCTCGAGTTCTTGTCTTCAAAATAAAATCCGACAATTAATTATCGTGATGATACTTACTCTCTGTGTAATTTTTAAAAAATCAATTTTTCTTGTATGTGTTTTTTTTTAGTACGACTGCATGCCTATATAAATGATTAGTTCTTCATTGCTCATCGCTGTTTTTTCATGTGCTGTGTCAACATGGTTTTTAACTCACAACGGGACTGGTGTTTATGGAAGTGAAGATAGATTCATATAAATTTTGAAACGAGAGAGGAATTATCTATTTTCTGATCTTCATTTCTGTTTTTCCTCTGTCAGTTCCTCTCTCCCTCTCTCTGTCTCTTTCTCTTTCACTCTCTTTCCCTTCTCTGCATGCTTACTTTCCTCTTTACTTCCCTCTAAATTCTCTCTCTTTTCAGTTTTTGCTCACTTTCCTTGGCTCTTCTAACACTTCATGTGATGAATTTTATATATTTACATATATTTTATATTATTTTATGATAACATTTCCTCTTCTGATCCTGTCTGCTTTGTGAGATATTAGATAAATTAGTTTAATGTTTATTTGATGTTTAATTCTCTGTTTTGATTATTCATTTTTAACTAAATTATTTCAGCTCTATGATCTATGATGAGGTCCTTGTAAAATAGATATTACTTACTTAGAAATCGAAAGTATATCCCGCATCTGCCTTCACTGTTGTCTTCCGGATTTCCATTAAATATGAAGTGCTTTCTTCGGTGTTAAATTCTCTTCTTATTTACTCAAGAGCAGAAGGGAAGATTTCCCACAATTTTTTTTTTTTCATTTCTACCATCCGTTACTGTTGTGACATCTCAATAAGGAATATCTGATTTTCTTCTGCCCCTCCCCACGTTCGCTCTGCTGTACCCCCCCCCCCCCCATTATTGTCCAACATCCCTTTCCTGCCATATACGGTGTGACCTTTCTTAGGTTTATTCTGAAGTCCCAGAAAAGTCAGAGTTGATGTTGTTGTTGTTTTTGTTCTTGTTGGGTTTTTTTTTTGGGGGGGGGGGGGGTCCTTCTGCTCTAGCTGTTTTACCTTTCTTTTCTTTTACTTTTCTTGGACAGGTCGTTCAAATCGTCCAAGCTTACAACGATAATGAGTTTGATAATATTCGAGACTCTTCCAGAAAGCCATAATCACGTTAAAATAACATGAAAAGCAGCCGATATATTAAACAGGCCGAACAAAAACAAGTTCATCATAATATCATCTACTGTAATTCTGGCAAAATGCGGTTCTTGTGCAGCTTAATCTGGCGAAGTGACAATGCTAATGGGCAACTAGAGGTTTTCAGCTGCGTCGCCCTCTCCCATTTAAAACTCGTAATTTCTGTCGGCAAGTTCGAAAATCGCAAAACCGTCTCCATTTTCTGCAACAACTGTCTGCAAAATTGTTATTGTAAATCTCATTATGTGATTAGAAAATAAATGTTTTTATGCCTCCGCCCACCGTAGGTGGTTGCCGGAGGCATTATTTAAAGTTGATGTTCATTGGTTACAAAAAAAAAAAAGTCGAATTTCATATCAAGGCAAAAGTTATGATGCCTGAATCAATATTTAATCAACTGAAATTTCAAATTTAATCGGGACGCAGAAATGAATCATCACATATTGATGAAATCCACCCTCAGTAATCAATGATATTCATGATAATTCGACGGCACATTAGCACTGTTCGTCTCTAGAAATACTACCTATTTTGTATTTTACCACTGTTGCTTTCCATTTGGCATATCTTAGAAAATGTTCTCCCCCCCCCCCCCCTTCCTTCCCCCTTCCCAAGTTCCAAGTTCCTCGAGGAGCATCACTGGTTGCAAAATCATCCCCCAGCCTTCCCCCATTGACGGCTTCCAAACGACGCTTCATCGTGTCAGCGCGCAGCGAAAGGTAATCCAACACTGCACTTTATTTTGTTCACGCTCGCTGTCAAACGGTAATCTAGCGATTCGTGTTTATTTTCTTGGCATCTTCTTTACATGGAAAGGATCGCGAGAGAAGGATTACCACAAAGACCATTAAGTATGACACGATTAATGTCTCTCACGTGACTCACGTCATCAAATTGTCGAATAAGAAGAGACATGAGAAATCGACTGTAAGAGATCTGTGATGATATTCTTTGTACACCTGATCGTTGGTTTTATTCATGGTTTTCTTAACGATCACAGCCTTGAAATTCGGAAAGAAAAGGGTTGGCATACTTTTCTGTACTTTCATTTCATCTCTATCGGGGAAGGCATTTGAAGGTCGGGTTTAAGATTTTTACATTTGTTAAAGGGAAGGGGATCGCGTATGAAAAAAAAAATGAAAGAAGAAAGATAAATTTTTCACTGGCATTTTAGTTAATTGAGTCCATGTAATGATGTACAGTATGTCCTATCGGCTTTATGTTAGCCAGCACATACCTCACTTCGCATAAATTTTACCATCTGTGTTTTCTTCTTCTTGCGTTTTTAAGAGGTAAGGATAAGCTAAAACTGTACACCAAAATAAGATGCTAGATTCTGTATAGATTATAAAATTGGAACGAATCCTCATAGTTATCATTTCAGAGAGAGGAATTAAATACTAGAATCACATTTGGATATTTGGGGCGGAAATACATCATTGCTTAATGACTTAAGGAAGTAAAACATCTCCCGACTGAGATGATATTGGTCCAACATTTTGATAGAAACTATAAAAAGCAGACTCATAATTATGCGGTGACCGTAGTCATGGCTGTGTGTGTGTGTGTGTGTTTGTTGTATGAAAGCAACCAAATCCTGGACATTAATCGAAGGATAATCATCTTAATCTAGTTTCCCTAGAATGCTCTTCTGACATTGAAAGTCCTAATTACCTCCCCCCCCCCCCCCCCAAAAAAAAAAAAAAAAAAAAACATACACACAGGTGAATAAATAGTTTATAAAAGAAATTTAAAATAAAAGAAATTGTAATGCGTGAGAAGCTGAATTGAAAGGCCGAGGGGATACTTTGAAGGAAAGAAAAAAAGGCAGAACATTAGACAAAAGTATCTAAAGAATTCTAAGACAGAATTAGAACAAATAGAGCCTAACTAAGGATGTCAAAGAGAATTCCTCAGTACAGATGCAGATATGAAAAGACAGAGAAGGATAAGTAGAGAGAAAGTCATAACATGTGATCATTTCAGAGTATGAAAGGCAAATGTGACAGAATTGGAACAACGAGGGTTCTGATTAAGAATAATGGGTAGAGAGAGTGGAAAGGAGATGAGAGGGGTAAAGATGAGAGAGAGAGAGAGAGAGAGAGAGAGAGGAGAGACGGATAGAATGAACAAGATATATAATGGAAAATAGTATGAGCAAGACTTCGCTTTCCAGCTTATCCAAATAAGACGAGATTGTATCTCCTTTTTCAAGGAGAACTTTAATAAATGTGGACATTCCGTCTTCTTTAATTTCTTTCATTGGCCTCTGCTTTGAGGAGATTTTAATCAGACTTCCAAAGGAACGTGTTGACCCATGCTTTACTGCTGTCACATCCCGACAGCACAACAAAGATTACGTCAGAAATGAATGCCATCGTCTCCAAACCTGTCTTGAGCATGTTTATAGGAGAAACACTTGAATTTCAAATGAGCCCAAAAGAATAGAAGCTTACTGACTATCGTTGAGCAGTTTGGTTATTTATGCCAACTCATGACATCGCTCAACAACAGATTATTGGTTTTATTAAGGCGTTTCTTCATAGGCAGGAGGCATTTCTGTGCAATTCAGCGATGTTCGAGTGCGCTCACTTGAGTTTCAAGTGATTCGAAGAATGGGATCTGAAATATGCACTACCATGATCAACCATACGGCTGAAGCCTGTTGGTTGTGTCACTGTCCGATCGTCTTTAACTGTTTAAGTTGTTCTGCCTAAGCCTTCCCCCCTCCCACTCCATACGAATTTCGCCAGAATTGGGATTCGTGCGCTGATCTGTATGAAAAGAATCTAGATATACCATTGGCTGAGATTTGTGAGGTCGCCCGACAGTCACATTACCACTCCAAAGTACCACTCCACGAACGCATTCCCATTTGAGTGTGTACAAATCCACCCTTCAAAAAAATGGACTAAATTTGATGTAAAATGCTGGAATTTTCAGCTCTTAACTGCATAAATCGTCAAATAGAAGGCTTTGGACCAAGATTTCGCCTATGATCATTATTAAAATGAATAAGTCTTATTTACATTTTAAAAAAAAAGTCATTGAGGCTTTGAGTGGTAAAATGGCCGATTTACCATGCATCTGCTTTGAGTGTTTGTACGGTGCGTAATGGCCAATGAGATTTCCAGATTCTTTTCATAGAGATCAGTGGGATTCGTAGTAAGGGAGCAGGTCCTTGCATTTGATCATCGTCTTACATGTCTTAAGTGGAGTTCGTGAGGATTAGGTGGGTTGACTGGGTTACCATATTCGGATTTCTTGCGTGGTGGTCGTGAATGAGCAAAAGCCACTACCCGACTAATGTCCTTCATCACCACCAGCCTCCACATAACTCTGCCTACCTAGCAGATTTCTTCAGAAAAGGGATTCCGTGTCAGGAAGCAGTTCCTTGCATGTAATGCCTACATCGTGTTAAAGCACATGTACAGTTTGGGTAGCAAGAGGAATGTTGGCATGACACTGATTGAATGAAGTCTCACATCGTCCGCCTCGCGCATGATGAAAGATACATACGTGAGATCATTTGATATTCCGTTCATTATTTCCGGTGAATTGCATGGTAAAAATTTGAAATGCACGCAATGTAACGGGTACACTTTGCTTCCCCTATGTTAGGATCCCTGCACCCCATTGCTTCCGCACAACGAAGAACAGGATTTCGTACCACTTGTTGCATAAAACAAATCTCATTGGCTGGCACTACGTGATTTTACGTTGCCGATCGGAGATCTTCCCGCGCCCTTTTTTTACTCTAATATTCAACTGGGAGGGGGGAGACTTCGTAGCATCTTAGTTTTGCTTCGGTTTTGCAAGTGACCCAGGTGACAGCAAGGAAATCTGACGAATACATTTTCAGGGCCTACCAAAACTGTACCTAACCTTTAATTAAGTGGAATTCTTGAAGGTTAGGTACGCCGGAGCATACAACGGATTCGAATGCATGGCGTCGATCACGCCCGTCATTCCTTTAAAAGACTGTTGGTCATGTCTCCTTATCCTTTCACGGGTAATGACCTATCCAGCTTCCATTTAGCTGATTCGGAGAAAAACAAGATGTTGTGAGTAAAATGTATTATTTCTCGCACAAGGAAAAGAAGGCAGAAAGAAAGAGAAAGGCAGTCCAATATGTCGCTACCACAAGGTAGTCTGCAAGCACAGACCCGAATTGACTTGTTACGAGAATACATTGTGGCTTGAGAGAAGCCTAACCAATGTATTAACTGGCTACGTCAAAATTGAGTAGATTACATTAGTACACGATCCCCATAGAACTCATTTAGTCCCATGTTTAGAATTCTATGTGTTTCGAGTCGAGTGACCACGGTGTGCGCCTGCAAACTAAACCACATCATTGATCAGTCTATATGATGGTACTCTGGCGTCACTGTTGCAATTGAGGGCAGATAATATATATTGCATATTAATATATGCAGTCGATATTATGATATTCT
The DNA here is from genome assembly GCA_029962745.1 of Echinometra lucunter. Classification (NCBI taxonomy): domain Eukaryota; kingdom Metazoa; phylum Echinodermata; class Echinoidea; order Camarodonta; family Echinometridae; genus Echinometra; species Echinometra lucunter. The sequence continues at coordinate 18,672,381 of CM057162.1, forward strand.
GGCGTCATTGATCCGATTAAGGGAAGATCATGTCGATAGCATATGAAGACTTTTTTAGATGATCACGCCAAATGTCTCGACGAGAAATGAAATGGATTTAGGGCCATAGAATAAAGGGCATGATTAGGATACATTCATCTTTCTTTTTTTTTCCGTTCTCATTTATGATTTGCTTATTTTTAGCAAGATACAATGAGTCGTCACTCTCTACAATCAGTCAACCCAGTTTTGATTCAACCCTCTACTACCCCCCCCCCCCTCCAAAGGTCAAAATTATTCGGAACAGAAGTAAAGAGGTTTATTATCGTTATCTGTCGTGTTCTTGTGACGTGTTATCTTCACTGAAATTAGGAATTGTTTAATGTCCAGTTTGTAAATGGTATGTAAATAACGGTGCTCATTTGAAGGTTGTACAGTAGGTCTATATCACCGGTTAAGACCAAAGTAAGCAGAGTGTTACGTAATAAAGTTTACTGCATATCTAGTTCCAAAACATATAGAGAGTATCATTTAGTAGAACTTACGATGTTAGTTTGTTTATCCTACGTTCTCGCTCACTCTATGTCGAAAATCGTAAATATATGGCGTGCATCAACCACACCAACGCTCTGCTACTTCTGCCGTCACTCCCGTCTTGAGTGGCCACTTGTCTTATAAACAGTCCTTCTGTCTAGAAACATAACAGTTTTGTTCCTTTTAAGATTGTTTCACAATGAGACAAAATAAAGAGGAACATAAACGTAAAACACTACCTACTCTTAAAGACAACTTTTCTTGTCTCCCTTGAGTAGTCTTTATAATTATGCAGGGGGTGTTTCACAAAACCTTGCGCAAAGTTACGCATGACTTCAAGAATAACTTGAATATGGAAAGTCAAATGGGATTCTCAATCATGTTTTATCGCATAGTCTAAAGTTTTTAATATCTATGTAGATTAACATTATCATTATTAACAAAACATTTTTCATGTGAAGTATTACTTTTGCCAACAATTTAATTGAGATTATGGGATGTACAATCAGACTTTCACAAAACAAAAGGAAAAAAATTGTGTTAATGCCATTTGGTTGTTCATAGTTAACTCGTTCTTAAAGTCATTGGTAACTTTTTGGGCAGCTTTGTGAAACACCTCCATCTTTCACCATGGAGTTGTTTCACCGTATTTTGTGTTTGAACCATCCCGTCCACATGGTCTATCTCACTGCTTCACCTTCTCGGTTAAACGTCACTTGGTCTAATACGATTTGGTCTACCATCAGTTTGGTCTAATTTCCGTTTGATCCAATCATCACTTGGTCTAATACCCATTTTAGCTAATTGTTATTTTGTCTGATGATCAAATGATCTAATTGCCACTTCTTCTTCTTAGTTTTCCTTATTTCGCCTACTGGCCATTTGCTCTTTTACCAGTTCGTCTAATCAGATAGACTAAGTGGTGTTAGACCAAGTGGGTATTAGACGAAATGAGCATAGCCAAACTTAAAAATAGACAGAATGGTAAACGGGCTAAGTGGTAATTAGACCAAATGGTTATTAGACGAACTGGTTGTAGACGCAATGGGATTAGACCATGTGGGATGAGGCGAAACGGGCATTAGACATAGTGGGATTAGACCATGTGGCAATTCACCACCTTCTCATGCTTCTCTTCTTCCCAGGTACTTGATAGTTATGTTTTATTTATTGAATGATGTACTTGGATGAGTCATTATGCGTTCCACCGACTGCTCCTCCCCAGCCTCCCAATACCTGTCTAACTTTCTGTGATATTGCTACCCTTTCACATGTTTATATTTTTCTCGTATTCCATTCCCCTTTTCCCCCACAATGCCATTAGCAGTGTTCTGTTTTATGATTGCAATTATTTTGCTAGATTACATTATAAATGATAATATCTTGTTACACCTTTTTTTCTCATTATTACTTAAACGTAATATTTTACGCACATGAATCAAATGCCTGTTTGAACACCAGCTGTTGGGATAATCTTAGAAAGAACGAGGTATCCAAGACCTAAAAGGATGTTACATTATTCAGTGAAATGTTTACATACATTTCGTCATCAATTCGGTATCCATACCACTCTCTTTAGTTTAGATGGTACTTTGGCGCTCTTTGCAGATGAAAATTGAAGTGTGGATGTTGCAACATGCATAAAATACTAGCTCGACTCATCAATTCGAATTTGCAAATTGGCTAATGGCTTTATCTTTCTCTCGTTTTTCATCCCTTTTTACCAGATTCATCAGGACTAGCCAGTCACAGAGGACATGAAACAGGGAGACGCGTCGCCGTCGGTCGAAAGTAGACAGGCACTCACCCTGAAAGAGCATTAGAGATTGACGAAAGTGATTTTCCAACCCGCAAAACACGCCATTTAAAGCGACGTGTTTGTATGGCCGTATCATTCATGTCAGTTGCATGCTGAAACTCTTTGACAGCCAATACAAAAAGAGCGTGCTTTGATTAGCGAACGAACATTGCACCTTGCACGTGAGACTTATAGAAGCAGCCTCGCAACTGAGCAGGAAGAGAGAGACAGAGAGATAAGGGGAGAGAGAAAGAGAGAAGAGCATCTCCGCCGGTTGAGGCAAAGCATTTGGAAAGATCGCTCATTTGCGACTTGGCTCATCGCTCGGTGAGGGTCTTTTCAGGGATGTTCTCTGGCAGACAATGGTTAAGGCGATCAGAAGTTTAAGCGGAGTTTCTCATTCGAGCGAAAATCGCCGTCGGCTATTCCGAAAATCCTTGGATGTACCTGGACAACTAAGACAGGAGCTTAGCTATTAGCAGTTTTGGCCTATTTGAGGACAAATTCGCTTCATCAACTCATTTTGTAGAAGAGTACTCATTAATGCAGCGTCGAATGTGAATCTTTGCGACAACTAGAACAGCCGCTAACCAAATCATGTATTCTGATTAGGTCAAAACTGCATCACGTGGCGAGGTTTTAAAAGGGAAAACCCCTCATTAACTGATGATGCGGATAGCTTTATTTGGGATAAAAACATTTGGATCAACCCTGGAATCGGTTTAGGTTTTTTCCTTCTTCTTCTGCTTAGAAGTTCATCATAGCTTAACCATCTTCGACCTCCTACTTCCATTTAAAGGAAACTTTGTCCACCTAACATGATATTATCTGTATACACTCTACGGAATTGAGCTTGAATTTCTGATTATCATTGTATTCCATTTTCGAGGATATCGATTTCTTGCGGTTAAGAGGATACATAAGATCAGGAACTAGACCCATTGAGTGTAAGAATTAAGTGCATAATAAACTTTGCTAATACATTTTCTCATGCTGTAGGAGACCTGGTGTCAACAGGTTTAAAACGACCGGCGACAACCGCGCTCTACCCATTAACGTATTAACTCACTGTCTGGGAATATGAGATGGGGGTTGGCGTTTCAACACTCTGGGGAGCCGTGATGATGACGACCTAATGCGGGAAAATGGACAGAGGCATCCGACTTTCTCCTCTGTCTGATACAGCATTAGGAGACATAGATCACCTTGGACACAGAGGTATCACCCAAAGTGGAAGGACAATTTGATTGTTGGTACAGGAAGTGAGATGGTGAAAATAATAGAAGCTTCCATTTCGAGTAACGGTAGCATACTTTTGGCGGTCTTCTCCGTCAAGGAAGATTAATTTGTTCCTCACTTCTTCACCTTCATTGATATTTTCTCAAATTTATTAGAATTCTGAGATACGGTAACATATTTTAGGCGGTTTTATGGGTCAAGGAGGATTCATTTACCATGTTCTCCTACTCTCTTTCGTGGATAATATAGGAATGCTATACTGTTTATCAACTGAGAATGAATCGAAAATTTTCCCTACATTGGTGTTGATCATTCTGACAATCAGGACGTCGTGCTACTAATCTGCCATCGTCGCAGAGGTGTGACAGGGTTGATAGACGACAGGCAATGTTGCTTCACTGCAGGAATTGATGAGAGCCCAGTTTGCGAAAAGTTGCGATCCTTGGATAGCGAAGCGAACCTGTTGCACGTCTGAAACTGGAATCAATGTGCATTGTTAATCTGGCTGGAAGAATAACATTGTGGAAAGCGATAGCAGATTTGTCGTATCCGAACAGGGAATATACTCTGAGTTTTGTGAATATCAAAACTGAGGAACGTCAATCCCAAATGGATTAATTCTTGGTGATCTTCGTGGTAAGAGAGAGGTAAGCGTATTGGAAATTAAGACTATGTCCTTGGGGCATTAGTATCTGTATCTGTATCTGTATCTGTATCTGTTCCGTTCGAGGTCCTGATCCTCGAAGCGGGATATAAATGACCAATAGGAACCTTATCGCTCGAGAAAGTGTGTTCGGTGTACTTAGTACATATTAGAGTTGAGTCCCATTACTTTGCTTGCACAGGGAGGGACTACATTTATATTGCCCTTTTGAATTGCTTCCCAAGGACTGGTTTTCAAAGTCTCTGCCGTGTTGCTTTCAATTGCATTAGTATTACAGAGTATTTTACTTATTGGAGAGGCGTTCCAGGGCACCATTTAAGCTCATAAAAATGGTGTTTCTAGCAAACCATACTTTCCCCCTCCTTCGATAAAGTTCCACTGAATGAACACTTTTAGTGTCCATTTTCGTTGTTGTTGTTGTTAAGGGCGAGAGTTTAGTAGCTAAGGATACCACTGCTCACCGTCAGGGAGAACAGAATCCAAAATGGTTATCCGCACATGGCGATTCTTTTAATGTAAATAGGCATAAAACATGATATGTATTCATAAAAATATGAGATGAACATTAAGATAAGTTTTCAATTGTTGAAAGTTTCCATGATAAGGAAATCTCGAAGTGCTAAATTACCGTTTGCCTTGCAAATTGCCCTAGGCATTTCCTGCATGAAGTGCTTTCTATTATGTGAGTGGGTTTTACTTACATTGGGAGTCATTACAACATGATCTCCATTAACCTTCTGGTTTACGGCCCGGTTACATGGAAGCGTAATACTTTGGAGAATGCTAGAGATGTAGTTATTTTCAATTGCAGATAAATGCGAGAGCAGTATCCATTTGGCAAACAGACCCTCGGGCATTCCGTTATGATAACTTTCAGAGATACATAACGATCAATCTTTGTCCAGCATCTCCAAAATTTCCTCATTCCGTTTCTTACATGAAGATTTGTTCGGTTCCTTATCTTGTAGTGACTCTTTTAAAGATGGTGTATAGTTTGAGAAAAAATCCAGACAAAGTAACTTTCACTATTCATTCATTGCCAGATGATATCCTAAAACCATTATGATGTGAAGGATATTACATAAAAACTCATTTAAGCGGGTGTAGTTTACAATCAAAATGTCAAAGCTTTTGGATCCCCGAAAACAACGTGGACGTGCATCAGCTCACACAGTGTCCGCACACGTGTAAAAACCAGCGGGAATTCTGTTGTGCGACAAGCACAACGAAGCGCTGTGAATGTTGTGCGGGGAGCCGTCGGCGTGCAGTGGTCATAGAGTAAGATAGAGTGTGTAAAGCGTTCTATTGCGTTCCTTTCAGACATTTACGCTAGAATTCACCAGAAATCATGAATGGAATATCACACAATCTCACACACGTATCTTTTTATGCAAGACGGACAATGTGAGATTGTATTCAGTCAGTTTCATGCCATTTTCCTTTTTCTTACCCAAAACCGTATACGGGCTTTTATAACTACTAGTTACCCTTTATTCATGAACTTCCAACAAAGTGCATTCTTTTCGAGAAAATAGTTGTATGTAAATCCCTATCCGATCTATACGTTGTCCAGTGTTCCTCTGTAGAGACTCGTGTTGAGAAATAAGTACTTGTCGTAGAGGCAATACTATTAGAGTAGTACGAAAAGAAAACATGTACAGAAAAAAACTAACTAGTGAAAACAGCAGTTACCCATAAAAAGCAACCAGATAAGGGTTAAAAACCCTTTTCTGGCCCACCGCGCTGCACACTTGATCTATAAATGGGTACACGCACCAAACGAAACCATAGACGGTAAAGGAGCTTTTCCTAATGTGGTTCCCACGCATAGTCCTGTGCTTCCTTCTGTTTGTGGCAAATTACAGTCTCGCATCCATGCACATGTTATTGAAATTTAACACGTACTTCTGTGGATATTGAAGTTTCAAAAGAGGGTCCTTCAAATATTGTGACGTCAGGGAATATCCACCAAACTCCGATGTGAATAGATATTGAAAATCCTTTTTCCTTTTTTTTTTTTAAAAGTATTCTCCGCATCGGTTACATTTCTTCTGCGATGTGAAAACATCATTAATTCCAGTAGCTGAATTGTAAGAGCTATATGCATCTTCCCCCCCCCCCACCCTCTCTCTCTCTCTCTCTCTCTCTTTGAATACAATTCTCAATGATTGATGTTAAGCGTTTATTTAATTCATGTTTAATATAGTGCTGAATGCAGAAGACCGATCCTCCTTGACCGATCCTTGGCCAATGATTTGTTCTTTTCTTTCGGTGTATTGTCGATCAGTGCCCCGTTTCATAAAACTTGTTATCAGTAACAACTGCCACATTTCTATGACAAATTTGCTCTCAGTCAGTCAGATACAGTGATTTCAGCAGCTTATAACAATTATTGCAACTTGTTATTGATAACAAGTTTTATGAAACGGGGCCCCGGTGCCCATAGTCTTTGTACATTAAAAAGGAGTAAAATCGTGAAGTTGCTAACGGCGACTTATCAGCACCAGCGTTGGAATAGCCTGCTATTTGGTGGATGAGGGGTATTAGCTCAAACACCACTGAAGCGTCCAATCGCGTCCACATCAGTTCGAGCTCCAATACATAGATGTATCGGGCTATAGCTCGAGCTATAGCCCGATGTTTGAATAGGATGGTATTGATAAACCAGCTCCTGAAGCTCGAGCTGAAGAAGACGCCGAAAATAGCCTGCCATTTTGCGAATAAGTTCCAGATTTGGGAGGCTAAGTATTTGAGCGAAATAACCGGGTAATTCCGTCTTCATCTGAGTATCATTTTGCTGGGTATTCTCTGATTGGGCTAATTTATGGGATCAGAAGTAGCCGGCTATTCTATAAGCTCTAGCTGATGAAAACGCACCTTATCATGGGTGCCGGGACTGTCGAAGAGGGTCATAAAAGGGTGCGGTCTTACGCTGATATGAACGTCTTATGAAGTCAGCAGAGCCGTATACCACCTTTACTCACTCGTCGAGCAAGTGGTAATACTCTGTGCTAGTCTGGCTTCGCAGTCCGTATTCATTTTAGCGGCAGATCGCGAGCCGCCAGTACAAGGTAGTTAAAATGCGAGAAATATAATGACATCCAAAGGAAGTTGCGGAGGGGTGGTATTTCATTCCCTTCCCCCCTCTCGTACACACAAAGAAAAAAAGGTGCAATTTTGCACCCTTCGAATGCAACACTGGGAGTTCCTTTTAGGGTGCAACTTTGCACCTTTACGAACTTTTTGCACCTTTAGAGGTGCAGTTAGCTACATTTTGCACCCTAAAAGGTGCTGAGTTGCACCCTTTAGGGAAGGTGCAAATTTGCACCTTCCCTTACGCAAAAATGTCTGCACCCTGAAAAGTGCAAAGTTGCACCTTTTAGGGTACAAACGGGCGTTTTAGGGTGCAAACAAGAACAAAAAGGTGCATTTCTTCACCTTTTCCGTATGGGGTGCAAGATTGCACCCAAAAAAGGTGCTGCCAGTGTTGCATTTAGGGTGCAAACTTGCACCTTTTTTTCTTAGTGTGTACCCTCTGTTTTGAGGCACGTTTCCATGCCTTATTAAAGGTCGATGCACCTCCGCCGGCTATTCTGTAAGCATGAGCTGATGAAAACGCACCTATTGAGCATTCGTGGCATGTTCTTTGTAAATTGATAGCCACACCAGTCGATCCATATCAAACAGTATGGCGAAGATTGGAGTAAACCTGATAAGACTGAAACTGACATTTATCGCTGGTATGCAAATGCCGCTAATGGAGGCAAAAAGTCCCGCCTGCAAACAAGCAAAATGCGCGTTTTCAACAAAAGCGACACCAGTCTACATTATTTCGACTTCCAGTCAGATTCCTTGCAGTGCCATTTTTTTTTTTTTTTTTTTTTTTTTCTCGCCTGCGTAGCAAGAGCGAGATATAGGTGCCCCTTTACCGACGGCGGCGGCGTCAACATTTTTAAGAAATACTCTCATTCCAAGAGTTTTTGTTGAATTTTCATGAAACTGGTAAACAAGGCTTATCAAGTATCAAAGATCATGTGAAAGGAATTTCAGGTCACAAAGTCAAGGTCAAAGGTCATTTGAGGTCAATAAACTTAAATTATGTTGCAAAAACTTAACCGCAAGGTTAAGTTTTGTCATTTTTCCCCTCATTTCAATAGAATTTGTTCAATTTTCATGAGACTGGTACACAGGGCTTATCAAGAATCAAAGATCATGTAGAAGGAATTTCAGGTCACAAAGTCAAGTTCAAAGGTCATTTGAGGTCAATAAATTTAAATCATGTTTCAAAAACTTCCCCCTCATTTTAAAATTGTGCAATTTTCATGAAACTGGTACACAAGGCTTATCAAGTATCAAAGATCATGTGGAACGAATTTCAGGTCACTAAGTCAAGGTCAAAGGTCATCTGAGGTCAGTTGATTAAAATTATGTTTCGATTTTCACCTTCATTTCAAAAGTATTTGTTCAAATTCCATAAAATTTGCCTACAAGGTCATCAAGTATCAAGTATTACTAGATAGATGGCGAAATACAAGTGCATTATTATATTATTATTATTATTATTATTATTATTATTATTGTCATTATAACTACTATTATTGTTGTTATTATTATTATTATTACATTCTAGCCACTTTAATACCCACCTCTTGATACATATACATGTATGTGACTAGTTAAGAATGCTGCCATTAAAATTTGCGCGATGCAGGCGAGACCGCCAGGGGCGTTCCACTTGTTTTGTGTGTGTGGGTGTGTGTGTGTGTGTTTTTACCAAACTTCCTATTCGTGCCAACTTTAGCGAGGGGATTGTAATGAGGAATAGCGTTAATATGATATAAATGTATATGTATATATAATATCAGTGGTAGAGTTTTATTTTGAATGAAATCAGTAATGGGATTTCAGATATATTGTTTAAATTTATCTTGATGATATACGTGAATGAAATGTCACAGGGTAGGTCTTGGACTGTGATGACTGAAAGGTTGAATAGCGAGAGCGTTTAACAATATTAAAGCAATTTAACATTTTACCATTTACAGTGTCAAGTTGTTTACCGATGATTAAATGCTGATTATGCTGGGGGGGGGGGGGGGGTCACTCCAGGCTGATATTACCTGCGTGTCGAAATGATAATGGACAAATCGATAATGGGCCGATTGCCTGCAGACACAGGCACTCACCTTTAAGCCGATAATTAACTGTCATATTTCCTGCTATCGCCAGTACAGCCCATGATGCTGCTTGTATCTTTGTGAACTCAACATATGCTGTGGCAAATAAATTTTGCCATGATATATCTAGAGCTAAGAAGGAGACAAACGACACCTTCAGAAATAATGGAGAAAATACGAAATTTTCTGCAAAAAGCATATTGAGAGATGTCCTTCTAAACCTGTCATTTTGAAGCAGCATTGCCAATCTGAGGATCGCCTCAGAAAGTAGATTGAAACTTCTCAAAATTTCATAACTTTCTCATTTCTCTCTTCATTAAAATTGATTTTTCCCCGAAGGTTTCATTCTCCTTGAAAGATACGCTAGTCACAAACAAGTCGGGGTCAGGATCCGACGTGCATGTTGTATTCGGAAATGTCAGTCACATATGTCGGGACATAAAGTGGAGTTTAAAATTCCATTACTTTGATTTTTTTTTTAAGGTAAACGCGTGATGGAAATGCGTTCTTTCTACTTCTCTACCTGAACTTCTTGTTATCCATAACGCTTTCCTAGCGAATCTACCACAAGATGGGATGCGAGAAGCATCACGATTTATAGTACGCTCTCGCTGGACTGTAACCCAGTTTCTCTTGAAATCCGATTCCATTAGCAAAACGTAATATTGGCTTCGAATAGACAGATGCAGCAATTTAAATGAGATTGCTGTCTTTTTCCGGATAAAGGTAATGTGTTGACATGTTTGATCATAAGGAAGAGGAAATTAACACGAGAGATTTTATGTTGAAAAAGAATAAACAGTCAACATTTGATTTTGACAGTGCGATGGAACATGGAAACTATGAAAAAATAAGCAACGAGAAAACAAACAAAAACGTTCAAATTCCAATAAGTAGAAAGTTAGAAGTAGGGCTTAAACTGTCAAAACTTATTAAGAATAAACAAAATCTTGAATGATTTTCGTCTTCCAATTACATTTCAAAATGGTCAAACTGGAGATATGTTCATGTGATAAAATCTACCATTGTTATATTTCTCTCTTTGCTCTCTTGCAGATCGTTCATTTATTGTATTTTCATCGCATATCACCATCATAATGGAGGCGGATGCCGTCGCTGTGGAAACGTGGAACGCCAGTGAGCTTGAGCTTTATGGAACGCTATGGCCCACCACAAATCTCCCTAACGCGACCACGGAAGGGATTACAAGTTACGTGGAATACCACATAACTATCATCGCGCTCGCCTTGTACACTCTGGCGTTTCTTCTAATTATATCTTGCAATACTTTGAACTTGTATATCATGAGGAGGCCACTGGATTGCTTCAGTGACAACACGCGATTTTTTCTCAGTGCTCTGGCCGTGGTTGACTTACTATCTGGTTTGATTTGTTGCCCGACGGAAATGGTATTGGCCTTCTGGGGAAACTGGCCGCATACGCACACCACGTGTGACATAGTGGCTATCGTGTACACCATGGTATCTTGCCAAGCACTGTTGTGTTTGTGTCTAGTCAGTGTGGACCGTTATCTGACCATCGTCAAGCCGCTGCGTTACCCAACCATTATGACGCCCAAGCGGGCGCGTCTGGTGCTGGCCGCCGTTCTATTGGTTGGTGCATTGGCGTCTTTGGTGATGCTGGTAGCTAGAGATCTTCCAAGCCCCATCGAAAACATCAAACTGTGCGCATTACTCTATTTAGACAGTACAGATCCAGTCCGTCCCCTCATCATCATCATCTTTATATCTTTTGTCATTCCCGCCAGCATCCTCTTATTCGTGAACATTCGTCTCATGGTGATAACCATCCAAAAGACGCGCGAACTTGCCGACATGTCGCCGACGGCGGTCCGGTACACGACGGACCGCCTCAAGGGAGTTCGGACGATTCTCGTACTCACTTCAGCATTCTTCGTCACGTGGCTTCCGCTGATGTGTACCATGGTGGCAGCGGTGATATTCAACGCGCATATTCCACCCGCGTGGGGAACGTTAGTGTCTTTCCCGGCATTATGTAACAGTTGGATCAATGCTTTCATATATCTTTTCATGTGCACGTCATACCGACGAGCTGTCGTAAAGGAGGTTAGAAAATGTTTCAAACAGCGGCACGAAAAATGGGTGACGAACGGTTCGGTAGCAGCATCCGCAGCATTACATTCAGAAGCCGCCTTGTAGGCTTTGACAACAGCTGTTTTGGAAAGAAAAGTATTTATCATTTTCAAGTGTGTGAATTTAGCATAGGTTTTTGTTGACAAATTTAGTATTGTAAAGGGCTGAACACACTGGATAACTTACGCTCAAGCTGCTTTCAATCATCTCCTGTTTGAATAGGTTCACCCGACTGAGGTTGTGATCCATTCAACTAGACAGCTATGAGAAGAGACAGAGTTGTGGCAAGTGCACGTAGACCTGTTCATGGGTCAAAGTTGCGGAGCTCCAAATAGTACCCTCCCGGTCGGAGAGATTGTCACTGGGTGGAAACTCTTGGGACCTACTTACATTGACCTTTTGGTTGTTGTGTCACAACTTTTTTCTTGTCCACCAGCTATGTCTGTTGACCACTGGTCCGGTCAAATGAAGAGGTTCGGCATCCCGTGTGTTCAGTCTTCTAGAACAGCACTTCTCGGCCATTTGAACCCATTTTGGCTCTCTGATTTTTTACGGCCCTCCTTACAAAAACTTCGCGAGAAAAATTATAATAAAACATAAACATGAAAATAGAGAAAACGAAGTTTGTGGTAAATATCTGATCTACTACCCCTCATTTCACGAAGAAGTCGCGGGGGATTTTAACACCTAACTGTATGCTAAATTCCAGCTTTGTCATTTAACTCGGACATTTTTCATTTCAATCCATTTTTTTAATTTTTGGCCGTACTCGCAGAAGCGCTGTACTAGAAGATATTCCCTTACATTCTTTGAATAGATTAGTACGACAACAACTCAGCATTAACTTTACTTTTTGAAAAAAAAAATGTTTGACCTATCCCATAACAACAAAGGGCACTATTAATTGTGGTAACTGTGTAAAATAACATTATGAAACAATCGCTTTGGTATTAATATTGGTACTTAAATGGCATACTTTCTCATACCTTCTTGATGATGGACAAACATTGAAACACAGTAATCTACCGAATATATTTTCCCGTAAATTATGAACGCGAACGAATCATTCGGAAATCCCATGAGTAAAGAGCTAGATGTATTCCTGAAATTTGGAATGGAGAACACCCCCTTTCCCCATCCCCACGGAGCGTTTGGCTCACTTAGCACTTACTATAAAATTTGCCAAAAGTGATGATTGGTACCGTTTACTTATTGGGGCTATTCGTCAAGGACTGTCCCTAATACTACCCACGCTGCCAATAGGACCTTCTTTTACCAGCAGCGATGGATTGCACCTTACAACAGAATAATGACCAGTTTTAAAGGCTCAGTGGGGGCATTTCTTTGCATGGCAGTTCTGTATTTTTGTTTAGTTTTGTTTCGTGAGGGGACAGAGTTATACATAGTTGCAACATAGCAACAGACGTAGGTCCATCTGGATGTAGTATTCGAAAGACATAGCGCCTGAGTTGTATCACCTACACAATTTATGTGCCCCATTGGTACATAAATATGAACAAACAGATCAGGGCCCCGTTTCATAAAACTTATTTCCAGTAAGAATGCCACATTTCTATGACAAATTTGCTCTCAGCCAATCAAATGCAAGGATTTCAGTAGCTTATAACAGTTATTGCATCTTGTTATTGATAACAAGTTTTATGAAACAGGGCGCTGAACAAATATGTCGCAGAAAGACACTCTACAATAAAAAGCAAATGTGATAGATGTATTGTGATAAATAGGAAGTTTTAGTATAATTTAGTATTTTTTTTAAATTGTAGCTAAATTGAGGGGTTTATATGCACATCCCCCCCCCCCCCCCGCTTATCAGCTCTCCGCGCGGGAAAGTGATGTACAACCTTAGCCTACAAAAAAGAATTTCCATGTACTTCGCCCCCCCTCCCCCCCCCCCCCCCCCCCCCCCATCAAATCCTGGATCCGTGGCTGAGCAAGAGAGGTATACATTATACTCTGAAGTCTTTCCTTAATATGTTTTACTTGCTTTCTTTTTTGCACGTTTCCAAGTTGATATAGTATCCGAATGTTTTAAAATAATTCCCATTTCAGCATTATTTTAGTGTAACTATTTGCCTGTTTATTCATTTTTTTTTCCTACTCATGTGTACTTATCAAGTAATGAGTGTGCTTGTATATCCTTATTTTAGATATTTTCAACCTCTTCCACGTTTGAAAGATGTCAATTTGATTTTATGCATGGTTTCATAGCCGAGAAAGTTATAATTATGTGTGAATGTTAAATTTAGGTAAAAATTAAGTCCTTTTTTCCTCAAATCAAACGCCAAACTTGACGGCTTCAGATTTATATTGCCTGAACACATAACCCCTTTTTTCAAACATTAGATGATAATTAACAGTCATACCACTTCTTTCAGGTTACTAAGTCTTATCTTCTGATTTGATTCAAATTCTGTAGATTCTGTCTGTCGTTTGTATCAGTAGAAATTCAGGTTCGTTTATCTTTGCATGGGAATGTAAGGTAAAAGAGTGACCGTTTCAGTACTTTGTAAGCAAATAAAAAAAGGGGGGTGATTAAAATGTATTTACACCTTGTTCCCTATATAGAGTCACCAATAATGATATCGCTACAAAATCCGATAACAAATATGGTATGCTACTTATCCCAAGATACGATACTTATCCTATTATGGAATTTGAGGAGATAGGTCATTTACGGGTGGGGCCCTCTTTCAAATGCACTTAGTGCGGTTATACGTTCATCGCGCTCCGTAATGTATAAGGCAACCTTGAATTGTAGTAATGGAATGGTATTTCCAAAGAAACTGCTTTTTGACGGGTAATTCTCGTCTAGATTGGATGGCTTTTATGTGACTAATTGGCTGTTTCGACAAGGGAAATTAATGTACGTAAACCTACGGAACTTGATGGAAATTGCATTTTGTAATAAAGAACAAGTCAAATTTGGAACAGATGATGAGACAGTATGCCGTACATAATTATGAAAGTAAATGTACCAAGCTGATTTTTTTTTTTCAGAATTCTTGGCTCACAACATATCAAGTATTTCAGCCAAGAGAAAGCAAAATACACACATATTTTGTAGTCTAAGACATTCTCTACGATTCATTTCATTCTTATGAGACTTTGTTTTTACCAGGGCCGATAGCAGGACTGTTTGCTGAACATGAGAACACCACTAAGAACAGATTACCTTATCATGTATTTGCATCTCTGAACCAATGTCATTTTCGTCAAATGCTGTTGTGTTGTGTTTTTATTGCTCCCTCGGTCCTCAAGCCTGTTGTCTACTGCAACCGGGGGGGGGGGGGGGGGGGGGTCACAAAGAGTTAAGTGGGACTTAAAGTCCCTCTTAAATTCCTACTTGCGTGCTGTATATTACGCATCACCGCATTGGTCAAATCATGCCCAGAGGACGCGCGCTATTGGAAAGTCTATCAATGAGATTACGCGTTAAATACCGGATGCGCATTGGCGCTTACGCATGACTCCAACTTAACTCTTTGTGAAACACCCCCTGGGGAGCGTTTCATGAAGAGTTTTGTCGGTGAAAATCACCGACAAATGTTATAAGCTACTGAAAATACTTGCATTTGAATGGCTGAAAGCAAATTAGTCGGTAAAAACCACCGACTAATTGTTTCATGAAACGCCCCCCAGGTTGTCCCTGTATTCAGGTATTAAACCTACGGGACTTGGAGAATTCAGTCGTCAACGGGTTAAAACCTACCAGCGTCTACCCGATGCGAAACACAGTTTTTGGCATGCCAGGGGCTGTACAATTAGTACCGCTGCTTAGTTAAGAGTCTCATTGATATATAATATTCTGTATTAATGGATTTGGCTAACTAACATTCTCATTATTGCACAATTGAGCCCGAGAAAAACTGATGACTACTGCATTTTCTAATTCTCATAGGTTCAACAGAGAAGCCACCCGGTTAAAGAAAACTGCGGGCTAAGTTGGTAGCCCACGGGCAATAGGTTGGTTGTTCATTATCAATGCACAGTATGTCTTTTATGCCTTGTGATTACTTCACTAGTGGTTCATAGACGCTAATGGTGTAACATGATAGAGACGCTTATTGTGTCTGCTAGGCATATGGGAAATGCATTATACCGTATTACTAAAGTGGTAAATGTGAGAGAATTGGCATATGGGAAAAACTAATACTGACTGCAAATACAGTTTCTTTCATAAAGCAACTTTGCAGTCATGTATATCGCCGTTTTAAAGGGCCAATTTCAAAGGAACTTTGGAATTATTAGCAACATTCATCTAATCTTGCTTTATATTACTGTTTGTTTAATTCTTCGGTATACGATATGATCCGACATGCTGAATTGATGTTTGGACCTAAGTATTCCAGCGCATAAAAAGAATTTAGTTTATTCCATACTATGTTTGCGATTGGTCAAGTCAAGCGTTTGTCGCTTACATACCTAGTGCTCTGGGTACTGTATTCTGGAAAGGTGAACATGAATTTTATTTATTTCACTTCTTACTTTTTCTGATCAAGCTCGGACAGGATTATTACCTTCATTATCTTCGTGGGATGAACGTGTACATTTAGTAAAGTCCTACATTCATTTCAGTGCGATTCAGATTAATCCAACAGTTATTACACAAATGAAATCAAAAGCTTATATAGTGCACATGATAAAAGCACAACAGAAATTTAGTCGAGGCATAAAATAGATGAACATCCTCTGTAGTATACGACACTATGAATAAGGAAATATGTAGAAAGTAGACTGTGCTAACAAAAGGGGAAAGGCGTAGTAGGTGGTTCGGTATTGAAGTCAAAGTAATTGTAGAGGTCACCTGCCCCCCTCACCCCCCCCCCCCGCAAAAAAACCGCTTAGGTTAGGTACCAGCGGTCGTTATACATTGCTATACAAAGACGTATTGTAGCTGTCATTTATCAATATCAAACAACATACACCTATAGAAAAATGTTCCAGTTCGAACCTTTTTTTTGTCCCGTATTTAGAAACTCCAGAAACCAACGAAGGTCTGTTTATATTTTCAAGAACCCCAAAGGTTCCTTGTACAACCAATAATGGCTCCAGAGACCCCTTTAGAACCCTTTAAAGAATCGTTATAGGCTGGTAATGGTTCCATGAAGAACCCCTAAAGGTTCCAAATGTGGGACAAGAAAAGGTTCTAATTAGCACCATTTTTTTTCTCAATTATTATGTAGGCCAGTCACGTATCTGACGGGTATCACGCCCGGTTTTAACCCAAATTCACGCCGGAGAAAATATGCCAGAACCTCTTATGCCATTCTGGTAAATATGAAGAACTATTCCACTGTTTGTCCACGAGGGCTGTAGGGAGGCGAAAACAAACACATCCAACTAATCCTCTATAATCTCAGTGATGTAATGTCTGTTGGCATTATCGGAGCCAGTACCAGGGTGAGATGAAAATACGATATTTGACGAGAGCATGGTCGCAAACACCCCAGAAGATATACCAAAGTAAAGCCAGACAAAGATAGGATGATCCTAGGGTGTACATGCAGGGTGTACATACAAGTATGAGACCCGCTTTGTACATTGATAACATGCATTTTTCATACGGTTCACTCCGAAAATCACAGAAATTAAATATGGTTGTTCATGAAAATGAAAATAGCATTTGGGTTGTGAATGCGCTTCCATCATGTCCATGTTGTCCGCTTCGGGAGAATTAAGGCCTCACAAACAAATAGGCACATTCGTTGTTTTCCCTGGTCCCTAGTATTTTCAGTGCGTTTTTCGAAATATCCACAAAATTGTTTGAGTGACTGTAAAGGTAATCATGTTGAAATTCTTCATGTAAACCAAATCTTGTCATGCAAAAACATCATCAGAGGATAATCCCGCTTCTGCTGAGAGATGGTGCCTACGCCATTAGAGTCACTGTCGTTATATTGTTATACAATGAAAACATGTTAAAAGAGAAAGTGTAGTTGTGGGAAAGGTGAAAACCATTGTTGTGAGCATTCAAATTCTTTTCAGGTTATTTAGGAAGAATATCATAGTAGAAATGTCCCCTGGAAACGATTGTTCTTCAAGTGCCCTGACATTCAAAATATGACAAAAACAGCCGAAATGTTTCGGTTCATTCAATTATGTGTAGTCTCATACACGCATTCCTGTGTGCAGTGCATGTGACTCTCAACAGGAATTATTTTATTGCATATTGTATCTCGCGATTCAAACCCAATGCAGTAAGATTATCAACTTTACGTTTGATCGATTAGTCAACGAATCCTATCTTCAGAAGCTCATCCATTCTCTTCCTGTCACCAAAATGATCAAACATGAAATCCATGCTCTTCTTTTGAGCGAGTACTGTTCTAGTTTCTGGAATTCCCCTATAACGAAGATGTGAATTTACTGCCATTGTTAATTGGCAGCTGGGCTCGAGCATATACACAACGTCATTATTTCTGTAACTGAATCTTTCCGCGAATGCAATGTGCCCTAGTCTGTTGAATATCGAGTGCCTGGTTCCTAGAGACGTGACTATTACCAGGGAAGTGAGATTATCGAGGAAACAGTGTCGTGCCGAATCCCAATTCTTGGTTTTCGTTGCTTTTTCTTTCCTTTTTTAAAACCCGATACATCCCAGAAGATGCTTCCACAGAACCTCTTACCCATGCCAGGTGATGGTGAGTTATGAAGCACCTGTTAGAAAGGGATTTGACTGCGTACGATTATAAATAAAATGGGAACGATAACTGCCAAGACTGCCAGCTCATGAGAGTGACAGTGTTGGTCTGATGACCTTTCACCAAGGTTTTCTTGGGAGCGTTTCAAGAAGTGTCTTGTCAGTGATTTTTAATTTTGCTCTCAGCCAATCAGATACAAGGATTTCACTAGCTTATAACAGTTGTCAGTAAAAATCACTGGCAAGAGTCTTCATGGAACGCTCCCCAGAAGCTCGAGAGAAACAAGTCGGTCTTGTGGCCCGTCGTTCTCGTGAGCCTCAGGACAATTTTCAGAAGGCCCACGAGACTGCCACCGTCTCCTGAACTTTCTTTTTATCATGGGCAGTCTTTCCTGTTGTCTGAAGCCCGACCATCCTCTTACTACGTTTGCCACTCTCCACCCAGGTGTATACTCGGTAGGAGTGAATTCGTTTAAATGTGTGGGCGCTGTAATGGCAGCTTCGCTAACGGCGAGGAAATTGTGATGGAACACCAGGAATGAGTGCTTTACTAGAATCCTCCATTATTATTTTTATAATTATTATTATTATTATTGTTGTTATTATTATTATTGTTGTTGTTGTTATTACTATTATTATTACTATTAATCATTATAATATTGCATGCCGCCAGTTGTTCTAAGAGCTCCGAATCATCAGTCGAGGGGGCAACATGTCTTTTTAACCCACTGACTGCTGAATTCTTAGGTTCACATAAGTTCCAGTAGGCAACGTGTTAACACGCTTTTACAGTTGCAGTCTTCTTCCATATTGTTTGAACAAGATAAACTTGGGAAATCATAATGTCCTGCTTATAGGTTCGGATGTGAATTGCATGTTAAAGATAATCATTAACTCAGCGGTGATAGCACTGGCAGAAGCAATGCCTGTCTTTGACGAAGCGTAACTAACGACTTAACGGCATGCCAACGAATAAAATTGATGTAATGGCAGTCGGCATTTAATGGATCACATGACCACTTATGACTTTTGATCACTTCCTAGACAAATCAATTCAGTTTATCTACTGGACATTAACATTTACAGGATACGATCGTATCTAGATTCTAAGATCGTTATTGGGATGCCATACAGTGGGTTAGTATCGAACTCCCATGGAATAAGGCACAAAACTTTCGAAAATCAACTGAAGGCAACTTAAGTAGTTTTGTGCGAACATTGCAAGTACGTATTATCCGATTAGAACACGATTTCTTTGGGGTGTACAATTAAGTGTATGGAATTTGCTCTTGAGTTGATTTCTCGAAAGCACTTGCGATTATTTTACGAAGAGTTTTCGAGATAGGTTAGATCACTTGTATTACAGAAAACTGTATAGCAATGACAGTTTGAGTCAGAGTCTAGTTCAGTCATCGTTTCATATCGTCTCTTGGTTACCAGCTTCATTGAAAAAAGCTACAGATCATTTTTTTATGGTGTTCATAATATAAAGTTTCTTTTTCATCTCTCAACTTAAATGAAAAAAATCAATTCCGGTCGCTGTGAATGATTTATGACGGGTCCGGTTTCCAACTCCTTCTTAATCGGATGTGTCATTAAATATGGATTTGGCAAATGGTTTATGGGAGGAGCCGTACAGTCTTCAGTGGATCATTCCCCCTAATTATGATTACAGAGAAAACTCATTAGGGATATAAGAGCAAAGAGAGAAACGGTAATTAGTTTTGCCTCATTGCGTTGACTGTTCTAACACAGTCGTTTAACATCCCCGATCAAAACGATTACGTTTCTTATGGTACTAAAATGAATTTCGAATTATTTTTTGGAATAACGATCACGGCAAATGTCGTTATCAGTTCTTTAGTAAGCATACTTCAGATAGCAGAAGTACTAAGAATGCATTTTAGTTATTTTCTGAAGTTACTATCATGACTATACTTCATGACTCAGTGGTGTTTGCTTGAAATTCAGTTTGTAATATCTCGATATGCCAATATTCAGTAATATACCCCATATTCTCATTTCTTCATATTTCTTTTTTTTTTTCCTCTTACCGGTTACGTTATCATGGCTATATTATATGCGATATGATATGCATAATCCACCTGTTTCAGCGGATATATAAAACTAGGAATGCTATGATGTCTTTTTGATTGGTACAAAGCTTTTTTTGTTTGTTTGTTTTGTTTTTGTTTGGTTTGGTTTTTGTTCAGTATGTTTGTGTGCATTACGGTACCTAACAACAACTGATTTCCGAAACCACTACAATATACATGTAGGGCTTAAGGTTACAAGTGCCTAGTTACCATAAAGAAAAATTATGAATTTCTGAAATTATTTTTAAGATAACATGTTTCTTTATCAGTGATATTTCATCTTTGTTTGAATCAGAAATTGTGGTTTCGTATAACGCAGTCATTAATTTATTTTGTATGCTATTTGCATAGGAATTATTGACAGAAATTACTACTTCTATGTTACAAATGGCTTGCTTCGAACCATCGGGTGATCACGTTGTCGCGTTACACATTTCATGAATAATGGGCCCCAATATTCCTCAAAGTGGCGTGTAGGTTCGTGAAATACACCCCTCTTATGTATGAAGTGTCGGGTTCGAGACGCTCGTGAATTTGCTGTAGCTTTTTCATAATGGGTATAAATTGGACCCGAAACTTCATAGATTTAGGGCCTATTATACCTTAACGGCTAATACTTTTCAAGGTTATAAAAAAAAACATAATTTGTATGTATACCTTTAGGTATCTAATAATACGCAAATGATATTTTTTTTTAAATGATAATTGTATTTCATGAAACCACATTGTCTGGTTCAAACATAGATGGAAAATCATTAAGAAAAAAACGTGTTATCACCTTTATGTCAATTTTTGTAATTTCATGCGTTTTCTGTGTTAAGTAGGCACTTGTTAAAATCGAGCAAATGTTTACAGAAAGTGTATTTCTACTTTTGCCAGCGAGGTGTTGTATTGCGTTTTTCCGTTTTTATCTCTCCTAAGATCATTTTGCTTCGTCACATTTCCGTGTATCTTTCCACAAATTTTGCCCACCGCTCCTTTTATAATTTGCCATTGTCTTTTTCTTCATATTTGTCATGATTTATTTTGTTCTGCCTTGCTTATGGGGTCCATTGGCCCAGGGATTTCTTTTGTTTCTATTCTACCTCATGATTTAAATGGCATTAAAATGGGATGTGCTCGTCTGGAATAAAAGAATAACTGAAATTAACATAATGGGGGTTTTGTTGGTCATTTTTCTTTTTGAAGTTGTTATTGTTATTATCATCATCATCATCATCATCAACAACAACAAGAACGAACAGATCTTTCCAGTTAGGTCATTGGCTGAAATTCTTGTGCTTCAAGTAACACATGGATTAAGATATGTAAGATATGCATTTTTTTTACAATCAGTAAGATATAAAGTGCCGGGGGGGGGGGGGGGGTGTTTTATAAAGCTGTTCGTAAAGTCACGCATGACCTAACGAACGACTTGAACATGAAGTGCCAAATGGGAAACCCAGAGTCTTTCCTGATGTTTTAACAAGGTGTGACCGCATTTCCCATAATCTCAATTAAATCGTGGCAAACAATATACTTCGCAATAGAAATGTGTGTCAACAAAAATATATTTCACATATTTCAAAAACATTTCAAAAACATATTTCAAAAACATATTTCAAAAACATATTTCACCTTTAACTGATGCGATTTATAATGGTTGAGAATCCCGTTTGGCTTGCCATACTCAAGTCGTTCGTAAAATCATTCGTAACTTAACGAACAGCTTTATGAAACACCCCCTGGGGCCCGTTGCATAAAACTTTTGCCGGAGTTTTTTATGGCAAAATTTGAGGAAACTACGGCAAAAAAAAATTGCCATAGTTTTCCAATAAATAAAAATTTGCCAGACTTTTTTTTTTGCCAGAAAAAAAGTCTGGCAACAGTTTTATGCAACGGGCCCCAGGTTTCATTTTTATCAGGCAATCGATGGAATGAATTGTTCCACCGTTTCATCTCATTCCAAGATTATCCGTGTCTAACTTTTTTTTTTTTTTTCATCATAACTAATAATAGTTGGCAGCTCACTATTTACGACGTTCTAGGAGTTAAGAGATTTTGAAGCTGATACAATGTACTTTGTTTTTGCCAGTCACTGAATCTCGATTATATGAACCCAGAAATCAGTACAGGGGAGTGTTTCACAAAGACTAAGACTGCATAATATTGCACTTAACTATGGCTGGCCATTCATGCCAATGTTTTCTTTCACCATGGATCGCTCAAAGGATTTGCAAATCATGGTCACAAATCTGCTGAACTGACAATTTTTTTTTTTTTTTTTTTTTTTTGTTCATTGATGAAGAAAACAAAAAAGTAAATTCTGCAAATATGTGACCATGATTTCCGCATCTCTTGAGAGACAGATGGTGAAAGTAAACAGTGGCATGAATGGCCTGCCATAGTTAAGGGTTATTTGAGTCATTCTTAGTCTTTGTGGAACATCCCCCAGGTGATATAAGACTAATCGTGGAGAATCACAGCTAATTGATAGGAAAGCGCGTAAACTTTAGATTCGCCCGTGCCTGATTTTGCTAATTTTCCTCATTTCCAAGTCGTATCTTCGGAGATGGATAGTTGTTTTTGCTTGTGATATGCCTGCGGCGAGAATGTTTGGGCGGACAAATCAATAGTTATACACGTAGAAGAGAAGCCAGTGCTCTTTCTCAACACATACGACACATTTCTGATAGATAATGATTGTTAATCTTTGCAATACTATCCGATGTAACCGATGTAAATAAAGACATTTAAAATTGAATGTGTCAATGCGAAAGTAGGCATTTGCGTTTAAAGACTGAAAAATAACACAAAAATAGAAACTTTTAATTTTACAGCTGACAGAAAGACGTTCCAGTATTGACTACGTAGAGTTGTTTTGTTTTGTTTTGTTTTGTTGTGTTTTGGGGGAGGAGGGAGGGGGTTCTGTCAGTGCTTTAAAAATTCCTCTCTCCCGGAACTGACATTATAACATGTTATAATGGACAAAAGCAATAGATTAGCAAGCCGGTAATGTCTAAAGACATTGCGTATGTTTCCTTGTTATCATGATATTGGCCTCAATATTTAAAGTTAGGCAGCTTCCCTGCTTTATTTTATGTTTTTTTCTTCTTTTCTTTTTGTGAGAAGGAATATAAGCTTCAACTGAGAAAACATGCAGGGATTAAGGATTGGTTTGTGTATTTGCTTGTTTGTTTCTGTGTTGGGTTTGTTCTGTTTGTTTTGTTGTTGTTTTCATTTCCTGCAGCAATACTTGATTTTCTTTTGGGGGATGATGCAATGGTAATGATTATAGTGATGATTTTATTGATGGTGGTGGTGATGATGATGATATGCTAATTGTGATGTTCATCAAAGTACGTGTAGGCTAGTTTGATAATGATGGTAATGATCATGCAGAAGCGATGATGGTGGTGATGACAACGAGGACAAAGAAGATTGTGCTTTATTTTCTCAGACGTATAACGTGCTATGATATTCGTTGTTTATAATGAAAGTCGACTGGTTTATGATTTATTCATTGTCGAACAACTAACTTGAAGAAGGGCAGAATACCGATGTTACTTGAAAGTCCCAACCTCGTTTGAGCGATATTTGGTTGCACACAGACTAGCATGTCATCGAAACACCAAAGTAGGTTTTAATGTCTGTGTCTCGAGAGGGCGGTATGTAACATTAAACTATATGGTCGAGTGCTTCGCGTCAACAAATCAATATGCGTACGAAGCTTCATCAAATTCAACGAAAATAACATATCCTTTTGGTCATTTTGATGGTTTGACCCCCCCCCCCCCCTCTCTCTCTCTCTCTCTCTCTCTCTCTCTCTCTCTGTCTCTCTCTCTATATATATAACAAAGAAAGAAAAGAAGGAGTGCAAAGTGTAGATGATTCTGAAGTAGCTCTTTTATTAATCAGTGAACTGCTGAATTCAGCTGTTTTCTGTATTAATCCTATGGCAAATGGAGAATTAACTAGCCAAGGGATTATTTCATAATTCATACACTCTGCAATATGCATGTGGGAGGTTCGAGTGAGTGGACGGCATTGAGCAAAATGAATAACATGTCAAGCATGCAAATTACTCGCAGCAAAGGGACATTAAGAAGAACAGGAGGATGTGGAAGAATAAGATTATGACTGAAGGCAAGTCTAGAGACTGGAGTAATTGAAAGAAGGTGTAAAAATTCAGGGTCTGGCCCATTCACGGAAAGGGGATACGTTTTTTCTAAAACAAATTCATCTAAAAAGAAGTTATTACAACGTTTAAAAAATGACAGATACCGGCATGGGACGATACAACCTATAGAAAATAAGGGGTGTACGTGGGAGGGGGGTTGGTGAGTGTGTATATGTGGTTGTTTTCATGCAGGTATTCTTATGGGTTCTTCTCGGGCTGGTACAATGCCCTTGATGATTTCTTTTTCTAGTGGGAATATGTCATGGACTCCACGAAGGAATTGCCATCTAACAGGCGCATTTTGGCTTCATGAAGTCACGTGACAAAATCCTGTAATTGTACCCAATTAGTGATACTTGAGGAGATGTGCTTATCTATACACATCCAAACACATACATACATGATATACCTGGTATTCACAAAAGTACCCCACAGTATAGGTTTCCACAAGTATGCCCAGGTAAGTAAAGTATGTGAGCTCGTGTGTGCGCGTGTGAGGGTGTGTGTGAGTGTGTGTGTGTTGTGTGTGGAGGTGCCGTGGTCGAGTGGTCTAAGGCGCTTGACTGGAGACGCGAAGGTCGGGGGTTCGATCCCCGCGGGGCGGCACTTATGCCCTTGAGCAAGGCATTTTATCTACATTGCTCTTTTATCGTACATCAAATAAATGAAAATGCTATAGGTATTATTGATACCAACGTGTGCACGTGTTTATAAAAAAAAAAAAAAAGACAGGAGGTGCCATTGTCGAGTGGTTTAAGGCGCTTGACTGGAGACGTGAAGATCGGGGGTTCGATCCCCGTTACGGCACTTATGCCCTAGAGCAAGGCATTTTATCTACATTGCTCTTTTATCGTTTATCAAATAAATGAAGTGCTGTAGGCATATTGATACCAATGTGTGATGTGTATTTATCTTTAAAAATAAAAAAAAAATTCGTGACGATATGTCCGTGTTTTCAATCACTGTGGAGGTGCCGTGGTCGAGTGGTCTGTCGGGGGTTCGGTCCCCACGGTAAGGCACTTATGCCCTTGAGCAAGACATTTTATCTACATTGCTCGTTTATCGTACATCAAATAAATGAAAATGCTATAGGCATTATTGATACCAACGTAGAAAAAAAATTGGAAAAAAAATGAAATAAAGAGAGAGATAGGAACTAGAGTGGGAACGAGAGAGAGAGAGAGTTTCATTCAGACGACAGTATTTACAACAAAAGGAGAGCGATGAATGACTGAAAAAAAAGAGAGGTAACGAGAAAAGGAGAGAGAGAGGGAGAAGAAGAATATGTAAGCGAGTCAGAAAGTGATACAGATGGGAGTTGAAGAGGGAGAGAGAGGGGGGATCCAAAATGTAAATTGATGAGACGATTATCGTTGATTTTTTTTTTTTTTTTTTTTGATAAAAAAATATGGTCACACTGTCTTCTGAAGCATGAATGAAGGGCAAGAGTGTTATTACCAAGTCCATACTCAACGATTTTATTCAGTTTAAAAGCTCTTTCTATGCCTGCTAATAACCAACAGCCTTTCATACAGCAGCAACCACTTAACCTCATTTATGGCGATGCTTCTTGCGCATACCGTCTGTTCCATTTATATCAAAATTCACCTCTTTGGGGACGAGGCTCTGAGAAGGGCGACCCAAACAAGCCTTCTCAAATGCTTCTTAATCGGCTTCTTGACTTGTTGATGGAGGGCAGCTCCGATTGAAGAAACACGTCCCCGTGGTATATCGGCTGCCATTCTTGAGTTGCTGACATGGGATGACATTGGGAATTGGAAAGTAAGAGAACGAGGGATCAAAATCTTAGAATGGGAGACAGTTATGAGATAAAGTTAGAGAGTGAGAGTGAGAGAGAAAGAAAGAGAGAGAGAGAGAAAAAAAAAGCGGGCCCGCGAATAACATGAATAATGAGCTTAATGGAGGTAAAATAGATAGCTTGGAGAAAGTAAAGAAAGGAGAGGAAGGGAGGGAGAGAGAGAAAGAGAGAGAGACCGAGACAGAGAAAGAAAGTTGAAAGTCAAATACCATAGGAGGTGCAAATCTACTTGGGACGTGTGACTACGTGTGACTTGGGAAAACTGAAATGATCATCATGAGAATTCAAACATTCCAAGCTTTCATCGACTCTTCAACTGGCTCGTCTGTCATGATTGTGTAACATGGGCAAAAAATTATCTAAAGGAAAGTACAGATCATGAAAGTAAGAGCATAATTTGCACCATTTCCAACCAGCGTCCGACAGGCCTTGTGAATTTTGATGAGTTACATCACATCTACCCGAAGCTGCTTACATTAAACTGGACCTAAAAGCTGGCTAGCGCCATCTTACGGTCATACCTACCTTAATCAAGTTAATCCGAAATAAAGCCAATGGCCTGTAGAACTGGGTGTTTTGTATGGGAAAAGGTGAATTCTTGGGAGCGTTTCATCAACATTTGTTGTCTGACAAGTTGTCAGATCTGACAACTGTCGGATAAAACAGACTTTGTCGGATAAAACATCCGACAAGTCCTTTCATGAAACGCTCCCCAGTGGTCAACAGGAATTGCATTTGATTTGGATTTTTTAACCAGCAGTTTGCTTGGAAAATAAGCACATTTGTTATTGCTAACAATCCATTTTGACATGCACACGTAGACCGTTGCCCCATCTTATAACGATCTGAGGTGTGAGTGCATGTTGTGAAAATAAGATAATTTATATTTATGATAAGTACAAGGTCTTGTAAATAATATCATCATGAATACAAATTTACATTACTTTCTTTCGCAACGGGCCTATGGTCTTCCAATTCTTGAAGCAATAATTAATGATCATTTCTTAAACTGCGTGTTCCCAGTGACATTACTAAATCTGCAGACATGAACACAACAATATATACAGGGTGGCCTCAAAAGAACGCAACACCTATAATCCTTAATTTCAGCGAGATAAATGACATGATGTGGTAATTGTTGATTCGCTTCAAAAGAGAATTTATTTTCCAGTAAAATTACACCAAGATCACTCATTTTGGCTCACGCGTTTAGATATTAGGGCTCATTTCTTGAAGCAATGCCATTTTCAAAATTACGCTTTTGCGTTAGAAATCATGTTAGATGTAGGGGAAAACCCTCCATGTACCTGAATGTATTCCATGGAAACAGCATGCCCTCAGTGGAAGAATTCCCCTTCATCTAACAGCAGTCCGGTCGCCAAAACAGCAAATTTTGAAAATGGCATTGCTTCAAGAAATGAGCCCTAATATTTAAACGCATAAGTGTAACTGGGTGATCTTGGTGTCATTATACTGGAAAATGAATTCTCTTTTGAACCAAGTCAACCATTATCACTTCATGTCATTTATCCCGCTTACCACAGGGTCACAGGTGTTGCGTTCTTTTCGGGCCACCCTGAACAGTTTCAGTACTCTTGTCCATCTTCTATTCAAGTTGCAAACAATACAAACGTAATACGAACATGATTTCCTCGAGGTATACAAAAGGTAATAAGATGGCCTTTGTTTTAATTTTTCAACAGTCTTTTTGATTTCGATGGACATAAAAAAGAAGTTTTTTAAAAAATGGTTTCAATTACCCCTTAGAGAAAGTGACGTTAAAATGAGCCTAAACAATCATGTACAACAAGTTTAGTGAAATCCGAGGGTGGGGGGGGGGGGGGTACTCGTCTAGAATGGTATACGGGGGTGTGCCGGTCTAATGGGTCGCTTTTTGCAAGGAATCCCTAAAACTGGTTTTGTGCCAGAAAATCATCCCGGCTAAACCCACTGCCCCCACTTTTTTTAAACATAGGTAATTTTATTGTTCACAATGATATTCTCGTCCATATTGTCGCTAAAGTACTCACTCGAGATGCAAAGTCCCTAATAATGGGTACCCACTTTAATATGCCAAAATGACCATTAGAAATGGGTATATGGAGGCCTCAGCGGCACACCCCCTTCCGAACCAAATCTGAGTACCCCTTCCCCCCCCCCCCCCCCCCCGGAGTGAAATACAGATAACTGTAACGGGCATAGGCCCGCATATTTGATATTAAGGTCAGGCTGTCCTCTCACAAGGCATTATAAGGACCTCGTGGACCTCGCCAGTTAACATGGTGAATGCAGCTCCTCTCTCTCTCTCTCTCCCCCCCCCCCTTCAGTTTCTAAGCGCATTACGCGTTATTATCATTACACCGGGATGTGGGTAAAATTTTACCCACAATTTAGTGCATTTTTTAAAATGCATAGTATGGGGATAATTGTAACGGAGCAATAGGAAAATTCACCAGACAGGCACGACTTTGATTGGTTCGAACTTCACGCACTCTTTAGCTCTTTGTGAGATGGGCCGTGAACCCCTTTGTGCTGAATTAAATTCAAGGAGTGCTTAATAATGTCCATGAAAAGTTTTTATTATCATTATTTTATTTACAGGTTTTATTCTTTTGTCTCAAAAGGAAATTGTACAAAACAGAATTACAAATAATCTTCACATAAATATAATCATAAATATAATGGCTGACAGATGTTTCACATTTCAAATGAATGATACAAACAAATTCCCATATTTGCGAATAAAGCTCCATATTTCAAAAAAAAAATTATATAAACAAAGGTGTAATTAAAAAGTTTCTCATTTCATTCAAAAAAGTAGAAATATACAATTGCAATATATTTGAACAAAGACAAATCACAAATAAAGTTTACCTTTCGTATGACATTGCCTCAATAGTCTTTTTAAAAAAAACTGTAATTAACTGCAATAAAATTTAAAGAATTTTTCACCATTTTTTTTTTTTATTCCTTTAGAGGGAAAGAAGATTTGAGATTTTATAAAAGAAAAAGGAGAGATAAGAGAAGGAAGAAAAAAATAGCCATGGAGTAATTAACGATTGCACAGGAAAGCCGATCGAGCAAGGAATGTAGACAATGAAAAGCGAATACTGAAGAAAATAATGTAAGACATAGTGGCCTATTCACTCTGAGGCCAAAGCAGTTTTATGCTGTAGAAATTTAAAAGAAGGTTATTTGATACTAAATATTTCACATGGTTTGGTCCACGTCATGGCGAATATTGTCTTGTCAAGGAAATTATATTGTCTTAATTCGAACCATCGGGTGATCGTGTTCACCTCACGTCTTCTCGTTCCACGACCTTCCGTGTTAAAGACTACGTAGCGCCTGATTCAACAACCGACACCGCTATGAAATCACTACCGCAAAATCAACGAATATCATATCTCGAACCCGACAATTCATAAATAAGAAGATATTTTTCACTTAATGTTACATCCTTCCCCGCTTTGGGGAATTTAAGGCCTATTATTTACGGAAGGTCGTAACGCGACGGCTTGATCCGACCCGACTGTTCGAAGTAAGTAAATTATATACAGGTACATTATGTCTTGAAAATTTATTCAACGTGTAGCTTTAACGTCGTTATCAAGTTACATTTTTCCTCATAAAAATGTACGCTTAGGCGTAATATTCACCCTGTCCTCTTGAGTATACAATATAAAACAAAAATTTGCGCAGACATCGGAAAGACAAGAGAAAATGGTCTGAAAACAGACTCAACAATACACGCATATCGACCTTTGCAGCAGTACTATAATAATTTGTTCAAATCTGTGTAAATAGTAACGGTGACAGAATGTGCCATACACTTGAAGGACGTAATTGCATGTATGTACTTAAAACCAGAATAAAGTCGCAAGATAATGCTTACAGATAGTTTTCAGGCGCGCGAACGATTTGCTAAGGATGCGAATGTCGAAAAAATGGTAAAATCCAACATTCGCATTTCATACGCCGAAAGTTCGCCAAACGTGCACGGGGGGTTGGAAGCGTGGTCAATTATTGTTTGCGGGATGCGGGGAACGTTCGCAATAAATTTCAAACTTATTTTGAAATTACTACCAAACTGAAAACCAGCAATGAATTGACGCCTCCGAAGCCCTGCGTATGTTTGGCAAACTTTTGGAAGATAAGTTGCGAATGTTGGACTGTGACATTTCTTCGACATTCGCATCATTCGCAAAACGTTCGTGCCCCTTTAAAATATGATTTATGCGATGAAGTGATGAAACGTACATTTCACGATATAGGGGGTAACATTGTCGTGATTGCTTTTTCAATGGGAATGGGTAACCTTATATTGTCTCTTATGAACTGGCGATAAATTCCACGAGGCGCAGATACTTCCATGGGGAAAATACATTGCTTTTCATATCATTACCGCATCCTGTACACAAACATTGCATAACGGGTCACTGGGCTCATGAGGCT
This sequence comes from Echinometra lucunter, assembly GCA_029962745.1. Taxonomy (NCBI): domain Eukaryota; kingdom Metazoa; phylum Echinodermata; class Echinoidea; order Camarodonta; family Echinometridae; genus Echinometra; species Echinometra lucunter. The sequence continues at coordinate 18,703,076 of CM057162.1, forward strand.
GGGACAACGAGATAAGTTTGGTAAGGGGGGGGGGGGGGAAAGCTAATTCTGCGCTTCAGAATAGTTAACTAGATCGACGGTGCATTAATGTTGTATTTATTATTACTATTATTATTATTATTATAATCATCATCATCATCATTATTATTATTATTGTTATTATTATTATTTTTATCCGGCAAGCTCTATGAAGTATAAACTTCTTTTACTTTTAAAGGCTAGTATGTTAGGTGTTAGGCTCACCATGTACGACCAAAAAGATCGACATCGTTTGTGGAGCTTGAGAGGGCGGAAGGTCGCCTCCTCAACGAGTTTAGTTTCCTGTAGTGTGTACCTGGTCAGTAATATGGTAGCAGAGCCCACCCTAACCCTGGCTACCAAGACGCTATCTTGACTGTCTACTGCAGCAAGCAGGTACTCGTTATCATCACTCGCTGTGATGGAGCTGCCGACGTGGCCGTCTCGGTCGAACACGGTGACGGTGCTTGGAGTCATGATGCATGTACTGGTGATCATGTCTCCCTTCTTCGTGACACAGATCTGCGATGGTTTGATATTACCTGTATGGACGACTCTCTTCGGAGCCTTGCTGCCGTGGAATATGTTGATTTCGGAAGATCTACCAACAGCATAGATGTTGTCCTCTTGGTCACTGCCCAGCATAGGACACAAGCCAGCCTTGTTCAGTACGTGCTTCATACCTCGGATTTGTTTGCCTTTTCTATCAAACAAAAGACATACATCGACATCATGCGAGACGACCGATGTGCCGTTGGAAAGTAAAGCGATGTCGTAGACGTGACCCGCTTCGCTCGATAGATAAGGTTTTTGCAGTCCAGACATTGAGAAGCTGTCAGCGCCTTTTCCGTTCCATCCATAACCAACCACCACAGAATCCTCAGACAGTGCAGCCATGCCAGACAAACCCTTGGGTAGCTCAATCTCTCTCACAATTGTCATGGAATGTGCTGTTGGAGTACGTACTTGTAGCTCCTGTTCGGGGGTGGACTGACCATGACGATTGTGGGTGGTTATCCCCACGGGCCGCTCGAGTTTCGGGTTAGAAGGCTGGTCAGCTTGTTGTCTGAGGGCCGGTTGATATACATGTAGGTTGAGTCGGCCAGCCACATCGGAATTCCCCAACTGAATATCAGCCCTAGTCCGCCACGGGTCCTGTGCATCCTTCCTCCGCACAGGAGGAGTCATGCTATGTTGGGTCTCACTTCTTGGTGCTTTCACTGCCAGCTCGATGTGGCCGAGGGCAAGAAGCCTCTCCTCCGACGGACAAAACCACGCACTCTCAGTCAATTCCTTGTCTGCCCCCTCCCGAATTTCTCTTACCCTCTTAAGCAATATTTCTTCTTTTTCCTGAAGAATCGTCACCTTCTTGGCAAAGGCATTCCTAATTTCCTTCTCCAAATTGCTGATGGGTTGGCGTGTGTCCTTCCTTTGATTCTCAGCATCGCTCAAACACCGTCCAATTTGAATCTTCCTTGCCCTCCTTCGCATAAGGTTCTCTCTCTTTTCTTTCAGGTCAATTTCCAACTCTTCTCTCTTTCTAATTGCATGATCTTTGTGACTGTTGAAGTAGCAAGTAAGGCAGATGAATTCTCCACAAACCTCACAGTAGATATCTTTGTAAACTTTATTGTGGAATGAACAATAAACCGGTGTACGACCATCTTCCTCTGTATTTATTTTTTCCACTAGTCCCTTGATTGAAAAGTTTGGGGTAAGTCCTGCTATCCGGTTTTGACCAAGCCTGGTAGTTCGCCTACAGACAGGGCATACTATGTGATCCAGGTCGCTGTCTTGCTCGTCATATGCTTCCAGGCATTCCTGGCAGAAGGTATGTCCACAGCTTAGGATAGTCGCATTCTCGAAGACATCCAGGCACAGCGGGCATACCAATCCTTGGAGTTTCTCTCCCTCCACCTTGCTCGCCATTGCCATTGTCCGCAAGGATATAATCTATATAATGAAAATGTAAAAATTATTTGTTACTGTCATACATTACCTACATCAAGACAACCGAAGGTTCCTTGACGTGTACAAAACACAAACACAAAAAAGCAAGCAAGAAGAAAAAATATAAACAATAATGAAAATTATACAGCTCGTTAGTATGAAATAACCTCAAAAAGCGGTTAAGAACTTTGAAGCAAAATAAAGGCTAACATAGGGCCACAACCAGCGGAATCGCATGGCAGTTATATCCATACCTATAACCAAGGAGCCGGAACTGGCCTGATTCAATAGGGTTATGCCTTATTCACTCTCGAACATACGCGTACGTTGACTAGTGTACACACTAGTCGTTCTTTTGTTAGAGTTTATGATCGCTCACTTCTTGTGGAAGTAATATTTTGATGCTCTTTTTTTCTTAAAAACTTCCGTACGCAATTTGTATTTCGTGACACGTACTTTTATAACTTCCTCCTTTGTTTCTGTTGTTTATATTTTATCGCTCCAACTCTCTGATTTTGGACTATCTTATGTTTATTTATTTTCGATGCCGAAGTAATCTTATCTTATGAACTACATATTTCTTATTTCAGTATTGACAAATGTAACTGTTTTTCAATGTTTGAAATATGTAATGAGTCTCTTAATTGCATACATGACCAATTCAGCCATTGGGCTGCGACTCATGTTTTAATAAACCTTGCATTGAATTGAATTGAATTGAATTGAATTGAATTAATGTATCAAATGTGGAAACCTTAAGATACAGAGAAAATTTGCTTTTGGTAATTGATACAATTTATGTTAAAGCGAGGTTTCCAAACTGAGATGAGTGTATATAAACCATCAGAAGATAAAAAGGTAAGTCATTTTGGCAGAGTTTTTTTTTGTTGTTTGTTTGTTTTTTTTTTTTAAGTTTTCAGTATGTATTTCATCATTAAAGTCGATTACGAAAGAAGATTAGAGACTGAACAAATGCTGGGGCGTTCAAATGATAAAGATAAACTGTGATGAAATGGCAACCGTGATGCACTGAAATTGGAAGTGAAATCTCAGTTTATATCCTTCTAAAATAAAAAAAAAATATCCAAAAATGCCCCTCCATCGAGGGAAACAAACACCTTCATGAAAAACTGGAAATTTACATTTGACCTTCATTTCATTTCAATTGCATATGAAATTGCTCATGAAGCTATTGATATGATAAATCCGAAATCGAATTCTCTTTTTTTTAAAGTATGTGACACATATTCTTTTTTAAGTCCAATATTCAAATAAAACAATAAACCAATGAAAAATAACAAATTATGAGAATGATTATTCCACAAAAGGGTCAAATCGTTGTAGTACCCCTACTCTTCAATGACATTGCAATACACAACAGTACAGATTCTCATATCATAGCCTTGCTTACATACAACATAAAACACGAATTTATGCCCCCCCCCAAAAAAAAAAAATAAATTAAAAAAAAAATAATAATAATAATAATAATAATAATAATAAAAATAAATAAATATTTTTTAATGAAAACTAAAATAAAAATAAAAATAAATAAATGAAAAATAAATAAATGAATGAATGAGGAAATATGAAATAAATCAATTAATGAATGAATAAGTAAATTCGAAAAGAATTAAGGGTTGAATGCTTTTTATGTCTGAAAATTGACAGCTCAAAACCAATGCAAAAAAACAGTTTATGGGTTCGATGACGTGACCAGAATAAAGTGCCCTTTTTGTCCCATTAAGTCCCTGTTGTTGCCTTAATCCAATGATGAACAAAATTATCTCTTATGTGCCACATCATTATAGCCGTGGGCTAAGTGACTCGAACGAGTGAAGTGCGTGACAGCATGTGAATGCATGCATGTGTCTACGTTGGTGCATTTGCGGCCTCATGATAAGAGCTACATAGTGCAAGTGAATTCAGTGATGTAATTGTAATGTGAAATAGATGGTAAGCAGTTAGGGTATGGCGTGTTGTACATGCTTTAAAGAGAAGCCTGGGTTCTGGACAGTTGTAAATGAATTGTCAGTTTTCTCGTTCTTTTTCATATCAGTTTCACAACGCTTTTCGTGTGTTTACTTGTGTTCCCAAATTTAAAAAGAAAATGTATACATGTATGCTACCTGTTGGAAGTCATATGCACTGAACTTAATAATCTTAATAGAAAATACATGAACGTTTTGTCTAAACATTTAAATGATTTCTTTCAAATATGGGAGGGTTTGAATGCGTTTGGTGATTTTCAAGCAAAGTTAACTTTAAAGAATAAAGAAACTCGCAAATTGTCACATATTCCAGAACTCATCTTTCGCTCTAACAGCCTTCATCACGGATAGCCAATCCTTCAGAAATATGAGACTTCTAGCTCAATGATTTGATGATATTTTGTTTGCCCTCGTCGTCTTCTCCTCCTCCTCTTCTTCCTCCTCCTCCCTATTTCTTCTTCTTCTCCTTCTTCTTCTTCTTCTTCTTCTTCTCCTGCTTATAATTAATATTATCATCATTATTATTATTATTATTGTTATTATTATTATTATTATTATTATTATTATTATTATTATTATTGTCATCATTATTATTATCATCATCATCATTAAACAAGCATGATTACTTGAATTGTTAAGGTTATCCGATAGCTAATGATTAAACGGTTTAGAATCCATTTGGAATAAGACTGTCTGCAACCTAATGGCTTCAAGGTTTACAGAAATTTTCCTTCCTCTCATTTTGCTACCCTTTTCCGAGCCCTGCAACATCGATTTTGATACGCCCCTGGTTTCCTCTTTCACCCCACCCCCTCCCCCGCCCTCACCTACAGGCATGCACCCTACTATTAGTACCCCCCCCCCCCACTGAACATGCTGAACGTCCATTTTCGCTGTCATTCTCACTAATCTACTTTCGTTATTTTTCAAATAGCAAAGACAAACAAAATAATTTATTTGATTTATCTGAATGATCTTTTGAATAAGGAGTCTGTTCATCCAGAGGGTATCATGTCATAGAGCGTGTGCATAATTCATCTCGCAGATTGTAGAGGCAAAATCTGTGCAGAACTCTTGGGTGTAGCGCTAATGTTGTTGTAAGTTAGCTACACTAGGCGATTGTGTGTGTAATTTAGCCATGCATGTTCTCAATCTTATGTAGACAAATAACGCCATCCTCGACATCCAAAGAAAATTGGGGAGGGGGGGGGGGGGGGGCAAGGGAAGTGAATCTGGGAAGATGATTTACCTATCATTTACATCAAATACAGAATATAATTAATATATTAACATCATTACCTATCATTGACATCAAATACAAAATATCACTTTTCGAGGAATGTTCGGCTCCCCTATAACGAACAAACAGGATGGGAGGGTGGTTTACTTACGCAAGTACATAATATAATTAATATAATAGAATCATTACCTATTATTAATCAAATACATAAGATCACTTTCCGAGAAAATAATGTTCGTCTCACCTGTAACGAGATGCATTCAGCAAACACGGAATTTTCTCGTCCACGGTGGAGGATGTAGCTGAGCCAGGGATCGCATCTTTGTGTAGAATGAATTTCGGGTAGTGTCATTGCATATTCCTACGTAGTCTAGTACCCAGCCAATATTCAGTTCTAATCAGATAAGGCGAACATTTCTGTCAATTGCCAACATGAAACAGATATGCTCCCTATAATGTATCCCTCCCCCCCCCCCTCTCTCTCTCTCTCTCTCTCTCTCTCTCTCTCTCTCTCTCTCTTTCTCTGGTTTAGGCGCCATGAGTCATCTGATTTAATTCATCTGCAAGAAGAATGGATGATATGAGAAATGTTGCAGAACAAAAAAAGGGGGAATGCACAGAAAAAAGCTTCGTTTAAAATGTGTAGGGCAAAAGCGTAACCCATGGTTCATGTAATACATGTATAATCCAGCTGGCAAATTATACTTGATGATTTAAAGACACCATACAATACACATAAATTACCTAGTTTCACTTGAATGTCAAACTCATAAATAATTTCACAAGAATAGAGAAATATTAATACAGTATTATAAACAGTATTCAAGACTTACAAGAAGATTGAAAATTAGGGTATGAATTTACAAACGTAAAAGGAAGGAAATAAAAATGTCATTTTAGTAGTAGTAGTAGTAGTAGTAGTAGTAGTAGTAGTAGTAGTCATGGCAGTAGTAGTAGTAGTAGTAGTAGTAGTAGTAGTAGTAGTAGTATCATTATAATTTTGTTGTTATTTTTGTCATTATAATCATTATTGCTGTTGTTATGATTGTCATATTATTATTATTATTATCATTGTTGTTATTGTTACTTTTATTACTATTGTATTACTATCAGTATCATCATTATTATTATCATTATCGGTACTACTACTTCTACTACTACTACTAGTATCATCATTATTATTATCATTATCGGTACTACTACTTCTACTACTACTACTAGAAACACTATGATAGACAGTCATACATAAAAGGCTTCTCGGCAAATAGTGGTAAACGCATTTCTAGTTCTGTATAAACATAATATTGCAAAGATTCATCGATCGCTATGTCGTCGGAGGGATGAGGGTTGCTGACTGAATTTTCTTTGCATCTCTAGGGGCGTTTATCATGCTCCGTTTGATATGAAATAAATTATTCTGTTATCCGGTGGACCATACTGATTCTGTCGAATGCTACATTGGAAATGTGTATTTACATATTAAACATCGGCGCTTTCAGTACTTCAGCTGCTGATGTGTTCTTTTTTGGTTCTTCCTTGCAGAGTTGATGATACCTGGAGATATGGGGGAGACGCCGCTATTTCTAAAATGTTTAAAAGAGGCTTTCAGAACGACAAAAAATACACGAATTTGGAATAAGTTTCCTTTGGTAAATCTGAGTTGAACTGATTAACTGATGATTTTGTTTGTTGGATATCCCGAGGTTTTTAATTAGTTTGCAAGCACAAACCATGGTGAGTCGAAAAACGTTATAGAGGTCTGAGTAGGAGACTCAGGTAGGTCAGTGGTGATCGTGTACTATAACTGCTCCAGACAGCAGGCAGTCTTTCTAGGCTTCTCTCAAGAAGTAATGCATTTAAATAAAGTGTCGATTGGGGTCTCTGCCTGCAGACTAGGTTTTAGTCACCTTCTGTGAGAGCTGAAATGAATGGATCTGTTATCTCACGTAAAGGTAAAAGGCCCATATACGCCATACTTGTGATACTGGTAACGTATAGTTGAACGTTCATGTTCATTTGAAAGATTTGTAAATACTGGGAGGGGGGGGGTCGATCACTATTGTTACTTCGACTGTCCAAGGATTCCTCCTTTTAATAAGGTTCTTTTTGTTGTTATTTTTGTTTAAACATCGGGAACGTTGATACCTTAAGACATGTAGGAGGCACAAATGCCCAAATATTCATGAAAGATTAAGGAGTGCTCTTGAATGGGTTGCTAGTGTATTCCCTGGGGCAGGATCGGCGCTGCAGGGGGAGGGGCAAAAGGGCGACCGCCCCGCCCTCATGGTTTTTCAAGAGATAAAAAAAAATAAGAGGAGGAAGAAGAAAAAAATCTATGGGGAAAGAGAGTGCAGGGTCATGCAACTACATGCATATATTTGTATTTTCATAAAGTTTTTAGCGTAATCCACTTGACATTGTCGTTTCGCTATATTTTTCATTGTTTTTTTTTTAAAGTTACATCTTATTTTATGTCATCGTTTGATTTTGATTTGTGAAAATTGTATATATTTGTGTTTTAAATATGACAGGGCCTTATGAAAGACCAGTTTTTGAAGGATACCCTGTATAAATATGTGAATCAAAGAAATAAATGAATGAATAAATACCCCTATTTGTTCAATTGAAACGTAAATAAACTCACCAATGGGTGATCTTGCCGACCCCCTATCAAAATACCCCGGCGCACCCCAGCCCTGGGAGATGAATGAGTCAGCTGCTTCCTGAAGAACCTTCCTCTTGACATTGGATATAATTCAGTCTGAAATCATAAACATTCATGTTTTATCGCGGTCTCTCTCTCTCTCTCTCTCTCTCTCTCTCTCTCTCTCTCGCTGTGTGTTCTGCCGTTTCACTTTTGCAGAGTCGATTTGGAAATATGTGAGTGCATTGGTGTAGACAGGTCCTCATTAGGGGATGATTCCCCTTAGATGTATATTTACACATACATACACCTACTTCAAAAAGTGGATGAGGGATGCTTACCCCCATCCCCCGCTATCTACGCCCCTGCGTGAGGGCAAAGGAACCCACATTCATGGCATTTAAAATAATGAAATCCTCTCCTACAAGCTAAGTTGAACCGCTCCTTTAGCATGTGCATTACACTTTAATGTATAATAGCATCAACTCCACAGGAAATGATGCGTGTATCATAATTCCAAAATCTAATAGTTTTATTTCACTAAACAGCACTAAGATATTATGTATGCTCAGCAGAAGCATCAGTATCTCGGTATTGTGTGCGTGGGGGAGGGGGGGGGGCGTGGTCACTGAACCAGCAAATTCAGTTTAGCACAAATCGAATCTTTATTTATTCCAGTGCAAACAAACCGGATCATTCCAAATTTTAAGCTGAATGTTCTGATTATACGCGTGTATTCGAAATTGTGTAACTATAATCAGTTCAGCAAGTCCTGGAGACGAATAAATGATAATGTAATTATATCATGAATAAGCAAATAATTACAAAATTAACAGGGAGTTGGTAGTTATCATTGATAATTTTAACAATATATTCAGTTTGTAGGTTTAAAAAAATACAGTAAAATGACATTCCTCTTCTTGTGTGATGCGTAAAAAAGAAAAGGTAATGGGTAGCTGTTCTCATATTAATCTCAGCATTTGTGAAAATACACTCTCGAGGCCTGCAATCTGGCCTAATTGTTTCCCCCCCCCCCCTTCTCTCTATCTCTTTCCTTGAAAGAAGACCCACCCTTTCTTTACATTGGACTCTCTCTCCTCTTCTCTATGTTCCTACCCCCTTCCCATCTTTACTCCCCCAACACCCCCACCTCCCATCTCTGTCACACACGCTCACACGCCCGCACACACACACACCCAGCTTCACATCACTCTCCCAAGTTCAACTACGATTATGACTATTGTCTTACGTCCTCGGAAGGTTGGAAGCATGGAATAAGGCTCATATCTATTATATCGCTTGAAATCGGAGGAATACTGCTAGATAATCGAGAACCATTGCTCTCAAGAATTTTTCTTTGTTCACTAGCCTTGCTTATATACCTATACAAACTCTTTCACTTCCACACGCCCACACTTTTTTCCTCTCTTTACCACTCACTTAAACACTTACTTGCCTAAATATATTACGTTGACAGATTCTTTTGCCGTTTCATTGCATTGGATAATGACTCTTACGTGGCTATCCTTTTAAAAAACTGCTTGACAATCCAGACTGTCTCCCCTTCTATATAAAACATTTCATTTTCCCTCTTATAAGAAAAATGGGGCTCTGGCGTACTATGCTTTGAAGCCCGCTCAATGAAGGGAGGAGCACTTATTATGGATGATGGCGTATTTTCCATAGCAATTGTCTCAGTTGATGTTAATCGTAGGCGATGTTCAAGATAACGTTGAAGTCTCAAGTCTGGCCGACGGAGATGTTATGTTTTACTAAAAGCATGAAAAGGGGGTTGTGTATTATTTTCGAGGTTCTGAAGTCATCGAAATGCAAGAATTCGACGAAAGGTTTTTTAAAAAGTACATACATTAGAAAGCACTGCACACAGACAGTGACAGAGGTGAAAATAGGTATCCAATTATAAATCCACATGACATTAACATCAGTGTTTTACTCATGCTTTTCAGCCGGCCCTCGTCATAATCATTTCGAATAATGTTATAGTACCTGAAATAGGTCTACGTGTGTGCTGTCTAAGTGGACAATGTTGCAGTGTATTACTAGTATGTTAATATACACATGATGTACAGTAGGAACATTTGAAAAGCAACGAGTACAACGAATACTCGTTGTATTCGTATTGTGATATTCTTTCGAACAACATGGAAAAAAAAAGAAGAGGGTAACAATATTTCTCTCTCTCTCTCTCTCTCTGTCATATGTTACACAACCGTGATCTTCTTTTTCGTAGAATATTGCAAGCATCTACCATAAATGTTCTTTAAACACTATCAAAAATAGTCAAAGCAGATAAACATTAACGAGATTAATGCCGCGCTAATCTTGATTTTTATAGTCGAGGCACCGTCGGGCCAGCTGAATGAGAGGGTGTACAACATGTACAAAGAGTTAGATAGTGTAGTTCAAAGTTCAAAGTTCAAAGTTCAAACACATTTATTTCCAGTTATTCAAATAAACAACAAAATAATGAAACAACAAATGGCATTCATGGTATTGCTAACAAAATATGACATAATATACATGTACAATCATCATAATCATGATAATTACATAAATAATAGGAGGACACACCTCTAAAAGCAAAAGCTTGGGTTGAGGGTGCCCTAGGACTTAATAAAATCTGTATAATTATGAAAAAGTATTTTTTTAAAACATGAAAAAAGAAGAGACAACAAAATAGCACTCACAAAAACACACACGCACACATCCTCACACATGCACCCGTCACCCACACGCACACAGAAAAAAATCCTAAACCGCTGAGTATATAAGAAAAAAGAAAGAAATATGAGTAAAAAGATGGAATCAGATTTTCAAGCTAATTCACACTAATGAGGTAAAAAACATGCAATGGGAATTAAGCTACTAATCATATCGAATTTAAAAAGGGTAAAACATCTTATGTTAAGCGACAAATAGCTTCAGTGTTTTATGATTTCAAGGATTCTGGGCTCTCATTACAAACCTGAACATTATTTTCTTTCATTTTAGTTTTATTTTGTAATTGTTACTTTTGTATCTTGTAAGGTATATATAAAAGGTCTGTAAATTACACCGTAACCACACCACCGTGTTATCTGCATAAGAGTTTAACAAAACACTTCCCACATTATACCACAGTACGTTTTCCTGGAGATTAAAACTCCGCGTTGATGTAAAAATTGAATAGTGCCGAACTCAGTAGAGCAAATGAACAACTCCCATATACCTATCACCCATCAGCTCATCTTTTCGGGTATCTGCCTCCTTCTCATTAACATATACTGCATCTATGTAAATATATATATATATATATATATATATATATATATGGGTATATATATATACATATATATATATATATATATATATATATATATATATATACATATATACATATATATATATATATATATATATATATATATATATATATATATATATATATATATACATATATATATATATATATATATATATATATATATATATTTATATATTTTTTCATATAATATATATATATATATTATATAAAGAGGAAATACCCCACTTTGGAACTTTCCTCTGGTGACGCCATTTCATTATCATCGTTTTGTTTTGTTTTCATTTGGCCTGATATGAAAGCCCCCTTGTAATAATGTGGGTAACAGTTATTATTAGGACAGATGAAGGTCTAGTGGACTTTACTTTCATTGGGCATGTGTGTGCGTGTTCATGTGTGTGTAGAAGAAAACAAAATGTGTATTTTGTATGTATTTGTATATACATTAGGAAAATAACCCTGTTATTAAAATTTGGTATGCATTATTATCAGAAGTAGTTTACACTATAAGCCTTTGCCGTATTAACTCTTATAACTGTAGATTTTTTACGATGGTTACATGCACTTCATTTTCTTTAAAATCTTATCTTATTTTATTTCATTTCATTTCATTTCCTGGAACTGAAAAAAAAATAATATAAGAAAATTGGGACAAAATGACAATCATAGAAGAAAAGGAAACAAAAAACAAGAACCTAACAAAAATATCACCTGATACTTTTAGATCACCAAAAGAATCCAATTACCGTTCCTCTCGAAACTCTGCTCATTGCTTAATCATGTTAATGTTAACCCTAATACTCCCGGGGGCATTATGCCCCCCCCCCCCCGTCGAATTTTTGTCGGTACTTCCTAACGCCTCAATTTTTCGAAATGAAATTTCATGACTTTTTTCTCTGATCATTCCCGCACATTTTGATACCAAATTTATGGCGATCGACCTACCGTGCGGGTGTCAGATTACGTTTACCGAACACATGTCACTGAAATTTCGCTATTTCTCTATATGACTGTTTATAACCCTATTGACAAAATCAGGAGCTTTTCCAATTTATGTAAATACTTTTCTAGTAAGTATCATCATTGTTTCAAATAGTGTAAATAATTACCACACACACACACACACAGCTGTACATCACTATACTACCGAGCACAACAATTGGACTTCTATTGTCCCCTGTCCTCTCAAGGCTGACGGAATAAACCCAAATCCTTTGTTTGACAACTGAGGACTATTGTTTACCAACCGAGGACTATTGTTCTCAGGAATTTTCTTTGTTCACTGTCCTCGCTTGCAAAGCTATACAAGTGCACACACACCCACACACACACCCACATTCACACACACCCACACCCACACATACGCATCTAAATAGCATAAAACGCTTGACGAAAAACAAAGAAATACATAAGAAAATTGAAAAACAGTAAAATACATAAGAAATAATTACCACAACCTATCTTTTTCTTTCAGGAATTGATGAGGGAGTTATGAAAGACATTTGTACCAAAAATTGCTATTCCTGAGGCTTTATTTAGTGTGAAATACCAAAATCTATGATTTCTCCCATAAATTAGCATAAATTAATTAATTTTTAAAAAATAAAAGGACTTTCGTAAATTTAGCTATACAACTTTGTAGATTACATAATTCTTGACCATTGTGCAAAATTTTGAGGCAATCGGGCGACCCATGGCCGAGATCTCAGGGGGCCATAATGCCCCCCCCCCCGGTAATAACAAGCTTTGCAATACCCCGGGAGTATTAGGGTTAACACTTTAACACATCTTCAGTTTCTCTTTCACCCTAAGTATTCGACAACTGAGCGTTCGTTTGGCCAACTAGTAAATTGTAACATAATATCCTATTTATGCTACAGTTTAAGTATTACATTTAATATAGCTTTAACAAGTTTACGTTTCCTGCTTCGCGTGCTGTGGCGAAGTGACACGACTCCAACTCTGGAGAAGATACTGTAATTTCTTTCACAAAAGCCACCGCCTCATTTGGGGAACAAGAGAATTGATGCGCAGGTCCAAGCTTTGAATAACATTGAACAAGATGAAAATTTATTTTATATTAGTCGGTGCTCTAGGCCTCATCCATACGTCACTTCAAGCGAAAGAACAAAATCGTAAGTATTCATGTATGAATCTGAAATTATTTTGGGAAGTTTTGATGTGATTTGCCCTGTCAATATCGGCCCTTCGGAAAACCTCTCTTCATTCTCCGTAATGAATGACTGACCCTGTCCCCTTCCCAATATCAAAAATGTGTTCAGATAAAAAGTTTCGACGAGATGCAGTGTTATTACGTATAAAGTTGACATAAAGAGTTCATAAGCATGATAACGTCATGTTTGTTTGTTGTTATTTATTGTTTGTGCTTTTTTTTTAAACTTCTCAGCTGCTTTCGTTTTACCTTTTTACCTAAGTGTTTACGTAGTCCAGACTAATAAATGCACCAAGCTTACAGGATAGGACAAATCTTTTATTTCGGCTGTATACGTTCATGGAATTTCTGTCATGTTCATGGATGGCCAGTAAAGTGTTAACACCATCTCGGCGGCTTATACAGAAGAGAAGGGAGCTCTTCGTCACTAGGAATCTAGATACCGGTGGCGGGCATGATCGGGTTACGATTTTGTTTTTTCTTTCCGAATTTCGAAGGGGACAGGAAGATGTAGCCTAATTAGTAAGAATCCTAAAGGGTGCTTTGTGCCGTACAAATCATCTGAATTGTATTGACTTTTTCTTTTGGAGTAAATACAAGGGAAGGCGGGCGACCACCTGCCTCGCCCGTTATACTCACCGTTTGATATGTATAAATGTTGATCAAATTGATGGAATTTATGATAATTATATTTTTTTAAAAACAAGCCCCCCAAAAAACCCATAAAAGTATAGTCTTTGTGTTTGTTGTTCATTTTTATATTATCATTTGATTGCTTATGTTTCTATAAATTCTATTAATTCTATAAATTCTATAAATTCTACAATCCTACGTCTAGCAATTCTGTCGAAAATGAACAAGGATGCTGTTGTGGAAGGCCAATCGATTACGCTGAACTGCACCAGGTACTATCGACGTAATCTGGGTTCATTCGCCAAGATCAGATGGCTGAAAGATGGTGTTCGGATGGCCTACCAGCATTGCTACAGTCAGCATGGTCAGTGTATCACAATGGATAAGACAAGTGACAGGTTTGTCCTTGATGCTAACGGAATCTCCTATGGTACCATGACAATTAACCGATTGGTTTTAGGAGATAGTGGCGATTATCATTGTGAACTGCTTACCTCAATGGCCATTCTTTCTTCCGGTATCTTGGAAATATCCGTGGGGGAAACAGGTAAGTGTTAGTAAAAAGAAGTTAATTTAACACCTGCTTAAACTGTTTTTCATGGACCGTATTCCCAACTAAGACGTCGTCCCTGTGGTCAGTAGAGGAGCTATCGTGGTCCGGTGTTTCAAGATGCTTGACTGGAGACGCGATAATCGGGGTTTCGATCCCCGGCACGGCACTTATGCCCTTCGGCAAGGCATTTTATCTGTACTGCTCTTTCATCAGAGATCAAATAAATGAAAGTGCTATAGGCACATTGATACCAAACGCGTGCATGTGTGTTTAAAAAGAAAAGATGTAGTCCCTTGGTTCCAAATAGCTTTGAAACCTACGAAAAGACAACTATAATCGTTTATTTTGTGTCTTAACGGACACATCTTCTTTTTCTTCTTTTATTACACCCCCCACCCCCATTTCTCTCCGTGTGTCTTATGGCGCCACGTTGTTTCCCCTAATTTTATTTTATGAAATAATATTGCAACATAGTAGTCAAAATCTCCTATGATTTTACCTTTCCAGTTGAACCTAGAAGACCAATGGTTGAACTTAGAACGGCCAGGGATAACTTCACGGATGGTAATGGAACTACGACCGTCATCCTTTCGGAGGGTAAAGCTACACCGTTCACGTGCACTAGTCCCGGATCAAGCACTCCTGCAACCATCACGTGGTTAATTGGCCGGGAGCGAGTTGTGGAAAACATGACTTTGGATACAACGTCAGAAGCAGTGGATGGGACTACATACGATACCACAAGCAGGCTGATGATAGTTCCACGGCGATGGCACCATTGGAAAGTTCTCCAATGTGTGGTGAACGCCACATTCAGTAGCACAGCGACCTCCGAATCGAAAGAAGTGCGACTTGCAGTTAATGGTAGGTACCAGTTCAGTTAACATTCAGTTCAATT
Source organism: Echinometra lucunter (assembly GCA_029962745.1). Classification (NCBI taxonomy): domain Eukaryota; kingdom Metazoa; phylum Echinodermata; class Echinoidea; order Camarodonta; family Echinometridae; genus Echinometra; species Echinometra lucunter. The sequence continues at coordinate 18,718,498 of CM057162.1, forward strand.
CAATTCAATTCACTTTATTCACATCCATAAAAAAGAAAACAAAGTATATACATTACATTGCAGTGGGTATAAATGGAAAGAATACGATAATAAAACAAGCAAGATTAAAATGTAGTGGACGTAGGAGATCGGCAAAGGCCAAAGACCTGTCGAGGCCGATCCCCTTTATCTCTACATTTTAACAACAAAACAATAACATAACCAGAAAATTAAGCCAGAACAAAACAAAACGGATGAACGAACATGACAAAAAAGTATTAACCTACATTGTGAGAACAAGGTAACATTAAAAGAAACAAACATACAAAAAAAAACCACACACACAAAAAAAGACACAACAGGCATAAAATCATTTAGATGTTAATGGTGAGTTGATAAGATATGATTTATATTTACTTTTAAAGGATGATAATGATGAACAATCTTTAAATTCTTTTGGTAATTCATTCCAGATGGCAGGCCCTTTGTATGTAATAACGGTCCTAGAAAAACTATAACTATATTTGGGTAGATAATAAGCATTTGAATTTCTGGTTGAATACTTATTTACATTACTATTTAGAATAAAGTATCATTGAAAATATTAGGCAAGATGCGCTTTGAACAGCAAAACATAAAACTGGCAAGAAAATAACGGTGTAAATCATATACGTTTAAGATCCTAAGTTTATTGAATAATAGGTGAGTATGAGCAAGGGTGATTTAGTAATGATTCTTACTGCACGTTTTTTGTAGTAAAAATATTTTTTGTAATAAATAAGTTGCACTGCTTCCCCATATTATATTACAATAGGTTAGATATGGCAAGATCATGGTATTATATAAATTGGTAAGTATATTAAATGGCAGTGTAAATTTTAGTCTATTAATTATACCAATAATGCATGACATTCTGTATGATATTTCATTGATATGATCTTTCCAAGAAAGTTTATTGTCAATCTTTATTTCAAGGAACTTCACTGAATTAACTTTATTAATTTCATTGTTATTAATATATAACTTTATCATTTCTTTATCAATGGACTTATTTCTTGCTTTAAAAATCATATAATTAGTTTTGTTGAATTTAATCAATAACTTATTGGCAAGGAACCAAGAATGAACCTTTGATAATTCAGAATTAATTAAAAATCCTACATTGGACGGATCATTACTGGCAAGAAAAAGGCTTGTATCGTCAGCAAATAAGATGAAAGACAAGATATCACTAACGTTCGGCAAGTCATTTACATATAAAAGAAATAATAAGGGCCCCAATACCGACCCTTGCGGGACACCTAGTGAAATGTCTAGATAAGAAGAATTAAAATTACCAATATTTACAAACTGCTTTCGGTTATTTAAATAATCATTTATGAAATCTAAAGCCACGCCCCTTAAACCATTGGATTAAAATAGTATGATCTGTACAATCAAATGCTTTAGACAGGTCTTAAAAAATTCCAGTTAAAAATTGTTTATTTTCAAAAGATTTTGCAATTTTTACAGTAAAATCAATGAGGGCATGGTAAGTATTATAACCATGTCTAAAACCATATTGTCTACTGTATAAAATATTCTGATCAATAAAAGATATCAGTCTATTGTACATTATTTTCTCAAAATTTTTACTAAAAAATGATAAGATAGATATTGGTCTATAGTTCGTTAAAAGTCGTCTATTTCCATTCTTAAAAACAGGTACCACCTTTGCGATTTTTAGTGAGTTTGGGAAAACACCCTTTCCAATGGCAAGATTTATAATATTGCACAGTGGTTTAACTATTGCATGACCTGATCGTTTTAAAACCTTAGGGTGGATGCCATCGTATCCCGGACTTTTATTAGAATCTAATTTATCTATAATAAACATGATATCATGAGTGTTAACTGGGCTAAAGAACACAGATGACGAAAAATTCCCTTTTAACCATTTTGCACTATTCAGATTCAAATTATATTCAGGTTCTGTGCAAGAATTTTTTATCTTTTCTTGAACAGTTTGGCCAACATTTACAAAGAATTTGTTAAAAGCATTTACTATACCCTGTTTGTCTGACATAATCTAACCATTAATTTCTGTCTCATTTATGTCGTTCTTCTTTGTTTCTTTTTTATTCAATACATCGTTAACTACTTTCCAAGTTGCTTTCATATCATATTTAGCAGTGGTAAACTTAGTATTATAGTAAGCACGCTTTTCACTTCTAATCTTATTGTTAACAGTATTTCTACAGCATTTATATATTTCATGACGATTAGGTGTAGGGTTTTTCACATACTTTCTGAAAAGTTTGTTTTTACGCTTTATCAGTAATTTAATTTCTCTTGTTATCCATGGTTTACGCTTTATACAATTATTCATCTTCCTTTGAACAGCAACAATAGGAAAGTACTTCTCATGCAACTGTTTATAGAGTAATATGAAACTATCATACATCACATGAACATCTTTTATATAATTCAGGAATTCCCAGTTAATTTGTTCCAACTGGGTACAAAATACATCAATGTTATTATCACTCAAATCAACCTTAGTGCTGCTATAAGTATCATTTGTTGGACCCTTATCAAATTCCGTAACCATGAAGGGCGTTAAGTGGTCACTGATATCAGTGGTGACTATTCCAGACTGCACAGTCTTTTCAGCATTATTATAAGATATATTGTCAAGAGTTGTAGTAGAAACACTCGTAATGCGAGTTGGTTTGTATATCTGTGGAACATAAGAGTAAGAAATGAATGTGTATAAGAAGTCAAACAAATAAGGGTTGTCTTTGTTAGATATGTCTACATTAAAATCTCCCATAATTATGCACTCCTTCTTCTCTTTTGAGATTGTATCTAGAGATTGCATAATTTTTTCCAAAAAATCTTGAACATTTGAATTTGGTGGTCGATAAATGACTGCAATGATACATCTCTAAGTTTAGTATGTATTTCAATGAATATGTTTTCTAGACAATCACAAAATACGTCAAGATCAATTCTTCTCCTAAAGTGTAAATTCTCATGGACATACAATCCAACTCCACCACCTCTCTTTATTTTACGACAATTTCCAACAAACTCGAAATTAGATGTACCAAAATATACATTTTAGTTCTCCCTTAACCATGTTTCAGTTACTCCTATTATAGTCGTGCAATCCTATATGATATCTGTTACATTTGAGAATTCATAAAAATTACATCTCAGACTGCGACAGTTGAGATGATATACTTTCAGAAATGACTGATCATAATGTTTCAAAATATCACTTTAAAAATCATTGGGAGTATAGTATTCATTTTCAATATGTATCTTGGGACTATAATCGCCATTAGGACTATAATTGTCATCGTCATCATCTATAAAGTCATTTTGATATATACTTGTACATAAAATACAATTTTCACAAGTAGAATTGGAGTTTAAATTTCTTTGCCTGCAACACAAAAAACATCTACATTCAAGTGGCATGCAATATAGCAACAAACAACGCAAAGATATAGATAACAAATAAACAGGAAGTGTATGAAAAGGAAAAGGAGGGAAACAAAATATTCCTTAAATGTCTGAGGGATGCAACGTACATTAAGGAATTACAGTTATTGTCAGACACTGTTCATGTTCATAGTTTCTTGAGATCACTGATTGACCATATTCTTTTTCTTACAGTAGATCCGTTGGCTGTGTTAATCAGGATGATAACCTTGCCATCAGTAGACCAAGCAGCAGCTAGTTTGTCATTTGTTTTCACTTCGTCATTTGCTTTACTCAACAGGTTGCGTTCGCAGATGTCAGATCTTCAATTCCATTGTGAGTTCCCTTTAATTTCTTTCGTTTTTTTCAGAATGAGATCTCTTGTGCGGTATGTAGTGAATTTCACTATGATGAGCCTTGGAGATGGTGCGTTACCAGCAGTAGCCTTTCTTGGAGCTCCATACGATGAGACCTATCGATCTCGTGTCGTTCAAGCTTTATGTTCAGTTTCTCTGCAGCTAGATCCAACATCTCTTGATCTGTGTCTTCCTGTGGTTTCTCCGTGATACCATAGAGACGTATACAATTTCGTCGAGAGTACTGCTCTGCTTCGTTAATATCTCTTTTCACCATGGATATGTCCTCAGAATCACGCTTATGTTGATTTTGCAATGCAGTAATGATAGCTGTCTTTTCGTTAACTTTACTTTCCATCTCTAGAACTTTACCTTCAGCTTCTTCCAGTCGGGTTTGCAGCTTCTGCATTTCATTTCTGACAGCCTCCACCAGGGAAACTTTGAATAAGTCTTTGAATCGCTGGCTGTTGAAGAAATCTCGAACCTCTTCACTTATTTGTTCGCAGTATTCATTTTCAAGAACCTGGGCAGACGTTGCTGCACCAGCTTTCCTTTTACCCTTTCCTGGCATGATGAGCAAGGAAATATGTTATACGGTGAATAGTACACGTATTACTGAACACTTTGGTTTCTTTCTCCTTAGGAGCAGTTAAGAACTTAAATGAGGCACAGGATTAAGCGCGTTCACAAAAGAGTTATTTCTGTGGGGTGCATTCACACAATGGCGGTAATACGGATTATCTCCATTGGCCGGTACCTAGATTCCGAGGAGGTATAACACATTTAGGCAGCTGAATGGAGAGGAAAGCGGAATGTTTCTCGACAGAAGTTTGTATACGTGGGACCAGGGTTCATGGCTGACATCAAGAATTTAAACTGTATCGCAAAAGTTACTAGGCATACCTGAGAATTCTGTCAATTCCTTGTTGCAACATCCTTCTTATGTCATTCTACATGTTCCCACGTATCCACTGGAGCAAATCAATTTAGAATATTCCTTCATTCAACAATGTTTTTGATGAGCGTTTGATGAGCGTTTGATGAGCGTTATATATATCTCAATAAAAAATATATATATTCACCTCTGAAACTCCAACAATATACAGAATAAAGTGTTTCTTGTCCGCCCGACCTTGATAATGACTCTCCATTGCGACTGAGGGAAGCGAAAGAGTAACCATGTTGGTATTGTTATGATGATTGCCATGGGCAAGTTCATGGCTGAAGAGTTTGAATCCAAAGACCGATATATCCTTTTTTCAAATTGAGATATTTGCAGAACTTTAAAGATCAAGGAAAATAAAGAAATTAATAAGAAAATGCTACTTTTGATCTTCAACAATATACCTTCATTGAGGGAACACCAACTACCATCAAATGCCGAGCTGAGAACGCTTATCCTGATCCGACCGTTCACTGGTACCTTGGTTCATCAAGGGTCACAGAGAACGCGTCCATTCACACCACAGTGCACGAAGACCATCGCTGGAATGCTATCAGTTCACTGTCTTTCATCCCAACGCGAATCTCGGGTGATGAATTTAAAGTGACATGTTCGGCATTGCCGCATGGTGATGTATCTCCGTGGCCGGAGCAGAACGCTGCCACAACACTAGTCATAGCAACAAGTGAGTTTTCTGTTGTGCATAATTATGCTGACGTATTCCATTAGGCCTGTGTCGTACAGGAATAAAAACAATCGCAAAATGCTTCTCGTTTCATTTAATATGCACCTCTTTCGTGAAAGAGATATTTCATCAAAAATTTATTCTCTGTAAGGAATGCCTTCGAATCTTTTTCATTTGAGGAGGCAAGTATTTAAAATTATTGATAATTATGCTCAGTAATGATTGTTGCGTTGGCTTAAAGCTTCTTGTGAGCCTGAACACGAAGCCGTTTAAGTGAATCCTGGCGTATTTCTGCTTGATATCATTTTTCTACCCTTTCAGGGGATTCCCCTATGTTGGCCATAGACCAGGATCAGACCACGTCTTCATCCCTTGTCGTTTCTTGGCAACCGGACCTCAAAGCCTGGCAGCAGGAAAACATATCCCTCTCTTACTGCCTGAAAAGCAATCACAGCACACAAGTTGCAAGGATAAAGCCATGTGAAAGGGTTTCCAGTCTGACTTCACCCAACGTGACTCTCGAAGGACTGATGCCATACTCTTGGTATTCCATAATCCTAGAGGTGGTGGACAGAGATGGTAGGACAATGACCTAGATGACAGAGGCATCAACTGCACGTGAGTGGAATTACTTAACAACAACAATAACATAAAAATCAATAATACTGCAATTGCAGCTGCTGTTCTTTGGGGAAAGGAAGGGAAAGAGTCTGCAGAATGGAATAATAAGTCTTTGATATACAATAAACTCTTTTTAAACGATTTGTATTTACTAAAGATGTACTAAAGATACTAAGTTATCTACTAAAGATAACTTCTACCCCCCCCCCCCTCTCTCTCTCTCTCTCCCTTTATAGGCTATACAGTGGGAATGGCTTTGTGCGTGTGTGGTGTATGAATGTTATTCTTAATCTCATGTTATCTTAGTTAATTATTATGTTGTTCTTCATGTCTTATGTTTCACTTCCGCAGCCCCAACACCTGATTACTATGGTAAGATGATGTTTTTATTGTTATTTATTATGTTACAGATCAGAGACATGAAACCGAAATATTTTGAGCAATAAAATACTGTCAAATAGTCTTTATAGTAAAATGAATTTTATGGCATGACTTTAAAAAATTCTTTTGCTGTATATTGCAACATATCTTACAGCAATACTTTATAGAAAGAGGAAATAATAATTGATGTCCAGTTGCCCCTACCCTTTTTTATTCATGATTTCTTTTATGATTTCACAATGCATGTGTCTAAAATCACTTTAATGTTGTTAAGCAAGTGAGTTGCTAAGGGTCTAACACTGATTTAATAGCATAAGTTCTCCTTCCTACATCTTTCGTGTCGTCGTTGCCTTCTGGAAATTGTAATCATGGTATTTTTTGACATTCAAAATGCAATGTTTTCCCTGCATTTAAACAAAATATCCTAAAATACAAAACTTGTTTATGCGGTGACTAGTAACACATAAAGAATCATAAACATCATATTGGCTATTGCACATTCCTGTTTAAAGTCTGCTTGTTTGCTTATTTTGTTTGTAGTGTTTTTTGTGGGGGGCGAAATTTGATATATCCTTGAAAGTAGTTTTATTAGTGAGTGTCCATGCTAATAGCAAGTCCTCCGCGATTCTGTAAAAGAGGAGTGTAGAGTCGTTTCGTCTTAAATAAACTTCTCTACATTGGGGGACATCTATAACATTCCAACGCACACTTCCTTCACAGTCACCACGACGCTTATAACAAATCACCACGAAGATCTCGTCTTAAAGTTCCAACCAATAATGCCTTGATGCATTTATTATGGATAACGATCCACGAGCGATAAACAATTGTCGAAGTGAAACTTGAGTGTTACTTTAAGCAGCAATAACGTAGAAGACTTTACTTGTACATGAGATGCGAGTGTTTGTGTTCGTGTGTGTGTGGTTACCTGAAACGAATAATCATATAAACAGAAATTAATTAGTACCTTAATTCATATGAAATATACCATGAGACAATATTGTACTATGATATTATACTTAATTAAACAGATAAATTACTATATGAGTAATAATCCATGATTTGGTAATAATACCAAAAAGTTATTCATACTTCGTTAAAGTGCTTGACATAGCATTATTACATGTAATATATTGTAATCTATTTACTCCTGAGGAGAAGGAGAAGAAATATTTTTAGTAAACTTTCTTATTGAAATATAACTTGAACTTGAAATCATAGTTAAATGAGTAAATAATTCATGAAGTATAAATCGTAGTTCATGATCTATTCTACCTTTAAGTTTCTTTGATTAAATGATAAACAATAAGCAATGACTAGATATATGCAACTAAATATATAAATGATATACTATATTCCCAATTTTTGTGATAAATACAATATAAACTAAAGACACAACTTTCTCATATCCTTTAGCTATGACAATCCTTCACACATTGTATATATAAAAGTACTTTTCTCACTGGAGAACATGTAAACAGTTCCTCTGCGTACTACTAGATTTCTCTGAAACCCCAATCTGAAGTTTGATTCATCACTAGCCGAAAAGTGACCACAAGCCCATCACACACCCCGGTACTGTGCAGTGCAGTACATGTGCATGTTGTAAGGTTTCTCTTTGTGTGGGGATGCGAGCCTCTCCACTGTGATAACTCCATGACTCCTTCTCGCTCGAACTTACTTTCTCTTCTTTCCCTAACTTGACTATACACATAGCGTAATGCATGGAATGAACTTCTGAATGAATTATACACAATATTATGAATGAAACAACTTATTCCAAATGAAATAACTGTCTTCTCAATCTTGAACTAGGATGATACTATTATTGATAAAACACACACATATATATTAGAGGTATCATTACCCCTAACTGGGTGTGCCAATGATGCACACAATTATACATCACAGAAACATATATATATTCCATGCGGAGATTTTAGTATATTTCTCGACAAACTTTCCAATAATTAAATCTTCTTAGGGCAAACCTTATCAGTCAGTGCATAAGATATGAATCATGAATTAACACAATACAATAAATGAGAAAATTTAAACTCACCAAGTGTTATATACCCCCAAAATGATGAATTCTTGTGAGCTTCTTCAAGAGCAAACTACATCCAACTTTCTGTGTCTCAGCAATGAGCTCTTATCAGAGGTGTGCTGCCCACTCCTTCGGCTTGACCACAAGTTATGCAAATGAGGGTGCTACTCCTAGCAGGGGTGTCACTCATATGCTAAGAGTGTTATTTGAAATTTACTGTTTATAATTGATAGCTGCCGTAACAAGGAGGTTTTTCCCCTTTCTTCAATCTTATGCAAAATTGTCTTTCTTCTTTGGTTTTATTCAGGGATTACAATCTCTTTGGAAAGAACAGATGGGATTTTGAAGATATCCAAGCCATCTGCTATCCTTCCACATGGTATTTGTCTCACAGCCCAGAACACAATCCATGGGGTAAATTGTTCTAATGAAAGTGAATGCATCAGACCGGAGTCAAGCGTCAATATCAGCAAGAAAGATGTTCCAGGACTTGTGGTCATTGCTTTAGGACGAGGTCTTTGCAGCATGCCGTTATATCCAACGAGTATACCATGAATTTCCATTTATTTTATTACTTTTAAGCCCTAATCCTAATCATAGCCACTTTGCAGACGCAAACTTTGGTCAGTCAGAGCACGTTATAGACGTCTGATGATGAGACTAAATGAGCTAAGGTAATCGTGTACTATTCTGCTCCTGCCATGGCTGTTTTGACACGCGTGGGTTAGGCTACTCTCAAGACGCAATACATTCTAACAAAGTGTCAGTTAAGGTCTGTGCTTGCAGACTAAACCGTAATTGCCACTTCGAAAACAACATCTTTGCTGACAGGGCCCCTCGCCCTTCCCATAAATTACTTACCCCACAGACAAATATGGGATAAATTATACATTTGTGTTTTTAGGAAAGGAACTGTCCAGGGGTGGTTGGTGGTTTTCCATGGGTTATTGTCCGTGGTGTTGCTTGTTAGTGTTAAGTGGCTGTCATTTTCCCCTTTTTTTTTCTTTCCTGTCTTCTTCTTCATCATACATATTCTTCTTCTCCTTCTTCTCCTGCTGCTGCTTGTTCTTGTTCTTCTTCTTCTTCTGCTTCTTCTCTTCTTTTAGTTCTTCTTTCTTTGATCCTCCATTGTTTCCTTATGCCAATCATCCTCCATAATTATCTCTGCAATTTTGCTAGTTTCTGTTTTAATTGTTCTGAACAGTTTCGAATCCAGGTCAGTCGGAGCCTATCAATTATCTATTGATTACATGCGGAGCTCTCGCAACTACTTTCCTCCTTTTCCTGGTGACCACTAGCTGTGTCTTCTTACACGACTGTTGGCTAAGTGTTTGCAGTAAACCCAAATCTACACTCGGACGTAAGCATGGCTTGACCATCTTATCTAGATGTTGTTACCAGTCTCTGTATACATGGCGGGGGGGGGGGGGCAAGGGGGGAAGTTGCCCCCCAGAAATTTTGAAAACTTACGTTTTTTAATTGAAAATTTTCACAAAATCCACGAAAAATGTCCATCAAATCCCTCAATTTCACTTTTAAAAATGCAAAAGCGCCCTTATACCAGCTCAGTCGCTTCGCTCTCTATCTTTTTGAGCTTCTTTGAAAATTTTGATGCGTCTTGCCCCCCCCCCCCCCGGAAAAATTTCTGCGTATGACCCTGTATGTATATAATCATACAGCTCTTAAAATGGGTTGGATAAATCTTTACACAGTCGGGGGGTATGTTTGTTTGTTAGGCAGAGTTTTACGAAATTTCGCTTTAAGATTTCCTTTTCTTTAGAATTCTTCTACTGAATAAGAGTCATCAGAGGTAAGAAAATGGCAACTAGAAAATCCTGCAGAAATCCTGTTGATATATTTCTGTAAACACATTGCTATGGGAACATTCTTTGTTCTATGACATCAAAATGTCCCCATAACCCTAATACTATGTCCCTATACCACTAATTTTATCAAACCTATATATATACACATACATAACGATATATGTATTATGTGTTGGTTCTGATACAGAGGAGACGACGAAGTATAGAAGTAATGCACTTTAATAATTCAATTCGTGTAACCCTGAAGAAGTCGTGTTTGCGTCGAAATTTTGGTGTAAGAATAAACATCATCGTTGGACTGAAATGCATTACTTCTACACTTTGTCGTCTCTTATATATATATATATACATCAGAGTTGGTAGTAGAATGCCATAAGAAATAAAATCATAGATTTAAAAAAAAAAAAAGGAGCATAGCTCTCAAAAATGAAAGGCGAAGTCACACTCTTCGTCAGTGACCACGGTGTGACCAAAAAAAAGAATTATGAGAATTATTCTATTATTATTCATTATTCTTTTCATTTACATATATATATATATATATATATATATATATATATATACATATCTGACTTTTTTTCCTCTTACATTTTCAAAAGGTTTGGATTAAGTGCGTTTTTGCAAGAAAGAAAGATGTATGGCCTTATAAAAATTGTTCAGCAGCTTCATACATTTTATAAACTGTTCATATGAAAAATTCCAAACATGACAAAATTTCCATCTAGGTGAAGAAAAAAATAGGTAAATTACACAAACTGTCATATTCATATCATTTATTTCTTTGCTGTAACGACCAAACCGAATGCAAATGTTTCTTGTCACTGTATTCTTACTTTCTAAAGAGATTTTTTTTTAAAGTAGTGTAGCTTTTCGTGTAAAATGGTGTTTTAAGGAGTATCATTCGGCAACATTTCTTACATCGTGCTTTTATCATGTTTATATAAAAAGGTGAAGACGAGGCACAATCCGAATTCCCAGGAGCAGTTGAAAGCAGTCGAACGGTAATAATTTCTCGATAATCGTGCTTTGTTTTCTGTTTATTTTCTTATTTCTTTATAGAAAAGAAAACATTTTTGCTTTGGGAAAGTCGTGATCGCCTGTTATCGTTTAATAAGCAAGGCTTTTTGAATTATTTTGATTTTTCTGAAAACAAGAAGAAGGAAAAATCATTCATCTGCATCAATGATGAGCATGATGAGATACAGTCTAATTTTAGTTTTGAAATATTTTTTGTTTTTCTTCTTACAGGTAGATGATAATGGACTGGTGTACGTAGCATTATCCCATGACCACACCCAGTCTACCGATTCACATGCCCAGTCCTTTCCAGCAAAAAGTGAAATAGTATATGCCTCCATTGATGCCTCAGCTGGAGTGCGGACTTACAAGGAGGTCAAGAGCACTGCAAAAATGTCCAAGTAACTTCCAAAAGGACGTCTTTCGAAATGGCATTTGAAAACAGAAAAATGGTGTTTGCAACTCTTAGAGGTTTCATTGGAATTATCCCTTTAATATTCGTTCCAGTCCGCCCCCCCCCCCTTCCCCTCGCAATAATCCTTCATTTCTTGGGAGCCTGCTCACGCGCACTGTTGCTTTTGTATTTTCAGGGCACCCCCCCCCCCCAAAAAAAAAAAAAAAAAAAAAAAAAAATGAAGAATGCAACACAGCACATAAACACACACTGTGTACTTCCCTTTGGCTTTAAACCCTGCTTTTCATCCTTTTGTGCCATCATTTCGTTATTTCACATGATAGAATGGCCAAATCACAAACTTTTCAGACATTAAAGAAATAAGTCTGTTTAGCTCATGATCCATCTACTACGAATTCTGATGTTATATTAATACACGTATTTCTCATGATTAACGAAGTTTGCTGTCTTCATCAGAATTTTGTGGGTATTACTAACTTCCATGTCTTTCCATGATGTGTATTGTAAAATGGTAAATAAACGAATCAGAATCTGGGTACCGTTTCATAAAACTTGTTATCAGTAACAACTGCCACATTTCTATAACGCATTTGCTCTCAGCCAATCAAATACAAGGATTTCAGTAGCTTTTAACAGTTATTGCAACTTACTTATAATGAAATTTTTATGAAACCGGGCCCCGAACGCACAGACAAGGGGTGAATACAGCATGATTATCGTAGGTCTATTATGTTTTTCTTCTTAATAAGATAAGAACTAGGATTGATTTGATATTTTATCAGCATTGATAACTGAGAATTAAGCGTGGAATGACTTTCTACTTGCATATAAATATGCATGTGTGCGCGGGTGCGTCTCTGTGTGTATAAATGGAAATTTCTCGGGTATAAACATGAAACGGGGTTTGTTCATTTGACTGAAGGACCACACCGATGCCGAAGGCCCACGAGAAAAAAAAAAATACAAGCTCTTTTGTATAGTCGGTTTGACAATTTACAAACCTAGAAAAGTTCTTTCCGTTGAAGTTTTTTCATTGATTTAGGTTCCTATGTGGTTTATGAACATTTTCAGCTTGGTTGCCCAAAGAGCAACTTTGAACAATTTGCATAATTTGCATAAATCTATATGGATACAGGATATGCCACCCAAGACAACTTACACATAATGTGTAAACTGAACGACGTACTAATTGTGTGTGTGCGGTGATAAAGAACTTTAATAGCGTTGTCAATCTCGTGAATCCAATCTGTGATGAAACGAAACGGGGTACACTGATGTGTGATACTTCCATGAAATAGAGGTTTTATAGGGATGTAGAATAAAGTTGAAACATATTTTTGCAATTACAGGTCAGGGTTTAGTACTAAAAAGCAAGGACATGTCAACTTAGTTATCTATATAATTATAAGTCAATGAAAACGTATTCATTAAGAATGGTACTAACAGCAGTATATTCTTCATTTAGGCCTATATCTTTTTTTTTTTTAATTGTTTACTGCAGCCACATTCTAGTCGGACTTAAGTAGCGTTCACGCACAGGATCATAGTGGTTGAAAATATTTGGGCTCTAGCATTTTAACAAAATACAAAGTTTATAATATAGATACACCATATAATGCCCCCATATAATCGCAACAAGAGTATCATATTTTAAAAAAAACATCTTTTTGAAATGTACAATTGCACTGTAAACATGCTTGTGGTTTTAGGGCGTTCAGAAACATTAATCTAATAATCCATACGGCTAATATTACACGAAGATATACCCCAGAAGAAACTAAAACAATACAAGAAAGCTGCCGACCTGCTTGCGCACACTAATACCGATTCATTAGGAGCAGGCTTACTCTCATAGTAGGCGCAAAAAATACACTTACAGTTGTTCACAGTTGAGAAAGTTGATATTAACATGATCCTTAGTACAAAACCGGGATTTCTAATTGTAAAGATAACACTGAAATGATTTCCATGTCCCACAAACCCCAAAACGGATGTGCAAACATATCTGATTGATTGTGTGTATTAAGGTCGACTCGTTTTATCAGAGGTTGCATTCGCGAGATGGGCAACACTATTAGAGTTCCGTATCAGCGCACATACAACGGTTCAGTTTGAACAATCTGTGTAAGTTGTCTTTGTGCTCTATAACCTGTATGTATACAGATTTATGCAAATTATGCAAATTGCTCAAAGTTGCTGTTTGGGCAACCAAGCTGAAAATGTTCATAGACCACATAGGATCATGTATCCGCCAAAAAACTTCAACGGAAAGAACTTTTCTAGGTTACACTGTTAGCTAAATAGGACTGTCAAACCGACTAGTACTCACCTAACCGAATTTGAATAAGATTTTACTCCCTCAGATTTATTTTCCTTTCTCTGCACGCCTATCCATATTTACGTCAATGTCCACACCACTCCCCACTGGAAAATGTTCCGTTGCCCATGCTACATTTGTGAATATTCAAACATTCGTTTTGTTTGGTTTGTATATCATAATGAAAACTTTGTAGATGAACGACTCTAAAATTCTCACAAACATTAACAAGTATATAGCAACTCATTTCCTTCTTCATACATATTTAGATCATCGCAAATTTACATCGAAATCAGCCAGACGGAATCGTGGGAAAGGCTTCAGCCAAAGTTTTCACCCTACACGAAATAATACAGAGCGCATAATAAAATTGTGAACCTCTTTGATTTGTTTTATAACATCGCAATTTTACAAAATTCAAACTAATTCCATACAAAAAATATTCGATAAAACTCTCATTTCAATATCAGCCCTTTTTTTACAATTGCACGTTTTAAACTCGGGGAAATTGGAATGTCTATTGATTGCGATTTGCGATTTTGCGGTCTCGCGGGCCTTCGGTCAACTGGGCTTGAACCCATGAAACGATTGAAAAATGAAAAATTCAATAGACAGGGCACTATGGAATATTGATATTAGCCAATGTTTAATAGGCCTATCAGTAATAAATTCCTTTACAATGTGTCTAAATGCAATGGACTTGATGGTCTTGATTCCTGATTTGTACAAAATATAGTTGTGAATAATAATGATAATAAACATCATAAAAGAAGGCACTGAGCGTGTAAGCCACCTCATGTTCGTGCATTTCAAATATCCAACATACATGTACTACCTGTTACTGATAATGTCAGTGATGCTAATGATGATAATGACGGTGATGATGATGATTGTGATGATGGTTATGATAACGATAATGATGGTCATGATGGTGATAATGATTATGATGATTATGATGAAGATGATGAGGGTTATGATATGGTGATGGTGATGGTGATGGTGATGGTGATGATAATGAAGATGATGGGTATCATGGTTATGAATGATGATAAACTGTTGGGCATAAACCCTATTTCTTTTATTGAACGTATTTAACTCGTTTCGTATCATAGAATTCTGACGATAAACGGGCTGCATTACATGTATGACAATGTTATGTATTCGAAGACGGCATGTCATGAAAACCCTTCTCTAACTTTCAAATTTATTTTGATTCACAAGATGCATTTTTCTGCTTTTGTTCCCCGAAAAAATGCAATTCAGACAAGTCAGACTACCTTTGGAAAAAGAAATATGACAATACTACCAAAGTAGATGAATAAATAAATAAAGTTTCACGGTAACCATGGTACAGCCACGATAAGCATTGTAAGTTGGCTTAATATCGTCAACCTTAATACGGTGTTATACTGTAGTAAAACTGTGGTTGTACCATGGTAATAGTAATATTTGTAACAATGTAGGTACTGCAGTTCCGATGGTGTGTTTAATTCTAAGAAAATCAGTTTGTTTTTTGGTCGGTTGTGGTTAAGTTGTGATCGAAAGTAAAGGCCAAGTGCTGCAGTTTAAAATAAACGAAAACGAAAACAAAAATGTAAATGGGAAATGGCAACTTGCACCTCCCTGTCATAAAATGCACTCCATCATTACCATGGTTACTGCAGAAGTGTTTCGTAATTCCGCTTTAAATCATCCAGCTCGATAGAGGTGCACTAATAATTGCTGAATTCTCCGGTGGAATTTCGATTTTGGCACTATCTCCACACAAATCTGAGTCTCCCGGATACACAAATCTGAATCTCCCGGATTTGGAGGAGCGAAGTTTAGCCGTTATGCAGGGTGTCATAAGTCTATAATTTCCGATGATTCATCAGGACTGATATTTAATTGAAAACATTTGCTATTGCCTTCCATCGCATCTGGATCAACTTGTTGTAGATCGAATTGTGAAGAGTCACCTTTTAAACCAAGAATATTTGAGTCTTCAAAACGAATATCGATTCGCGAACTCCCGTCATCTATCACACGGGCTGACTCGTTGCTGAAATCGATCACCTCCGATTCCTCACGATGAGTAAGAAACCGCGAAGTTTCAAGACTTGAATCCACCACAGGATCATCCAACGATGCATTGTCGTTCCCATCGCCGGGATTACTCGAGTATACTCCATTTGAAAAGGGCAGTCGTGTGTCTGATTCAACTGGTTCCAGGTCATAAGAGTACTTTCGACGAGTCACAACTATCCAGAAAAAAAGGAAAACTAGCAGGAACAAGCAGCGTGTTCCACCAACTGTTGCGACAATATACAAGGCTGTCATCAGAGAATCGTCCTCTGAGATTTAAAAAAGACAAATATCGGATTAGATGAATATTTTCTCATTAATCTTTTGCTGTTAAGACAATGATGAGTTGTTTCAATAATACTTCAACACCGATATTAAATACAACTGTCTTCTGCTTCTGAAACTATTAGAATATTATATTTAGTGAGAAAACATGTATCAAATAGAACTGCCTTCTTTTCTTCTTTTGAGAGTTTTATTCTTTAAGTATTGGGATATCAGTAATCACTATGTAATAAAATATGCATGTTATAACTCCAAGATCAAAATTATTTGTAAGCCTAAATATACTGATTGAGAACCGCTCAAGGTGCCAAAGAGGGTGAGATATCGGTTTGGCGGTAGTTCTCTAAATATATGTTTCCCCTTAAGTACCTGAATGAAAATGATAATGATAATAATAACAATAATAAAAATACTGATAAAAATTATAATGATAATGCTATTGATAGTAATAAAAAGAATAATGATTGTAAGAATGATAACTATATTAACAAGAAATATAAGACAAAGGGAATATCGAGGAGAGTAAAGAAAACAAATGTAACATACGAGATTGTGTGGTACTTTCTGCCCGAGGTAAAGTAGAATTCTCCGAAGTTTCTGTGCTTATTGTAAAGCTTTGTGTGCCAGTGAATTTTTCTTCCGTGGTGTAGGAATACGTCGATGACGGACACTCCGACAAACAATGACATGGGCAAAAGACAGTGGTTTCTCCGAACGTTACAGTCACTCCAGTTGTTACTGTCACAGTCGTTATACATTCTGTGGTGTATTCAGAGTGCTTGGTGCTTAGGATATCTTTAGTTGATGTTTGAAAATCAGTAGTTATTACTTTTGTTAGCGTTGTAAGAGAGGAAGATGTGGTTCTAATTGGTACAGTTGATACTGAGTCTGTCTTTGAAGATTTGGACAGTTCTACGGGAAATGTTGTTTCCTCGCTAGTTGTTTCCTCCATGAAAGTATGTAAAGCAGTGGTTGGCAAGTTTCCAGTAGATGTTTCCTCTCCAAATGCTGTCGTAGGTGTAGTTGTGCCTATCTCAGCTGGCAAGGTTGTAATGGATGGGGTTGAAACTGAGTTGGTAGTGGACGAGGAAACATAAGGTGATGATCCTGAAACGTATGCGAAGTAGTCTCAGATAAAGTAGTGGCATCGGACGTTCTATGTTCTTTCTCTGTCGTTTCTGCTGTTGTAGATGTTGCTTTCTCAACCGTTGTGGCCTCTTCAGTGGTGGCCGGAGGATTAGAAGGCACTGAAGATATCAAAAAATCGCCTTCTGTTGTTTCTCCTGTTGTAGGTTGGATCGAAGAGGTTGGAGAATGTTTCGACGTTGTAGATTCGACAATTGTTTCCGTGGTCTGAGATATGGTAGTAGATTCTTTCAGTGTCGAATCTTCAGGAGTTGAATATTCAGAAGTTGTGGTCTCAAACACAGTTGATAGTTCCATGCTACTTATTTTCTGCGCGGTGGTGTACAGTAAAGATTGGAAGGGTTTCCAGCAGTCGTTTCCTCTCCAAATGTTGTCGTAGGTGTAGTTGTTTCTATTTCAGTTGGCAAGGTCGTAATGGACGGGGTTGTATCTGAGTCCGTCGTGGACGAGGAAACATAAGGTGATGATCCTGAAGACGTATACGAAGTAGTCTCAGATAAAGTAGTGGAATCTGATGTTGTCTGTTCTATTTCTGTCGTTTCTAAAGTTGTAGATGTTTCTATTTCAAACGTTGTAGACTCTTCAGTGGTGGCCCGAGGACTAGAAGGCACTGAAGATTCGCCTTTTGTTGTTTCTCCTCGAGTAGTTTGCAAAGAAGAGGTGGGAGAAATTTTCGACGTTGTAGAATCGAAAGTTGTTTCCTGTCCCGTTGTGGTCTGAGATATGGTAGTAGATTCTTTAAGGGTAGAATCTTCAGGAGTTGAATATTCAGAAGTTGTGGTCTCGAACACAGTGGATAGTTCCACGGAAATCGTTGCCATGCTACTTGTTTCCTCCGCGTTGGTGTACAGTACAGATGTGGTAGGGTTTCCGGCAGTCCTTTCCTCTCCAAACTTCGTAGGTGTAGTTGTGTCTATTTCAGTTGAAAAGGTCGTAATGGACGTTGTTGTATATGAGTCCTCCTTAGTCTAGTGCCCTAGCCAATGTTCAGTTCTAATCAGATAAGGCGAACATTTCTGTCATTTGCCAACATGAAACAGATATTGCTCCCTATAATGTATCCCTCCCCCCCCCCCCCCTCTCTCTCTCTCTCTCTTTCTCTGGTTTAGTCGCCATGAGTCATCTGATTTAATTCATCTGCAAGAAGAATGGATGATATGAGAAATGTTGCAGAGCAGAAAAAGGGGAATGCACAGAAAAAAGCTTCGTTTAAAATGTGTAGGGCAAAAGCATAACCCATGGTTCATCTAATACATGTATAATCCAGCTGGCAAATTATACTTGATGATTTAAAGACATCATACAATACACATAAATTACCTATTTTTCACTTGAATGTCAAACTCGATGATTTCACAAGAATAGAGAAATATTAATAGAGTATTATAAACAGTATTCAAGACTTACAAGAAGATTGAAAATCAGGGTATGAATTTACAAACGTCAAAGGAAGGAAACAAAAATGTCAGTTTAGTAGTAGTAGTAGTAGTAGTCATGGCAGTAGCAGTAGTAGTAGTAGTAGTAGTAGTCATGGCAGTAGCAGTAGTAGTAGAGTAGTAGTATTAGTAGTATAATTTTGTTTTTATTTTTGTCATTATAATCATTATTGCTGTTATCATTATTGTCATATTGTTGTTATTATTATTATCATTGTTGTTATTGTTACTTTTATTACCATTGTATTACTATCATCATAATTATTATTATCATTATCGGTACTACTACTACTACTACTACTACTACTAGAAACACTGTGATAGACAGTTATGCATAAAGGCTTCTCGGCAACTAGTGGTAAACGCATTTCTAGTTCTGTATAAACATAATATTGCAAGGATCCATCGATCGCTATGTCATCGGAGGGATGAGGGTTGCTGATTGAATCTTCTTTGCATCTTTAGGGGCGTTTATCATGCTCCGTTTGATATGAAATGAATTATTCTCTTATCTGGTGGACCATACTGATTCTGTCGAATGCTACACTGGAAACGTGTATTTACATATTTGTCAGGATCAAACCTGGGTTTTTGTTTACCTAAAGATTGGGTCACCAATCACCCCGAATCACATAAACAACCTCACATACCCCAAGCATCCTTTTTTAAAGTGAAGAGAGCTATGATGTAGTCACAGTACACATAAGTAATTGCACTGCACAACAGTCATTCCGGTTTAAAGTTGTTTATTACAACTATATCATTTCGTTTCCAAACCAGATTTCTTTTTCCAATGAAAATTTCAACAATCAATGCAACATTATATCACATATAGAAGACATTGACTTTCACATGATAAAAAAAATAGCTTTGATTTTATCGGTCGAGAATTTCAGTTTGTGGAATGGGAAAAAAAAGTCAATATGGAATGGGAAAAATACTAATTTGTCCGGACAATATCAAAGGTTTTTTTTTTTAACTAAAGGACTTCCCTGATTAATCATGGATGCAGTCCAAATGATGTCGATGAAAATGGCGACAAGTTGACTGAAGTAGCGGATATCCGATGACCTTGAAGACCGATGACGTAGAATGACGAATATCGACGAATGCCGAAGATCTACGAGGACTGTCGAAGAATGGCGTCACCGAAGATTAGGTGCTTTCGACCTGACGCATGACGTCGAGAACTCAAGAAGAACTCAAGAAGAACTCAAGGTTGAAAACTCAGAATAAATCATCGTGGCTCAGGGCTGACAAGAACTGAAGGCTTCTAACATAGCTCCAGGATATAACGGCTGACCATGGGTCACAGCTCCCTGACCAAAGGACCCACCATTGTGGGTAGAAAAACTCCTCCAAAATTAACAAAAACTGAGGGTCATTTCTTCCTTGCTCCTCAGAATACAACCTCTCTCAACGAGTAACAAAATGAAAGTGATCCTACTCTCTGTGCAGAGCAATTAGGTGCACTGTACAATCAATAGACCTTGGGCGGGTCTTGGAATATCAAGTGTTTATTCCACCTGTTACTAGAACCTGGAACCTACAACAAAAGGACCTGCAAGAGCTGAATACATTATAGCCCTTCCTAGTTAAAGTAACTAAATACATAGGATTTCATTATACAACTCAATTAGCAATACTGCCATCACAAGGCCAAAATGAGTAATTCATCATTACTTTTTACATTTTATTTTTCTATGTAAAATAAACAAATTTTAGAATTGAGCTTTAGTGCTAAATAAAAAAAAAAAGACTTGCTTGTGACAAACTTCCCCTTCCTTTAAGACGAAAGCTATAATTCAAAAATTTAAGGACATCTGCTTAGATAATCTGCACCTACGTTCTCTGTTCCCTTTATTACTTGAACGCTGTAGTCATATGCTTGCAAAGCCAGCGCCCAACGCAGAACTCTTGGATTCTTTAGTTGCGCTTTTGATAGATAAGCCAGAGGGTAATGATCAGTTTGGTATTTGAATTTCTTGCCGTACAAGTAGTAGGAAAACTTCTTAACTGCCCATGCCAAAGCTAAGCATTCGCGCTCAACCACGGAATATCTCTGTTCGCGATCTAGCAGCTTACGACTTGCATAGTTCATTGGAAACAAGTCTCCATCTTGCTCTTGCATTAGGACGGCTCCTATACCAATGTCTGATGCATCCGTTCTGACTACATACTCTTTGTTACAATCGGGTAGTTGTAAGATCGGATACTTACACAATCTTTCCTGCAGCGTGCGGAAAGCATGTTCATGTATTTCCTCCCATCTTACCTTCTCAGGTTTTCTTTTCTTCGTCAGATCAGTCAGAGGGGCGGCTAGTACAGACATGTTAGGAATGAGTTTCCTATAATATCCTACCAAACCCAAGAATGATCTCACCTCTTTCTTCGTTGTCGGTCTCGACATCGACATGACCTTACCAAGCTTCTCTGGTGTCGGTTTCGCTACACCTCTCTCTACATATCTCTTTAGCAAGTTCGCATGATACGTTTTCTCCTTACCTCGTACCTGAAGTTTGTAGTTGTGTTGAGCTACACGTCCAAGTACTTCAAATGGTCCCTGCCATTGCATCTGAAGTTTGTTTGAGCTAGTGGGTAACAACAGTAGTACTTTGTCACCCTTCTCAAACCTCCTATCCCTAGCTTTAACATCAAAGTGTTTCTTGTACCTTAGAGATGATTTCTCAAGTACATTCCTAGCTACCTCACAAGTAGATTCCAATCTATCCTTAAGATCTAAGACATATTGGTAAGTGGCCTTTACCTCTTCTTCAGGAATGTCCTCCGTCCATAATTCCCTAAGTATTGTCATAGGCCCTCTCACTACTCTACCGTACATTAGCTCAAAAGGTGAGTGACCAGTACTCTCATGTGGTACTTCCCGATATGAAAATAGCAAAGCGGGTAGATATCGATCCCAGTCTTTGGGTCTCTCTTGGCACATGCGCCGGAGCATTTGTTTGAGCGTCCCATTGAAACGCTCGCATGCGCCGTTCGCCATAGGATGGTAAGGCGTGGTATAAAATTGTCTAATTCCTACCAAGCGCGCTGCTTCTTTCATGACGCCTGCAGTGAATTGAGTGCCATTGTCTGAAAGCATCTCATTCAGAAAGCCAAGTCTCGAAAATACTTCCATCAAACCTTCTGCTATGCGCTCTACTTCTATCGAAGGGAGTACAATCGCTTCAGCATAGCGAGTAGCCAGATCTACAAGTGTTAAGATGTAACGATTTCCCTTATCAGTAATTGGTTGAATCGGACCAATTAAGTCAACCGCTACGCGACGAAAGCATGTGTTAAATCAGTTTAGGGGTTACTAACGGAACCTTACATATTCGTCCCTTCGGTGTTGTGCGTTGACATGAATCACACGATGCACAATACCTCTTCACATCAGACTGAATACCTGGCCAATAAAATTGAGACATTACCCTGTCCAAAGTCTTCTTGGTCTGTAAATGTCCAGCTAAAGGCATATCATGTGCAAGATGTAAAACAGAGTTACGAAGTGGCTTAGGTACTACTAATTGCTTGAACTCCTTACCATTTTCCACATGTGACCTGTAACATCGATATAAGAGTGAGTTATCATAGAAGTAAGAAACTTCTCCCCCACTACCTACAGACTTACTTGTCCCACTATCTGCTAGTTTCTTTACCTTATCCAAAGTCGTATCCTGTTGCTGCTCCCTCAGCATCTCGTCTCTGGTTGCCGAGATCTCGATACCACCTGGTGTCTTCAGTTTTCTCCAAGGCTGCTCCTTCTTCTTCTTCATCCCTCTAGTTTCTACACTAGCCCCTATTACCTCTTCCAACTCATTGACGTGACCTCCATCCTCCAGGATGCCTTCATCTGCTCCTGTCTGCGTCTCTGCGTCGACACTATCTCCGAACTTCGGCCTCTTTGCCCCTTTAACATTTCCTATTATCAAATCATAAAGAGGGTTATCCATACACAATGCCTTCACTTTCCCTGACAAGTATGGGGTACTCACATCTATAAATGCAGTAGGAATCCTCCGAATGCTATGATCCATGAGCAAACACACCTGATACTCACCAGTCATCTGCGATTTTGGTACAAGATCAGTGCGTACTACTACAGCATTACATCCTGTATCTCTTAAGACACTTATAGTCTTACCATTAACGTCACCATCGCATGTTGGCATGTCTGATCCTAACTCATTATATGAACTATTCAACACAAATACCTCGTGCCCACACATGAGT
Organism: Echinometra lucunter; assembly: GCA_029962745.1. Lineage (NCBI taxonomy): Eukaryota > Metazoa > Echinodermata > Echinoidea > Camarodonta > Echinometridae > Echinometra > Echinometra lucunter. The sequence continues at coordinate 18,741,720 of CM057162.1, forward strand.
TTCACAGTCTGAATTGCTTCTGCTTTATCAGCATTCAATTCCTGATGTTCAGCATCAGTACAAACACCTGCTACACAACTTCCACCCATTTGTTTACCCTTTCCTGAAGGAGATTGTTTGGGGTAACTCTTCATGGAATTAGAAGCATCCTTTCTTGTTGGACACCTCGGTGAAATATGTCCTAACTTACCACACGTATGGCACTTAACGTCTGTGCTCCTATCTTTAGGCCTGCATTTCTGATCTTTAATGCCGCGCACTTCAAAGTATCGCTCAGCATGTTTGACCAACTCCTGCACATCATGTGGGGTGTGATCACGGACAAATATCACTAACTCACGCGAGCAGCAAGCCAGCAATTGTTCTTGTATGCATAAATCCAAAAGCGCGTCAAAAGAACGATTACATTCTGAAAGCTCGGCCCATCGGTTAGCATAATGTGTTATGCGAGCTGCGAACTGAGAAAATGACTCGCCATCTTTTTGCTTTGCTTCACGAAAGCGTTTTCGAAAGCCTTCTGCGGTTAAAGTAAAATGCTGCAACAAAGCATGTTTAAGCGCGTCATAATCCTCAGTGTTATGTCGTTTTCATACTCCACAATCAATATACCGGAGAAGAAATCCACTTTTGCAGAGTCGAGTTGGAAATATTATGCGAGGGCATTGGCGTAGACAGGTACAGACCTCATTAGGGGATGATTCCCCCTTAGATGTATATTTACACATATATACACCTACTTCAAAAAGTGGGTGAGGGATGCTTACCCCCATCCTCACGCTATCTACGCCCCTGCGTGAGGGCAAAGGAACCCACATTCATGGCATTCAAAATAATGAAATCCACTCCTACAAGATAAGTTGAACCGCTCCTTTAGCATGTTTAGAGTGCATTCCACCATAATGTTCAATAGTATCAACTCCAAAGGAAATGATCCCTATACTATGATTCCAAAATCGAATAGTTTTTATTTCACTAAACAGCACTAAAATATTATGTATGCTCAGCGGAAGCATCAATATCTCGGTATGTGTGCGTGGGGAGAGGGGGGGGGGGGCACTGAACCAGCCAATTCAGTTTAGCACAAATTGAATCTTTATTTATTCCAGTGCAAACAAACCGGATCATTCTAAATTTTAAGCTGAATGTTCCGATGATACACGTGTATTCAAAATTTTGTAACTATAATCAGTTCAGCAAGTCTTGGAGACGAATAAATGATTATATCATGAATAAGCAAATAATTACAAAATTAACAGGGAGTTGGTAGTTATCATTTATAATTTTAGCAATATATTCAGTTTGTAGGTTTAAAAAAATACAGTAAAATGACATTCCTCTTCTTGTGTGATGCGTAAAAAAGAAAAGGTAATGGGTAGCTGTTCTCATATTAATCTCAACATTTGTGAAAATACACTCGAGAGGCCTGCAATCTGGCCTAATTGGCCCCCCCCCCCCTTCTCTCTAGCTCTCTCCTTGAAAAGAAGACCCACCCCTTCTTTACATTGGACTCTTTCCTCTTCTCTATGTTCCTACCCCCCATCTTTACTCCCCCACCACCCCCCCCCCCCACACATCTCTGTCACACACGCTCACACGCCCACACACACACACACACACACCCAGCTTCCCATCACTCTCCCGAGTTCAACTACGATTATGACTATTGTCTTACGTCCTCGGAAGGTTGGAAGCATGGAATAAGGCTCATATCTATTATATTGCTTGAAATCGGAGGAATACTGCTAGATATCCGAGAACCATTGCTCTCAAGAATTTTTCTTTGTTCACTAGCCTTGCTTATATAGCTATATACACTCTTTCACTCCCACACGCCCACCTTTTTTTTCTCTCTCTCTTTACCACTCACTTAAACACTTACTTGCATTTCATTGCATTGGATAATGACTCTTACGTGGCTATCCTTAAAAAAAAAACTGCTTGACAATCCAGACTGTCTCCCCTACTATATAAAACATTTCATTTTCCCTCTTATAAGAAAAATGGGGCTCCGGCGTACTACGCTTTGAAGCCCGCTCAATGAAGGGAGGAGCACTTATTATGGATGCCGGCGTATTTTCCATAGCAATTGTCTCAGTTGATGTTAATCGTAGACGATGTTCAAAATAACGTTGAAGTCTCAAGTCTGGCCGACGGACACATTATGTTTTACTAAAAGCATGAAAAGGGGGTCTGGTATCATTTCGGAGGTTCTGAAGTCATCGAAATGCAAGAATTCGACGAAAGATTTTTTAAAAATGTACATACGTTAGAAAGCACTGCACACAGACAGTGACAGAGGTGAAAATGGGTATGCAATTGTAAATCCACATTAAATTTACATCAGTGTTTTACTCACGCTTTTCAGCTGGCCCTCGTCATAAACATTTCGAATAATGTTATAGTACATGAAATAGGTCTGCGTGTGTGCTGTCTAACTAAGTGGAAAATGTTGCAGTGTATTACTAGTATGTTACTATACACATGGTGTACAGTAGGAACATTTGAAAGGCAATGATTCAACGAATACTCGTTGTACTGTATTGTGATATTCTTTCGAACAACATGAAAAAAAGGGTAACAATATCTCTCTCTCTCTCTCTCTCTCTCTCTCTCTCTCTGTCATATGTTACAAAACCGTGATCTTCTTTTTCGTAGAATATTGCAAGGATTTACTATAAATGTTCTTTAAACCTTATCAAACATAGTCAAAGCAGATAAACATTAACGAGATTGATGCCGCGCTAATCTTGATTCTTATAGTCGAGGCACCGTCGGGCCAGCTGAATGAGAGGGCGAACACCATGTGCAAAGAGGTAGATGGTGTAGTTCAAAGTTCAAAGTTCAAAGTTCAAAGTTCAAAGTTCAAACACATTTATTTCCAGTTATTCAAATAAACAACAAAATAATGAAACAACAAATGGCATTCATGGTATTGCTAACAAAATATGACATAATATACATGTACAATCATCATAATCATGATAATTACATAAATAATAGGAGGACACCTCTAAAAAGCAAAAGCTTGGGTCGAGGGTGCCCTAGGACTAAATAAATCTGTATAATTATGAAAAAGTATTTTCTTTAAAACATGAGAAAAGAAGAGACAACAAAAAGCACTCACAAAAGTACACGCACACATCCTCACACATGCACCCGCCACCCACACGCACAAAGAAAAAAATCCTAAACCGCTGAGTAAATAAGAAAAAGGAAAGAAATATGAGTAAAAAGATGGAATCAGATTTTCAAGTTAATTCACAATAATTAGCTAAAAAGCATGCAATGGGAATTAAGCTACTTATCATATCGAATTTAAAAAGGGTAAAACTTCTTATGTTAAGCGACAAATAGCTTCAGGGGTGTTTTATGATTTCAAGGATTCTGAGCTCTCATTACAAACCTGAAAATTATTTTCTTTCATTTTAGTTTTATTTTGTAATTGTTACTTTTGTATCTTGTAAGGTATATAAAAAAAAAAAGGTCTGTAAATTACACCGTAACCATACCACCGTGTTATCTGCTTAAGAGGTCAACAAACACTTTTCACATTATACCACAGTACGTTTTCCTGGAGATTAAAACTACGCATTGATGTAAAAATTGAATAGTGCCGAACTCAGTAGAGCAAATAAACACCTCCCATATACCCATCACCCATCAGCTCATCTTTTCGGGTATCTGCCTCCTTCTCAGTAACATATACTGCATCTATGTAAATATATATATTATATATAAAGAGGAAATACCCCACTTTGGAACTTTCCTCTGGTGACGCCATTTCATTATTATCGCTTTGTTTTGTTTTCATTTCGCCTGATATGAAAGTCCTCTTGTAATAATGTGGATAACAGTTATAGGACAGATGAAGGTCTAGTGGACTTTACTTTTATTGGGCATGTGTGTGCATGTTCATGTGTGTGTAGGCGAAAACAAAATGTGTATTTTGTATGTATTTGTATATACATTAGGAAAATAACCCTGTTATTAAAATTTGGTATGCATTATTATCAGAAGTAGTATACACTGTAAGCCTTTGCCGTATTAACTCTTATAACTGTAGATTTGTTACGATGGTTACATGCACTTCATTTTCTTTAAAATCTTATTTTATTTTATTTCATTTCATTTCCTGGAACTGAAAAAAAAGATAATATAACAAAATTGGGACAAAATGACAATCATAGAAGAAAAGGAAACAAAAAACAAGAACCTAACAACAATATCACCTGATACTTTTAGATCACCAAAAGAAACCAAGTACCGTTCCTCTCGAAACTCTGCTCATTGCTTAATCATGTTAATGTTAACCCTAATACTCCGGGGGGGGGGGGGCATTATGCCCCCCCCTGTCGAATTTTTGTCGGTACTTCCTAACGCCTCAATTTTTCGAAACGAAATTTCATGACTTTTTTCTCTGATCCTTCCCGCACATTTTGATACCAAATTTTTGGCGATCGGACCTACCGTGCGGGTGTCAGATTACGTTTACCGAACACATGTCACTGAAATTTCGCTATTTCTCTATATGACTGTGTATAACCTATAAACTATGGACAAAATCAGGAGCTTTTCCAATTTATGTAAATACTTTTGTAGTAAGTATCATCATTGTTTCAAATAGTGTAAATAATTACCACACACACACACACACACACACCCACATTCACACACACCCACACCCACACATACGCATCTAAATAGCAAAAAACGCTTGACGAAAAACAAAGAAATACATAAGAAAATTGAAAAACAGTAAAACACATAAGAAATAAATTACCACAACCTATCTTTTTCTTTCAGGAAAGCATGAGAGAGTTATGAAAGACATTTGAACCAAAATTGCTATTCCTGAGGCTTTATTTAGTGAGAAATACCAAAATCTATGATTTCTCGCATAAATTAGCATAAATTAATTAATGTTTAAAAAATAAAAGGACTTTCGTAAATTTAGCTATACAACTTTGTAGATTACATAATTCTTGACCCTTGTGCAAAATTTTGAGGCAATCGGGCGACCCATGGCCGAGATCTCAGGGGGGCCATAATGCCCCCCCCCCCCCCCGGTAATAACAAGCTTTGAAATACCCCGGGAGTATTAGGTTTAACACTTCAACACATCTTCAGTTTCTCTTTCGCCCTAAGTATTCGACAATTGAGCGTTCGTTTGGCCAACTAGTAAATTGTAACATAATATCCTATTTATGCTACAGTGTAAGTATTACATTTAATATAGCTTTAACATGTTTACGTTTCCTGCTTCGCGTGCTGTGGCGAAGTGACACGAATAGACTCCAACTCTGGAGAAGATACTGTAATTTCTTTTACAAAAGCCACCGCCTCATTTGGGGAACAAGAGAGTTAATGCGCAGGTCCAAGCTTTGAATAACATTGAACAAGATGACAATTTATTTTATATTAGTCGGTGCTCTAGGCCTCATCCATACGTCACTTCAAGCGCACGAACAAAATCGTAAGTATTCATGTATGAATCTGAAATTATTTTGGGAAGTTTTGATGTGATTTGCCCTGTCAATATCAGCCCTTCGGGAAACTTCTCTTCATTCTCCGTAATGAATCATGGAATGACTGACCCTGTCCCCTTCCCACTATCAAAAATGTGTTCAGATAAAAAGTTTCGACGAGATGCAGTGTTATTATGTATAAAGTTGACATAAAGAGTTCATAAGCACGATAACGTCATGTTTGTTTGTTGTTTTTTGTTTGTGCTTTTTTTAAAACTTCTCAGCTGCTTTCGTTTTATCTCTTTACCTGAGTGCATACATATTCCAGACTAATAAATGCACCCAGCTTACAGGATAGGACAAATCTTTTATTCTGTCATGTTCATGGATGGCCAGTAAAGTGTTAACACCATCTCGGCGGCTTATAAAGAAGGGAAGGGAGCTCTTCGTCACTAGGAATATAGATACTGGTGACGGGCATGATCGGGTTACGATTTTTTTTTTTCTTTCCGAATTTCAAAGGGGACAGGAAGATGCAGCCTAATTAGTAAGAATCCTAAAGGGCGCTTCGTGCCGTACAAATCATCTGAATTGTATTGAATTTGTCTTTTGGAGTAAATACAAGGGAAGGCGGGCGACCACCTGCCTCGCCTGTTATACTGATATGTATAAATGTTGATCAAATTGATGGAATTTATGATAATTATATATTTTTTTTAAACAAGCAAAAAAAAAATCATAAAAGCATGGTCTTTGTGTTTATTGTTCAATTTTATATTATCATTTGTTTGCTTATGTTTCTATAAATTCTATAAATTCTACAATCCTACGTCTAGCAATTCTGTCAAAAGTGAACAAGGATGATGTTGTGGAAGGCCAATCGATTACGCTGAACTGCACCAGGTACTATCGACGTAATCTAGGTTCATTCGCAGGTATCAGATGGCTGAAAGATGGTGTTCAGATGGCCTTCCAGAATTGCGAAAATCAGTGTATCACAGTGGATAAAACAAGTGACAGGTTCATCCTTGATGCTAACGGAATCTCCTATGGTTCCATGACAATTAACCGATTGGTTTTAGGAGATAGTGGCGATTATCATTGTGAACTGCTTACCTCAAGGGGCCTTCTTTCTTCCGGTATCTTGGAAATATCCGTGGGGAAAACAGGTAAGTGTTAATAAAAAGAAGTGAACTCAACACCTGCGTAAACTGTTTTTCATGGAACGTATTCCCAACTAAGACGTCGTCCCGGTGGTCAGTAAAGGGGCTGTCGTGGTCCGGTGTTTTAAGGTGCTTGACTGGAGACGCGATTATCGGGGGTTCGATCCCTGGCACAGCACTTATGCCCTTGGGCAAGGGATTTTATGTATACTGCTCTTTCATCAGACATTAAATAAATGAAAGTGCTATAGGCACATTGATACCAACACGTGAATGTGTGTTTAAAAAGAAAAGATGTAGTCCCTTGGTTCCAAATAGCTTTGAAACCTACGAAAAGACAACTTTAATCGTTTATTTGTGTCTGAACGGACACATCTTGTTCTTCTTCTTTTATTACACCCCCCCCCCCCCCCCCCATTTCTGTCCTTGTGTGTTATGGCGCCATGTTGTTTCCCCTCATTTTATTTTATGAAATAATATTGCAACATAGTAGTCAAAATCTCCTATGATTTTACCTTTCCAGTTGAACCTAGGAGACCAGTGGTTGAACTCAGAACGGCCAGGGATAACTTCACGGATGGTAATGGAACTACGACTGTCATCCTTTCGGAGGGTAAAGCTACACCGTTCACGTGCACTAGTCCCGGATCAAGCGCTTCTGCAACCATCACGTGGTTGATTGGCCGGGAGCGAGTTGTGGAAAACATGACTTTGGATACAACGTCAGAAACAGCGGATGGGACTACATACGATACCACAAGCAGGCTGATGATAGTTCCACGGCGATGGCACCATTGGAAAGTTCTCCAATGTGTGGTGAACGCCACATTCAGTAGCACATCGACCTCTGAATCGAAGGAAGTGCGACTTGCAGTTAATGGTAGGTACCAGATCAGTTAACATCACCTCTGAAACTCCAACAATATACAGAATAAAGTGTTTCTTGTCCACCCGACCTTGATAACGACTCTCCATTGCGACTGAGGGAAACGAAAGAG
>CM057162.1:18749845-18763290 GCA_029962745.1 Echinometra lucunter
ACCCATAGGTGAGTTTACGTTTTAAATGAAAGAAATAAAAGTATCATATAGTTGCATGTCCCAACCCTCTCTTGTCCCGTACTGTTCTTTCTTCTTTCTCCTCTTTTTTCTTCCTTTTCTCTTCTCTTTTCTTTTTGGTCACTTGAAAAATCATAGGTATCCCCCGTAGCACCGCCCCTGAATAATAACAATGATTTTTTTGTTTACGCAGGGAAGCTTCATATCAGCTTCAGTGCTCGTTTACACCTGGGTAAAGCCTGGCAAATGTGGATAAAATTAATGTCTCGCCAAAAGACAGTGACGGGCTGGGATTCGAACCATCAACTTTTACATTGAGAGTCAAATAGATGAACAACTATACTAAGGAACTGAGAGAACTTAATCCTCTTACATAACTTTCATCTTACCCCACAAAATGTCCTCACTTTTGAACATATTGTATTTCAAAGTATGAGAAATCTAGATGTAACGCAAACTCAAAAAATGGCCCAAATTTCAACAGTTCATAAAGTTTCCTTTTGACGATTTCGACAAAACTGTTAAAAGAAAAATAGGGGGGAAAAAAATCTTATTCAAGGCACACTGAAAACTTTTAAGGTCTATAACTAACCTGGGAATAAAAGTCCCATTGAGGTGTTTGTTTAAAAAAAATAGATAAGAGCAAAATTGTTCAAATGAATAACAATGAAAAACAAATCTGAGTAAACTACCAGAATATTTTTATCAGAATCAACTACAGAAATAAGCAATGTAAAGTTTTTACAGTGCAAAATTTTAAACATTACTTCGAAGTTTTGACTTCATAAACAACCATTACATTTCAAATTTTCTATTTGAAAATGCTACTGAAAACAAAAAAGGGGTTATTTTTGGCTCGCTTGCTTCGCTCGCTCGTCAAAATATAAATAAAACAAAATCGAGAAAAGTGGTTATTTTTGGCTCGATCAAATTGACTCCTCAAATTGGATTTACGTCGGTGGAGCACTACCGTCCTCCTCAAATGCAGTCGTAGCTACGCCACAGATTCTATACATAGATTGGTTACCGGGAAATTTTGGGCTCTCCCCCCCCCCTGATAACAGGTATTTGTTACGCCCCTGCAGAAGTTCACCATGTCTCGATGCATAAAAGGCCAAAACATCTCAGCTTTGGCTTTGCCTTGAGTTCGTTGGAGATTGATATAGTGTAAAGTTGGGTCGGTTATTACGAAGAGTTGTAGTAGCAAATCTGGTACGATAGTTCATGTAATGACTGCTTGGTAGATCTTAGTTCTTCCTGTCCACCTTGGTTCGATAGAGGACGTCATCGAACTACAAAACGAGGGAGCCGCCAGAGATATCGCTTGATTCGAAATCGACGACTCTCATTGAATAAAAGCTTGACGTCGTCAGTAACCATCTGTTTGAGTTTTTCCATTTCTTTGTCTGCCTTCTGGTGATGGAGAATCTTCAGCTGGTAGTCTTTTGTGAGTGTATTTCCAGTGTAGTTTGCGTACCTACTGAGAATAATCTAGTAGTTAGGTTGTGATGACAAAACTGACTGAAGGAGGCTTAGTTTGGTAGTCTATTGGGTTGAATTTGCTCATAGTTATTTAAAATCTTTTCCTTCACAAACACCTGTTCCATATTCTACCTCATTACCATTTTCTTTCATCATCTCCATTGAACTCATGACTCTCATTCAACCATTCTCTTTTATTCAGAATATTTCTCTGAACGCATACTCATCCTACCGCTGCCATCCGTGTAACATTTCATAATTTCTCGCTGAAACACCCCACAATCAATCATAAAAACAAACTCAGTAAAAGCACTCAATAAAATATCAGAAGAACCGTGAAAAATATACTTGTAGCTGAACTGAAGAACTCAAAATAAAAAGTCGACAAGATGATGTCCAGTTGTGCTTTGATTTATTGGCCTGCAATGCTTTTTTTTAAATATTTCAAATACATTAACCCATTCGTGACAGAGACCAATTTCACAACGCAAGAGGGCAGCAGACTGTTCGACACAGTTCGACATACTGGGGTGGGCTCTCCAACTTTTATAGTACACAAGTCAATAGCGCGTTATGTACGTTCGTTCGACTTTTTGTCTATTTTGACCAGTATATGCATATTTATTTTAATATTTGCAATGAGAAATTATCAGGGAAGTTCAGGTCGCAGCTGTGCGGTGTTCAAATGCCACAAGGATTAGAGAAAGTTTAAAAATTGGAAGCTAACTGAGTGCGAAATTCACTCGCTTTTGACTCATGAAGCCTGTTTGTATGAGAAGCCGTACTCCCTACACAGGTTTCCGTGAGCAATGTGAAGGAATTCGTCGCCAGTGGGTAAAAACATCAACAGAAGGGACTTTTAAGTCAAGAAACATTATCATTATGTACTTGGCGTAAAATTTAATGAGTGCAAACTTGACTTTGTGAACAGGGTAAGATTTAGGGCTCCCGTTTACTACGGCTTCTATGCTGCAATCGAACTTTTACTGACAAAACTAAGTTGAAAAACCATCGAAATTACAAAAATACATCATACCTTCATCCGTGAGATATGACCATTGTCTTACCTCATCTACCCATGTATCCATGCTTTATTTTATAGATCTAGAATAAAGTAAATGGAACAATATCGTGGCATATCTCACATCTTACATTCATTTTGTACACAGAGCCAATCGCGGTCAGCGCGCTTGCCCACAGCAGCAATGGCGTCGCCGATAGAGGGCCAAATACATAAATCGGCCGTGAAATTGGTCTATAACCAAAATTTTCTCAAATTTTGTTTGAACGTGAGATGACATATGTTTTACGTCAAATATTTATCACTTTTTGACGTCTTTTGCAAAGACCAGAACAAGACGTATTTTTACGTCAGTTATTTCCCACTTTATAACAGCTTTTCTTCAAGACCATAATATGACGTGTTTACGTCAGTTTTACGTAGTGATGCGATCGTAATAGTTGATCGTGATTCATGAATATTCATGAATGACCAGAAATGACTAAACTTCGTGAAAAAAGTAATTTTAACATTCTATTCAATGATTGCATTGTGATTTAATGTACTTCCATGTTGAACACCATTCAGTTAATGTCATGGGCAGGGTATTTCAGAATGCATCAAGATATTGTAATTTGTAACTGTTTTTTTTTCAAGTACTACACTACAGTCCATACAAGCATCAGTAGTTAGGTGTTGGATCTAGGATGTTATAGGATATAGAACTAACAATGATAAAACGTTATAACGTAAATAGTCTATTCTAAAATATTTCATAAACCAGCATTGACGTCTTTATGACGTGATTTTTACCAGTCTGCGAGCTTCCTTTAAGTCGTAAAGACATCATAAAGATGTTTTTTCTGCCCATTATGATGTAAAATTGACGTAAAATTATGACGTCTTATTTTATGTCGTGTGCTGGTGCAAAGTATCGTCTTAAAGACGTATATACAATACGTAAATAAGACGTATGACGCGATTTTAAAAAGACGTAAATATGATGATATTCTTACCAGTCTCTGCTGTAAGGGTCGGCCCCCTGAAAAGAGGGGTCCCCGGCCCCCCAAAAAAAATAGAACACCAAAACGGCAAATGTAATTAAATGTACAACTTTTTTTTTTGCTTGTCACGAAATTTTTGGACCTGTAATAGGATGATAGGTTACGCCTACTCCCCTAATACGGATTTTACGACACACACACACACACACACACACACACAAAAAAAATATGTACCCCCCCCCCCCCCCCCCGGGAGTTCACTGCCGGAATGTTATGTACAACTTTTTTTTTTTAGTCGCTAATTTACACACAAAAAAATCCACGGCCATGGGGCCCCCATCAAATCCTCGATCCGCGGCTGGGTCTGGGGGCTGTCTCAAGGCTCAGTCCCTTGCACCTCAGCTCCTTTTCTACAGTCCTTCGCCATGTCATGGCCTCCTCCCCTGGGGTGTCCATTTAAGAGCTCTCCTTGGTACAAGTGAAGATGGTGGCATATGACATAGGTGTCCCAGCCATCTCCAACGCCTTGCCTGGACTGCCTCACAGCTTTAACCTCCTAAATGTTGGTGAGACTTAAATCCACGCTGTGCGTAAGGGGAAGACAGCTGTTTTTAAATCAAATTTCATTTGAGTAACAGGGAGAATGTACCAGTGGGCATAGAGATTTTTTTTTTTCACAGTGAAACCATACATCAACCTCCTTAAGCGCCTGTACTGCGATCGATAAACAGGGTATTGTTCAGCGGAACAACGCACGGGGAGATCGGGTTGACCAGTTGACATACGGCTTAAAGTAAATATTATCGATCGAGAAGACCAACCAAAGGTTAAAGGAACGCAGTGAGTACAAACGGTATATACGCGCACCTTCATTAGCCGAGTAGATAAGAAAGGACAGCATGCAAGTCTTCTTGCCATGGAAAGAAGAAAATTGTGACATGGTTTTAGTCTTTTTCTTCTACGGTTATAACATTCCATTGTCTGGTCTCAGGAAGTAATAGCTAGCCCTATAAAGTGGAAGGGCCTACTTATTTATCGATGCATGCAGTAACATAAAGAAGGTAAGTTAATTCTTTTTGTCTTCTCAAATTTCATATGTATGCAGTCATGCTTGTTAATACGCTGTCGTTCACCTGTCAACAGTAATTGACAAAACTCTAGTTGGTTTGCCATGTTATGCATTTACATAGCCATTGATGGATGTTTATGTTTTTATTTGTAGATTCTGCCGGTCAGTGATAAATATTCGTTGTTGCTGTTTTTTGTTTTGTTTTGATTTTATTCACTCAACGCTGGGATTTAGACCCATAATTGTTATTGGATCATGGTGACAAATTATAACATTCGCTTCTTACAAGCTTTTTAAGTACGTAAATCAGAATGCATATTGCAAAGGAGGTATTTGATATTAATTGCTACGTCGACAATACAAATATTTACCCGACCTAGCAGCAACGCTTATAGTTATGCAATGTGCATTGGCGTAAATCCCGGGGGAAGGGGGAAAGGGATGGGGGATATATTCCCCACTTTTTTAGAAGGGGGGGGGGGGGGGGGGAACGGCATGTACAAATATCCCCCACATTTTAAGGAAGAAATGATATTTGAATTAATCTTTAAATATAATTGTTATTAGTCTGTCGTAAACAACCATCATATTTTAGAATTTCTACTTGAAAATGTGATTGAAAAAGTGGATATTTTTGGCTCGCTTGCTTCCCTCGCTCGTCATATTTTCAAATTTTCATTTGAAAATGCGATTGAAAACCAGAAAAATGGTAATTTTTGGATCGCTCGCAAGATAAAAATTAAAATCCGTGTAAGAGGGTCTGTGCAGGTGGATGAGGCCGTGTGTTTATAATTAAGTGTGAGTTCGACAGAAAAAAAATCGGCAAAAAAAAAAAAAAAAAAAAAATTGATCATCACCCCCTCCCCCTCCACTCCTCAAAGTGGATTTACGCCGTTGGCAATGTGCAATATACTGAGTGAATAACAAATCAATGATTTCCCTAAGGTGAACTGCAATAGCTCGTCGCTTTAAACGTTTATCTTATATATATATAGGCTCTGAATAGTGAAGTATGTTCAATGGATTGCCAGAGTCAGAATGCATGTTGTTTATTGCCAGGTCGGACAAGCCGAAATATACCCGACCTTGAAACTCGTCATATATGCAGTGTACACCCTGGTGTTTGAAAAAAAAATCTTCTGGCGACTGCTTTACAAAGGTTTAAATAAATTGGTGTCCTTAAATGAATAGCCTACTCAACTCTCTTCCTCTACTCTCTCAAGTAATAGCAAAGCGGGTTAAATGGATGGAAATGAGGGCACTGTAACAACTAATTAAATTTTCCTGCAATGAAAAGTATAATTCTAAACACCTAGGTAGAGAGAAAATGTAGATAGAAACCTTTCGTTCATGCGATGAAGTAAGCATCTCTCGAAAATATCGCGCTCAGGAGCTTCCACCACTATATTGTCGAATATGATTATGTAACTAACTACCTTTTGTACCTAAACAACCAAATCCAAAACATTTGAAGCAGAAACCAGCTCGTATCATACATGTATGCAAATCCAAAGTATTTTTCATTAGTTTGATGTACAAGGGGAGCAGATGCAAGGGCCCCACAATTTCGGCCCAAAACAAGAACAATAACAAAAACTTTAACTTGTAAAAGCTCATTGTTCGCAAAACCATAAAATTCACGTGCTGCACCCATGGACCCCGCCTATTTTGGTGTTAGCCTCCGCCCCCTCAAAAAAAGGAAATAAAAAAAGTTCCGCGGCCCCTGCATTATTATACCAAGTAGCATGGAGTCAAATGAGTCATTTACGGCTCTAAGCATGCTAAGAGGGTTCCTGTCGTCTTGAAATTATCATAGAATTTTAGTATCTCAGATCTGGTTAAAATCATGGGGTGAAATTCATTGGACTTGCTCATAAACATACTTGTCTATCTTGTGATCAGACTGACCTCTATACACTTTATCAGGGCGTAGATAGTGGGGGAGGGTGAATCCCCCACTGTTTTAAGTGGATGTATATACGTGTGTATAAATAGCGTATATGCATCAGAGGGGAATCATCCCCCACCCCAGGTAAGAGGACCTGTCTACGCTTATGCACTTTATCAGTCACAGGTAACTCAAACATAGTGGAGCACGTACGTCGAGCATTATTATTAAAAAAAAAAATATATTTGTTGTTTGTTTTACTGAGGAAAAAATAGATAAGCACAAAACCAGTACCCCCAAAGGTTAAAGACTGATATTATTTGGAGCTAAACGAGTTTATCTTTATTATTTTTCAACAATGCATATTGTTTTATATACTCAACGGTAGTCATGGGCGGCGCTACATGGCGCAGGGGGCGACCGCCCCCTATGATTTTTCAAGTGATTAAAAAAATAAAAGAAAAGGGAGAAAAAAGAAGAAAAAGAGGAGGAAGAAAGAAAAGTGTGGGAAAAGAGAGGACTGGGTCTTGTAATTGTATACTGACCCTCTTTTTTTCATTTAAAACGTAAATGAATTACCTAAAGGTCATCTCCCCCTATCAAAATACCCTGCCGCCGCCACTGACAGTAGTCGTACAAAACATTATTTGATCCTAGGTCTCAAATAAAGAGACCTCACCCATTTTTACGAATTAGCCGTTTATTATCCTAAGTATTGAAATTCGATATTTATTTACCCTTGAAACCATAACAGAGTTTTTATAATGTTCATCAATGCAGTACTAAGTATCTAATGTGGAGGGGAACATTCGAGATACGGAGCTTGTTTGCGGGATTCAAAAGACATGATGACACCCCCACAAACAAACAAAAGACAAAACAAACACGTTTCTATAAGAATATGGTATGACTTTTATACAATAACTTTATTATTATTATTATTATTATCATTATTATTATTATTATTATTATCATCATCATCACCATTTTATCACTATTATTATCATTATCAATTATCTTCATCATTATTATTGTTATCATGATTATTGTAATCGCTATCATCATTATGATTAAATTTCATATTATTTCAATTGCCGTTGTTGGTGAATGTTGTTTTTTCTAATTGCGTAGGGGTAAAGACATGCTTGCCGTCAGGAGATTCCTGTGTCTTCTCATCCTGGGGACCCTGGCCCTCGTGTTACTCGTGTTTGCCGTTAGAGGTCCCAACGGGTTCACACTCACAGCCTTGGAGGAGATAGAGTTCGACGGTGTCAAAAAATCGGCCGATGTCATGTAAGTGGTAAATTATAATTCTGGCATTGGCGTACTGAAGCTGGAGGGGGGGGGGGGGGGGAGGGTTGGGTATTTGCCCCGCCCCCACAAATCACATTTAGTTTATTTCTAATTCGATACCAGTTATTTACACAAGTTGCTGAAATGACATTTCTAAGATTTCTTGTAACTTTTTTTCTCTGCTTTTTTTTTCCTGTCCCGAAAAGTTTGTGCTCATTACGCCACTGGATTTGGGGGCATTCCTTGAGGGGGGGGGGGGGGTGAAACTTTTTATTTTTAGTCTGTGGAAATATATCCATGGGAGGAGGTTAGACACTTTTTTCACATATCTACAATTTCGATCTTAGAAATCAATACAATCGCTTCAGAGAATAAATGTATATACATCCGTGCTTTCTCTTTTAATAGAAAGAAGCAAGTTTCAGGTTTATTTTATTCAAAAGGTACACAATCTCATCAGTAAATTACACATCAGTAATTACTCATCAGTAATCAGAAGAATTTATAAAGGCTGATCATCATTTTACAAAAAAAAACAAACAAACAAACAAAACCCCAACATATTGGAACGCATTTTAGCCATTATGCTCGTTTAGTATGCCTATTTTCCTTATACACCAACTGAAAACTGATAGTTTATTAGTTCCACTGCTAGCGCATAATATTATAATGTTATAATATTATAATCCGTTTACCCAACAAAAATTAAAACGTGAGGATAAAAGAGGAAACAGCTTGGTGGATATACAGTTGTAAATTATTCATTTTTTAAAGATGGACACTCTTTCGCATGATATACATTCTCAACAGTAATTCCTAATTGATTATTATTAATTTGTGCCCATTTGAAGAATCCTGTTTCTTATTTACTTTAATTAGGATATTCTGTGTACCATAAGTAATGCATGTATTATTATCATCACTATTTTTTGTTTTCATTGCACACGCAGACGTATTGGACCTGGTGAAATTCGATCAGTTGCTGGCACAGGCATTTCACCCTCATCAGATCAACATAGAGAGACACCTGATAACCATGAAGAGCACCACAGAGAAACGAACAAAGTGGAAGATAACAACGATGAGGCTTTAGTTGAAAAACGGCTTGAGGAAACATCACAAAGTAGAGTTCTGAATGCTGCAACTTTCGGAAAAGTTTCGTCGTCAAGAACGCCCAAGCCCTTACAATTCGATGAAACGAAAGAGCGCCCTCATTTTGACAGTGCCAGAAAATCAACACACGCGCAAGTGGAGAATGTCCAGTCTGGGCGCAACATCACGATGGGCCTATCCTATGGACGCGATTTGACAGACCGCGCAACGTGCACGCCTCGAAAGAACCTACTTTTCCTGAAGACGCACAAGACAGGAAGCTCAACCATACAAAACATTGTGTATAGGTACGGTGACTCCAACGGTCTGATCTTTGCCCTTCCGAAGGCTGGTGTATACCTAGGAGCGCCCTCCTTGTTCAAGAAGACATTTCCCATCAAGTCTCCGACGGGAAAATACAATATGCTGGCCAATCACGCTAGATATAACCGGCCAGGCAAGTTTCAAAAAGAAATCAATTAATTAATCGATGAACTAAAAGATAGCAGATATATTTTCAAGATCCATAATGTACGCTGCTTAAATTCCATGTCGAGAGGGGAAAAAAACAAAAATGGATGATGCTGCAAGAGTCCGGTGTAAAGAAAAAGAAACGTGAACTGAAAATCTAGGGATTATCAAAAGAAATTTCGCGTGATATAGTGAATGAGCTAGCATTTTTCCTATCATCCCATTGCACCAATGACTAATCAAGTATGAAGAGATGACATGAAGAACACGGGAAGACTTCGTGCAAAACAAACTAGATAAAGGCCATTTTTAGGCCATTTCATGAAACCATTAATACCCTCTACTTGATACCAGCTCACTCGATTATATATTAGAGAAAAGATTTGATAGTGATGATTAAACATTGCCAACTTCAATCGCAAAATTAGCCCCCCCCCCCGAAAAAAAAAAAGAAAAATGGATATTTAATCCATGCAATATCGTTTCTTTCCAAATCAAACTCCTCACATGTGCGATTACGATTTCATGATTCCTTTAATGAAAAAAAATTCCAAAAAATAAATACTGCGAGAAAGAAAAGCGTACATTATTTGGCAAAAAGTGAAAGAGAAGTGCTACAATAATGTGTCCCTTAAAAACAACATGATTGTTTTCTTTACAAAATTAGCAACGCCCATAAACAGCAAGAATGACCAAACATATAAAGAAAAAATATTACCAAAACTCAACTTTATTAAAAAAGAACATTTAACATGATTTTGCGTCTATGCATGATCTGCATCGATAATAAACACTTAAAGCGAAGTGTTATTTTTCATTGCTTATCCTTCGTTTCTTTTAGACTTTATATAGGCCTACTCGAAGTCTATTTGATAAATAGACATTGTTATGATGTTCATGTCCATTTCCTAAACTTTTTTTTTAATTTCAGAAATGGCCAAGATCATGTATGACAACGCAGCCTACATAACAGTTATTCGTCACCCCTCTACACAGTTTGACAGTATGTATACCTTCTACGGCTTCAAAGGCACATTTAAAGTCGATTTAGCCGGGTTTGCGAACGACCCTCTTCAGTATTACCGTAGGCAAGGTTTAACCCCTTTACACAGCGCCCTCAACCCGACGCTCTACGACCTCGGTATGGCAAAATCGGAGCTGAGCAATGAGGATGCTGTGCAACATAAAATCTCGACATTAGAGAAGGAGTTTGATTTGATCCTCGTATCAGAACATCTCATGGAATCGCTGGTGTTGTTGAAAGATTTAATGTGCTGGAATTTTATTGATGTGACATTTTTCTCGGCTAATGCAAGAACCAAGTCGAAGGTAGGTGAGATGTCAGAGAGAACGTTTAACCAACTTTACAAGTGGAACCACGGGGACGCACTCCTCTATGAACATTTCAATCGGACACTTTGGCGTAGGGTTGAGGCTTATGGGAGGGAAAAGATGGCAAGGGATGTGAGGACGTTGGAGAAAATGAACGAAGCCTTAGCAGAAAAATGCCTAGGTGGGACTAAAGCCGAGAAGAGTGTGTCGACGTTGGTTAGCCGGTACATATTAAAAGACAGTATGAAAGAAGACGCCCGGTGTGTAAGAATGATTCGACCTGCAATACATTATCTAGAAAAACTTAAAAAGAAACAGGCGGGTAACCATTTTAAACGTATATGATAATAGAGAAAATAATGTTTTATTATGGCGTTTCCAGTGAATTGATAATTATTTCAATTAATCTTTGTTAAAAGAGAACGATATGTTGTGATGCTTATGTTAATAAAAATAATAATAACGTCTTATTTACCCCGGGTAGCCACTTCAGCTTTTATCAGCTCTTCTTTCAGCGGGCCTGCATCACCCTTCTCTATTCTTATAATGCCGAGCGCCTGGCTAGAAGGCAGAAGGTCCCATTTTCAAAAAGTCTTTGGTATGACTCGACCGGGGATCGAACCCGTTCATGAGGCGGACGCTTTATCACTTGGGCCAGTATGCCCGGCAAAATAATATTTAATAATGCATTTCTCCATAGATTATTTTTTAAAGTTGTTAAAAGTTTAACGGGGAAAGAGATAATGTAAAGTTTAGGTAAACTTAAGGTTTTACTTCGAAATCAAAGCCCGGGGGGGGGGGGGGGATCACATCCTGGTTACCCAGCATTTATTACAGGGTAGACACCATGCTCGTACATGGACTTTCAAACTGGACTCTAAACAAGTAATTATCCTCCAATCTCAGAATACCCTAAACGAGTATTCTGTCATATTTTCCCCACCCTAAACAACTGATTTCAAATCAAGCTGTTGTAAAAGTATACCCCTTTTTCTTGATTTGTGCAATTTTGATGCCCTTTTCACTGCACGCGCGTACATATTCCGTCCCTGAAAAACAACCCCTTTGATGCTTTTTTGTGTAAGAGCTCGGTGTCCACTTTGTAATGGCAGTGGCCCCCAGGTATCAAAGATAGAGACGTACTTGATTCTCTTCCTACCATACTTTTTATTCATGTATACACTTTCTCCTATTCATCTTGAGATACCAGATGCCAGTTTATCTGTTCTTGGCCAAAGCTTAATTTTTGTCGAAATCATCTGTTCACATTGTTTTATACAAGATATATTTATCAATTACCATTGTCATGAGTCTTCATTTGTGTGGTTAGACATAGTACTGTAGTTTGTCGGTAAAAGTACCATGTTGTGCTATATATACTAGCTCGTTGTCTCCTGCATGGAATTCTCTCACAAGATCTAATGGACCATCAAACTTTATAAAATGATATTTGCTTTGCAAGCAAGCCAATTTATAATCCTCTTTCGGGTCAGCCATACTATTGATGAGCCACAAGCATATGAGAGTGCTAGCTCCATCTATGTGTGTCTTCTTCCAAGTCTCACGGAGGACTGTCTTTATGATGTTACGGATGACTGACGTCTTGCGAATGTGGTCACCATTTTTAAGAAGGAAGTCAAAACAGATCCTGAGAATTACCGCCCAATCTCTCTAACATCTGTAAAATAATGGAGCACATACCCGCAAGCAACATTACGGAACGTGCATATTATGGCGTGAGAGGCTGCAACATGAATTATGCAGCTTTCTCTCCAGTCGGAAGCAGCAGTTTTTCGTATCTCATCTGTAGTGGAGGTCCAGGCAGGCGTACCTCAGGGGTTCGTACTCGGACCCTGCTCTTCCTATTCTACAAAATGACTGACCAAACCAACTTTCAAGGAAACTCAGACTCTTCGCCGATGACACAATTTCGTACCAAATCATCCGGTCCCTTGAGGATGCAGAACTCCTACAGCAAAATCTCAGCTTATTAGGTAATCAAGCGATTGGATGTCACTTAATCCTTGGAAATTGCAGGTCATTCATAACAGACTCACGGGAAAAAAAGCCCAACACAGGTGTATCCACCAGTATTCTCTCAATACAGATAATTTTGGAGTCTGTTGCAGCTGACAACACTTTCGCATATGCCGCTCTCAACTGGACACAACATTATATCCACCACATTAAAGCAGGGAAACAACAACTTAGCCTTTCTGAAAAGGAATCTCCCTGTCCACTCTATTGAGATTTAATACTGCTGCATACCAGGTTCTCTTATTCTTATTCTTGAGTACGGGAGAACTGTTTGGCATCCATACACGGTTGGATGGACATTTCTCCAGAAGGAGAGTCACCTTGTTTTAAAAGAGTATTACTCTCTGGTTGACTATGACACCCACCACTACATCCAACCATCAATTGCAACAGTCATGAGAACAGCAGGATCACCTGGTCCCCTTCGTTATCATGCCACGCAATCGAGACCAGAGCAACATATTCACTCATTCTTACTTCATAAAGGACGACAATTGAATATATTTCCTCTTGAGGTTGTCCAATCGCCGTCCCCGTCGACAAGTGACAGAATGAGGGAAGTAGTAAATTTGATGCGACATTTTACTTGGACAATGCTTGTATTTGCTTTACATTGTAAACTTTGTTGAAATGGATATGAAAATCAATCAATCAATCAATCAATCAATCACTCAATCAATCACACCATTCACGTGCACACCTGACATCCTCGTATTGGCACGCGCGCACACACACCCCCACCCACACAAGTGCATCTGC
>CM057162.1:18763790-18857801 GCA_029962745.1 Echinometra lucunter
GTGAATGTTGCAGTTGTATATTGAAATTGAAGTCTGTTTTATACATGGTGAAGAAGAAAGTTTGAATGTTTCAGTATAGCCAGTCATCTGTGCGTTTGATATTAAGCTTTTTAGGACAAAGTATGTATGTCCATTATCTCATTGTGTGATCATATCTTTTAATTGTTTGTGCAAATGCCAGTTCAGGTATGTTTATCAAGTACAAATGGTACAAATTGTAGTCATTGGTACCATTTACCGTTGGTAATTAAGAATATTATGTATGGTTATATGTAACAGTTGTATCATGGAAAGAATTGTGTATCTTAAGATCATTGTAGGACCATTCTTAACAGGGGAAACTGCACCAACTTTGTGGAAAAGTCTTCATAGTTTCCCCAACAAGTAAACGACAGCAAACTTTCC
The DNA here is from genome assembly GCA_029962745.1 of Echinometra lucunter. Taxonomy (NCBI): domain Eukaryota; kingdom Metazoa; phylum Echinodermata; class Echinoidea; order Camarodonta; family Echinometridae; genus Echinometra; species Echinometra lucunter. The sequence goes on from CM057162.1 coordinate 18,764,196, forward strand.
TCCCCCCAAAAGAAAATCATCTTCATTGATTTGTGAGCAGGCTCTCAAGATAATCACAAACAGAAAACTGTCTATGTGATAGGAGAAATATCATCCTTAATTCCTACAGTAATTCTCTCCAGTATTAAATTTTGGTTATGGATTTTTAATGTAATGACATCAGCACAATGATATAATTTTACATTTTTTAATACAACGTGATCTGAAGGGTTTTGACTCGAGTTCCGAATAATTGAGAAGATTATTGTCCTTTCTTTTAAATGGTTAGGCCTATAATGTTGGTTTTAAGAAGGCCATTTTGAAACCATTATGAATTACAGAAAAAAGTCTTATCAAGCAAACAGCCACACACCCCCCCCCCCCCCCTACCCTTCAGCTCCATTGATTTGTTAACAGGCTCCCCAAAAGATCTAGAGTCACTAACAGATAACTTTGTATGGAATAGGAGGGATTTGCTAATTGCTGGCTCTGATGAGGATTTGTGCTAGTGATCAATTATCAGGCTAAAGAATTAATATTAACAGTTTCAATTGTGTTGAAGTAGTCCTGACCATGGTATCATCATTTGATATGAAATATATTCATCTCCCCCATTTAGAATTTCACCCTGGTCACAATGTTAATAATATGTTGGCTTTCTTACAGTATTATAGTAAATGATCCCTTTTTCATGAATGTTATATATATATTATCATATTTTCATGTAGGCAGCAACAACTTAAAAAGGAGAGGGTACGCCATGTACATGAATCCAACATTAGTTTTTATTCTTCAGAATTTTCGGCCTCCACCGGGCCTTCCTCAATGTATACATTTTAATGACAAGATAATAGCAAACAAAATTTTCCTTATAGCAGCTCCTTAGCAACGCTCTGCCCGGACTGCGTACAGAGCATTGCCAAGGAGCCAAAACTTATATAAGCGTTACCATAGAGGGTAAGGCAATAAGAGAAGTAATAATAATATACAAAAACGTATAATCGATGATATGAAACACCAATGTATTTGAGCATTATCAGAATTTGAAAGAAAGAAAGAAAGAAAGAAAGAAAGAAAGAAAGAAAGAAGAAGATAAAAAAGACTCCTAAAAACTCAAGCGAAGATAGTGAAATTGATAAATTAAAAGAGAAAGAACTTTTGACAAAAATATGAGACTAATGGAAGATGGTAAAAGATCAATACTTCAAATTTAGGATAGCTCAGTCAGACAAATTGGATAACAAGGTATATGTTTGTATCAAAATAAAAATGAGACCTCATGCGATATTAGATGGAGGTGAATAGAAAGAACAATGGTGCCCTGAAATGCAGATAAATAGCAGATAAAAAAAAGAACAATTAATACAATTGTAATTATACACTTGATACAAAGATAGAAAGTGGAAGATAAAAAAGATTTCATCTCGTAAAAATTGAAATTGCTCAGCCATCCTAGGTCCTTGTTAAGTCCTGTCTCAGAAGGCCAGATGAGAAATTATAGTTATATTTTTATCATATTTTTATGTATACACATACATCTAATGTGAGTGTTCTTTTGTGGTCATTCTTCCTGAAGATTGTATATACATGTATGTATATAGTTTTGGTTTGATGTTCATATATTTTTATACAATGTATTCATGTACATTATTTTCTATGTGTTTTGAAGTGAATGCAGAATAAATGAATTGAAATATAGATATATTTCTACCTTGGCCTGCGAATTTAATGACATACATGTATATATAGTTATTTGGGAAATTTGGCATCTCTTGGTTCTTATATTAAGCTGTGCGGTATGCTACATCAATATGTTTATGTCCCCATTTTGAATATACAATAAAGCACAGTGGCAGAAAATATACTCTATATAAAATGTACAAAGGAATCTCAGATTTTTGTAAAGTTAATCAATGCACATAATATTATACTCTTTAGTGTTTATGCTTAAGTGATACCAGTATATTTGTAGGTCTTCATTCTTTTGGGAAATATACAGTAACCAATGAAATGATTTATACCCTTAATCATGTTTTTTTCAGTTTTATTTTGTCAAAATTAGTTTGTCTTAGTTAATGTAACTTAAACATGCTTTTTTTTCAAAAAGAATAAACGCACCATACAATTTCCAAAATGTAGTGGTTGAGTGGTACTTTATTCACTTGTTTTTGAAATGAAATATTTCTTGTCCAGAAATATTTATATAATTATGTACATCTTTGAGAAGTTGCAAACATGTATAGAATCTTAGGAATGTCTGAAACTTATTCAAAGAAATATGCCTTAATGTAATGCTTGGACCAAGGAATCAATAATCAGTATTTGCAAATATTATGTCCATAAGGTAAAACTACAATCGATGTTCAACCATAGCTGACAGTCAGAAATATTCACCACTTGTCCACCTTCATTCTCAAGACAAACACATGATTTCAAAATTACCAAGGGTACAAGTAATTTGGTGTGAAGTGTATACACATGTATTTATCAGTTATGTAAGCGTAAATAATACAATGAAATTCCAGGTACATTTTATTTAATGCTGATTAAAGATCGATTGTACTGGTGTAGTTGGTTACAATTGAAAGCATTAATAACATAATCTGAATTAGAGACAGCTAAATATTTAGCAATATCTTCATATGATGTAGCAACAGGATGTATATCTGTATAATACCCTTACAGTATAAGTTGTGAAAGCAGTAAGTTCTCTGCCTGTACATGTATTTATCTATGAAACAATTTGTTGCATTTAAATTAGCTGTACTTAATATCCATTTGGACAATCATGAAGTAATAAAGATGAGGAAAAAAATTGTTTTTGTTTTTATTTATCTTTATACTGAGTACTAGATTGAGACCACTCTGTGCCAGTTCGAACTCTTTTTGTCACATATTTAGAACCTCCCAAAAGGGGGTTCTTTCAAGGATTCTTTATATTTTTCAAGAACCCCAAAAGGTTCTTTGTACAACCAAATATGGTTCCAAAGAGGTCTTTAAAGAACCTGTATAGGCTGTTCAAGGTTCTTTGAAGAACCTATAAATGTCCCAGATGTTGGACAAGAGAAGGTTCTAATCAGCACCAGAATGACCAGAGTGATGGGTGAGAGGTTATTGTAGTCAATTCAAAGGAAACTGAAACCCTTAGGTCAAATAATCTTTAAATCAAAGCTAAGAAAAAAAATAAAAAGATTAGTGAAAATTTTGAAAATAATTGGACACAGAATGAGAAGTTATGCCTATGTAACACTTCACAACTTCTCGCTAAAACACCACACAATCAGAAAAACAAGACCTCGCAACAAACTGGGCGTTACATGCATTAGGAAATTATATCGAGAAATCAACAGAAAAACAGAAATGGAAGAGCCCAGGAAAGAAGAAGAAAAAAGGGTGAAAGTGAGGAAGATATGGGATGAGGTTGAGTAAAAGGTCAATGTTCTGAATAACGGGAAGGATGAACTAAAGAGTCATGAGCTGAATGAAGAGGAATGAAAGGAAAATGTAGATGAGTCACAACAGGTGAATGTGAAGGAAAACAATCATAATAACAGGGGCGGCGCCAAGGTATTTTGGTATTGCAAGATGACCCATATTTGAGTTTACGTTTTAAATGAAAGAAATAAAAGTATCATATAGTTGCACGTCCCAACCCTCTCTTGTCCCGTACTGTTCTTTCTTCTTTCTCCTCTTTTTTCTCCCTTTTCTCTTCTCTTTTTCTTTTTGGTCACTTGAAAAATCATAGGTGCCCCCCGTAGCGCCGCCCCAGAATAATAACAATGATTTTTTTACGCAGGGAAGCCACATATCAGCTTCAGTGCTTGTTTACACCTGGGTAAAGCCTGGCAAATGTGGATAAAATTAATGTTTTGCCAAAAGACAGGGACGGGCTGGGATTCGAACCATCAACTTTTACATTGAGAGTCAAATGAATGACCCACTATACTAAGGAAATGAGAGAACTTAATCCTCTTACATAACTTTCCTCTTACCCCACAAAATGTCCTCACTTTTGAACATATTGTATTTCAAAGTATCTAGATGTAAGGCAAAGTAAAAAAAATGACCAAAATGTCAACAGTTCACGAAGTTTGACGATTTCGACTAAACTATTCAAATTCTTGAAAAGAAAAATAGGGGGAAAAAAATCTTATTCAAGGCACACTGAAAACTTTTAAGGTCTTTAACTAACCTGGGAATAAAAGTCCCATTGAGGTGTTTGTTTAAAAAACAAAAATAGATAAGAGCAAAAATTGTTCAAATGAATAACTATGAAAAACAAATCTGAGTAAACTACCAGAATATTTTTATCAGAATCAACTACAGAAATAAGCAATGTAAAGTTTTGACAGTGTAAAATTTCAAACATTACTTCGAAGTTTTGACTTCAAATCTGAAATTTTGCAAAGTTCTGAAAATCCTTACACAGTTTTGAGTGCCATTTATTCACAATTTGGGAGTTATTCATTTTGACCGTTTTTTTTTAATTTTTCGAAACCTGATATAGAACTGCTATGTTTCTTTACCATAGTATGCACCTAATTTTCGTAAGTACAAGCAAACATCAAAACAGATGAGACTTTGCGTACCAAGAATTCTCTCTTTTAAAATGATTTTGCTGATAAGAATACTACTTTACTATCTGTTAGCTAAATTGTAAGAACAAATTGACAGGCACCGTGACAGTTGAATTTGATATACTTTCACACTGATTGCATTTTAGGTTCAGGTCAAAAGGTCAATTCCAATAACATATTTTTTCCTTGGTATGCCAAGAAATAATCAAGAAAATTACACGAAAAATACGATAACATTTCGTAACCTTTCATTAAATCGAATTTGAATTTCTTTGCAAGAAAAAATCTTAAATTTGTGCAATCGAGAGTCGCGTTCAAAACCAAAAGGGATTTTTGTTACGACCTTGATTTTTTTTTCTGTTCTTTTCTGTCAATGTCACAAAATTGATTTTTGTCACTGAGGAATCTTATTTTTTATACTTAGTAAGAAAATGGAAGACTGAGAAGTTACTTAGTCATACCATTGTTGATGCTTTCTACTTTTCTGTTGAGTCCTCTGCCCATGGTTTGGTGATAGAGTGCGTTATGGTCGAGTGCATGATGGTCGACTCAGTGACTCTCGGGATCCCTCAGATCTTACGAGGAGCCCATCAGTGTTATTGTTACTGCCAGGTTAGTACTGGGTGTGTTGGAGGAAGGTACGCTGGTTAAGAGGCAAGCGACAGTGTTGTTGGTACCATGACCTCCCTTCTGCAAGACGAAGGATGAAACTTTGTGGTGGATCCCTCAGAATGAATGAAATGGTACCCTGACCCTCCATCCATGAACAAGGGAAATTTGGAGAAGAGGGTGGATTATGTATGTTAGGGTGATTACTGAAGAGAGGAAGAGTGTTGTCCTGTTGTCCCCTGTTGTTTCCCTTCTGATTATTGAGGGGCAAAGTTGTCATGGTTGTTCCTGCTCTCACAGATGGGATCTCTTGACGATGATGAGGACTTGCTTTTCTCCTCCTTTGGAGCAGATGCCAGCTGTTTGGTCCTGGTTTTGTTCTTTGTGTGATGATCTACACAGTCCTTCTTGGATTGATGAGAAGTGGGATGACTCTGAGAAGCTTTTTGAGCGAGCATGGAGGTTGAATCTAGGATATGCATGTCTTACAGAAGTTCGGTGGCGTAACAGCCGGGGGGGGCAGGGGCAGAGTGCCCGCCCCCTGAAGGATTTCTGCGGGAAAATCCACCAAACCACCGGGAAAAATTGAAAGGGAGGGAAAGGAAGAAAAAGGAAGGGAGAAAGGGAAAGGAAGAAGAAGAAAGGAAAAGAAAGAAGAAAGGAAAAGAAAGAAAGAGAAAGGGAAAGAAAGAAGGAGAAAGGGAAGGAAGAAGGAGAACGGGAAAGAAGAAAGGAAAAAGGGGAGAAAGAAGAAGAGAGGGAAAAGAGGTAAGGGAGGGGGGGGGGGAGAAAAAGGCAAAGGTAAACAAAAGAAAAGAGGGAAAATTTAGTACCCTAACCCCGGAGTTTCCGGGGGCTCCACTATCTGGAGCCCAGCAGTGGCTTTCCCTGTAGACCCCCATCAGGGGCACTAAGCCAGAACCCTGGGCCCCACCCGCTAAGGGCTTCGCAACAAGCAACTCGCGGTGCGGGCTCACCTCTGCATATTCTATTTCTAGACTTAGATACCGGGAAATTTTCGGCTCTGCCCCCCCCCCCCCCGATAACAGGCAGAGAATGTAAGAGGCCGGGAAAAGTCAACGAACAATTCAAAGAAACGTCAGAGCTTCCGCGCTTCGCGCGGGAGGGGAAAATCACCATCCCTGCACCCTCCCCCTAGCATGCCTAGTGAGCGCCCTTTGCACTATCGTCCTCCTAAAATGAAATCATAGCTACACCACCGATTCTAGACTAAATTACCTGGAAATTTTTGGCTATGTGTATGCCCTCCCCCCCGATAACAGGCAGAAAGCGTAAGAAGAGCGGGAACTGACAGCGAAAAAACGTCGGAGCTTCCTGCACCCTCCCCCTAGGGTCACTACCATCTTAAGAAACGTCGGAGCTTCCGCGCTTCGTGTGGGAGGGGGAAAACTCTCCCCTCCCTGCACCCTCCCCTCTAGGGAGCACTACATTGGCGTAAATTCCGGGGGTGGGGATCACCCCCACTTCGGGGAGAGGTGTTTTACAAATCCCCCCCATGCGGACACACTTTTTAAGGAAGAAAATATATTTTAATTAATCAGTTAGTAAAAATTCTGAATATCTATCATAAACAACCATCACATTTTAAAATTTCTATTTGAAAATGCTACTGAAAACAAAAAAGGGGTTATTTTTGGCTCCCTCGCTTCGCTCGATCGTCAGAATATAAAATAAAACAAAAAATAAAATCGAGAAAAGTGGTTATTTTTGACTCGCTCAAATTGACTCCTCAAATTGGATTTACGTCGGTGGAGCACTACCGTCCTCCTAAAATGCAGTCGTAGCTACGCCACAGATTCTATACATAGATTGGTTACCGGGAAATTTTCGGCTCTGCCCCCCCCCCCCCCCCCTGATAACAGGTACCTGTTACGACCCTGCAGAAGTTCACGATGTCTCGGTGCATAAAAGGTCAAAACATCTCAGCTTTGGCTTTGCCTTGAGTTCGTTGGAGATTGATATAGTGTAAAGTTGGGTCGGTTATTATGAAGAGTTGTAGTAGCAAATCTGGTACGATAGTTCATGTAATGACTGCTTGGTAGATCTTAGTTCTTCCTGTCCACCTTGGTTCGATAGAGGACGTCATCGAACTACAAAACGAGGGAGCCGCCAGAGATATCGCTTGATTCGAAATCGACGACTCCCATTGAATAAAAGGCTGACGTCGTCAGTAACCATGTGTTTGAGTTTTTCCATTTCTTTGTCTTCCTTCTGGTGATGGAGAATCTTCAGCTGGGAGTCTTGTTGTGAGTGTATTTCCAGTGTAGTTTGCGTACCTAATGAGATTAATCTAGGAGTTAGGTTGTCATGACAAAACTGACTGAAGGAGGTTGTGAGTTTGGTAGTCTATTTGGTTGAATTTGCTCATAGTTATTTAAAATCTTTTCCTTCACATACACCGGTTCCATATTCTACCTCATTTCCATTTTCTTTCATCATCTCCATTGAGCTCATGACTCTCATTCACCTATTCTCTTTCATTCAGAATATTTCTCTGAACTCATACTCATCCCACCGCTACCATCCGTGTAACATTTCATAATTTCTCGCTGAAACACCCCACAATCAATCATGAAAGAAAACTCAGTAAAAGCACTCAATGAAATATCAGAAGAACCGTGTAAAATAAACTTGTAGCTGAACTGAAGAACTCATAATGAAAAATCGACAAGATGATGTCCAGTTGTGCTCTGATTTATTGGCCTGCAATGTTTTTTTTTTTCTTCAATATTTCAAATACACTGAAATGAAATAGCAAGTAAACCAATAGAGAAACAGAGAATTGAAGAACCCAGAAAGGCAGACGAACCAAGGGTGAAGCAATAAGAAATATGTGGGATGAGTATGAGTGAAAGTCAATGTTTTGAATAAAAGAGAATGGATCGATGAACAAATGAGTCAAGGACTGAATGAAGGTGATGAAAAGAAAATGGAAATAAGGTCAGGTAGAGAACTTTGAGTAAATTAATCCTCCTAAATTTTCATTCTCATTCCAAATACTTTTCTGAGCCGTTTGGTGCTTGAGGCGTCAAAAGGGATCTCCACCTGGTTCTTTTTGCGGCAGCTCTGGGCAGTTGCAGATCGGGGGGGGGGGGGCAGCGGGCCTTAGACCCCTAGACCCAAAATTTGTGTTGTTCAACCCATTTTTGACCATTTTGGGTACCTCGGCCCCCTGAAAAAAGGGCCCCCAAAAGAGAACAACGCCGGAATGGCAAATGTAATGTACAACAATATTGTTTTCTTTGCTTGTCGTGAAATTTTTGGACCTGTAATAGGATAATAGGTTACGCCTATTCCCCTAATACGGATTTTACAACGCACCCCCCCCCCCATCCGGAATGTAATGTATAATCGTTTTTTTTTTTTTTTTTTTTTTTTTTTTTTTTTTAGTCGCTAAATTACACACAAAAATTTCCACGGCCATGGGCCGCCACTCAAATCCTGGATCCACGGCTGGCTCTGGGGGCTGTCTCAAGGCTCAGTCCCTTGCACCTCAGCTCCTTTTCTACAGTTCTTTGCCATGTCATGGCCTCCTCCCCTGGGGTGTCCATTTGAGAGCTCTCCTTGGTACAAGTGAAGATGGTGGCATATGACATAGGTGTCCCAGCCATCTCCAAAGCCTTGCCTGGACTGCCTCACAGCTTTAACCTCCTAAATGTTGGTGAGACTTAAATCCACGCTGTGCGTAAGGGGAAGACAGCTGTTTTTAAATCAAAATTTCATTTGAGTAACAAGGAGAATGTACCAGTGGGCATAAAGATTTTTTTTCACAGTGAAACCATACATCAACAAGGAGACCTCCTCAATCGCCTTTACTGCGATCGATAAACAGGGAATTGTTCAGCGGAACAACGTACGGGGAGATCGGGTTGACCAGTTGACATACGGCTATAAGTAAATATTATCGATCGAGAAGACCAACCAAAGGTTATAGGAACGCTGTAAGTACAAACGGTATACAATAAGCGCACCATCATTAGCCGAGTAGATAGTAAAGGACAGCATGCAAGTCTTCTTGCCATGGAAAGAAGAAAATTGTGACACGTTTTTAGTCTTTTTCTTCTACGGTTATAACATTCCATTGTCTGGTCTCAGGAAGTAATATAGCTAGCCCTATAAAGTGATAGGGCCTACTTATTTATCAATGCATGCAGTAACATAAAGAAGGTAAGTTTATTCCTTTTGTCTTCTCAAATTTCATAGGTAGGCATACATGTTTGTTAACACGCTATCGTTTCACCTGTCAACAGTAACTGACAAGACTCTAGTTGGTTTAACATGTTATTGCATTTACATAGCCATTGATGGATGTTTATGTTTTTATTTGTAGATTCTGCCGGTCTGTGATAAATATTCGTTTTTGCTGTTGTAAAAGTTATATTTGTCATTTGTATTTGATAGTTTTACATGTTGCTTTCCATATTCTATGATTTGCAGTTTCTCGCATCTCATTATCACTTCCATGCATCTCATTTACACTTTACAGTTTCGTGCATCTCATTTTCAGTTCAGCTCATTAGTATTCATCCCTCTCTCCATCTTCACAAGTCACCCTTCCATTGCCACGCCTGTTTTCTTCCATTCCATTTCCACTTCACATTGTCACATGCTCCCTATTCATTTCACTTCAACTTCCACTTGCTCTTCACACGATCCTATTGTTTAGTTCTCATTTATATCTAGGCCATCTCATGTTCATCCTTCCATGTTCTCTATTGGTTCTTCCTTCTCTATGGGTTCTTCTATTATTTTGACTACACCATTTTCTATGTTTTAGATTGGTTATTAATTGATGATGTCACCTATATGCAGTCCTGTTCAAGTTGAATTTCTTTTAGTAAAATCAGTGCAACTCAGGATCTGATCTGGTCAACAAATAATTTTTATTTGCCTCGCCTACTTAGACTTTTGGGTGTTTACTTCTGGAGAGCAAGAGTTTTTATGAGTTTTTTTTTTTTTTTTTTTTTTTACTATGAGCACTAATCTAGTGCAGTATAACAGCATAGTTTGAGAGCAGTTTGAGAGCCGAGAAAATTTTAATCAGTTTACACTGTTTTTTGTTTTGTTTTGATTTTGATCACTCAACGCTGGGATTTAGACACATAATTGTTATTGGATCATAGTGACAAATTATAACCTTCGCTTCTTACAAGTTTTTTTTGAAGTATGTAAATCAGAATGCATATTGCAAAGGAGGTATTTTATATCAAATGCTAGGTCGGCAATGCAAATATTTACTCGACCTAGCAGCACGCTTGATATAGTACTATGCAATGTGCATTGGCGTAAATCCCGGGGGGGGGGGAGGGGGATGGGGGATATATCCCCCACTTTTTTGAGAGGGGGGAGGGATGGCATGTTCAAATATCCCTCACTTTTTAAGGAAGAAATTATATTTGAATTAATCTTTATATATAATTGTTATTAATCTGTCATAAACAACCATCATATTTTAGAATTTCTATTTGAAAATGCGATTGAAAACCAGAAAAGCGGTTATTTTTGGCTCGCTTGCTTCGCTCACTCGTCATATTTTCAAATTTTCATTTGAAAATGCGATTGAAAACTAGAAAATGGTAATTTTTGGCTCGCTCGCTTCGCTCACTCTCAAGATAAAAATTAAAATCTGTGTAAGGGGGGGGGGGGGGGTCTGTGCAGGTAGATGAGGCCGTGTGCTTATATTTAAGTGTGAGTTCGACAGAAAAAAAAATCGGTAAAACAGTTGATCACCCCCCCCCCCCCCCCCTCCTCAAAGTGGATTTACGCCGGTGGCAATGTGCAATATACTGAATGAACAATAAATCAATGATTTCCCCAAGGTGAACTGCAATAGCTCGTCGCTTCAATCGTTTATCTTTCCTGTATATAGGTTCTGAATAGTGAAGTATGTTCAATGGATTGCCAGAGTCAGAATGCATGTTGTTTATTGCCAGGTCGGACAAGCCGAAATATACCCGACCTTGCAACTCGTCATATATGCAGTGTACACTCTGGTGTTTGAAAAAAATCTTCCCGGCGACTGCTGTACAAAGGTTTAAATAAATTGGTGTCCTGAAATCTCTTCCTCTGCTCTCTCAAGTAATAGCAAAGCGGGTTAAATGGATGGAAATGAGGGCACTGTAACAACTAATTAAATTTTCCTGCAATGACAAGTATAATTCTAAACACCTAGCTAGAGAGAAAATGTAGATAGAAACCTTTCGTTCATGCAATGAAGTAAGCATCTCTCGAAAATATCGCGCTCAGGAGCTTCCACCACTATATTGTCGAATATGATGATGTAACTAATTACCTTTTGTACCTGAACAACCAAATCCAAACATTTGAAGCAGAAACCAGCTCGTATCATACATGCATGCAAATCCAAAGTATTTTTCATTATTTTGATGTACAAGGGGAGCAGATGCAAGGGCCCCACAATTTCGGCCAAAAACAAGAACAATAACAAAAACTTTAACTTGTAAAAGCTCATTGTTCGCAAAACCATAAAATTCACGTGCTGCACCCATGGACCCCGCCTATTTTGGTGTTAGCCTCCGCCCCCTCAAAAAAAGGAAATAAAAAAAGTTCCGCGGCCCCTGCATTATTATACCAAGTAGCATGGAGTCAAATGAGTCATTTACGGCTCTAAGCATGCTAAGAGGGTTCCTGTCGTCTTGAAATTATCATAGAATTTTAGTATCTCAGATCTGGTTAAAATCATGGGGTGAAATACATTGGACTTGCTCATAAACATACTTGTCTATCTTGTGATCAGACTGACCTCTATACAACACTTTATCAGGGCGTAGATAGTGGGGGAGGGTGAATCCCCCACTGTTTTAAGTGGATGTATATACGTGTGTATAAATAGCGTATATGCATCAGAGGGAATCGTCCCCCACCCCAGGTAAGAGGACCTGTCTACGCTTATGCACTTTATCAGTCACAGGTAACTCAAACATAGTGGAGCACGTACGTCGAGCATTATTATTTAAAATAAAAAAACAATATTTGTTGTTTGTTTTACTGAGGAAAAAATAGATAAGCACAAAACCAGTACCCCCAAAGGTTAAAGACTGATATTATTTGGAGCTAAACGAGTTTATCTTTATTATTTTTCAACAATGCATATTGTTTTATATACTCAACGGTAGTCATGGGCGGCGCTACATGGGGCAGGGGGCGACCGCCCCCTATGATTTTTCAAGTGATTAAAAAAAATAAAAGAAAAGGGAGAAAAAAGAAGAAAAAGAGGAGGAAGAAAGAAAAGTGTGGGAAAAGAGAGGACTGGGTCTTGTAATTGTATACTGACCCTCTTTTTTTCATTTAAAACGTAAATGAATTACCTAAAGGTCATCTCCCCCTATCAAAATACCCTGCCGCCGCCACTGACAGTAGTCGTACAAAACATTATTTGATCCTAGGTCTCAAATAAAGAGACCTCACCCATTTTTACGAATTAACCGTTTATTATCCTAAGTATTGAAATTCGATATTTATTTACCCTTGAAACCATAACAGAGTTTTTATAATGTTCCTCAATGCAGTACTAAGTATTTAATGTGGAGGCGAACATTCGAGATACGGAGCTTGTTTGCGGGATTCAAAAGACATGATGACACCCCCCACAAACAAACAAAAACAAAACAAACACGTTTCTATAAGAATATGGTATGACTTTTATACAATAACTTTGTTATTATTAATTTTTATTATTATTATTATTATTATTATTATTATTATTATTATTATTATTATTATTATCATTATCATTATTATTATTAATTATTAATTATCATTATTATTATTATTATTATTATTATTAATTATCATTATTATTATTATCATTATCATTATTATTATTAATTATTAATTATTGTTATTATTATTATTATTATTATTATCATTATTATTGTTATTATCATTATTATTATTATTATTATCATTTTATCAATATTACTATTATCATTATTATTATCTTCATCATTATTATTGTTATCATAATTATTGTAATCGCTATTATCATTATGATTAGATTTCATATTGTTATTTCAATTGCCGTTGTTAGTGAATGTTGTTATTTCTAATTGGGTAGGGGTAAAGACATGCTTGCCGTCAGGAGATTCCTGTGTCTTCTCATCCTGGGGACGCTGGCCCTCGTGTTACTCGTGTTTGCCGTTAGAAGTCCCAACGGGTTCACCCTCACAGCCTTGGAGGAGATAGAGTTTGACGGTGTCAAAAAATCGGCCGATATCATGTAAGTGGTAAATTATAATTCTGGCACTGGCGCACTGAAGGGGGGGGGGGGGGGGGGTATTTGCCCCGCCCCAAGAAAAAAAATCACATATGGTTTATTTCTAATTCGATACCAGTTATTTACGCAAGTTGCTGAAATGACATTTCTGAGATTTCTTGTAACTATTTTTTTCTCTGCTTTTTTTTTCTGTCCCCAAAAGTTTGTGCTCATTACGCCACTGGATCTTGGGGCATTTCTGGGGGGGGGGGGGGGGGGGGGCGTGGAAACTTTTTATTTTTAGTCTGTGGAAATATATCCATGGGAGGGGGTAGACACTTTTTCACATATCTACAATTTCGATCTTAGAAATCGATACAATGGCTTCAGAGAAAAAACGTATATACATCCATGCTTTCTCTTTTAATAAAAAGAAGCAAGTTTCAAGTTTATTTTATTCAAAAGGTACACAAACTCATCAGTAAATTACACATCAGTAATTACTCATCGGTAATCAGAAGAATTGATAAAGGCTGATTATCATTTTACAAAAGAGAAAACAACATATTGGAACGCATTTTAGCCATAATGGTAGTTTAGTATGCCTATATTCCTTATACACCAACTAAAAACTGATAGTTTATTAGTTCTACTGCTAGCGCACAATATTGTAATATTATAATATTATAATCCGTTTACCCAATAAAAATTAAAAAACGTGAGGATAAAAGAGGAAACAGCTTGCTGGATATACAGTTCTAAATTATTGATTTTTGAAAGATGGACACTCCTTCGCATGATATACATTCTCAGCAGTATTTCCTAATTGATTATTATTAATTTGTGCCCATTTCAAGAATCCTGTTTCTTATTTACTTTAATTGGGATATTCTCTGTACTAAGGAATGCATGTATTATTATCATCATCACTATTTTCTGTTTTCATTGCACACGCAGACGTATTGGACCTGGTGAAATTCGATCAGTTGCTGGCACAGGCATTTCACCCTCATCAGATCAACATAGAGAGACACCTGATAACCATGAAGAGCACCACCGAGAAACGAACAAAGTGGAAGATAACAACGATGAGGCTTTAGTCGAAAAACGGCTTGAGGAAACATCACAAAGTAAAGTTATGAATGCTGCAACATTCGGAAAAGTTTCGTCGTCAAGAACGCCCAAGCCCTTACTATTCGATGAAACGAAAGAGCGCCCTCATTTTGACAGTGCCAGAAAATCAACACACGCGCATGTGGAGAATGTCCAGTCTGGGCACAACATCACGATGGGCCTATCCTATGGACGCGATTTGAAAGACCACGCAACGTGCACGCCTCGAAAGAACCTACTTTTCCTGAAGACGCACAAGACAGGAAGCTCAACCATACAAAACATTGTGTATAGGTACGGTGACTCCAACGGTCTGATCTTTGCCCTTCCGAAGGCTGGTGTATACTTAGGAGCGCCCTCCTTGTTCAAGAAGACATTTCCCATCAAGTCTCCGACGGGAAAATACAACATGCTGGCCAATCACGCTAGATATAACCGACCAGGCAAGTTACAAAAAGAAATCAATTAATTAATCGATGAATTAATAGATAGCAGATATATTTTCAAGATCCATAATGTACGCTGCTTAAGTTCCATGTCGAGAGGGGAAAATAACAAAAATGGATGATGCTGCAAGAATCGGGTGTAAAGAAAAAGAAACGTGAACTGAAAATTTAGGAATTATCAAAAGAAATTTCGCGTGATATAGTGAATGAACTAGCATTTTTCCTATCATCCCATTGCACCAATGACTAATCAAGTATGAAGAGATGACATGAAGAACACAGGAAGACTTCGTGCAAAACAAACTAGATAAAGGCCCTTTTTAGGCCATTTCATGAAACCATTAATACCCTCTACTTGATACCAGCTCACTCGATTATATATTAGAGAAAAGATTTGATAGTGATGATTAAACATTGCCAACTTCAATTGCAAAATTAGCCCCCCCCCCCCGAAAAAAAAAGAAAAATGGATATTTAATTCATGCAATATCGTTTCTTTCCAAATCAAACTCTTCACATGTGCGATTACGATTTCATGATTCCTTTAATGAAAAAAATTCCAAAAAATAAATACCGCGAGAAAGAAAAGCGTACATTAGTTGGCAAAAAGTGAAAGAGAAATGCTGCAAATTGAAAAATAATGTGTCCCTTAAAAAAAAGAAAATAAAAGAAAAAAAACATGATTGTTTTCTTTACATAATTAGCAACGCCCATAAACAGCAAGAATGACCAAACATATAAAGAAAAAATATTACCAAAGCTCAACTTTATTAAAAAAAGAACATCTAACATGATTTTGCTTCTATGCATGATCTGCATCGATAATAAACACTTAAAGCGAAGTGTTATTTTCCAATGCTTATCCTCCGTTTCTTTTAAGCTTTGTATAGGCCTACTCGAAGTCTATTTGATAAATAGACATTGTTATGATGTTCATGTCCATTTCCTAAACTTTTTTTTTTAATTTCAGAAATGGCAAAGATCATGTATGACAACGCAGCCTACATAACAGTTATTCGTCACCCCTCTACACAGTTTGACAGTATGTATACCTTCTACGGCTTCAAAGGCACATTTAAAGTCGATTTAGCCGGGTTTGCGAACGACCCTCTTCAGTATTACCGTAGGCAAGGTTCAACCCCTTTACACAGCGCCCTCAACCCGACGCTCTACGACCTCGGTATGGCAAAATCGGAGCTGAGCAATGAGGATGCTGTGCAACATAAAATCTCGACATTGGAGAAGGAGTTTGATTTGATCCTCGTATCAGAACATCTCATGGAATCGCTGGTGTTGTTGAAAGATATAATGTGCTGGGATTTTATTGATGTGACATTTTTCTCGGCTAATGCGAGAACCAAGTCGAAGGTAGGTGAGATGTCAGAGAGAACGTTTAACCAACTTTACAAGTGGAACCACGGGGACGCACTCCTCTATGAACATTTCAATCGGACACTTTGGCGTAGGGTTGAGGCTTATGGATGGGAAAAGATGGCAAGAGATGTGAGGACGTTGGAGAAAATGAACGAAGCCTTAGCAGAAAAATGCCTAGGTGGGACTAAAGCCGAGAAGAGCGTGTCGACGTTGGTTAGCCGGTACATATTAAAGGACAGTATGAAAGAAGACGCCCGGTGTGTAAGAATGATTCGACCTGCAATACATTATCTAGAAAAACTTAAAAAGAAACAGGCGGGTAACCATTTTAAACGTTTATGATAATAGAGAAAATAATGTTTTATTATGGCGTTTCCAGTAAATTGATAATTATTTCAATTAATCTTTGTTAAAAGAGAACGATATGTTGTGATGCTTATATTAATAAGAATAATAATAACGTCTTATTTACCCCGGGTAGCCACTTCAGCTTTTATCAGCTCTTCTTTCAGCGGGCTCTGCATCACCCTTCTCTATTCTTATAATGCCGAGCGCCTGGCTAGAAGGCAGAAGGTCCCATTTTCAAAAAGTCTTTGGTATGACTCGACCGGGGATCGAACCTCCCGTTCATGAGGCAGACGATCTATCACTTGGGCCAGCACGCCCGGCAAAATAATACTTAATAATGCATTTCTCCCATGGATTATTGTTAAAAGTTGTTAAAAGTTTAACGGGGAAAGGGATAATGTAAAGTTTAGGTAAACTTAAGTTTTTACTTCATATCAAATCCGGGGGGGGGGGGGGGCACCATGCTCGTACATGGACTTCCAAATTGGACTCTAAACAAGTAATTATCCTTCAATATTAGAATACCCTAAACAAGTATTTTGTCATGTTTTCCCCACCCTAAACAGATAATTTCAAATCAAGCTGTTGTAAAAGTATACCAGTACCCCTTTTTCTTGATTTTTGAAATTTTGATACCCTTTTCACTGCACGCGCGTACATAGCCCGTCCATTAAAAACAACCTCTTTTATGCTTTTTGTGTACGAGCTCGGTGTCCACCTTGTAATGGCAGTGGCCCCCCGGGTATCAAAGAGAGACACGTACTTGATTTTCTTCCTACCATACTTTTTATTCATTTATACACTTTTTTCTATTCATTTTAATTGAGATACCAGATGCCAGTTTATCTGTTCTTGGCCAAAGCTTAATTTTTGTCGAAATCATCTGTTCAAATTGTTTTATACAAGATATATTTATCAATTACCGTTGTCATGAGTCTTCCTTTGTGTAGTTAGACAAAGTACTGTAGTTTGTCCGTAAGAGTACCATGTTGTGCTATATACTCGCTCGTTGTCTCCTGCTTGGAATTCTTTCGAAAGATCTTATGGACCATCAAACTTTATAAAATGATATTTGCTTTGCAAGCAAGCCAATTTATAATCTTCTTTCGGGTCAGCCATACTATTGATGAGCCACAAGCATTCGAGCGTGCTAGCTCCATCTATGTGTGTTTCCTTCCAAGTCTCACGCGTGACTGTCTTTATGATGTTCCGGATGATTGACGTCTTGCGAATGTGGTCACCATTTATAAGAAGGAAGTCGAAATAGATCCTGAGAATTACCGCCCAATCTCTCTAACATCTGTAAAAAAAAATAATAAAATAAAAAAAAAGGAGCACATACCCGCAAGCAACATTACGGAACGTGAATATTATGGCGTGAGAGGCTGCAACATGATTATTATGCAGCTTTCTCTCCAGTCGCAGGCAGCAGTTTTTCGTATCTCATCTGTAGTAGAGGTCCAGGCAGGCGTACTTCAGGGGTTCGTACTCGGACCCTGCTCTTCATACTCTACAAAGTGACTGACTCAAACAGCTATCAAGGAAACTCAGACTTTTCACCGATGACACAATTTTGTACCAAATCATCCGGTCCCTTGAGGATGCAGAACTCCCACAGCAAAATCTCAGCTTATTAGGTAATCAAGCAATTGGATGTCACTTAATCTAGGAAATTACAGGTCATTCATAACAGACTCACGGGGGAAAAACACCCAACACAGGTGTATCCACCAATATTCTCTCAATACAGATTATCTTGGAGTCTGTTGCAGCTGCCAACACTTTCGCGTATGCCGCTCTCAACTGGACACAACATTATATCCACCACCCTTAAGAAGGGAAACAACAAACTTAACCTTTCTTAAAAGGAATCTCCCTGTCCACTCTATTGAGATATAATACTACTGCATACCAGGTTCTCGTTATTCCTATTCTTGAGTACGGGAGAACTGTTTGGCATCCATACACGGTTGGATGGACATTTCTCCAGAAGGAGAGTCACCTTGTTTTAAAAGATGTATTACTCTCTGGTTGACTATGACACCCACCACTACATCCAACCATCAATTGTAACAGTCATGAGAACAGCAAGATCACTTGGTCCTCTTCGTTATCATGCCATGCAATTGAGACAAGAGCAACATATTCACTCATTCTTACTTCATAAAGGACTACAATGGAATATCTTTCCTCTTGAGGTTGTCCAAGCGCCGTCCCTGACAGAATGAGGGAAGTAGTAAATTTAATGCAACATTTTACTTGGACAATGCTTGTATTTGCTTTACATTGTAAACTTTGTTGAAATGGAGATGAAAATCAATCAATCAATCAATCAATCAATCAATCAATCAATCAATCAATCGCACCATTCACATGCACACCCTTACATCCTCGTATTGGCATGCGCGCGCACACACACCCCCACCCACACAAGTGCATCTGCAATCTTCAGCAGTAATAGAAGCAGATAATTATGAAGAAGAAAATAAGGACGACATGATACATGTATTATGTATATATACCCTCCCAAATGTCAATCATTTGTGTACATCAAAATATAATAAATTCTTCAAGCATTCGCTGATGCCAGTGTGGTAAATATATCGAAATTAATTTTCCGTGAGCGAATTCTTTAAATATATTTCCTGGATAATTATTATGGCGCGCGTCCTCCGTGGCAACGGCCCACAGACGTCTGTCCTCTCCGGGGGTGGTTATTTTCCTTCGCTTTTTTTCTGGAAACATTATGGGTATTAATTCCTTGCTAAAAGTGTACACAAAAAATTTTGAACAGGTTGGAAAGAAATACAACGGGGGGGGGGGGGGGGGGGGGGGGGGAGGGATATCATGATGTCGTTCACTGATAACTCCCACCTCCCAATATGGGCATTTGCTTCCTATTGGTCTTTTGTCTTCTCCATTGTTTCAGATATGAATGGGTCAGAATATCTCTCAGGACACAAATGGACAAGTTCTCCCTTTTAAGATATACACAAATTATTGTCAACAATCATTAGTTATAAACGAAAAATCACAAAAAGGAAAGGCCTAACTCGCAAAGGCATGCACAATTTAACTATGTTGCAATACTTGTGGTACGGGAGGTTACACATAGTACCATAATCTATTCGATTATTTATCTATTCTTCAGGCCGAAGATGGCGTGTTCTCGACATGAATGCCCCGTTACAAAACCGTTTTTCCGTTTTTACTCGCTCATGAAAATCGCCCAAACGAGTTTAATATTACGCAGTGCAATGCTTCTACCAGTAGCGTGTCAAGGCCCCCACTTTCAGGGAGGGGTTTATTATTATGGTTGAAGTACAGCTTTTGAAAGACCTCAAATCCTGCATTTGACCATCAGATGTCTATGATGTTAGAAGATTAGTGCCAAGATATTAGAATGCTGTGATTTTGCTCTTGGTTATTTGCTTGGGTGCTTTTTTTTTTTCTGTAAAGACTGTTATGTTTATGGGTGATTTCTCCGTAACAACGAATAGTCCAATACAGTGATGATTCATTATACCTATCCACTCCTTCATTCAAAACAAGATGGGGGAGGGGGGGGGGGGAGGAATCATGCCAAGAAAATAGTGGGAATTAGCTTTTCACTGTCATTAACTTTCGAGGGCATGTGGATCTCCAATCATAACATGCCGTCCATTCTGAATAGAGATGTGTGAAATGGGTCAATAGTCATGGATGACCTCACACAACAGAGGTGTGACCCGATTATTGTTAATAAAGGGAATGGGAATGGTTTGCTTGTTTACATCCATAATGCTAATAATAATAATAATGATGATGATGATAACAGCTAGTATTAGTAGTAGTAGTAGTAGTAGTAGTACTAGTAGTAGTAGTAGTAATGATAATAATAATAATAGTAATAATAATGATGATAATAATATTAATAATAATCGTAATAATAATAATGATGATGATAGTAATAATAACAATAATAATAATAATGATAACAATGATAATAATAATAAGAAGAAGAATAAGAATAATAATGTTAAATCATGTCTTTATTCAAGATCAAGGCAACAGCAAATAAAACAAGAAAAAGAAGAAAAATGACCAGGTCCAATGTCCCATTCCGAACAAATGGCAGGTCGTAGTAAAACAAAATTATACAGAAGGAATTCAAGCATAAAACAGAACAAAACAAAATAAGACGAACATGAATGCGATCAACTTGAAAGCATAATGATACATAAAAGCATGGTATATGAGACCGTCATAAATAGCAATCTATATTCCGGGGAGGGGGGAGACTGTTTGTAAAACGAAATTTTCTGTTTAATCTGAGCAAAATATACGAATGGGTGTAAGATATATAGTAATATTATTGTAATAATACAAAATAATAAAACATTGCAAAGTGCAATGAAGCATTTCCATAATACGCTTTATAAACGTAACTTATTATCATCATAACTAGCCTTAAGATCATACTAGGAACAAACCTCGCAAGGCATGTGACAAGGTAGTGAGTTGATAACAACACACATTGCATCAGCTATCTGCTTGCACCATGATGAGTGAGGTTATCCCACCTTAATGGCAACATAACAATGAAAAGAAAATATTAAGAAAAATAAAATACGAAATATCACCCTGGTCTGAGCTGCACTATCCTCTGTCGGCAGTAGGTTATGGAGGATGGGGGTGGGGGGGGGGGGTCACAAAACTAATACAAAACTCGTCTTTTAGAACTTTGTTGTAATGGGACGAGAAAGTGCTTCTAAAATGTGCAGATTCTGGACTAGAGGGGGCATCTCCATATAGATGAATTAGCCGAAATCTCTCTGTGAAATATTGAAAATAGAAATATTATGTAAATAATGAAAGAAAATAATATATATTATATAAAAAATTACACAATTTTCTATTAAATAAGACAGTGCTAAAACTCATTTGATAAGCATTGATTACTATATAACTTCCTTCATAATGATTCACGTACCTCTGTAGGTTCATCACCCCCCTCCCCCCCCCCCCCCCCATGACTTCTCAGTCAGGCAGCATTCGATGCTGGAACACATTCTTGGAACATCCGATAAGTCTCCTGCCCACTTTGGGGTTTGCTCAGACAGGAGTAATATTCACTATGAACATGGCGGACAAAGAAAGCGGACAAAATAAACAACCTCTCATTCTACCCTTCACAATGGTTCTGGTGGTCAAAAGAACATCCCTTCCCAACTATTATGTTTAATCATGTAGTTCCAGGTGAATATGCATATGACACCTGTTCCACATATTTTAGACAATAGCAGTGAAGGGATGTTCTTTTGACCACAGGAACCATTGTGAAGGGTAGAATGAGGGGTTGTTATTTTGGCCGCTTTCTTTGTCCGTCGTGTTCATAGTGATTATTTGTAAATACGAATCAGAATATTACATCTGTAGCAATCTTGACAAAATTAAAACTCACACAGTACAATCACTGTGAGTAAGAGTAACTTGTTTTTAAACGATACAGCTAACTTAACCTTTCGCATGTATGTTCATTTCGCCATAGTTCAATCGGCATCAATATATGGATGGAAAGAAAAGAATAATTGTCAGCCGTGCGGTATCTCTGGAATTTTGGTTTTGTTCAATGCATGCAGTGCAATGTACAAAATGATGCCACTCATTCAAAAGGAGGGGGGGGGGGGGAGGAAATTATTATGAAGCAATTTTATTAAAGGCAGATGAAGGCTTACAGGGAAGGGGGGGGGGGGGGTCTTTCCGGAACTAATTAACGGGGAATGGGGTACGTGCAATGTGTCTTTTACTGTTCAGTAATTCATTCCATTAACCTTTATGTCCGATTGTCCTTGGAATAATTTTTAGCTCTTAAACGAAACTTTGGGGGGGGGGGGGGGGGTCTTTAAGGGGGAGGAATATCCCATCCCCACCACAACTTACCAAGTGGGATCCACTGATGAAATGGCTGATATGGTACATTGTTGCTTTGTTGTGCATGAACGCATCCCTAGCCTGTGCATTCAGATTAATTGAACCTGAGTGGGGAACAAGTTAACTGCTCAGGCAGATATACATGTACTCACGTTCTAGAGCAGGTCTCCTGACTGTCGTTATGTTTGCGTGTAGGCCTACGTTGAATATCAGTTCATTTTCTCTTTGGCACAATTTCTAGCATTACAAAGGCAAACGAAGCTGAGAGCTAATAAGGTGCAAAAAACAAAACAAAACTACTAGCGAATACTAAGTTTGGCAAGCAGCCGGACTGACCTGGGGAGATCGGGGTGATCCTCCCGTGGTGGCGATGGACGGAGCCGAGCCAGTTCAGACATCGGACGATAGTGAAGCCCTCACCGGACAGGAGGCGTTTTTCCAGGCCGCTGCTAATGGCGAAGTGGCCACCCTAAAAGCGCTAGTGGAGAAGCGCCATGACCTTGGTATTGACCTAAACGGTCGGAATGAATCGGGATATACAGCAATGCAGATTGCGGTTATGGAAGGCTATGTCGGTAAGTACATTTTAGAAGCAACTGCACGATGCCATGTCATTAGCCTATCTTATCCTTTTGTTTCTCATTAATTTTAGTTTGGTCATAACACGATAAAGACTACTTTTGAAAAATCAACTCAAGTGCAATTTTGAAAACCTATTAGAACTGCCCATGGATACAAATCATACTCGGATTACGTAATAAGCCCCAAATAAGCCATAGTAAAGTCCGCACATTTCGGGTGACAGACATGGTTTTTCGAAAGTAGTTTTTATCTTGCTTCACTTGATCTTATGGTCTTTCATGCTTGCCTGCTGACCATTTTTGGCCCCCTTATTGCTTATTGCCATGAAATTGTGAAATTCAGTTGATATTGACCTCGTTCACATGTTTGTAAAATAATGTCTATAAACAACGGACTAGTGAGGCGAACCCCAACCGGGGGAGAGCCTCAATAGGCCTATGTATATCAAATTGACAAGATTGATATTTCAAGGTTATTTATTAATTTGGCTATTTGCATAGCTTAGAAATAAAGAGGGACTCTTCCTTTTTTCCATTGATATCTCACATACATAAATACGCATAGAACCGATTTCATTGTTATTGAAGCCGCACGAATTCCATATTTTGCAAGTTTGGGTAAATGGTTGAAAGAAAGAAGCCTTTCGTCATGTTCACTGGGCCACAGACAACATCATTTATGCAATTTTAGCATGTTTAGAGCACCATGAGTGAAAAACTCAAAGTGATTTAATGCATTTACTAGTCAAGCAAACATAGTGGATTTTTTAAAACTCATTGCCCACTGCAACAGAATGGCCCCTAGGAAGTACATGTATAATGAATGAAAGCATTTAGCAGTCATATTATATTAAGCAGTGTTAAGTGCTCGTGTCACCACAAAATGTGCTCTTTGTGCCCCGGCTTTGAATACAATAAAGCTACTGATTTCAGTGCAAACAACATGAAAAAAGACAAAAAAAAAAAAAAAAAAATCCTACGGTTCCCATAGCATATCCTGGGTGGAGAATAACAAATGAAGATTATTGCCTGATAAAAATACTTGGAGTCTACCGGACAGGGGGTTTAATCCCTCCTCCGTAAGGGTAATAACAGGAGCTTCTTAATTTTTGATTTGGAGTCAGGAGTCGGAACACCTTGAAACGCCTGGGGTTGTTATATGGTTGTGCTAGTGACGCCACCGAAATGCAATGGGCATCGCGAAACGGCATGTGTCAGAGTCCACATATTATACAGTTACATCTGGGTGGTAGAAAGTGGATCAATAATTGCAGGCTTACCCTACATTTTCACTTTAAGATATGAAACCTTGCTATATAGTGAAACGCAACACTTTTTTGGGGTACAAATTGAATGTGTGCGATCTGTAGTAGTAGTAGTAGTAGTAGTAGTAGTAGTAGTAGTAGTAGTAGTAGTAATAGTAGTAGTAGTAGTAGTAGTAGTAGTAGTAGTAGTAGTAGTAGTAGTAGTAGTAGAAAGGAAAAGAATACAATAACTACACCCCGAAGGTCTTCTTTTCCAATCCATGTGAATTTACAGCAATATGATGACATAAAATAAAGAGATACATGTGTTACAATTACAGTTTAAAGATTAAAAATCACTGGTAAATGTTCAAGGAGGGAAAAAAGATTTTGTTAAAAAGTGATAATTTTTGTGCATCGATTTAAATTCGTGGTTGAATAAACAGAGGACAAATAAAGAAACCAGGTCAAAGTTTGTATTGCCTGCAGTATGTGGAAGGTAAAACAAACAAATTTCTTTTCGCTTCGTTTCATGGCACTGATCTTACCATTTGTTCCACGTTTGACCAAGTATGAAAACATGGTCCATAAAAAGAAATGTATCAAAAGTATGGGAAGAACCTACTCTATAACACGCATATCTATAGACCAATTCGGTTTGGGTGCTGTTATTTATGGTAATGGGGGGGGGGGGGGTGCTTCAAGTATGCCTAACAAAAGATAATTTATAATTTATGCACTGACATAGCAACACACCTGGCTCATTGCACAACCCACTGAGTCAGTTTTTGTTCTTCTTTGGAAGCCTCCCAGTTATGGCCGACATGAATTAATGAATTTTGAAACCGGATTCATCTATACACTACATACTAATTTCATGAACGAGGGGATAGATATGCATTATGCACACAATTAATGCAGCTTTATAATAATCCTGACTTTTATCACCATTATCATATTATGATCATTAACCTGATGGAATCGTCCCTTACAAACAAACCAGAATATTACAGTAGTTTTTTTATTTGATATCTTCTTCATTACCGTCCTCTTCCTCAACTTCTTCCGTTTTTTTTCTTCGCCTTCTTTTTTTTTCCTTCTTGCATGCTCCACTCCTCTCCCGCTCCGGCTCCTTCTCCCCTTTTCTTCTTTGTGTGTAAATAAAGGTTGTCTTAAAGGAAAATGCAACCCGTACATCAGTGTGCTTCCAGTGAATGAAGAAAAACAAGAATAAACGGTGAAAGTTTGAGGAAAATCGGTATGAAATGGCTATATCAATTCCGCAAGCATATTAGGAAGAATTATGTTGATTCCTGACTTGAAATTTCATATAAATCAAATTTTTTTGAAAAATTATGTACAAAATGAATTGAGAGTTGTCCACGATGACATCACAGATGCTGGCAAAGTTGCCAACTCAAGGATCCTCATAATAGGGATTTACTGAAACTTTCAAAATTCATAACTGGTACGTAGGCACTTTTGAGGCGATTGTAAAGTGAGGGGTAAAAATAATCATGTCTGAGAACTTAAAAGACTAGAAATGAATCCGGGTATAAAGGGATAAAGTGCACCGATTGCCTCGTCAACTCCTCATGGTGTAACTGTCAGAGCTCGATATATTACTAATCATGCTAGTCTAGGGTTCGAATCCCCATGACGCTGGTAATTTTTTGGTCGTTATGAAATTGATGACAATGGCGTTTATTCCGTTGACAGAATAGTTAAAGTATGATAGATATTCTTCAATCAGGTCGCTGATAGAAGAACTTCGTGTCACCCTCACTTCACAGTCGCCTCAAAAGTGCCTACCATCATAACTCTTGAACAGATTGTCCGATTTGCTCAAACTTTCACTGTTTACTCTTCTTGTTCATCTTTATTCATTAAGAGGACACTGATGCTTGGGTTGCATCCTCCTCTAACTTTTGAAATACAGGTGTATACAATATTTATTTGAGGTTGACAGCAATAATTAGTGCCCCAGCAGTCAAAGAAGATTTTGATTGATCATGATGCCCTGTTAAACTGGTTTTGTGTGTTTGTTTGTTTTTTTGCTTCATGGCGCTTTTGATGCTAACTGTATAGATAGTATAGTTAGAAAAAAAAAAATCCCGCATGTAACGCCCCTTATTTGAAATTGGTGACTTAATCACGGATGAAAACTCTCATAAATTATTGTAGACATTTCTTTTTCAAATCATATTTACCACAGGTAGAAATTATCTTCAAAGGTATATCGTGTTAAGGTTCAAATAAACTCGTGCAGTCATGTAGCATATATTGGAAGGTTAAGGTCTGTCCGCTGTCATCAAAAGTCGGCGACGGCCAGGAAACTAGCTATAATCTCACTCCCTACAATGCATCGGCCTAATATCAATGGCATGTAGCAACTACAATGGCATAAAAGGGTATCTTTTTTTTTTCATTCGCAGGTGTCTATGATTATACGACATGCTCTAATAATTAACCTGGATGCAGGTTTATGTACTTTAAACTGAGAATAAAGGTTGAAATTCTTGGTTCAGTGACGATTGTGACCACTGGTGACGTGTGTCTTGAATTAATGCACGAGACGTACCTTACTGACACTATGAACATGACGGACAAAGAAAGCAGACAAAATAAAAAACCTCTCATTCTACCCTTCACAGTGGTTCTGGTAGTCAAAAGAACATCCCTTCACAGCTACTATGTTTAATCATGTAGTTCCAGGTGAATATGTATGTGACACCTGTTCCACATATTTTAGACAGTAGCAGTGAAGGGATGTTCTTTTGACTACCAGCGCCATTGTGAAGGGTAGAATGAGGGGTTGTTTATTTTGTCCACTTTCTTTGTCCGTCATGTTCATAGTGTGAAGATACAGATTTGTCTTTCTTTCCTTGTGAATTATGATAGCGAAGTTTGTAAGGTGTGTGACCTTGATTCACTTTCGGATATGAATGGTTATTTCATACCAATATCTTTCGTATCTTTCGGAGGGGGGGGGGGAGGGCAGTCAGATATATCTTTGTACAACGCCGCCACTAGAAAACAAAACAAAAAAAAAAAAAACCGTGACAAGGGTATAGTTTTTGCAGGTTAGGGTGCGTTCGGGTACTGGTATCATTTTCTCAGAATCTCTTATGAAAAGAAAAAGAAAACGATGATGCGGAGACCTTGCTTAGCTTATATTCGAGGAGGTTCGACCCGTTTAAATACAGGGCAAGTTTTTTTTAAGAAGAGGCTCGAAAAAAAATTCGAAGAAATTTGATTTTGATCATTGCATAAAACTCATTTAGGGTGGTCTTAGGAAACCCTTGGTAATCAGAAATCCAATGACTACCCCCAACCCCAGTGGCGTAATGAGCAAAAAACTGGGGGGGGGGGCGGCAGAAAAGTAGTTAAAAAACTTGAGGGAAAAATCTCGGAAAATTCATGTCATTTCCGCATCACAATTTTGTGAATCACTGGGATCGAATTAAGAATAAACCACGTTTGGATTTGGTGTGCGCGTATGTGTGTGTGTGTGTGTGGGGGGGGGGGGAAACTGCCCCAAGCGCCCCCACACATTTGTCAGTACACTTGTGCCCAACCAACTCGTAAACTCTCAATCACTATGGCAGGTGCTATGTCAGAAATGCTTCTGATTCACAATAGAAAGGTAGTGAAAAATGTTATATGTTGTACACATGGTACATGCCATTCTCTTTTTCCATTCTTGTTTGGCTTGTTTGGCTTATTCTACGTAATTGACCGATCATGTCATCAGGGGAATATAACTCCACATTATGTTTTAGAGGCGAAATCGACACGATTTCCTGGGATGAACAATGTTATCAGTTAAAATGGAAAAAAAAATGTTTAGAGATTTATACATATTTAGATCAAATGGTTGTAGACACTAATACCAGGACCAGCATCACCTCCTACTACCATGACTACAATACTTCTACTACTACTACTATTAATTATATTACTACTACCAATGCTATTGTTACTGCGACTGTATTGTTCACACTTCTACTTTTAACTTGTCGTATTAAAAGCTACTACTAAACTGCTATGCCACTACCTTTCCTCCTGTTGCTTCTGCTATAACTATATTCTACGCCACTACTACTATTACTAATACTGCTACCGTACCACTATCATTTTCTGTTACTGTTACCTATCATAATGACAGAAAATTTTGAAAACTAATCAAAACCAAAGATGTTACAGCTATTAACAATGATTATCCATTATAGAAAAAAAGAATAAAAAAGCAAGGAAAATTTAACCGAAAAGCTTACATCATTGTTAATCTTCGCATTTATTACTGCAACCATGTTTAGGCTGTTCTGTTTTGATCTAGTTCAAAGGAAGACTAGGGGGGGGGGGGGGGCGATGAAAGCATCTTTTAAAGAAATAAATATGAGAACACTACGTGCAGCCGTTTCTTTTTTGTTTGTTTTGTTTGTTTGGTTGTGTGTGCTTGTGTCTGTGTTTTTTGTATTTTGTTTTTGTCTTGTTCTATTTTGTTTCTGTTTGTTGTTGTTTTTTTCTGTGGGCGTTGGTTGTTTATTCTGTGTTGTTGTTTTCTTAAAATTCCATGGCGCAATGATCTTGAAAGGGCCTATGCCAGGAACTGGAATGCCACGAATCCACTTTTATTGATACTTGCGGGTGGGCGAAAGGGATTTTTCTTCGGTCAGTATGTGTATATACACATATATGTGAAAACAACAGAGAGAATGATAGTAGCATAGCTTAAATCAAAGTTCCCCAGAGTAGGCCTGTCCTATCCTTTTTGAATTTTTTGCGAAGGCTGAAAAATGTCTCCGCCGGGAATCGAACCCGGTTCCTTGGCACTGAACGCTGAACCGACAGATTGATAAATCTTCAAGCTTAACTTGTTAATTCCTTTGTAGGTGGGAGATGAGTTTTGAACAATGACAGGCCGCACTGCCTCAGATGGATCCAAGCGAATATATACATATATATTTGTGTGTGTGTGTTTATTCATATCACTTTGCATACCATAAAAATAAAATTAGTCTTTTTTGGTACTCCCACCCCCTCCTTACCTTAAGTAATGCCTCTTCCTCCTTTAAGGGATGGAATTTTTAGGAATGGTCCTCCCTCAGCCCCTCCCCTTCTCCCATATGACTTGTAGGCCTGTGGCGGTGCTCAAATCTGAAAAGGGAATTTTTACACACCTTCGCTCGAATTCATCCTGAAATCCAGAATCCAACAAAAGATCATAATACTCTTTGAAATAGAGATGACTGCCTTGGGGCTGCATGCTTTAAAAATGAGCCCAAATGGAAATACAATTATTTTTATAGGTAGGACGAAGTACAGATCAGGGTTGACGCTACTCATAACGATGATTATAACGACAGTGATATTTTTCTATGTGTGCATGTGAGTATGCGTGTGTAGAACTCCAGAAGTACCGTTCATCTCATAATCTCCAAATTCCCTTGTATTATTAATGATCTTGTCATTTTCCCCTTTTCTCCACAATGCCAACCCCGATATAGCAGAAATGAGAAATTACGTATCCCTCACAAGTCAGTTCATTTTTGTTGTGTGTCTGTGTTAAAATGTGTTTACAATGATCAAAATATGAAGTATACCCGGGAAGGAAAGGAGGGAGAGAAAGAGAGAAAGAGAGAGAGAGTGAGAGAGAGAGAGAGAGAGAGAGAAGGTGTGGAGGATGGCCCCCTGGGACGATTTTTTTCCCCCAAACAGGTTTACGAAATACGACCGGATTCAAGAATACCCGTGATACTTTTTCTATTTCTGACTAAATAAACGCTAAAAATATAACACAGACGAGAGTTGGAATCGAACCCGAGATTTTACGTTTATATCACGATCATCTTTCCGACTGAGCCACGAACAATTGATGCCGATAATGCGTTCTCTATGATACCTGGAGTTCATTGCTAGTCTTTACTTCTCAGACATGTTTCTAACAATTCCGTCATAGGCTTTACATGTGCCTATAGGTAAACCTGTTTGGGAAAAAATATTTCACCCTCAAGCTGGGGATTGCTGCCACAGTCTATCTACCGTGAAAAATACAAGGGGCTTTTAAACCCATTTTTTATTATATTTTTAGTGTATCAATATTGTAATTATAAACAGGACATCTAACTTTGCGGCCTTTGGCTCCCTTTTCCCTTTTCTCTCCCTCTCTCCCTCCATCTTTTTCTCTTTCTCCCTTTTCTCTCTCTTTCTATTTCTCTCTCTCTCTCTCTTATTTTCAGTGCATCTTTACACGTTATATAATGATAGGATTTTATAATTCACATCTATATAAATTCACTGCAAAAAGTCATCTGATCCTTTATTTCTTTAACTTTTCATCTTGCGACGAACTTTTGCCTGAAATGATCTAAACGTGATTTATCCCCGAAAATAAAGATAGATGAAGCGAGAGAGAGAGAGAGAGAGAGGGGGGGGGGGGAGGGGGGAGGGGATCGATCAGCTGCCACAGTGGTAATCATGAAAAATAGCAATGACCTATCGTGCCCATAATGCGGTTTACGTTCAGTAATGATGATATGATAATATAACAATAATTCACTAAAAATGCCATTGGAATTTTTGAAGGTGGTGGTAACTGGAAGTCAGTGATGGGTTTTAACGATTATGTAATGTAATGGTTACTCTTGCCCCCCCCCCCGCTCTGTAACAGTCATTATTACGTAGATCATGGAAATAATCACCTGTTTTGCCATTGTTTCATAATACTGTACGATATTGTTTATTTTCATTTCATCGCTTGGTTCGTTAACTTTTTATCAGGGATCAGTGTTTGGTCTCATTTTATGGCACTATTCACCTTATTCTATTTCTCATTTGTTTAATCTTTTCACCTTCATTTACTTTTGACTGATTTGTCATTATGTGAAACTTTATAGTGTGATCCATGATCACGAAGCCAGCAAGACTGAAGAAGCGCTCGTATGAAGGGTTTGATACTTGACAAAAAAAGTAAATTCGCAGTGTTACAATTATGAGAACAGAATATTCCCAACCCCATTAGAAAATAGAAATAATGTCAATGTTCTACGAATGTTACTTGTTATTGCCCAAGGGGGCACTATGAATGCTTGAGTTGAACATTGTATTCGTGAAAGAATAATCTGATTGCTCCGAATCTGTGCACAAACTGCCATTAATCATGCTAATGCAACAACTTACCCGGTTTTCAATAGGAGGCAAGTAAGCAGGATACAAAGGAAAAACGAAAACGAGAAGAAAACATTGAGACTAGAAATAGCTAGACCATTCATATCGAGGAATCTCGATAGACCGAAGGACCGTTAGAACGAATGGCACCATTCTTTAAAGGGAAGTAAAACCCATTCTGATAACTGAAATATTTTGCTTGTAAATATTAAGGATAAGGGTTAATGATCAATCAACGAAAACACAGTCTCGAATCGAAAACCCCACCGATTGACAGCATGCATGGACGGTATTCGTTCCCTCTTGAGACGCCAAGTATACAGTTGTCCCTTATTTTATTCATAAGCGACTGATTCTTCCATCTTTCGCATTTTTTCATGAATATAATACCATGCAGGGGATTTACAGTGAGGTAGCAGATTATGTGGAGGTGTGTGGTCCAGTGGATAAGTCCCCGGACTTTGAACCAAGAGGTACGGGGTTCGAATCCCTGCTGCAGCACTGTCCTTTGGCAAGATATTAAGCTGCATTTGCCACACTCAACCCAGGTGACTGTGAATGGGTACCTAGCAGGAATTAATTTCTCGAAATGCTTGAGCGCTGTAATGGCTGCCGGGCTAAAGCCCTGGTAATAATGATGATAATGATGATGATGATAAAAATAATAATAATAATAATAATAATAATAATGATAATAATATTAATAACTCTTATTTACCCAGGGTAGCCACTTCAGCTATCAGCTGATCTTCCAGCAGGCCCTGCATAACATAATATGTTATTATTACCCTTCTCCATTCTATTATGCCGAGCGCCTGGCTAGAAGGCAGAAGGTCCCATTTTTGTAAGTCTTTGGTATGACTCGGCCGGGGATCGAACCCACGACCTCCCGTTCATGAGGCGGACGCTCTATCAATTGAGCCACCATAATAATCCAAAGTCCTTTGGAAGCTCATAGAGATGTTAGATAATAATGTGATATGCGCTATACAAGAAGGGAATATCATCATTATTACGATATTATCAAACATTTAGACCGACACCCAACGAGGAAAGACAAACAGCTGAAGAGAAATGGCAAAACAAGCACTGGAAATGTTTGAGACGTTGTGGGACATCGTCTGCTTACAAGACAGTACAGATTATGTTCAACCTGTGACGTCACACAGATCTGCGCAGCGTTTGGAGAATTCTTCAGGTGCTACGTTGCTGTATTTTACCGTTTTCACACTTCAAATGTTTCAAGCCATGAATTTTGATAACCTTGTCCAGTTTAACCTGTTTGCTGTTGTTTTATTCACAGCGTTAATAGCTAAAATAGGAAATAATAGGTGGTTTAGGTGGAAAAGAGATTTTAGGTGTCAGTATTTTATGAAGTTCATCTATTAATCTAATATCTAAGTTTTTGTTATTGTTGTTTTTGTTTGTTGAAAATTGTAGACATTTAGGGTCAATATTATGTGTGTTACGTTTGCCCGGATTGATCTTCTCATCGGAATTTGAGAATAACTTTAAAAATACAAATATACTATGCACTATTTGCTATTCCAATTCTAAGCGGAGAGGATTATATATGTTGGAAAAGTATATCAGGTTTCCCCTATCCGATTATTCCTTCAAAGTGATTAGTGAAGATTTTTCAATCAAACTTTTTTGTGTGTAGTAGGAAGTAGGAAATATGGGTCGGCGCGCTTGAATGGTCACTCTTCACGTCTGGAGAGCCTCCTCTCTCTGTTTTTGTTCATCGTTCCATCCCATTCTGACGAAAACATATGATGGGTCATTCTCGTTCACGTGTGTGACCGAAATCTTGAAAAAATACATGATTCAAAAGTAATTTGTCATTATTTATCTTGTAGCAGAAGTCTCTCATTTTGGAATTTTAAATAACTGTAGTACTCCCAATGGAATGAAATTATTTCAGAAGAGCGTACATCATCGTAATTTCAGAAGTCAAATTAGATCGGTGACTTGGCACGAAAATGGGTCTTACTTGTTGGTATTCAACCTATTTTTCTCACATTTCTCTGGGCGTGTAAGTTTCCGCTTTTCATTACTGCATGATGGGGATTGCTCTAAACAGTGTTAAAGCAATTTTCCATAAATGAATGAACATTCTGTTCTTTTAGAGGTGAAAATTGGGTCGGTCACGTGTGTGACCACTCAAAAAGGGGTAATGTTTAAATGACTCTGTACTATTGAGAAATTATTCATTCTTATCAAAGAAAGGGAGCCTTTTTTCATGTAAGAAACTGGCTGAAATATAAAAATAAAAACATGTTATGTAATTTTCGAGCAATGAGGCAAAATTAGATGGTCACGTGTCTGACCAAAGTTTCAATTTGCAGAGAATGGCCCTGATGAACGTTCATCTGCTTATGCTGTCCCGGTTTTATAGAATAGCCTCCCAAGCCAAAGACATTCAATTATGTTATCGATGACGTGATATGTGTACCACTTACGGTTACAACAATCAAGGAGTTTCCAGAGTTGGAGTCACATCTAACTCATTCCCTTTGATCCATGTTCAATGCCTCCAGGCAAAAATATGTCAAGCATGTACTTAACTCGATCTTCCTTGCAGATGCGTAGACAAAAAATTCCTGTCTGGCTTCAAACTTACGGGCCATTTTCAAAGGGAAATAATATATTCTTTTGTAATGATAATTACTTTTCGCTACCACTCGTCTGATAATATTAGCAGTACACAGTGCACTAATCTGACATGTAACATCATAAATTACTGTACTTTAACAAACTCCCTTTTCATTTTCGTTTGCCGCACGAAATCGGAAAAGTGTCAGATTGCTTGTTTTAGGATTGCCAAATTTTTGCTATTTTTCACAAATTAAAGCTGCTATCATCTGACACATGCAGATTTCTGGACACAATTAGGCTTTTGTATTCATATTTCATCATCTGTTCAGTTTTCTTTCTGTTAATTCAAATAAAAAGTAAAATATTTACAATATTTTATTTGTGACAAAATCACTAATTAAGCTTTCCCATAATGTTGGCGGCATCGACCCTCGGACATCAAAGCCAACAGCACCCTTGTAGATTCTATTGTGCAACCTTAGAAAAGGACAGCTGCTTGAAAATAATGTGTGGCCAGTTGGGACTCCAGGTCTTAAAACTCCTTGCTACAATATATGTACGAGTTCTTTATTTCGGTACTAAGACTTCTTTGCATTGATATTCTTTGTCCAAGCTCTCTTAGAAACAAAGACACCATAGATGTGCTTAAATCTGCCCTTAAATATGTGAAAACATGTATGAGCTTTAACAAAATGAATTCAGTGACCTATCTTTACCTTCTCTTTCTTTTCTTTCTCTCCCATACAAAGTGCTTAGGGACATATTGATGTAATGTGTTAAAGGAGAATGCAACTCTGGCATCAGTGTAATCTTAGTGAATAGAGATGACTAAGAAAAGTAAAAAGTTAAATTTTGAGCAAAATCGGACAATCTATTCAAGAGTTATGGATTTTGAAAGTTTCAGTAAATTCCTGTTGTGGGGATTCTTGAGTTGGCAACTTTGCCAGCATCTGTGATGTCATCATGGACAACTCTCCATTCATTTTGTAAGCGGAATTTAACATTGTCTTTATTTTCAAGGAATTGTTAGAGTATGACGTGGCCATATCATTATTGTGCAAGCATTTTGGGGAGAATTATGTTGATTCCTGACTTGAAATCTCATATAAATCACTTTTTTTGAAAAAAAAAAATAGTACAAAATGAGAGTTGAGAGTTGTCCACGATGACATCACAGATTCTGGCAAAGTTGCCAATTCAAGGATCCCCAAAACAGGAATTTACTAAAACTTTCAAATTCATAACTCGTCATGCTCGTGAACAGATTGTCCGATTTTCACTGTTTACTCTTGGTCATGTCACTAAGAGCACACTTATACCTGGGTTGCATTCTCCTTTAAGCGCTATACAATTACTGACCATTAATATCTGTCCCGCTGACATATTCAATACAAATTTCAAAGGCCTTGCTTGATTCACACAAAGCAAGTTACATGTATAACAGTTTAAGCAGGGAAGCCAGAGATCTCTGGTTTAACGCTCGGAGTCTGAACTATCGTCTGACATTACTCTCTATAATAACAAAAATAAAGATATCATTCATTTTGTGTTGGAGGGTTACTTTCTGAAATAGAACATGGTGATACGGAGCCCCTACAACACAGAGAAAACTGTATGTCAGTGATTGATGTACATTATAACGAACTTTAAATACTCATTTAAGGTTCGTTACAATATCCCAATGGAACGTCTATAGGAGAAGCCTATAGGAGAATGAGCGATCGGTCGCTGTATAGCTGACCTAGCCGGAAGCGGAAGTGGAGATAGCGTGTGGGCATGTATAGGGGTTATTGCATACTGCTTTCACACCAAGGTACGGTCGCTGGGTACGGTCGCAGAGACCGTACCCAGCGACCGATGAAATCATAGAGTGAAAGCATTTCATCGTACTCAGCGACCGATCGTTTTGGTAAAAAACGATCGGTCGCTGAGTGCAGTCGCTGAGGTACTTCAGCGACCGTACCAGCGACCGTACCTTGGTGTGAAAGCACACGTATGGTATTCAGCGACCGATCGATGACCCCCCCCCCCCCCCCCATACATGCCCACGTCTCTACTTCCGCTTCCGGCTAGGTCAGCTATACAGCGACCGATCGCTCTGGGGCTGACCAAATTTTGACGGCGGTGTGAAAGCACGTACGATCGGTCGCTGGGTACGGGCTCTGCGACCGTACCCAGCTACCGTACCTTGGTGTGAAAGCAGTTTTAGACAATCAATCGATCGCCTAGGCCGTCGGGTTTACAAAGCGTTGTATGTGGTGGCCCTGAAGTACGTTCGACAAGAGGTCATGTGCGACGTGAATTTCGCATCCCAGGTCCTGAACTTTGCATCTCAAGTCGTGAAATTCACGACCCGCGATGCGAAATTCATGACCTGTGGCGCAAACTTTGCATACCAAGTCGTGAAATTCACGACCCGCGATGCGAAATTCATGACCCGTGGCGCGAACTTTGCATCCCAGTCCTGAATTTCGAACCGCGGGTCATGAATTTTACGACTTGGGATGCAAAGTTTGCGCCAAGGGTCATGAATCTAATGACCTCAGATGCGAAGTTCAGGACCTGGGATGCAAAATTCACGTCGCACATGACTTCAGGGCCACCATGGTTTCAGTAGCCAGGCCCTTAAACCAGCTACAATTGGTCTAGTGAACTGTCGGTCTCTTTACATTTTTGCTCAACGAAATTGTCAGTCGTTAAGGAGACAAGGCGTGTGGTTTGGCTTTATTTAGTGCTGTTGTATATAATGATTTTGTATAATTGTCATTGTTTTTGTTCCTGCCTGCCGCTGTTACTGTCAATCTATTTACAAGTGTGCTATATGGAATAGAATAACGTATGAAATAATAGTGTGGCAACGCATTCCCGTCGCCTATTAACCTCATTACCGTAATTGCCCGAAATGTGGCGGACAAAAGGTTAACTCGTTATCATCGCTACTATACTGCAGAGCAAACCTGGGCTGCTTCATGAAGGTAAACGAACCGAGAAATCCTCCCCGCAAAAAAAGGGCAGTGATAAATGAAAGAGAGAAGATAAACGAGGAAAGCACCACCAATTTGCCTAATCAAGCTAATTAATATACATGTAGATTTACGCGTTCACAGTTATGACAATTACGTGTGACAGGATTGATCTGTACATGTATGATTTAGTAGTCATTGTTAAAGTCAACCATGCAGTCATCCGTAAATTGCCCTTATGAACTCGGGGACACGCTTGGACAAGAGCCTGCAATAAGTCAGTTCATAGATGCAATCTAATATCTGAGCGTGAGCAGATGAAGTGTTACGCTTTGCAGGTGGAAGTTTTCTTTTAAAAAATGGAAATAAAAGCTCCAGAGACATGAGCCAACTCTGTCACTTTGAGAGTTACTATTCTAAGAGACCTCTCCATGTTTAAAATATCTGTGGATATATTTTGAAATCATTAGGGACATGAGCTGACTACGAGGCGTACGAGCTGGCTTATAAAATTTATCTGAGATTATCTTAAAATGCAACATTGCTTTAGCTGTCGAAATTATTCCTTCTTTGGTTCAGCCATGACATTTTCTCCGGCGACGATTGTTCCCCTGGAAAATCTGCACGTTAAGCCAAACATAAAACCTTTAAACCCCAAACCTAACACTATTATCCTCAAGTTAAAACCAAAACCTTTATCACACCCTAACCCTAAACCTTAATGTCTTCAAAAGAGACACGAGCAATTGTCGTAGGAGCAAACTTCGTGTCACAGTCAGTTTCACTATTATTGTTATCATTATTATCATTATTATTACTTCCACTACTACCATCGTTACGTGGTCCTATTGTGACCATTGTTATTTGACCACCAGAGATGGAAACCGTAAAACTCTTTAACACAATTTAAATGTATATGCAGCAATGGAAATACCCACATGACAGTCTACCCGAGGTAGGCCCCCTGCGGGTAGACCAACTCCTGGTCGACTAACTTGTTCATTTCAGTAGCATTATTGTACGCACGTCGGAAACATGTGATACTAAACATTGTATTAAACACTGAATTAAACATTTGAAGCAGCTCAATTATCATGATTTGAAGTCTGCTTCATATGAATCAGAGCCACAGCAAATAATGTATGGATGCAAAGAAGGCAATGCTTTATATACAATGTTTAGTACCAAATCTTTCTGGACGTGTGTAATATACCTACTATGTATAAGTTCCCCAGTCAATCCGGGATTGGTTTACCGGGAGGGAGGGGGGGGGGGGTGCGGCCGTAACCCGGGTAGAATCTTATCAGGGTACTTCCATTGCTGCATATTGCTTCGTTTTCAGTGGTCCTCAAAGAACTACTGCTTCTGGATGTCCATGTTGGTGATGCACTCCTACGGGCAGCGGAGACTGAGTTCGAGCATGCCGTCAAGTGTCTTCTAGAATATGCCGCAAAGAAGGTAAGGAAAAGATACAAATTTTCTTCGATTCTTCAGTTCAGTTTCAATTCTCCTGTGTTTTTATTGCATTTTTGTTATTTTCTCTTGGAAAATAGCTACAAAATACTGAGAGCATTGTCATACGTTTGTTTTTCTTTTTTTTCTTTTTCCCCCTTTTTTTCTCTCCAGTGATTTCATACTTGTTTTGTTCTTAATGTTATATTTGTATTATGTTTTCCCATCCCAATCTATGTACTAATCGTAGAAGGCAAATCTCAGCTACATTGACAGGTGAATGTTCTACATGTTCAGAACGAGATATTCAGGATATAAACATTATGTCTGACAATATTATAATTGATGATAATTATGTTCTTCCTAATGAATACAATGATATAACAAAGGAATTACTTTTGAAAAATAAAAGAGTCTTCTCCATGGTACATTTTAACTGTCGAAACATTAAAAAAAATATTGATAACTTTCACAGTGTTCTTGCCAGCATATCTTGCCCATTTTCATGTATAGCACTATCAGAAACTTGGCTAGCAAATAATGAAGAAATACAAATTCCTGATTATAGTTTTCTTGGTAATGGAAGACAAGACAAACGAGGAGGTGGTGTAGGCTGTTTGATAAAAAATGGTATGAAGTATAAAATCCGTAAGGACTTAGAAGTTTTTAACCAATGAATTGAAACTATTTTATTGAGATGTATTCTAAAGTAAAAAATATTATTCTTTCCATTGTGTACAGGCCCCCTGGGCAAGATTTATCTGATTTTTCTAGTTACTTAGAGGACCCTCTTTGTGCAATAAATAGAGAAAATAAGCAATGCTTTTTTATAGGTGATTTTAACATTGATCTTTTAATGACCAATTCCTGTCAAGTAAAACATTTTGTTGATCTTTTAATAACTTATTCTTGTATACCTTTGATTTTAAACCCAGCGAGAATAACACAAACTTCAGCGACTCTTATTGATAACATATTCACAAACAACTTGGATAGTGTCTTAAAAACTGGAATCCTTGTTAATGATGTCAGTGATCATCTTAGTGTTTTCACAATTATTAATTATGACAGTGTTTCATACTCTAATCCTAAGTGCTACAAACGTGTTATGAATAATGAAAATGTTACTGACTTTCTGAAAGTTTTACAGTGTACTAACTGGAATGATGTATATGATATCATAGATGTTGATTGTAGATTTGATATTTTTACGAATAAATTAACTAGTCTATATGATCAATGTTTTCCTTTCAAAGAGAAGTCGGACCGACAATTTAA
Source organism: Echinometra lucunter (assembly GCA_029962745.1). Taxonomy (NCBI): domain Eukaryota; kingdom Metazoa; phylum Echinodermata; class Echinoidea; order Camarodonta; family Echinometridae; genus Echinometra; species Echinometra lucunter. The sequence continues at coordinate 18,804,077 of CM057162.1, forward strand.
GAAAAACCCTTGGTTTAATAATGATTTAAAGAAGATGTGTAGGAAGAAAAAAACATCTTGTATCGAAAATATATAAAACAATCCAACTGAATATAGAAAAATAACTTATAATAAATATAGAAATAAAGTTACTAGTGCAATACGGCAGTGTAAACGATTGTATTATAAAACTCGTTTTTATAATGTACAGAATAATATCAGAAGACCATGGAATGTTATCATTGATCTGTTGAATAAGAAAAAGGCAACAGTACAACATATGAATATTAGTCATCTTGGCAGAAACATATCTGATTGTAAGGAAATTGCAAATTTATTTAATAAATAATTCACAACTATTGGATTAGACATAACTAATACTTTGCCACAATCTTGCTGTACTTATGATAAGTTCTTGCCTCCCCAAAACTTGTTGAATTCATTTTTTCTCCTCCGCATACTACAACCTAGTGAAATAATCAAAATTGTGTCTGAACTTCAGCCAAACAAAAGCCCTGGATATGATGGCATTGATTGTAGTGTTTTTAAAAAATCTATTCGTTTTTAGTCACACCTTTATGTAGTTTTTTAAAATTTGTCAATAGATAAGGGAGGTTTCCCTAGTTCCATGAAACTAGTCAAATGTGTACCCATACATAAAAAAGGGGATAAATCTGTATTATCTAACTATAGACCAATCTCTATCCTCTCTGTAATTTCTAAGTTATTTGAAAAAAAACTTATACACAAACGTTTATTGTCATATTTATGTTACAATAATATCATATCTAAAAAACAATTTGGTTTCAGACCCAATTACTCTACCTATATGGCATTAATTGATTTCTGTGACAAAATAGCGAATGCATTTGAAAATAAGCAATTTGTCACTGGGATTTTCCTTGACCTATCAAAAGCTTTTGATTGTATAAATCACGACATTCTTATAGAGAAAATGAGATATTACGGTATCAGAGGTCTTGCCTTAGATTGGTTCAAAAGTTATTTTTATAATCGCAGACAGTATGTACATTTAAGTGGTTATTCATCCCCCATACAAAAAATTAAAATAGGCGTTCCTCAGGGATCTATTTTAGGTCCTCAACTTTTTATTATGTATATAAATGACTTACATTTTATTAGTAGTATATTAGATTCTGTATTATATGCAGTTGATAGCAATTCTTTTTATAACTGGAAATGATATACAGAATGTTTGTGCAATACTAAATGGGGAATTGTGCAAGATAGGCCAGTGCTTTTTAGCCAACAAGCTGAAACTAAATACTGATAAAACATCGTGCATGGTATTCCACACTAAGAATAAGCATATTGATTCTAATTCTATTGATGTGAAAATTGATGGTTCTAATATTCCAGTTGTAAATACCGCTAAATTTTTGGGAGTAACTTTAGATAATCATCTTATTTGGAATTACCATGTAAATGAAATATGTTGTAAAATATCAAGGGCAATCGGTGCAATCAGTAGAGTAAGTGCAATTGTACCAACTCATATTCTTTTAAAACTATATTTGTCTATGATCTTTCCTCACCTTATTTATTGCAACAACATTGTATGGGGAAACTGTGCAAAATATCTCTTAAATCGAATTTTTGTTCTTCAAAAGCATGCAATACGGATAATTACAAACTCTAAGCCCTACACTCACTCAAATCCTTTGTTTAAAGAAAAGAAATTATTGAATATCTATGATATTTACAAATTTTCTACCTGTACATTCATGTATAAATATGTGCATAACTCTTTGGCAAACCTTTTAGGTAATTGTTTTATTAAGAAAAAATATGTATATGATAAACGACAGAACGATAACTTGTATATAACAAATTACAAATATAATTTTTCTCGATCAACCGTTAAATACTCGGGACCGAGTATGTGGAATAGCCTTCCGAGTAGCCTGAAGTCTTGCCAAAGTCTTTTGACTTTTAAACGAACATTCAGAAATTTTCTCCTATTAATTGGCTTATCCGTTCTTCTCCCCCCCCCCTCCCCTTTGCTTTTCGTTTTTGTAGCTCTTTTGTGTTATAGGGATTGACCTTTGAAAGGTCTTGATGCCTATCGTTAATCCCACCACTTCCTGTTATTTGCTGTATTTATAATGTACCCTTTTGTATTCGTGTTTGAATGTATTTTTGAATGTTTTCCATGCTATTGTACCTGTATTTTTATCAGATTGTGGAAATAAATAAATCTAAATCCAAATCTAAATCTAACAAAAGATGACCCTTTGCTGCAAAAGGACACTTCTCTAGTGTAACTGTTTATTTTTGTCCTCGATACATTTTCACTCGTCACGTCTTTCTTCGCTCCAACAGCTGTAAAATTTTACAGAGATTTAAAGTGATCCTTTCATTGAATTTTACAGGGGGCAATATTACTGATATGAGGTTGGCATTAGCCACTGATTATTCTTAGCAAAAGCAAATTTTCAGGGATTTAAAAAAATAGGACAAAAGTGTCATGTCGGTTACGCCAAAGCTGCTGTATCCTGCAATATGTAGTCCCATGGATATGCGACATGTATTCATATATTTTTTTAGTTTCTGTTAATGCCTTAACTGGACCTGTTAGACCCCAAGTCCTACACCTTTTTTCTTACACTTAGAAGGGGCTCAAAAAATCTTTTGTCAATTTTTTTTGCCATGTCCGTTACAGTTACGAAGAATCGATTTTCTCTTGACCCATTCAGTAAAATACAGCAAAAGTTAATATGTGTGTTCTTGATAGTGAAATGTGTCTTATTGATCAGGTTGATTTGTTTTGCTTAAGACTGCCATGACCAAAGATAAGCCTGAGTAACCTATCCGTTATCATGGTTATGTATGCCGGTAACAAGTTGCTAAATGATACGTCTTTGTTAAGAATAGGCAATAGGTAATTATTGTTCTGTTTTCCCCCGGTGACGCGACAACTTTGCTCCTGCGATAATTGCTCCTTTCTTAATTTCTCCGAAGACCTAGGGTTAGGGTTAGATCTGTGATAGTGGTTTCGGTTCAGAATGATGCGAGGATAAGGATGAAGCTTAGTGTTAGGTATGGGGTTAAGTTTTATATTTTACTTAACGTGCAGATTTTCCATGGGAGCATGTCGCTGGAGCCAATGTCATGGAACCGTTTCCCCCAGGCCCTTATGAGTCACGTTGTAGTGAATCTCTAAATAACATTTGTAACATCTTTGTTGCCATGGCAGCCGGAGGAAGAACGTGATCGCATCATCAACTGTCACTGTGAGGGAAATGACTTCCACCCTCTTCTCACACCTCTCATGCGCGCAGCTCAGAAGAACAATTATGCAATCGTAAAGGTAAGACATCGGGCACAAACGTGTTCATGGGGTTAATGATAATACTCAATCGTTTTTATCTGCAAGCATTCAAGTTAAGGTAGTCAATCATACGCTTATTCCAGATTCTTAGAGATACCCCCTTTAAGGACGGAAATGGGTTAGGATTTTGACCCCCTTATCACGGGCTTTTGGAAGGAGACTAGCAAAATAACCCCCTAAATGAAGGAAGTGTGCCGAGGTGAAGAGTTCGGGGGTTTAAAACTAACCTTATTTGGGACCCTTTATCAGGATTGGTCGGGAAAGATTTGAAAACTACCCCTAATTAATATTTCGAGAAAAAAAATGCTAAAAGATCCCCTATTTCAACGATTTTTCGTAGTCCCTAGAATATACCCTTTTTCCCGAAAAATCGAAGACGCGCATGCGGTACAGTTGACCACCTGAGTGGGGGGGGGGGGGGGGGGGGAGGGGCGGGCGGGTTTATTTTGATAATAAATAATACAAATACAAAATATTTACTGGGCGCTTGATACGGGCGTTTCTAAGCGCAGTTTTCTGTCTATAATTTATTACCAGGAATTAAAATTGAATACAAATAAAAAATTATATAAGAAACCCTAAGTAGTTCAAAAAAATAGACATATAATTTAATGAAAACTGAAAATCAAATTAAGTTTGGTATATTGTATACAAATATACCAAGCTCTGAGAAAGTATAGTGGAAATAATTCATCGGAGGGACTGGCAATAACTATTTTATGAGCAGTCTGTATAGACCTTGCGCAAATTACTCGCTCAGGGGATGGTCTTCGCGCTTGAATGGACATGAAGGGAACGAATGGTTGGCAATGAGTAGTGAGCATGGGCAGTAGTGTAATTAGTAAACAGCACGAAACGGGTATCATTGAGAGGGGAGGGTGGGCCATGGAGGATACATATAGCACATTAAAAAACCCAGACAACACTGTTCTTACCTCTGTCCCACTTTGACTAAAGGCAAAAAGTGACGAGTACAAATACCAGAAAAAACTGTTTTTGACCTATGTAGCCCTGATCCTTGGATTTTCGTGTTCGGAAAACAATAACGAGTTTGCTGTAAGTTGCTTGCTTTTGCCTAAGATTTTCAGGCAGTTCTGTGCCCCTGCTTCCTTTTGACTTTTTGTCTCGCCCACCGGAGGTGAAGGCGAGACTAAGGGATCCAAATGTCGTCCGTCTGTCGTCCGTCCGTCGTCCGTCCGTCGTCCGTCCGTCGTCCGTCCGTCGTCCGTCCGTCGTCCGTCCGTCCGTCCGTCCGTCACAAACGTTATGAAAGATAACTTGGCAACCGTGACTCACTTTTCAACCAAACTTGGGTTGTAGATGCACTAAGGGGACCTGCATGTTATGGTCCAGTCAGAGGTCACATGGTAAGGTCAAAGGTCATTTCAGGTCAAACGTTAAAGTTTACGTGCAAGACTCTCTTATGACACAAAACTCTGCAACCGTGACTCACTTTTCAACCAAACTTGGGTTGTAGATGCCCTAAGCGGACCTGCATGTTATGCTCTAGTCAGAGGTCACATGGTAAGGTCAAAGGTCATTTTAGGTCAAACGTTAAAATTTACGTGCAAGACTCTCTTATGACACAAAACTCTGCAACTGTGTGACACTGTTCAATCAAACTTGGGTTGTAGATGCACTAAGGGGACCTGCATCTTATTGTCCAGTCAGAGGTCACATGGTAAGGTCAAAGGTCATTTCAGGTCAAATGTTAAAGTTGACGTGCAAGACTCTCTTATCACACATAACTTTGCAACCGTGACTCACTTTTCAACCAAACTTGGGTTGTAGATGCACTGAGGGGACCTGCATGTTATGGTCCAGTCAGAGGTCACATGGTAAGGTCAAAGGTCATTTCAGGTCAAATGTTGAAGTTTACGTGCAAGACTCTCTTATGACTCAAAACTCTGCAACCGTGTGACACTTATCTATCAAACTTGGGTTGTCGATGCACTAAGGGGACCTGCATGTTATGGTCCAGTCATAGGTCACATGGTAAGGTCAAAGGTCATTTCAGGTCAAACATTAAAGTTTACGTGCAAGACTCTCATGACTCAAAACTCTGCAACCGTGTGACACTTATCTATCAAACTTGGGTTGTCGATGCACTAAGGGGACCTGCATGTTATGGTCCAGTCAGAGGTCACATGGTCAGGTCAAAGGTCATTACAGGTCAAACGTTGAACGGTTAAAGTTTACGTGCAAGACTCTCTTATGACACAAAACTTTGCAACCGTGTCACACTTTTCAGTCAAACTTGGGTTGCAGATCACTAAGGGGAAGTGCATGTTATCATTCTGTTGGACTTCACATGATAAGGTGAAAGGTCATTGGAGGTCATATGTTACAGATGTTTTCAAATTCTTGAATTTGCTTTTCCTCTGTCATTTCTTGTTTTCTTAATTCTTGAAACTCATGTAGCCAGGGAGGCAATGCGGGGTGGTCACCCCCCAAAAAAAAGACAAGAAGAGAAAAAGCTAAGAGGACGCAAGAAGAGGAGCAGACAAGGAACAGTGACAAAGAAATGTCAAACTTCCACACTTTGTATGGGAGGGGGGGGGGGGACTCTCCCTTCCTGCACCCTCCCCTCTCTTGACAACTGTTGGTCCAATGGCAACCAAACTTGGGTAATAGCTGCACTAGCGATAACATGTTGCGGTGCTGTCGGCGGTCACATGGTGAGGTCAAAGCTCATTTCATGTCAAATGTTAAGAGTTTACCTGCAAGACTCTCTTATGACAAAAAATACTTTGCAACTGTTGCTCTCTTTTCAACTAAACTTGGGTGATAGATGTACATGTACTTGGGGGACCTTCATGTTATAGTGTTATTGGAGGTCACATGGTATGGTCAAAGGTCATTTTATTTCAAAGGTTAAGGTTTACCTGCAAGACTCTCTTGTGACACATAACTTGACACGTGTTGCTCCGATAGCAACCCAAATTGATAGATGCACTAGGGGTACATTCATGCTATTGTGCCGTCAGGTCACATGGTAAGGTTAAAGGTCAGTTTAGGTCAGTCATTAAAGTTTACCTGCAAGACTTTGTGACATCAAACTTGGTCCGGAATGTACTTGGGGAAACTTTCGTGTTATTGAATCACGGGTGGGCGAGACACAATCTTGCTATTGGCTTGTAATATTTAAGAAATGGGTAAAAAATTATGGCTAATTGTGTAATTATTGCTGTAAGTTGCTTGCTTTTGCCTAAGATTTTCAGGCAGTTCTGTGCCCCTGCTTCCTTTTGACTTTTATTATTTCAGAAATGGGTAAAAAATTATGGCTAATGGGATCGTCAGACATAATGAAGCATGACCCGAATGCCAATCAATGAAAAAGTAAATTTCCATGAGAAAGTCACTTTATCCTTTTGCCAAAGTAGGACAGACCTGTCCCCATGATCCCTGGCAACAAAAATTTACTCTATAAGGTTGGTTCACCGTACGTAATATGTCAATTTCACATAAATAATACCGTATAAACTTTCGACTCATACTAAAGACGTTTTAATTTCAAAAGGAAATGCTTGGCTGATCAAGCAACTACAGTGCAAACAGACCTGCCGCTTGGCAAGGCAAATGCAATTACCATGATGGATAATATGCATTAAATACCTTATTACTGGGCAGCGAGTGAACATTATCATAATTGGATTCAAATGTGCGTAACTTGTATTAAATGAAATTACATCTCTGTTATATGAGCTCTCGACAGTGACATTGCCTCATCGTTTATTTACACAAGACTACTACTATGTGCATAATATGAAGTATGAATACCACGGATTAAAACAATAAAGATCGAAATTTCATTTTATGCATATTAAGATCATCTCCCCGCCCCCTCGTTCCTATACCTTTTTAACATTTCTTTCTCTCTCTCGCTGTGCGTGTGAATATATATATATATAATCCCCCGTATACACATAGGGATATGCATAAATATAGGTCTACATGTAGTTATATATATCATACATATTGCAGTTTTTATTATATACATGTGTGTTTGTGTGTGTAATATATATATATATATATATATATATATATATATATATATATACACACACACACACACACACACACACACACACACACTGATCTGAGGAAGGCCCGAGGCGGGCCGAAAATTCTGAACAATAAAAGCTAATGTTGGATTTACACATGGCGTACCTTCGACTCTTTATGAAGTTATTACTGTCTGCATTATTAATCGTCCAACACTTTGGAATTATTCTCAATACACACACACACACACACACACACACACACATATACATACAATATGGAGAGAGAGAGAGATGGAAAAATGTAGGAACGAAAATGTATTGTCTTAAATTCCTCTTTGTCTTATTATATGTGTAAATCTCTCTGTTTCTGTCCTCCCGCCCTCTCCTTCTCTACCATTCTATCTCTCCCATGGCCTCTCCTTCCATCCGCCTCCCCGCTTTATCTCCTTATCTCTGTCTCTTCTCTTTTCCATTCTCTTTCTATCATCCTTCCAATCTATATTCTGCTATCTCTCTACTTCTGACTAGTGTCAATCCCCCATCTATTTTTCTCCCTTTCTATTTTCCCTCATGTCATTGCTTCTTCTTCTTCTTATTTTTTCTTTTTGGCTTTCTCTCTTGTTCGTTTTTCCTCAGCCTTTTTGACCTTTTCCAATTTTGTTTCTTTGTTTCTTTTTCTCCTCGCGCCTCGTCTACCTCCTACACGGCACAGAGACTTCTCGATGCTGGAGCACGCATCCCTGAGACCAAGTACAGGGCAGGATCGGGCGGGGCAACCACGGTAGACGGCCTCCAACAATCCGTCGGGCTCGTCGAGCAATACAACGCCATTGCCACTCCTGCATACGTAACGCAGGCCTACAGCGACCCAATAGACAAAGCCTTTAAGCTCACAAAGACACTGATGGCAATAAGTTATGCAGAGGTATAAACCGAAATGAACTTTGTATGTAATCTTGGCAATTAAGTCGCAAGACTTTTTTTGTCACAAACGCTACATTGAAGATTTACAATACGCTTAACCATTAACGGTTTTATCGAGTTAATACAAAACTAAGCGTTGGAATAATAAAGTAGAAAATCTATTTGATATCATTTTATGCAGGGAGATGGGAGTTTTGGGTTTATGGTTGTAACTCTATAATCCTTACTGTCAAATTACTTTGCTTTTGCCCTTGTTTGTATATTCATTTCTATTGATTGTTTATTAATCAAGGATACCATGGCGACAACACAAGCATTTCCTCCATTCCTAAGAAGTAACAGCAAAAAGAAGGGTGTTTGGTTTTGCACAACCCGCTCCCAGCAAACAAAACAAAAAAAAACAAACAAACAAAACAAAACAAAACAAAAAAGAGTAAAATAATGTCTGAGTTATTGTCTACCACACTTGGGGTTGAATTCTGTTGTTTCTCCTGGTGAAGGCTTCAGAATATATTAATACAATTTGCAGTTGAAAGTGCCACAGGGAACATTTCACCAGTTGCGTGTGTTTTATATTCAAGTGGGAGGAGGATCCCCCCGAAACTCCCAACAACAATTAAAAAAAAAAACATAAAAAACACGAAATATCATGTTATGCATTCACAACATTTTTTTTCTTCTACCGTGAACTGGCTTAAAGAATTGTATGAACGAAATAGAAATTTTCCACTTGTACACTTTCAAAGACGCATTTACCAAGTACTCTACTTTGTACATTGTAGATCATACCCCTTTTTTGCTTCTTTTCTTGTTTGTTTCTGTATTTTGCTTCCCGCTTAAACTAAACTCGATTTTAGATTTGCAGTGCGCGAATGGAGCGTTCATGTCGGAAATGATGAGCATCTACAGAGAGAGAGAGAGAGAGAGAGAGAGAGAGAGAAAACCCTAATTGACATTCTCCAAGAGAAAAGTTTTCGTGCATTGTCAGCTGATATGTTGGTTTCGTAATCGCGTGGCCTGAAAACAAGTGGGTGACGATTGGACGGTTTCAAAATACATCCGTTGATGGTTATTTCATTTGAGTGGCTTTGGTCCCATTCTCGTGTTGTTGTTGTTGTTTTTTGCTAGTATAAAATATGACGTCCTAGTGCCAGTAGGCCTACCAGTTAGAACCTTTTTTGGTCCCGTATTAAGAACCTCCAGAGTAATGGGTTCTATGAAGGTTTCTTTATATTCTCAAGAACCCCCCAAAGGTTCCTTGTACAACCAATAATGGTTCAATGGACTCCTTTAAAACCTTAAGAGAACCCCCCCTTTTTTTATAGCTTATTAATGGTTCTTCGAAGAACCTTTAAAGGTTCCAAATATGGGACAAGAAAAGGTTCTAATCAGCACCATTTTTTTTTCCAAGAGCGCATTAACATACAGAATTGTAATCATGGTAATAGTAGCCTATACCTCGTTTTCTTGTTGATTTGTTTTTTTTTACTTTAAAACCAGGTAGAACATAAACTAGTCTTTCAGGAGATGGCGAAGAAAATGGAGCAATTGGCAGCTGACTTGATTTCAGAAGCTAGGAATACAAATGAGGTATGAAAAAAATCGTCACATATCTACTGGATAACTGTATATCTCTAATTATTCCATTATGAAGGAGTCCTAGTTTAAAAGATATACATGGCAAGATCAGGAGTGGATAACTTACTGTATTAAATATCAAATTGCTGTTGTTTGGTTTTGATATCAATCAGTCAGGAAAGATGTTTCTGCTAGGTTTATCGACCACAGTTGATAGTGACTTTGATTCCCCCCCCCCCCCTCGCATATATATTACTCCCTGAATATTAATTTGTCTCAAAGGGGACGTAAGATAAGCAAAATCTTCTTCATGGACTCCCATACATTTATCAGGTTTTGGAGTGGAGATTCAGTCACAATAAAAATATCTCTATAAATTGATATAGTAATCATTTTCCATCAAACAAATTTTGTTCATCAGCTTTCAATGTAGGTCCATAACAGTAGTTCGAATATTATGTTTCAGATCCTGACCGTCCTAAAGTACTCGGAGATGGCGCCAAACCATTCTACCAAGAAAAATGCCAGTGTCACTGTCCTGCCTAAGATTTCTCGTGCAATCAAATACAATCAGAAAAGAGTGAGTTTATAAGCTATATAATTATGTATGATGCTGAAGATGAAATGAAATGATAATGACTCTTTACTACTAACAATGGACAGTAGGCCCTATGTTCAAACATAAATTCAGTTATAGATTATATACGGTTGATAATTTGATTGTATGATCAGTGATTGCTTCGTATGACGGAGCCCCAAGATCATTGTAAAATCATCGGATTCGATATGGAAATTCGTTATTCAACATCTGTCAAAGGGGAATTGAAATTCATTTCCATATGCTTATCAGAATCAAGGATGCGTATTATTTGTATAATTTCCTAGACACAGTACATGATGATAGTAGAATCTTTGGATAGCATATTAACCAGCTATGGCAACCCCTGAGGACTCCAAAATCTGTATTACTCATCTAGAAATTGGGTTGATAACAAAATTTCAGAGTTCTGGGGGCGTTTCACCAAGTGTCTTGTCAGTGCTTTTTACTGACAACTGTTATAAGCTACTGAAATTCTTGCATCTGATTGGCCGAGAACAAATTTGTCAGTAAAAATCACTGAAAAGACATATGATGAAACGCGCCCTGAACACTTTCTCAATGCAATATTAGTTCGTAGCGGAGCCAAACTGCCAGCAAGCGGTGTCCACGCAATTCCGACGCCAGCTGGTCAGCGTAGGGGACTGGTCGGGATTCCTGCAATTACTGCTGCTTCTCGGCGTGATGTTGTCCCACCCGCTGTTAAGCATAGCTTACAAGATGGGAATCAAGGGCGAACTGCGAAATTTTATAAGAACACCGTAAGTCACATTCCTCTCAAGAAAATCAAGAAATCTACATAACATTGGCAGTCCAATTCCTCACCTGCTTTGATTCCCTTTCAAATCCATTTGCTTCATACTTCCTTATTTTTTCTCCTTAGTTTTATCATCGAGAATATATACTCAAACAAATTTAGTAAGAAATCATTGGGACAGTTACTATATGAACCGACCAAGCGTTATCATATCGTCTGTTCAGAGTCAGAAGGGAATTAACTAAGTTTTAAAGCTTAAATGGGTTAACGCCCTTCTGGCTCCAAACAGATAAGATTTTATATAAAACAAATTTGTTTTAACAACATTTGGTCGGTTTGCATTTCAACCAATCCCATGATTTTCTTAGAGTTTATGTTATTTAACATAAATTAGCTAATAATTATTGTATTGTATACCATTATATTGTATGTAACATTGACCGGTTCAGTAAAAGGTTTGATACCAGACATAGTATATAAAATATATACAATACCTTTCCAGGGTCTAGCAGAAACTATGAGCTAATGAAGACGAATGAATAGTAACTTTGCCAAGTGCAAATTTACTATACCCGAGGCTACAGATATCTACAGATATCTATAGATATCTTCGGATATCTACAGATATCTACTATAAGTAAAACTATCCATTTTTCGTGCTCTATACAATCGTAATGCAAAAAATTATACGTGAGGGATATTCTATTCACTACTTATGAAAGAATCAGGGGGTAATAACTGTTTTCCTTTTATTTTTTCTTGTAAATCATTTCTGAATTTCAGATATGTCAAGTTCATGATGCAGCTTGGTTCAGACGTCGCGCTTCTAACATTGCTCACGGCTAAAACATTCTTCGACCATCAGATTCTTGAAGTCGCAATATTCCAAATTATCATCCTAGCTACATTCGCTCTGGGTAAGTTGTGAGCAGACACGGCTATAAATGGTTTTATTTTGGTTGAATTATTGTTGTTGTTGGTGGTGATGGCATCTTGTACGTAAACATTTATGGAATGAAAAATTGATTAAGAAACTGATGTTTACCAACATTTTCGGTAAAGGAGAATGAAAAAAGGGGATACCCCCAAATAAAAAAAGTCTGAAGATGGAAGACTAATATTGAACGCTTCAAAGCTATGATAATTGCTACAAAAAATCATTTTTTCCATAGGCTTCGGAGAAACCTTTAAGAGAAAAGGATTATGTCACAGAATGGAAATTTATTAGTTCTCCACAGTGAGAGTGATTAAAAAAAAAAATTTATAAGGGGAGATGAGGACGACTTGGAGCATTTTTCAACGTTAAAATTGTGTAAGATTATGGAAACCTAATATTAGAATATAAGATTTCGCAGTGAAACAGTGCAATAATAATACTCTCTTTTTATTTCATTTCTTAAAAATCAGGAATGGGTTACAAAACTCTATCGTATCTCGTCGTTCAAGGGCCGAAGTTCTTCAGAAATTTTGCGCACTACAGAGATCTTCTCATCGCTTCTCTGCTTATTTTCCAGTGCGTCCTCGAAGGCTTCCAGATCTATGAGGTCTTGTATCGGCAACAAATACATTAATCATGTTAATTTTATTATCATTTAGAAGTGGAGGAGGGCGATGATGTTTGACTAGCAGCGTGGATTTTGTAATAACCTGAGAGTGTTCGCTGATCTATTCCATATATGATGAAATGGTGTAACTAAGAATTCCTGAATATGGGGAATTTTGGGGCAAAGCCTTTAAGCCAGCGGAACCATTTTCTTAAAAAAAAAACAACAATTTTTTGCCAAATGTATATATCGTGGCTTTATCTAGTTTTACTAAGCAGTATCACCTATAACACGCTGAATGAATTGGCCAGGTGATGAAAGATTAGATGAGGGATATGCAGTTACTTCATAAATACACGTTCCTCAGTGCTCAATATATTTTGATGTTCTTTCAGTAACTTGTGCTCAGTAATTATGGGTGTTCCCAACACGAGCTTTGCTTTCCGGGTTTTCGCCTCCTTCTACATGTTCTTTTTTCTGAATTATTTACCTTTTCAGACTCTATGTATACCGCTTTGTAAAACTATTATGTACAACTCGATTTTTGCATTGTACTGATGAGAAGGAAATAAATGTTAATTTCAATTCAATTCAGTTCTATTGCTTTTAGAAATAATTATAGTTTGAGATACAATATAACAATTATGCGCGGCTATAGCAAGATTTCTTAATCTTATATAGGCTATGTAGAACGTGATAGGATTATCATTTTTTAATGGCAGATATGAAGAAGAAGAAAAAAAAAAAGGAGTACCGAAGTGTGACGTCATCAAATTTTGTTTTTTGCATTTGAGCATTTTCATGACTATATTCCGGCAGAGCATGATGAAAAAACCCCCACACACCTAACTGGACGTGAATCGGTTCACAGTGTCCCGAGGTATGGCCACATGAATGCCGAATTATCCCCACTGAAATCGCTTGTAAATTGGCCTGGTTCATAACTGTTAAGAACCAGGCCAATTTACACTGATTTCATTGGGGCTAGGTAGGTATTCATGTGGCCTCATATCGGGTCCTCATGAGCCGATTCCCATAAAATTTGGGTTGTGGATGTTTTTCATCATGCTCCATCGAAACATGGTATCCGAAATTCTGAAATTCAAAAAATGATTTTTTGTGGGACGTCATCGCTTCGGTGCTCTAAAGACACTACGTTGTAAAACTCAAGGTTTTTTTTCTTCCTCTCCTGAATAGTTCCACACATTGTATGCCTCGCCTGACCAGAACATGAGGCCCTTCGTGGAGCGCGAGCAAAACGAGGTCACAGTCCTTTCTAAGCCCATCCTCGCCCTGGTCACTGTGCTCGCTTTCCTTCGCCTCATGCCGTATCTCACCGCCAACGATCTCGTGGGTGCTTTCCAGATCTCGCTCGGGGACATGATCGTCAACACCTCGCATTTTTTCGTCATCCTCATCGGCGTATTTATTGCTTTTTCGACCGGGATGACGTTCATCTATAGCAACACCGTTCAGGGGTCAAGTGTCATCAGCTGCGAGTTTCGCCGTGGGGACTGCTCTGATCTAGAGGTCTATTTTAGCAAGTAAGTTTTATATCATGTCCACATGTTTAGCAGTCGCATGCAGTGACTTAACCCCTTCCCCCCCAACAACAACAACAACAAAAACAAAACCCAACAAAAACAAAAACAAAGCAGAAAAACAAAAACAAGCGATGTCTAAGATAAATTTTTCTCTAAAGTAAAGCGTTCGAGAAATTAATAAATGTCAGAATGATATATTTTTTTTGCAAAAAACGAGTAACATACTACTATTCTATTACAATCAGTAATATTTTCGAAAGAAATACAGTACCAAATTTGTCATTAGTCAACTTGAAGTTCATAAATGCAACTTTGAGATCTATCAATCAGGGAAACTTACCCTTGGCGTTTTCATGGACTTCCAGAAGTCTTTGGACGCGATTAATCATGATATAATGTTGGCTTGGGCATCAGTGGGCCACCCCCAATTATAACTGGTGGGGGACGCAATAGGGTATGCCCCCAATTTTCGGAAAAAAGACAATGGAAAGAGCCAATATCGTACGTCTCCCAAAATAAAATGAGAAAAAGAGACACATGACAAAAAAATCATTTTTTTTTAGTAGGCCTATGTAGAGCCCAGAATTTTAGGGGGTCGTTTGCAATTTTGTTTTGGAAGTGACACCCACCAATTATAAAACCGACTGACGCCCATGACTGCTAGGTAAACACTCTCATTACGGCATTCGAATGTTTGATAACTTTTGAATGGTTCGCAACTAGTCACAGATTTCAGTTTTTTCAGCGTGGTCAAACATCCAAAAAGAAACATATATGAGGAGGTGTTCTGCAAGAGTCAGTACTCGGACCAACTTTTTTTTTCATTCATATATCTAAATTGCCTCATGATACTAATTACTTTAATTTTCGCTTCTTTGCTGATGTTTTGAACTTGTATTCCACACTTTTCCAGCGTAGTGGGTCGATGTTGATATGAGTGAAAATGACAACATATGGCAGATGTGAAAGCGGTGCATTAATTACCAATTCAATTCAATTCAATTCAAGACTCTATTCCATATAATTACATTTACAAGAACATTTGGTGATATAAATAAAAAGAGTACAAGAGAGCATATCACGCAAATGCATAATAGGTAATAATAACTGTAATAAGTGGAAAGTTGAAAAATAGCTATGAATGGTGAACTAAAATAGCTGGGGAGGAAATCTAAGAGGTTAATGTTGACAGTTTTGTTGGGACCAACATGATGAACATCTGTCCTGATATAATCATATTCATTATGTAAATCACTAAATAAGGAAGGGGGTTGAAGTATTATTCAGGTTAAGGCATCCCCGTCCCCTCCCGGCGCACTTCGATACTATCAATATAAATTGTTCATACAACCACGACCACATGTTACTGATTAGAGGTGTGGGGAAGCACCTACAAGACTGGCCTTTTATTCACAGAAAATGGCAGTCCTTGCTATAACATTAAAGTCAGTGGAGAACTCATATAGTACCACTATTTCAAAATTTTCAAATCCTAAATGTGTACATGGTGTATGAACTACAAGGTTTATCAATTTCTTCTCTTTTGTTCTATTATTGAATAGTATATTTATTAAAAATAAAACTTGCATGGCAGCCAGTTGGCTGAATTGTACATTTTTTTACAAGTAAAAAGGAAATCATACATGTTCATGAAGAACAAACACATAAAAAATATCCACAACATAAACATTAGGATATATATACACATGATTAATCCTGTAAGAGTCAATATGTCTACATCAGTAAAGTGACGGTATGTATCTGTTTTGGTTATTTCAAATTCGTCCAAAGAGAAGGAATGGAATTCGAGGAAGAAGAAGAAAAAGAATAAGAAGGAGAGATTGTTTAAACACAACTTGCCTCATACTCTAATACATTACTGTGGCATTTTATACAGTTGATGTAAATTTACTCTACAAGACAAAGGGACGGTGGACAATTGCGTCTTCCCAAATTCAAAACGATGCAAGTCCAATTTCTTATGTCTTTCGTGGGCACTGAATTTTGGAATAGATTACTTATAAATGTCAGAGTAATCAGGTCTAGAAGTCACTTTCGAAGTTCTGTTACGACACCTTTACGGGTAAATTATAATTAAGGAACCCTTGCAGATGGTATGTATACCTGTAGGTATAGTATACATATTGTTTTGTCTGTAATTCTTGATTAGCTATCTTTATTTTTAAGCGGTAAGTGCAAAGATAATTCAGTCACTGTTTTTATGAAGTTTAATAATCAAATAATTTTTCCCCCATGCCCAGGCTCGACTAGCACATATTATCTGGCCCTTTTTACAAACCAATGCCCCCCCTTATACGTAAATGTTATTGTATGAAAACACTGTATAGTACTTGTTGGGTAATAAATGAATAATTAACATCAAATCAAAAGTTCATCTTATGCTATTCCTATCACCTTGTCTATAAAAGTTTCCTCAGAAGTTGATTTGTAGGGAGTCCGTGAGATGTTACAAACACATTTATCATATTTATACCAAATATCATAATTATTATAGTAATAGTAGTAGTAGTAGTAGTAGTAGTAGTAGTACTAGTATTAGTATTAGTATTAGTATAAGTAGTAGTGGTGGTAGTAGTAGTAGAAGTAGTAGTAGTAGTAGTTGTAGTAGTATAAGCAGTAGTAGTAGTAGTAGTATAAGTAGTAGTGGTGGTAGTAGTATTATCATCATTATTATCAGTAGTAGTATAGTAGTAGTTGTAGTAGTACAAGTGGTAGAATTGTTATTATTGTTATTTTTGCTACTACTACTAATATCATTTATCATCATCTACATCATCATCACTAGTTTATATCATTATGCTGTCCTTGATTACTATCTTATATCCCAAGTATCGGCCACGCCACACTGACTCTCTTCTGGTCGTTATTCGGGCTCATCGGTGTTGACATCCTTCAACTTCCCGCCAATCAGAGGGTCCAACAGATAGCCGGTCTGGCCATGTTTGTTCTCTTCAACCTCCTGGCCGTGCTCGTCCTTCTCAACGCGCTCATTGCCGTTATGAGCAATGTCTACAACGCGGTCGAGGTATGCCCTTCACTGTAAACAGGAGACAATCATGGAAACTTCACTCCTAAAAATTCCGGGTCAGATTGACCCGCAAAAGGGTCCGTTGGAGCCACACTCCTTTCGGGTAAAAGAATGACCTGGAATATGGTCATGAAGGCTTGTTTCTGGGTCACATTTGACCTTATTCCGGGTCACTTTTACTTTATTTTGGGTCATTTTTTGACCCAGAATGGAGTGTGGACCCGACGGACTCTTTTCCGCGTCAGTCTGACAGGGAATTTTGAAGAGTGAAGGGGGTCGGGGTGGGGATGGGGGGGGGGGGGGGGCAGCAAATAGCTGCTTTCATTATTTTTTTTCTTTAAGCTATATATGATACATGTATATTTATTGAAAAAAACCGAAATATGACATCTGAAGTGTTAAATTGTTCAATTTCAAATGTTTTTGTTTTGATGAAATCAGAATAAAACAGTATGGAAAACAAAATAGCCATCTTATTCGTGTACTCGCGTATAGTATAGAGTAGGGTCGGATAAGATATTTCTAGGGGAAACACTTTCTTAACATGGATCGAACGATCGCTAATCATGAGTGGGAAATTAATCGTTACACAATTTCGGCCCGTTTAAACGGAATGTCACGTGGTCCTCCTTTACACGATACAGGAAAACGCGGACGTTGAATGGAAGTACTCGCGCACTGCATTGTGGATGTCGTTCATGGATGATATGTTTACTGTGCCCCCTCCCTTCAATCTTATCCCGGACATGAGGAAGGTTTTCCGTCATTGCTACACGTGTTACACCACCGAAGACGCCAACGTTAATACACCATGCCAGAAGGGGGAAGACGTACGAATAGAATTTCTTTTATGAATAGAATTTCTTTTGTGACGTACAGTCAGGAACAAATAAATGTCGACTCTCTATACTACCGCCCGACAAAGTGTAATTGGCGCCATTGGCCTATAGGGGCCACATGTTCACAAATTTCACCACGTGTTGGTAAAATAAGGACATTTTAACATCGTAATCAAATAAGCTCATTTTTTTATGTTCACAATAGATTGTTAATTACACTGATAAAAAACGATGAAATAATTACAAGGAAAACGCATTCCCGTTGTCCCTCTGTAATCGAATACATATAAAACGGTTATTAATGTTAACATGCTATTGAATACCACAAGTGAAGTTCTTTTTCTTAGCAAGACATATGGAAATTCGCTATAGAAATATATTATCATTATTATTATTATTATTATTATTATTATTATTATTATTATTATTATCATCATTATTATTACTCTTCTTATCATTATTATATTTCTATTATTTATCAATATTATTCCTATTATCATTATTATTATAATTATTGTTGTAGTCATAGTTTTTAGTCTGTTCAGAGTCCTATCAATTCTGGGATAAATTATGTTCAGATGATAATTGAGTTTGTAAATTATGGTGATGTATTATTTCACATTGTTTTTCATTGTTGTGTTCAAGGATATTGACGAATATCGGAAAGTACCTGAGGAGGACTATGAGGTGAGTTTCAGGTCCGCTTGGGATATGCACACCACGGGGGAGGGGCGGGGGGCAAAAGCGGTTACTCGTGTCGTTCAGCTTTCATTCCAGTGAAACTCTACAAGAAAATGACCGGGGGGGGGGGGGGGGGCGTTTCATCAAGTGTCTGGGGAGCGTTTCATGAAGAGTTCAGTGATTTTCACTGACAAATGTTATAAGCTACTGAAAATCCTCTCATCTGATTGGCTGAGAGCGTTATTAGTCAGTGAAAATCACCGACAAGACACTTCATGAAACGTTCCCCTGGTCAGTGATTTTTACCGACAACTGTTGTAAGCTCCTGATATCATATCATCTGAGAGCAATTTTGTTAGTTAACATCACTGACAAGACACTTGATGAGACCCCCCCCCCCCCACCAAAAAAAAATAAAAAAAAAATCACGAAATAGGTTTATTCTACAGTATCATATTGGGGGAGGGGCGGTAATGTAAAACATTCTTTGCTAATTTCTTGGGTATTTTTCCAAAATGTATCGTGCTGAGTGATATGAGAAATCGTATCGCTCATGTTGCTGAGGGAGTTGAAACATTGTGAGATATGATCAAAGCATTTTTCTTTTTTCAAAAAATATACTTTAAGATGATATTGTGACTTGTGAAATTAAGACCAAAACGGGGCATTCGCTAGATAATCTCGAGAGGATTAGAATGAGAGTGAGAGTTTTACGTGACAACAGTCTCCCTGCAGAAGTAGCGACATATGATATGTACAGATCAGGCTCGTAGAATGATGCATGCTGGTATTCAATAAAATCTTTTTCAAAGGGATACTTGTATCGGTGCACTAAGATCGTATTAATTAGCTTTCTCCTTTACAAGTGTACCTGCGAACCTGGTGCTTGAGCGATATCTATGAAATAACTGTCATCATCAATGCCTGCGATCAGAATTTAAAGAAAATACCAAAGAACGATTCTCCTTATTTTTCAGGTTTCTATTCTTCATAATTTACAAATCAGGCTCGTAGCATATGCATGCTGATAAGATCATTTAAATCTTTTTCAAAGGGATGGTTGTATCGGTGCACTAAGATCGTACTATTAATTAGTTTTCTCCTTTACACAATTCTGTACAATTGTGTACCAGGGAACCTGGGGAGCGTTTCATCAACATTTTGTTGTCTGACAAGTTGTCAGATCTGACATCTTTCCTTGATTTTGATTTTGATTGGCTGAGAAGCATCGTTACTATGGCAACTGTCGGATAAAACAGACTTTGTCGGATAAAACATCCGACAAGTCCTTTCATGAAACGCTCCCCTGGTGCTCGAGCGATATCTATAAAATAACTTTCATCATCAGTGCCTGCGATCAGAATTTAAAGGAAAATGCAACCCAGGCATCAGTGTGCTCTTACTGAATAAAGATGATCAAGAAGAGTAAACAGTGAAAAATTGAGCAAAATCGGACAATCCGTTCAAGAGTTATGATTTTTTAAAAAGTTTAAGTAAATCCCTATTATGAGGATCCTTGAGTTGGCAATTTTGCCAGCATCTGTGATGTCATCGTGGACAATTCTAAATTCATTTTGTACATAATTCCCCCCCCCCCAAAAAAAAAAAGATTTCTGTGAAATTTCAAGTCAGGAATCAACATAATTCTTCCCAAAATGCTTGCAGAATTGATATAGCCATGTCATACTAAAACAATGAATGAAAAGAATTTTTATTTTTCTTAAAAATAAAGAAAATGTTAAATTCTGTGTACAAAATGAATGGAGAGTTGTCCACGATGTCATCACAGATCCTGGCAAAGTTGCAAATTAAAGGATCCCATAATAAGGATTTACTTAAACTTTTAATATTTATAACTCTTTAAATGATTTTCCCAAACTTTCCGAACTGTTTATTCTTATTGTTCTTCTTCACTGGAAGCACATTAATATCAAGGTTGCATTCTCCTTCAAAAGAAATATCAAAGAACAATTGTCCTTATTTTTCATTTTTTTTCTTCATAATTTACCAATCAGGCTCGTAGAATGATGCATGGCGATACTATCATTTAAATCTTTTTCAAAGGGATGGTTGTGTCTGTGCACTAAGATCGTACTATTAATTAGTTTTCTCCTTTACACGTGTACAAGGGAGCCTGGTGCTCGAGGGATATATAAAATAGCCTTCAGCCAAGAACAATTTTCTGTATTCTCCCCTAAAAGACAATTCAGCAGGCAAAGTAATAAAAGTACAGGTGTTTATATATTGTTGACGTCCAAAAGAAATATATTTTGGTCTTCATGCGAATGGTGAGAACATTTTGAAATTTTCTTGAAATTTTCAGAGGGTGATCAAGCAACTGATGGAACGGTATTTGGCAAACAGACTCACCACTGAACAGAGTGCTAACAGTGAAATAGGACCCATGGACATCCGGGACCTTCGAAATGACGTAGCGTCCCTCAGGTTGGTAAAACTGTTTTGTTTCTTTATGCATTTTTTTTCTTTACCCATCTTATCATGTGTTAATGTCGCTTTTCTTTATTGATTTTGAAAAAAAAAATATTTCTTATATACCAGTGTGTTGTATTCATTATTATTTTTTAAATCTATTATCTATTTATTTGTTTACTTTTCATTCATTTATTCATTGATTCATTCTTTTATTCCAAGATTATCAATGTCATAAATTGATAAGCTTTTTCGATAAATGCTACGGTTTGCCAGTGATGCAAGTCATAATGAGAAAATATTGGTATCCGGAATTTTAGGAACAGAAGATTACTCTATAGTCATGATACACAATAGCAATATTCGACTGCACCTCTTCCCTTTCTACAGGGGCGGCGATACGGGGAGGGGGGGGGGGGGGGAGAGGGCAGGGGGTGACCGACCCC
This sequence comes from Echinometra lucunter, assembly GCA_029962745.1. NCBI lineage: Eukaryota > Metazoa > Echinodermata > Echinoidea > Camarodonta > Echinometridae > Echinometra > Echinometra lucunter. The sequence continues at coordinate 18,825,805 of CM057162.1, forward strand.
TATGATTTTTCCATTGACAAAAAAAAAAAGGAGAAAAAGAAGAAAAAGATGAGATGGAAGAAAGAACAGTATGGCAAGAGGGATGACTGGGTCATGTAACTATGCAATACCCCTATCTTTTCTTTTAAAACGTAAATAACTCACCTATGGGTCGTCTTGCCCCCCCCCCCCCTCCATCAAAATACCCTGGGGCCGCCGATGCCTTTATACATAGATAAGAGATTGAGATTGGGAAAGAGAGAGAGAGAGAGAGAGAGAGATGGGGGGGGGGGGAGCGCGCGAGAGGAGAGGAATGTATATCCCTTGACGGTACTTGTCACAAACTGTCTACTCATTCCATTCAAATATCGACAAGAAATCTTATGACCATTTTGGACCTATTTGCCATTTGCTGGCAATAAAACACTACCAAACAAGTGGGGAAGGGGGGGGGGGGAGACACCACGTACGTTCCATGTCTTCCAAAATATCCTGCAATAAAGTCATAATTTATTTCTTAAGATATGGAATCGAGATTATAGAATGTGGTCTCGGAGGACGAATTTGATCCGTGAGAACATAGTATGGAACACGGTGGGGGAACCGTCGAAAGAATAGGGGATTCCCGGGCTGAAAAACGAGTGCGTGTGTGTGTGTGGGGGGGGGGGCACCACGTACGTTCCCTGTCTTCCAAAATATCATGCAATGAACTCATGATTGATTTCTCAAGATATGGATTCGAGATTATAGAATGCGGTCTCGGAGGACGAATTTGATCCGTGAGAATATAGTACTGAACGCGTTGGGGGAAACGTAGAGAGAAAAGGGGATTCCCGGGCTGAAAAACGAGTGTGTGTGTGGGGGGGGGGCACCACGTACGTTCCCTGTCTTCCAAAATATGCAATAAACTCATGATTGATTTCTCAAGATATGGATTCGAGATCATAGAATGTGGTCTCGGAGGACGAATTTGATCCGTGAGAACATAGTATTGAACGCGTTGGGGGAACCGTAGAGAGAAAAGGGGATTCCCGGGCTGAAAAACGAGAGAGTGTGTGTGTGGGTGGGGGGGGGGGGGGGAGACACCACGTACGTTCCCTGTCTTTCAAAATATCATGCAATAAACTCATGATTTATTTCTCAAGATATGGATTCGAGATTATAGAATGTGGTCTCGGAGGACGAATTTGATCCGTGAAAACATAGTATGGAACGCGGTGGGGGAACCGTAGAAAGATTAGGGGATTCCCGTGCTGAAGCTCACAAATTTCCCAATTGAATATCTGAAAGGAAAAATGACCCAAGTCCATGGTGTGTCATTTTCGGAGAATTAACACAAATGTAATTTTTTTTCTAAATTCTTTAGTTAGGATTCTTAGGTCAATGATTAAGTAATAAGTGTACTTGCAAGTAGAAATATAGATGTAGTTATACATGCATGTTTTGTTTTATCAAGTGAGGTCATTTTATTCAATGGTCTAGGGTCATTCTCCCATTGGTACGATCAAAATCAATTGTTTAGAATATACTCTTCTTCCATTTGTCATCTTAAATAGCGTTTGATTTAAACGATATGACCTCATCCCTGCTTTCAAGTCCCCCATCATCTAATCCACCACATAGGCCTATCAACGGCACCATTGGAGCACTTCCAGGATGAATTCTAGTTTGTCTTTTATGCACAAGATATAGGTCGATGGTCAAGGAATAATAATAATAACAATAATAACAATAATAACAATAGTAATAAAAATAACAATAATAACAATAATGATAATAGTGGCTACTTGTATAGCGCACAGGTTCTACTTTCGGTGCTCATGGCGCTTAGAGAACTATACAGTGATTAGAAAAACATAAGAAGAAGAAAAAAGAGATCCGCATTTGACTCAATTAGGCCCAAAAAATGTACTTGGGTCGGTTTTCCACTGAGCTATTCAATTGGTTCTCAGAGGACTGGTGAGTTTGTATGTTATGATGCGGTGGCATTTTGCCAACTTGTACCATGCGATATCCCGTTCTCCAATAGAAAAGAGTTAATGTATTATATTATGTTAATGTAAATTCGAATTTGAAATTGTCTATTTAATATTATAACCCCAGAATTATACCGGCATATTATCATAGTAGAATTAACCCAATTAGAAGAATAGAAACGGTCAATTGTAATCTGAATGTTTCATACTAGAGAGTTTCGGTAGTACATGTATGGTTGTATTATCTTTTCTTCTCCCAACTCACATTCTCTCTCCTCTCTCTCTCTCTCTCTCACTCTATGTTTCCCTCTTCTTCCCTCTCTATCTCCCCTCTTCTCTCTCTCTCTCTATCTACCCCAACGCTCCTCGTTACCACGTATGCATTTATATTGTTACCACATGTTATGTATTCATATAGTATTATCATTGATGTGGAAGAGGTTCATCGTGGTGAAGGATTGAGTAGAAGAAATAACCAGTTGTCTCACGATGTGTGCTACATCGTGAGACAACTGGTTATTTCTTCTACTCAGTATTATAATTATTTGGCATACTCGTGACATGAGGCCCGCTATATACCATGAAGCTAACCTTAACCCTTATCTTAAAAACCCTTAACCCCAATCCTAAATCTAAAACCCAATATCCTAAAACCTAAGCCTAACTCTAAACCCTAACCTCGCACACATAAAATGGAAGGTGGGGCCCATTTCACCACATTGCCGTATATTGTTATATCATATTGTTATATCATATTGTTATATTATATTGTATTGTATTATTTTATCATTATCACTGTATGTTACAATTGTGAATATGACCTGCCGGCTAACCCAATGGGGTGCGGGACCTGGTTTTTATATGTTACGCATGATCTGTAATAAAGACATGATATACCACCTGAATCATACCAGATTAAAATCCCCTTTTGGAGCACTTCCAGGGTAAAATCTAGTTTGTCTTTTATGCACAAGATAGGTCCATGGTCAAGGAATAATAAGTGTGTGGGAGGGTGTATCAATATGAAAGAACTTTTCAAAGGTATCATGAGGAATCATTTTTACCTTTCAAAGGATAGTACATCTCCTGAGGACGGTAAGAACATGCTTACTGAAACGTCGAGAGTGAGTAGGTCCTTTTCAGGACCATACTCATCTTCAAGAAAGAATACTTGGTGTACCGTGAAGCCTTGTACATCCATTCGTTCTACCACCATCGAAACCTTCAAGGGATATCTACAAATAATAATATATCACGAGAAAGCAACATGGTTTAAGACTCTATTTACCGGAAAGGCCCCATAAAACACTTCACGAATTTTTTTAAACGACGAATTTGATCCCAGCATTCCCCACTCGCTTAACGGCGGACGAATTCGAATGCTTATTTTAAAACAAATTGATTGACGAAACGAATGTGAATGACAATTGCCCGAAATTGAAGTATTAAAGATTTGAACAGAGTAAGCTTCCCTGGACAAAACTGATCTGAAACTGCACTCTCAGAAAAGATTTTATGTTGGTTAAAATATGAACCGACCAACAGTAAGGCTTAAAAAAAATCTCCATATGGTTTACAGTCTTTTTTTTTCAACCAACAGTTGGTAGGTTCATATTTTAACCAACCCAGTGACTAACCTTTCTGAGAGTGTGATGGAATTCAATGGAGATTTGACGAACATGAGCGGGATTTCCCGTATAATTGATATGAAATCAACTGACCTTTTTCCCTTTAAATTTCGCCATTCTTTGGTCTAGGTTCGACATCACGGCCAAGCTACTCCTGATGGAAGACGCCATCAACAAGGGAAGGAACCAGAGCGAGGAGATTTACGGTCAGAGTACTGAAGCAGGCAACATCTTTGACAGGACTCTGGAGATTGACAGAATGGTGGAGAAATACAAGTACGCCATCACCGAGATATATCAGAACGTAGAAAAATACAAGGTTGGTATTCATTATGGTTTTTGGTATGATCAACTGCATGGGATAGTGTTAACTGCATTGCAATGTCTTTTTTTCCCTCTCTTTTCTTACTTTGTCTGTTTAGTCATAAATTTGTTTAGTTTGTAATTTATTCATTAGTTCGTACATTTATTTACTGTTTCAATTTTGTTTTACTCTCATCATCCTCATCATTATTTCATTGTTATCATCATCATTACAAGTAGTATTGTTGTTTTTGTTATTATCATCTATCCTTACCATCAGCAGAAGATGCAGCAGCAGTAGTAGTAGTAGTTGCAGTAGAAGTAGTAGCAGTAAAGTAGCAGCAGCAGCAGCAGCAGTAGTAGTAGTAGTGGTAGTAGTAGTAGTAGTAGTTGTAGTAGTAGTAGTAGCAGTAGTGGTAGTAGTAGTAGGAGTTGTAGAAGTATTAGTAGTAGCATTAGTCGTAGTATTAGAAGTAGTAGTAGGAGTTGTAGAAGTATTAGTAGTAGCATTAGTCGTAGTATTAGAAGTAGTAGTAGGAGACTACTAACAGGAGTTGTTGTAGTTGTAGAAGTAGTAGTAGTAGTAGTAGTAGTAGTAGTAGTAGTAGTAGTAGTAGTAACAGCAGCAGCAGTGGAGGTAGCAGGCTCACTAGTAGTATCGTTGTTTTGGAAATCAATTTTGTTCTGATTTTATTTTTTGATATGAATTTACAATAACCTGTAAAGTTTTGCTCTGATATCCCCTTCCTATCCTCACTCCCCTTCTTGGTATTGACCTAACACTATGAACATGACGGACAAACTAAAAGCGGACAAAATAAACAACCCCCCATTCTACCCTTCAGAATGGTTCTGGTAGTCAAAAGAACATCCCTTCACTGCTATTGTTTAAAATATGTGGAACAGGTGTCACATGCATATTCACCTGGAACTGCATGATTAAACATAATAGCTGTGAAGGGATGTTCTTTTGACCACCAGAACCATTGTGAAGGGTAGAATGAGAGGTTGTTTATTTTGTCCGCTTTCTTTGTCCGCCATGTTCATAGTGTAATGACGCCCTTGTATTGGGTTCAGTCTGGAGTTGACAGTTAATGTGTGGACATTTTTTGTAGGAGTTGAACAGAGATTTTCATTATCATGATAATGATTCTATGACTTTTTTTCCATTACTTTTCAGGAGAAAAAAAAACAGTAATTGAAAGACCCCCTCTTTAACTTAAAAATTTTTTGCCAATGTGTTTGGCAAATGTTTTTGGAATGCTTTCAAACCTTTTTGAAACTGGATACACAAGCTCAAATTAACCTACTTTCTGCGAAGGAAAAGGAGGGGATGGGGGGGGGGGGGGGCGACGGATGGCTAGCCGGCCACGATATCCATCAATCATCGACAAATATTCGAGGCATCAGACGTCTTTCCCACACTAGCATGCAATTATCGGCTATTGTTCTGTTTATCTAATCGATATTATCTGTAATAAAAAGCGATATAGACCTTGCAACCTATCGATCGGCTGATATTCACAGTATAATATCACACCACTCTCCTTGATATCAAACTGCTAACGACCTCCCCCTAATTTTTCCTTCTTTTAATTCTTCTTCTTCTTCTTCTGCTACTACTACTACTACTACTTCTTCTTCTTCTTTTACTACTACTATTACAAGTAGTAGTTTACTACTACTACTACTACTACTACTACTACTACTACTACTACTACTACTACTACTACTATTACTACTACTGCTGCTGCTGCTGCTGCTACTACTACTACTACTACTACTACTACTTCTACTACTTTCTTCTTACCTATTTAACCCCTTCTTTTTTCTACTGCTTTTACAAGTAGCTACTTTTACTTTTTACTACTAGTAGTAGTAGTAGTACTACTACTACTACTACAACAACAACAACAACTACTACTACTACTACTACTACTACTACTACTACTACTACTACTACTACTACTACTACTTCTACTACTTTTGTCCTTTTCTTCTTTCCTGTTGTACCCCTTTCTTTTTTTTTCTACTGCTTTTACTAGTAGCTACTTTTACTTTTTACTAGTAGTAGTAGTAGTAGTAGTAGTAGTACTACTACTACTACTACTACTTCTACTACTACTACTTTACTACTACTACTACTACTACTACTACTTCCACTACTTTTGTCCTTTTTCTTCTTTCCTATTGTACCCCTTTCTTCTTTTTTTTCTACTGCTTTTCTTTCAGTATTCTTATATTTGTTGCCTATTCTTTTTTCTTCATATTTATGCCTCATCTTTTCTTTTCTTCTTTTCCTCTTTTCTTTCCTTATTGGCTTTCCCTTTCTTTTTCTTCTTCTTCCTCCTCCTCATGTTCCTCCTCTTCTACTAATACTAAATGTACTACTTCTGTCCTTCTTTTATTTTATTCTTCATTCTTTTCAACCCTTTTTTCTTATTGCTTTTCTCCACTATTCTTATGTTTTTGGCCTGCTTTTTGTTCATATTTCTTCCTCATCTCGCTTCTCTTTTCTCCTTCCTCTTCTTTTGTCCCTCTCCTCCTCCTCCTCCTCCTTCTTCTTCCAATTTTCTAAGTAAAATTCTTTTTAAGACTTGTATACAACCTTTCATGAAGTACGTGTTGTTTAATGGCTAATAAAGTTATAGGAAGGAAATTATTCTTTAAAAAAATGCTTTAAAGATTGAGTTCGAAGGCAAGAATGAAACACATCTGGGGGGAAAAACAACTTTATCTCTTACCAGGCTTTTACTATCTATCCATATGACAACGTACACCATCTATGAACAGTGCAGTATTCCCGTTTTTAAACACTATTCAACTTGCTGAAAGAGAAATCGGATTTCAATATTCCTGTCTTTCATACCGGCATTCATTGCGCATACGGTCAAAACACAGGGCTGCATTCGTATGTGCAGCTGTTTAAATTTCGGCCTACTTCTGTAGTTGAAGATATAGGCCTAAATCACCACACTAATCAGCAAAATTCTAGGAAACTATATACTTTTTGCACTGTCCGATGATAAAATATCCTTTTTCCATATCATTCGTTCTATTGATCAAATGAAATTTTCATTTTTTTTTTCTTGGATCGGCGATCTTCATCATCTGAAGCTAACACACGAGCTTGGGAACACTACTTGCCTATTTTGTCATCAGTTGCCCCTGAGTGGTCAAAGTTCTGTAGCAATGCTGCCCTACTTTAGCAAAAGGAAGCAAGTGACAAAAGAGACATTTCCTGTAAAAGAGCAAAATATATCGGTCATTTGTAGTGTCGACAGTGGAATGTCTTACCTAACATATCTTTCAGCAGGATGAGTATTTATGCATGAAATTTAGCCTGAAAGAAGAGCACATTATGCAGAGCAAGAACTCAGATTTGGGGGATATGTCACTTGTTCCATTTTTCCAAAGTCGGGAAGAATGGTTTCATTGCTGTTTGGTGTTGCATGCCAGGAATTTTGACTTTTGGGGTAGACTAGATATCTAAGAAGTATGTGCTTAACTCTGCCCCCCCCCCCCCCATCACCACCACCACGACCATTCCTCTGTCGGCGACACTGTTCTCAAGGCCGACTGGATATTTCAGCGTTTTCCCAGAGGGAAATACTAATATGCGACCAATTTCCCACCCCTTTTAAAATTTTGTTTTCTTCTTTCGGTTACATTCCAAGATGTACCAGGCAGGCACCCTCGGGACACTGCTTTAATCATGTTGATTCTAGAACGGGTGAAATCATCATACCCAATAGGTACTGGAAAAGGATGGCCCCTGTGTTGAGTCTATGGGAATTTTAGAATAAAGTAGTCAAAGGGTTAAATTAAAAAATAAGATGTGATTTTTTTTTCCTCCTCGACATTATCCAGGACTTCATCCCCGCTCTCGAAGAACTCGATTACATGATGGACACGATGCTCCCAGCGGGTCCGAAAACGGGCGTTCAACTCTCCGGCTCGAAACTCGTCCCGGCCCTTATACGGCGGTACGAAGAGCCAAAGAAAGGGGAGTCCCGACAAAGCGGCCGCCGCCCCGTCATCTACCGGAAGGGCATTGGGATCGGACCGGCAGGGAGTACCGCTAGCTTGCCCGACGCCAATAGGCTGTATAGTCAGAGGGGAGCCGCTCGTTCGGCGTTCTCGTCACGCACAAGTCTCGATAACATCGAAGGCGGTGACGAAGATGGTGACGAGTAAGCATCTCTTCTCTGGCCATGTTTCCCACAGTAAAGGATAGTTCCTGCCTTGCGCTGTTACCTTCCAATTTGACGTCACAGAAATAAATATTTATCAGTAATAGTTGTGATATTTTAACTATTTCTGACTAAATAAACGCCAGTGTTATCAATTATTATAGCAAAAAAGCACATGGCGAGTGCGGGATACCTGAAATTCATACGTACATGTTTACATATTCATTTCTATGACGTGTCTATGACGTCAAATTGAAAGGTAACTGCGACAGCCAGGAACTATCCCCTACCGTTTACCACAATGAGTGGGAGAGGAATTTTAACAGTTCACCCAGCAGAAGCAGCCTGGGACTGGCATTCCATTGGGGAATTCAGTCGACTAGCATACTAAACACAATCGACAAAAAAAAGGACATGAACCGGGTTAACCTCTGCGTTTATTGGCACTGATGTGCTTAATGTTAACGTGGTAGACAGTAAATTGAATAATTAGAGATCGGGAATGGTGTTTAGTTGATTGGTAACATTTTTTTTTTTTTTTTTTTTTTTTTGGGGGGGGGTCAATTTGACGGAACGGTTTATGAAAAAAGTGGTAACATTTACATGTATTCACGACAAGTTTATACACCGTAGTTTCTCTATAGGATTACTAGGATTATTATAAAATGCTGTAATAGAATAGAGAATTCTGCTATGTAGCTCAAGATTATCATCTGATCATGGGAAAATGTATTTGACACAGTATATGTTCTTTTAATTCTTTTAAGAATGTGCTCGGACGTTTTCATGATGTTGAACGAGTTCTTTATATTAAATGTAATGAGTTTGTTTTTATTTCTAGATAAATGGGAGAATGGTGAGACTGATGTGACCATGTTTGTAATGCAGTTACGTTTACAACATTTACATGCATTATTTTGTTCAAATCTGTTGAATGATTTGTTCTGGAATGATTTGATAAAATCTTCAAGGAGAGAAAAAAACAACAACAACAATATGTTGAGTTTAGAAAGAGACAACCTGCACCTTAAGAGGTAACGGTAAAACTGAATATTTTAGGTACAAATATATGGAGAGTTGTCCATAAAAAACAACTGCCGTTTAGGAGCGCTATTGCCAACTTGAGGATCGCCATAAAAATCAAGACTTTAAAAACTTTTATAATTTTATTTTAACCGATTTTATTCATTTTTTAGAAATTCCTTTTCCATATCCCCTCTTTTCATTAAAATCGACTTGTCCCCAAGGTTACCCTTTCCTTTTTACAAAGTAGATTATCAGAATTGTTCATGTGTTGATTTCTTTGCGATCTTGACACTACCAAAAAAAAAAGTTCACATCTTATCAAATGGTATCGAAATACTAATATCCCATGACTTGTGCAAAAGCGGTGCACTTTAACTTATTTAGAATTGATAATAGTTACACTATATTGAGTAATTGGTTTATCTGTTCAAGTATTCGGATTTAATGATAGCGATAAGTCGTGATGGTAAATAGGAGGGCCTATTATTCATGATGAAATTGAGAGTATTCCTGGGACACCTAGTCGCTAAAAGATTTTGCCCAAGTTCACAAAATCCGTCTACAGGGTGAAATAGTCGACAGGCAAGTCGTAAAAACGAATATCAACTTTTAAACATACACAGATATATACATGTATGTATATATACATGCGTATTATGTAAAATCGAGATCTTTGCAATCAAAGTTGTTGAAATATAGAGAAAATATTGAAACATTTATTTTTTGTACTGTATATCATGATTCCACAGTTTTTCCTTGATAAATATGATTGTGCTATCGAATGCAAGACATTGTTTGGTTTCATTCAATGGTAGTTTTTTTCTGAAATTTGAAATAATTGATTTTTATCATTTTTTAACAATCAAGAAATTCATATTTATTTATCCTTTTTTGTGCTTTGTGTTGTACATTCCGTGTTAATTTTTTTTTTCATGATAACATGTTTCTTCGTGGTCAATGTCAGTAATGTTACGTAATGATCTGATCTGGTCTGTTTTTTTGTTTTTTTTTTCAGTCCGTCAGTACTAAAACAACTTTGCGTAAGCATTTGGAGAGACTTTGTTCTTTTCTCCCTTTTTTCGTTAGCCCCTTCATTTTACTCATTTGATTTTTTCCTTTTTGCTAAGGGGATGTATTTTCACTACATAATTCACAGTGAACACGAATGACCTTTGAACTATGCCCTCGCTTCTCTACTTAAAAAAGAAAAAAAAGTTTACAAACTTAACTAAAAAGCCCCCTCCCCTGAAAAAAGCAGGGAACTATTTATTTGATTACTTATTAAAAGTAGATAAGGAGAGGCCCCCCCCCCTTTTTTTTTACAAGTTTATTTGGCGTCACATTATCAATGAATTTGTCTAAGGTTAATGTCCCTTCGTTTGCCTGTGAAATACAGTAAAAAAAAATTGACTGTTACGAGTGTTCTGATTGACCTGGATTTGTGGAGCAAACTACTCCTAGGCCCTGTAACAAAGAGTTATATGGTTTTTTTTTCTAAAGTAATAGTGTCGTTATTGCCTTAGTTTATGGTGCGTCGGCAATGTCCTGTGCACCAGTTACTACAGAGATTCTTCTTGGACTATAAACCTTTTCCTCCTTTTCCTATAAAATAAAAAACTCTAATTCTTTGATCAGTGTTATCGTAAACGCTATAAGAGTAAATTACGATTAGTTTAAAAGTTACGGAAGGACAGTTGTGACATAAAATTAATTCTAAAGAGAATGGAGATATGATAGTTCTTGTACAAGGCTTATTGTACATGGACTGTTATGGTACAGGGTTATGGCTTGACTGGACAGCCATAATTCGAAGGGAACATTGGATCCTTTGACTTGTTTCTTTTTTAGGAATCGATTGGCTTTTGGCCTACCGCTCACCTCCTTTTATACTTGTTTCATGTTGGCAAGGAAAATCATTTTTATGTATAGATCGTTTGAAATTTTGTAACATTTCATTACTGAAGAGACCCTGAGCTGTTCTTTCGGAATATTTGTGGTGTGAAAAAAAATGAGGTTTGAGATTTTAAATAGATATGCATTTTGAGAAGCAGAAAGTAATAATAACATTTTCAATAAAGAATAATACCAACAAAAACAATGATAAATATATGAATAGAGTTTAGAAGAAGACAAATTAGGCATTGATGAATTTTTATTATTGTTGCTGTTGGATGTGCTTCTTGTTATTGTAAAAATTTTACACGTTTTATGAGTTCTTCTGATGCGTTTTTACCGCGTTGAGAATACCACTACGAATATCTTTTTTGTTGTTGTTGTTGTTGAAAAAATAGATTCAATAAATACGCTCTAGCATTTGGAAATATATTCTTTGATTATCTCATACAATATTAGTTAGAAAGATGAATAGTCGCTGATCTTTTAAATGGTGATTTAAATAATGAAGATGATTGGCTGATGATGCTAATGACAATGAACATGGTGATGATATGTGGAGGACGACCTCGACGACGATGTTGCTACCAGTGGGGAATTTGAGAGGCCTGATGATGATGATGACGATGATGATGATAATGATAATGAGGACGAAAATGATTGATGATGATGATGATGATGATGATGATGATGATGATGATTGAGATTTCCATTGTCGTGATAGTGATAATCTTGAGGACGAGGATGATTCTATTAAAGTGGCCCGGACTTGGTGTTAGATGGCACATTGCGAAAATCCCATTGTGCAGTACCATTGCAGTTTCCAAGCCTCGTCGAAGGATTTTGGTGGGGGAAGGGGTACAGCGAAAACTATATATGGAGATCTGACGTCGCGCGATATTCGTTTTTATTTCATGGTGAAAGCATTTTATAACGTGTGAAACATTCCTGGCCAATCCTTGCAAGAGAAATTTATGATGTCGGATATCATGGTGACCATAAAATGAGGATGGCATTAATTGACATTACGATGATAACGAAGGATGGAAATGATAATGGTAAGTGGAGAAAGAGGTGGAGATAAATGATAGTGTAATGATGAGAATGAGGTTGCTCGAACCAACCTACAGTGGCTGATCATTTGGGTAATATAATATATTGCACACTATGTTGATTTCCCTTAATTACAATTTTTAACATGTTGACATAAACACAAAACTGATTCTTTCACTATTAACTATAAACAAGATGAATATGACGCAAGGAGAACACGATTTTGATTATGACATAGGCACGTAGGAAAAGGGACTTTTCAAGACCGTTTTCACACGAGCGGAGAAACTTAATTGCAGTGCTGAATTACAAATACGCTATTAGAAGTATCATCCGTGTTGAAAGACAGGCTTCCAAGGGAGAATAAGGTTAAATTGAAGGAGTAACTAGTAAGAAGGGACAGGATGAAATAAGGAAGAAAGATAAGACGCTCACGACACTGTAATATATGCCAAATCAACAGCCTTGTATAAAGAACAGCATAAAAATGGGTGTGGAAAGGGAAGAAAAGCACATACGAGTGTTCGCGGCCTTCAGTATTTTTCAGCAATTGAACAAATATTTGATTGCTCCTACAACAACACGGATGCAATTTCATTCGTCAGGTTCGTATTGTAACACAACCTTAAAATTGCTTTTAACTTATACCTACCTCTTCAAACTTAGAAAAAAAAGAGGAAAACTTCATATTAGCCATGTTTGTTCCCAAACACATGAGCAGCTATGATGATGAGGCCGTTGTTATGGTGATAGGAAATAGGTGGTGATGATGACAAAGACTAATTTCAAGTTGACGCGTCGGTGGCGCATGGAGATAGATGCATTTCCTCATAAGGGTTCGAATAACGGGCGTGGTTTGCCCCACTTTAATCGATTTTATTAGCATATCATACATTGGATATTATTCTGCTGTGGTAACAAGCTATCTATTGCTAATTACCAAGGCTACCGTCTCCTTCCACCCCTCTCTCTCTTCCCCCTCTTTCTTTATCTTTTATCTCTCTTTTCTCTCCTTTTATTTCTCTTATAATTTCTTTTTTTAGCAAAGCCAGACAGGTAGATTTAATCAGCATTTTTAGGAATAATTTTGTTGTAATTGGTCTTAGAATCACAAGGTACAACGTTCAAATCCCTTTCCGAGGATTGACGTTTTCTTAGAAAAACAGAACTTTATTTTCCGCACTAGGCCCAGATAAAAAGCTTAAGGCAAGGGTAGAAAAAGTTCCTTGAATGACCAACTTAATCAGCAGTAGGAATTGATTCATGACACTATAAAATAATAGATATGTGGCGCATTAATGCATTAGGTTACACCTCCTTGGGGCTCTATTTTTATCATCATTCTAAATTGTTTTAATGTTTGCTTTCTAATCGTTCACATGATTTACAACTGAAGGATGATAGAAGCAGATCTTCCTTTTCATACAATGTGAGGTTTGTGTGGTAAGCAATAAAAATGATTGCGTCATTGTAACATGAGTTTTCACTATTAATGTAAGGCAATAAAATGGATCCCCTCTGGTATCTCCATGTTATACATAACCATTTCAATATTCGCTTTACGACTCTAGTGTATCATGCATGATAGATGATTTTTTTAAGGGCATTTTTTTATTCAAATAAATCAATAACTGTCAGTGATGCCTTTTAAAAAACTCAAACATCATGCTCAAAATGATAACCATGTCATCGACTGAAGTAAGTGTTTTCTGATAATATTGTGACTGAAAAGAGATGCAGCTGTTCTTCCATTTTCTCGTCCATCAGGCTATTTATGACCATGCATTGCCTGCTCTCCTTATTTTACTTTTCCTTTATTTTAATCCACAGGAGTTCCAGCCAATTCTCTATCTGTGTGTGTGTGTGTGTGTGTGTGGGGGGGGGGGGGGTATGTTCGTTATTCCGAAGGTTTGTTTTTCCGAAGGTTTGTTATTCAAAGGTTTGTTATTCCGAAGGTTCGTTGTTCCGAAACACGCAAATTGGGTATACCTAGATGTTACGAACGAACGAGCCTAATATCATTTCGGACTAACGAACCTTCTGAATAACGAACCTTATTTCGTTTTCGGATTAACGAACCTTCGGAATAACGAACCTTTTTTTTTTCATTTTCGGACTAACGAACCTTCGGAATAACGAACCTTATTTCATTTTCGGTCCAACGAACCTTCGGAGTAACGAACCTTCAGAATAACGAACCTTCGGAGTATTCGAACCTTCGGAATAACGAACCTTTGGACCAACGAACCTTCATAATAACGAACCTTCAGAATAACGAACCTTCGGAATAAACGAACCTTCGGAATAACGAACCTTCGGAACAACGAACCTTCGGAACAACGAACTGTAACAGTCTGTAGGTAGACATCGATCAAACAACCAGTACCTCGTATGTTTGCAAACGATTCCAATGCAAACACGAAGGCGGGGCGTCAAGTTTCCTACAGATGTTCGGGCACATTAAAAATTTCTCAAGACATCAGTTGTGTCAGAATGCCGATAGCGCTATAAAGAAAGATAAATTTGCACCGTTTGTGTAAAAGGAGGCAGCCTCAGTTGCCACCACGTCTGGATTCGTTAAGATATCGAATCCTGACGACTTATCGTCATAATATCCTTGAGTGATATTGCTGCTTTGGTATTGGCAGCGACCTGGCTCAATTGCTGCAGCGTCTACCCTTGGAGTATGATTACCAAGACGTCATTAGAACATCTATTTGATTCGTCAGTTAGTTAAGTGAATCTGCTTAAATAACGAGTGTCATATTGAAAACTTTGACCTTTTAGTTATGTTTAAACGGTGACGCTACGTCAGTCTAGGAACGGGGTTGCCGCGGTGGACACAACGAGATGTCATTTTTTTTTCTGTTCTAGACGCTGCAGAATTGGTAGAACCTATGTATGGCGGTGCAGCATCAATGTAGAAAGTGAGTTGGCTCACCTGACACAGTGCCTCTGAGTTTTTTCCAGTAAGATATGAAGAATTCATCAAGACACCATAAGGATGATCAGAATAGTGATAGGACATGCGAATGATTATGCCACCCCAATGTGAGAAGCGTTTGGGTTCATTTACCACGCCGTCTACCTGTTGGAGTACAATTATCAAAACACCTTGAAATATGGCTGATAGCTTGCTTAGTCAGTTTATAAAGCAAGTTGGCTAAATCTTCACATCTGTGTTTTGACTATATCAATATCTATGTAGACACATCAGAATACTGAAAAGACCTGAGACTTATAGTTGCTGCGTCAGAGGAGGAAGAGAATTTGCTCAGACAACAGAGTGCCCATTTTCGATGAAATTTGGGCTGGACTCCGGAAAAATTATGATCGCACCTTTACCACACTTAGGTAATTTACATGTTTTCAGTTTAGAAAAGGAGTTGTCTTTAGGCATTGTGTTTTCCTGTAGTCCGAGCAAAATTTCGTGGGTTCGAAACCGGACTGGACGTGTGTCTGCTACCTATCTGGCGTGAAAACATACTATCCACCTACGAATAACTGTTTTTAAAAGACGAGAAAATTGTGGAAATTTATCGTTCGTCAGTGACGATTCTACATAGAGGTTCCGTTCGTAGGGTGGACTCTCAAGGTCAACTTTATGAACCAACTGCACTATCCGAAGAGGCTTCCCAATGATGAATGACGAGTTGAGAGTCCAAACGCAGGTGTTATTCGATTTTTTTAGAGTTTGACTCAAGTTGAAGTTGTATCGTTTGTAACAAAGTTTTACCTTTAGACGTTCTGTCGTTTCATTAGACTGCTAGTGCCTTTCGACTTGTTATTTGGGGCTCCTATCTATAAAAGTCTTGATGAACTCTTGAAAAAAAAGCGAAAATCGTTGCTCCACTGTCAGACTGTTCTAGCTAAAAGTGGAATTCAAATTTTGAACTAACTTAAGAGCGCTGAATATAAAATGAAAATCATGTTGGGCATTTAATTGCGGCTGGCATGACTGGTATTGATGTAAATTTTCAAATCTTCTTTTCAGTAGGCCTACTACATCGTCTCTCTATTTCAGAGAATGAAACGCAACAATGACTGAACCTCCTGTTACAACAACTTCCACTTTCCTGACAACTGTCCATCCAGGAATCTCCGAGGTCTATTCAGTTGCCAAGGTCTTGACCAGCGTGGTACTGATAGCAATCACTATCATCACCGCTGTGATTACGCTCGCCATACTGAAACGTTGCAAAGAAAACGAGAGCGACGATCGCTCGATTCGCCTCTTCGAATGCAGTGCTGTCTCTAATATGTTCGGGGGATTATCAATAGCAGCAGTTTTCTTGACGTCCGACCCGAATGGATATGCCCCGTTCTCGGCAGCTGCCTGTCAGATCGGTAAAACCTTCATTTACATCTCCAATTTTCAGTCTACCGCGTTCGTTACCGCAATTACGGTTAACCGCTTTCTCCACGTTAAGTGTCCGCTTCAATATTACCGCATCGTCAGCCTCAGAAGGTTGAATACTGTAATTGTCACTATATGGATGATATCAACTGTGTATCTTCTTTATCTTCCTGTTCCTAGTTTCCCATACTATGACACTCTGCAGGCAGACTGTTTTGCTTCTACCTACATCAGGGCAAGCCAGCAAATCTTAACCTATATCTTGTTGATGATGTGGGCAGTAAATCATGTATTCATCCTGTTCATAAATGCACAACTCTTGAAAGTAACCTTTGACGTGCGACGGTCCAGACGCGTTGCAGCTGTTAAGGACATACCACAACCCCACACAACCACGTCAAGAAACGTCTCTAGAGAAGTCTACCACGGTATTAACCGCATCACTAACAGAGTTCAACACCGCGGGCGTGATTCTTGTTATCTCTATCAGCGTTATATATTTCATATCATGTTTGCCAGGTCTGATTGTGCTTACTTTCGTAGCAGCACAGTCATATTTTTTCTCGCCCTACGTGTACCTCAGCGTCTCTTTGCTCGGAATCGCAAGCAGCGTTTGGAACATAATCGCCTTCATTCTCTTCGATACAAAATTTCGGCGCGTCATTTTTGGTATGTTCAAACGAAACAGTGTGCAGCTAGTGTAAAGACCCACAGAGAATTACTGCAATTCAGAACTTACCAGTTCCCAGCTATGGTGTCATCTCAACAACAACAACAACAACAACAACAATAATAATAACAATAATAACAATAATGATAATAATGATAATGATAATAATAATGTTAAAACTCCTACAATTACTATTACTACTACTACTACTACTACTACTACTACTACTACTACTAATGATAATAATAAAGCAATGATAATAATGACACCGCCCTGCGCAAGGCACATGACGCCTCGGCTGCAACGGAATTTTAGAACTAAACGCATAGTAGTTTTAAAAATATATATACAACATGGGGGTGTTTCATTAAGCTGTTCGTAAAGTTACGAATGACTTTACCTTTACGAACGACTTGAACATGGCAAGCCACATAGAATTCTCAATCATTATAAATCGCATGAGCTCAAAGCGAAATATGCAGCCTTAGATTAACATTAATTTTGTTTAGAAACATTTTTATTGCATAGTTTTTTTTAAACACAATTTAAAGGGGATTATGGAAAATGCAGTCACACTCTGTTAAAACATCAGGAAAAACTTTGGGTATCTCATTAGGCCCTTCATATTCAAGTCGTTCGTAAAGTCATGCGAAACTTTACGAACGACTTTATGAAACACCCCCTGTTTAAGAAAAGAGTGAAGGGGAATATTGCTACATAGGACTGCCATACCTATGGCCTCATAATTACGTTCCAAGTTGTGAACTAATTTTCTAAGCATTTTTAGAATGTGAAGCCATTTCTGGAGCAACGTAATTATGTGAAAATGATATTATGTCAACCTTTCATGGGGGAATTGAAAATATTAGACGATATGATTTCAGGTCTTACCATTACCCGGAATGATTTTTTTCAAGAAACATAAAAAGGACTAATTCCAATGCTAAAATTTTTGTTGAACCCCAAGCGTGGCATGCTAATGTTAATGTAACTGAAACATTGTCTATTTTGTGACGGATATCTTTACTTCTATTTGTTCAAGTCATATTTTCATGAGTACTCTAGACCTCACAATATAAACTTATACTATGGTAAAATAAACATTCGTTCATAATTGTTTTCAAACTACACCTGCAGATATATTTCATATTTGAAGAATTTCGATTCTACATTAATTGATGCATTATAGGAATCAAATTCATATACTCGATAAAGATTTTTTTCATTTACATCTACGTCGTTTCCTTTTAATAGATTATTCCGCCCTAGGATAGGGGCCTATTTTATAGAGAATGATTATTTTAATGAATTTTATGAAATTAAAAGAAGAACTCAAGAACAATATCACTGCTTTTTCGAAGACTGTCTTTTTTGAAATCTCTTTTAACATTTAAGGTTCTTATATTTATATTCGAAGAGAGTTACCGCGCACAAGCAAATTAAATATAACTTGCAACCCTGGATTTGGCTGCCGTTCCATTGCTAAAATCTCCGTTTTTCTTTTTTCCCTTAAAGGGAAAGTCCACCCTAGGAGTTTCACTGTTTCAATAAGATAAAGGATGATAAACTTGAACAGCATTTTAAAAAAGAAATGAGCAAAATTGGTCAAAGAATAAGAAAATTACACTCATTTATATTTTCTAGTAAACTACTCTCGGCTCTGCAAATTGGCAACACTGATGACATCATTTGTGAGCAGGTCTCCATTCATTTTGTGGATGAAATTTCACATTTTCTCAATTATCTTGGAAGTTACACATTTTCTTACTCCATAGTCAAAGTATGTTAAGTAAAATGCAATTCTTCTGAACATATTTTGATTATGGGGGTTAGAAAATGTGTAACTTCCAAGAAAATTGATAAAATGTGAAATTTCGTGTACAAAGTGAATGGAGACCTGCTCACAAATGATGTCATCAGTGTTGCCAATTAGCAGAGCGAGAGTAGTTTACTAGAAAATGTAAATGAGTGTAATTTTCTCATTCTTTGACCGATTTTGCTGATTTATTTTTTTAAAATGCTGTTCAAATTTATCTCCTTTTATTGAAAATTCTAGGGTGGATTTACCCTTTAATCCCCTCTCTCTTCTCTCACTCTCTCACCCCTTACCTCTTTCACCCCCTTTCTCCAGTTCCCCCAATAACTTCACCTCTCTTTCCTCGTCTCTTCATAATCTTCTCTCCTCCATTAATATGTTTGTATCCTTATCATTTTCTTTCTTCTTGTGCCTCCGTATCTCATTTTGATATTCTCTTTCCGATTTCCACTCCACCCTGATATATCTACATGAACTAAGAGCGGTATCCACATTGTTCCTAGTGCGGTGTATTTGAATTTCGGATTTGGCATTATTTCAACTTGAATAATAATTTAATGTTACTCTCTTAAAAAAAAAAGAAAAAGAAAGAGCGAACGCATTCAGTCTGTTAGGGGCGAATTTAAGAAAAGAGTGCATTTAGAGTGAATTAAGAGCAAATTAAGAGTAAAATGGTAATATTCACTCGTGTAGGGGTGACCTCATGCAGTGATGACTCAAGGATTTTGAGTGATCACTGACTCATGTCGCTCCTTAAAGAGTGAATAAAGAGTGATTTTCACAATTTTTACTTTTAATTCACATTAAATTCTTTTTTTTCCCCCTTATATTTACCCCTAACATGTATACGTCCACTCTTATTTTTTTTAAAGAGAGAACATGGGTAAAATTGCTGGAAACATTTTCACCGAGCATTAGCCCTGTGCTTTTGATTCTTATCATTGATTTTAGCTTTTCTATTTTCATTAAAAGAATATTTGTGGTTGTTGTTTTGTTTTTAAAATATACAGGAGTCAAATAGGCATGTACACCAACTAGCAATTAATTTTATATCCGTTAATGTTTTATTTCATACTCTGTGTATTGAAACGTAGAAAATGGTACATGATGAAGAAAACAAAATTTTCTTTCGAACATCTGAATATTTTTGGCAAGTAAGTATATAATGCACATCACACAATACAGATATGGAATATCTTGACAAAGTAATAGTAATAAACTGGGTTCCAAAAGAAACTTATCACTGTTTTAGAGCAACGCTCACTAAAATCCACTGCATCAAAATTAATCATATTAGACACAGATAAGCTACAACTCTCCTTACGACGCACATGTGAAAATTTTAAAGATCAATTTTGCCATAAACGAGAAAAATCTGATGAAATTACTAAAGGTAAAAAAATCAAAGAAACTGCTCGCTCAGAACATCCACGAATGGCCGCCTATGCAGAACATTCGAAAACTGTTCATTCAATTTCAAAGGCGGGTTATTGTTATCTCTGTACTACCCATTGTCCAAACCGAACTCCGTGCCTGGTAGGCAAGCAGTTTTTGTGATTTTGAAAAATTACCTCTTGCGATTTCACCTATTTTATTCTTTTTTGACTCAACAAAACGTAGATATTTTTAGTTGCGCTTGTCAAGGAGTATTTTAGCTAATCTATGCCCAATTATGATTCATTTAAATGCTTTGGATTTTAATGTGTGTCACTCTAGAGAAGTCATAAGTTTATTTTGACGCTCAGTTTACATGTAACAGTGGATTAAATACGTGAAGTGTTCCATGCATGAAGCATCCACGAGACTACGTGGGTAAAGTGGTTTGAAAACCGTGCAAGGATAAACACTGAACATGGTGAATACGATAGGAATGCCTTAAGTAAAAATAATTATATAAAGTTTCCTGGGGCACGTTTCATGAAACCGTCATAACTACAAGATCAGCGACATCTCGGCGTTGTCGGTCATCTTGTCCGCTTAGTGTTTCACAAAGCCGTCTTTGTCAAGACCAGCGACAACTTCCCTGACAAATGACCTGTCGCTCCTCCGAACATGTCATATCTTTTTAGCACGCCATCACATGTCACCATTTCTTCGGCTATGGGCAGCTCGCGGGCAGCATGAAATAAGGAATGTTAATTTCTTAAATACAAATAGTTCTTGAGTTCTAGACTCTCATTCCATAAACAGTTATTACTAATGTTGATATAAAAATATAACTGAAATAATCTTTATGTTTTAGCGACGTTTTAACCCTCAAACACATAATTGAGATTAATAATGATTATCCTCCCATCAGTCTACCATAGAAAACGGAGCAGTCTGTATTTACAGGCCCGTAAGTACGATGACAATTCAACACGTATGAACTTTCTCCATATTCTCCTCTTTTGCAAGTACAGTAATTATTGAAATCATGTAAAATGTATTCGTAAATGAATTTATTTCAAAATTTGGATCGCATAATATTCCAATTCAGCATTTTTCACAAATTAAAACAAAATTTGGGTCTGCTTTCAATAACTCGTCAATTACGGTATACTCTTAATTCTAAATCTAAATTCGCAAAGCGCAACTGCAGCTTTTCGTTTATTAATTTTAGAAATTCTCAGATGTCACAATTAAAGTAGTTTTTCACGTGAATGCAATGTTTGTATTATTTGTTTAAAATCCCATTGATTTTTTTTTATTTTTATACTTTTCGAACAATTAGAGCAAAGTTGAGTCTAAAATGGTGTTTGAATAATTGATGATAATTCCAGTGGATTATGATCAAGGCTATATTTTTCAGCCGGTAGTATCGATATCTTGAATTGTGAGATGTCAGGCTTTCGTGAAACACTTTGTCAGCTTTATGACATCTCCGTAGATCATCGACAAGAGATATCACTGTCATGGAGTTGGTTTCATGAAACGCGCCCCTGACGAACTCCCGTTTGAGTGCTCAAAAATGTAACACTTTGAAATGTCCATTTTTCACAAATTAGAGAGTAAATAGACATGGTTTGAATCAGTAACCCTCTACTGCACAATCGTATGAGATTGAACAATAGAGGGCGATACAATTGCCCTCACGCTAGAGTACCTACATAAAGAGAGTAGCGACAACCCAAGATTTGAACGCCATTTTGTTTCCCTGTTACGCAACATTTCTATTCAATTCCGATAAGCAAACGGGTGTTCGAAATAGAAAGAATTTGAACGCCATTTTGTTTCCCAAGAAGTAGGACGTCTATGTCGCTACTCTCTTTATGTAGGTACTCTACCTCACGCTAGAGTACCTACATAAAGAGAGTAGCGACAACCCAAGATTTGAACGCCATTTTGTTTCCCTGTTACGCAACATTTCTATTCAATTCCGATAAGCAAACGGGTGTTCGAAATAGAAACAATTTGAACGCCATTTTGTTTCCCAAGAAGTAGGACGTCTATGTCGCTACTCTCTTTATGTAGGTACTCTACCTCACGCAGGACAAAGGCATTTCGGTTTCCATGCAAACATGGAAAGTGAAGTGATTTGACATAAAAACAACTTCTGATGTTACGGTCATGCATAGATCTAATAAAACTATCAGAATTCATGAGACCTGAACAATATTTTCGTCAAAATGGATTTGTTAACTTGGCTTTACATTTTCTATGGAAGCCGGAAACCCGTCTTCTTCTTACCACATGGGTAAATGTATTTGACACAACATATGCTGAGTTCACAGAGACAATCAGCATCTGTAGAGAAAATGGAGAAAATATGAATTTTTGTGTACAAAACCTATTAACAGTTGTCCACAAAAACCTGCCATTTTGAAGCAACATTGCCAATTTGAGGATCGCCATAGAAAGTAAATCAAACTTTCATAACTTTTTGCAACCGATTTTCATCTCACGATCATGAATAGGAATCCTAGCTTTACGCAGAATGCACAGAATTGTCAGAATCCTTATTATCATTATCACTTTAGTAAAAACAAGGGGGCAAATTAGCCTTGCAGTGAAAACCATTTACATTTGCAGATTAGATTGCCATGATTAATTTAAATCATTGGTCAGACCTTACACTCAAATCCGGGCACATGCATACATACTTTGAAAACGACGTATCAGATTCTTATCGTTTGTGTGAACGAAAGAAAGAGGAAAAATCTTGGAATGTTTTTTATGTTGCATTTTTCACATAATGTTGCGGTTGTCATATTGATATCATTTCACATAAAGTTAATCATTCAAATTGTCTTTTTATTCTGTTTACGGACTGCTACAGAGAGATTTCTCCAGCTGCTTGAATCTAGGATCAAGCGATGCTCTGCGCGTCGTGTCGGCGCGTGCGAGATCCTTCATCTTTTGACGCAAGAGTGCCACGTCACCGCCTGCTTCAACTTCTCTTTTCGACGTTTTTAACATTAACTGCGCCGGAAGCGTCCGAACGATACGACGGATCACATGATAGTTCGCCTCTTCCTCGTCATTTTGATCGTCAGCACCACGCTGCTTGTTGTTTTGGGGATCCTTATCTTGGTTTTCACTTTCGCTGCTCCCACCCCAGATGTGGCTACTGTCTGATTTAGGTAGATTAGAGGTTGGATGTGTTTTCGCTGTATTCTCACGTTTGGTCTTTGGCAAGGTGAAACTGGCGGATTTGACGGACTTAGAGCCACTTCCCTGTGAATGTCGCTTTGAGCGTTCTTGGTATGATCTTGCGGTGCTTTCTCGACGCGAACCACGCCTCGAAATGCCGTGACGGCTTTCGCTGGTATGCAACGCTCGCTTCAACTTATCAGTTTTAGGTCGGTCAGGTGACTTAAGGGGTATTGAGTGATCACTTTGCTGCCGAACTAATTGTGGTTTCCGGCTTGTGATCGGAGAGTTCGGAAGACTGACGCTTCCTGGTCTGTGCAATTCTGCTGCAGATGGTCCGGTTGGAGGTGGGGAGCGATCATTTCCCGTCAAATTATGCGGTAAAGACGTCGCTGAAACCGATGTATCTCCCTCAGGATTGGAAATCGGCAAAAGCTTTAAATCACTGGCGGAATTAGAATGAAGTTGTGTTTGAGACTTAAGAAGAGGATCTGGGGGAGGCTTCTTGAAAGTCATGGCAAAAAGTCCAAGTGCTCTTACTTTAAGGACTGGAAACCTTGTCTTTGGTTTAACCGTTTCAGAGGAATCTCCCGGATTTGATTTTGATTGAGTAAGAGGCTCCACTTCTTCCGTAGTAGACCTACCTTTACTTTCCTCTTGTCCGCACTCAATGGTTACCTTTGGGTCCTCTGTTTTTTCTTCCACAACCTCTTCGTGTTTTATCACAGTTTCAGCTTTTGATTTCCAAGCACCTGACATTAAAGGAGGCATTTTCATCTTGTCTCGTCTCGATCCGAAAAGGCCCCTGTTGGCTAGGTCTCGTTTCTCCTGCTCGAGTCTTTCGCGTTCTGCTTCTTCACTTTCTTTTTCTGTTGCTGCCGCCGATTCTTGCTCATCCGGCTTAGATTCTTCTTGCTGCGGTGGATCTGCAGAAGCACCTTCCGCACCGTCCTGTGCCTTCGGAGATTCATCAGTAGGCCCTTCTTCATGCTTTCCGCGCACAACGTCCTTGTTCTCAGGGCTCTGTGGCTTCGGCTTAAAAGAAAACACGTATTCTTCTTTCAACCAACTATTATCCCCATCCCGAGGAGGTGGGGGAATGCAGCTGAGGTATTTGGGTCTCTGGGAAGCTTTTACAAAACGCAGCTCGTTGTCCTGATCGAACACTTGCTTTATGAAGAAACTTCGCTGGTTCCACGACATCGCCGTCTCCCTTTTCCTCTTCTCGCGGTCGATCTTCCGGAGGGTGGATGCTAATCGGCGCTCTTCACCGGGGTTGCCCAGGGAGAGTCCCAGACCACCTCCGTTCTGGCCACCCTTCGTGTCCATTCGAGTGTTGCGTCCAACCTTTTGAGCCATTGCCCTCACCACGTTCAGCTTGGACGAGAGATCAGTCCGTCATAAGTGCCTACATAAAGGGGTAAGCAGAAAAGAGGATTCGGTTAGCATACCTTGACAAGAGCCATTAAAGCAGGGTCCCTTTTTCCCTTTTCCCCTTTGTAGGTCTCCCTTAAAATGCTTATAATTAGTTATTCTGATATACATTATCAATGTGGCATGATTATTGATGAAGAGCGGAAGTCTTTATTAAAAAATAAATAAATACATCAGTTAATAGATATGTGTGAATAAAATATAACAACAACCAAACAACATCAGAACAAACGGTACAGCATTCATCAATTATTCACCACAGACATGACGGATAATAAATTGAACCTCGATCTTCTAAGTTCTCTTTTACAGGAATAAAGCAAAGGCAAGCAAATATATTCTGATCATGAATTAAAAAAAGTTGATTATAAAGTTCCATTACCAAAAGAGGTTCACATTCACATAATGCATAAATCTGAAGAATTTCTAGAAATTCAGTAAGAGAGTTTCATCACATATTAGTGCAATACATTACATACTTTAATCATGCTTCGAAAGGTCCTTGCTAACTTCGATAGCTCATTAGAGCATTAAAACCTAAGAGGTAATTGGGCCACAGCGACATTGCTCCAGTTCACACTGTTTAATATCTTCACTAAAAAGAAATCGAACTGTAAGCCCTTCCTCCCAAGGGCCCCGGTTGGTCTATGTAATTCCACGTGTTAAGCCAACCCCTTTTCCCCTGCCATTTTGATATGTATTTAAGCCTATTGTTGTGGGAAGACACCAGTTATAGTCATCGCCACAGCTTCTCTATAGATACCATTGTCCGATGCCTTGATCAGAAGCGATATCGATTGGTTTAGTGGAATCGTGAGTGCGCAGTATCAAAAGGCGGAATATGCATCAATGATATTTTGTGTGGATGGGGGATAGACGAGGGTTTAGATTGTCAAAACTTTCTACCTTCAAGTTGACTCCTCATCAGCTGAAAAAAAAGGAGAAAACAGGCACACTGAGCCTATCTTTATACCTTAGCATTATGTTCAATTTAATTGGAAGAAAGGCACTCTTCGTCAACGGAAAGGTTGAATTATTGAAGGTAAATCATGAAGCTGATTACAAAATTTGAAGGAAAAAATGCGTATGCGTAGAGGGGGGGGGGGGTCGAATTTTAACATGGATGTTTTGCATATCCGCAGAATAATAGTTAATATTCCCCATTTTTCGATTATGTAGAATAATCATACAGGCTCACATTTATATACCTGTTATTAAGAATTACTTGGTTTTTTTTCCTTTAAATTATCACACTGTATGAGTCTCCAGTTTTATAATAATTTAGGAAAGCCTTCGTTCCATTTTCACGACACTGTCTAAACTCACTATTCACTTGTATTCTGATACGTTGAACATTTTTTCTTTCTTTCTTTCTTTCTTCTATCTTTTCCCTTTACTGGCTTTGGGTGCCATTGACTGAAAACAGATCGATATCTGATGGGGCCTTCTGATTAAAAAAAAAATTCTTGAAGAAGAGAGAAGGTGCTAAATGCGACAATAACGGTTCACATGACAAAATACTTGTCAGATGAGTAGGGCACTTATCGCTTATATCTCTTGATAAAATCGATGACTATTGCACCTATGAATACTTCGGTATGCAACGAATTATGATCAATGTGCGCATTATTGATTTGTGCGGAAAGGTTATGGAGGTGTGAGAATTTGGATTAAGCAAAGATCTTAAAACAGGATAAAAAAACGAAGTCAAGGCAATGAGAACGTAAAGATTACAGATCGAGAGAGAGAGAGAGAGAAAGGGGGGGGGGGTTGTAGTTGAGACTACAGTTGGACTACAGTTGGACTACAGTTGGACTGTAGTTCGAAAGGGACCTAAGTATAAAAGTATAATTAGTATCCAAAGACAGACGAGAAAGCAAAAGGAAATTGTAAAGAAAAAAAGCTTTACGAAAAGGATGAAGAGGAGCAAAATTCTACCCCTGCTAGAAAGAATAGTGACAGGGAAATACAAGGAAACAGATAATCAACAGAAAATAGATCACTGAACAATAATATTTCTATCAAACCAGACATAAATGTCGAATGCAAGATATAAGTCAATAGCGTCACAAGAGAAAAGAAGGAGCTGGGTAAAGTGCGGTTGAAGAACATTGACCACTTTACGAAACTTAAAAACACATGTAAATAATGTAATGGCATACAAACATTTTTTTCGGGTTGTATGCCAGTATCCTGCACATCACATCAAATTCTTCCCCCCCCCTCTCCCTTTCTTGGCGCCGGTTCATTTTCATCCCCCATGCACTCTCTCATACATATCAGATATCATGACCGTACGTAGATAGGTGGCAGGGGGCAGTTGCCCTCCCCCCTAGAAATTTTCAAAACCCCACTTTTTGCTATTTGTTCCTTACCTTTTCATTGAGAATTTACCCAAATTCCACCTAAAATGTACAATAGATCGTTAAATTTCAATTCTAAAATTGCAAAAGCTCGGAAGCTTTGATCCCTCGCTTGTGTGTTCCCTCAAATAATGAATATATTCTAGTCCCCCCCCCCCCCACCGGAAAAAAAAATGCCTGCGTACGTCCTTGTCAGATATCCATCCTTTTTATCTGATTGTCTCTTATTATTCTCTTTATTCTGATGCATTATCCCAAGGACTTGTCTCTCATGGGCCCTCAACCTCTCTGTGGTGCGTGGAGAGAAGGGTGGTGGTTCTAATTGCATAACAATGATAAAGTAAATAACAGGTACATGCGAACAGCACTGAATATTTGCTCTGGTATACTTTGGTTTTTTTTCACAAGTGAAGGTTTAAACTCTTGTGCCCTTTGTTGCTTTGGCGATGGCTAACAGCAGGAAGAATAACGACACTGGCAGAAAATAAAACTAGGTGGAAAAGAGGAAAGAAAGGGGAGAGAAGGGGAGAGAAAGAGCAAAGAGCAATTTTTGTTGTTTTATTTTGGTGTTTGTTGCCGTTGATTTTATCCTGTTTGTTTCTTAATTATTTTTGCTTTATCTGTTTATTTTTTTATTAAAAAAATAATACAGCATTATGAACAAGAACGACAACAAATGAACACATTAAAGATAAATTGCACAATGCTGTATCTTCATAACAACTAAGCTACTACTACTACTACTAACTACTACTACTACTACTACTACTACTACTACTACTACTACTACTACTACTACTGCTACTGCTACTACTACTAAATAGTAAGAGAGATAGTTTAAAGCATTGTTGTTGTTATTCATACGATGCAAAAAGGGAACAACAGCCTCACCAGACATTTGGTGCTTCATGTGAGCCAATCAAGTGGATCACTGCTTATCAAAACTGACTGGCTACATGTAAAATTACACTTTTTTTTTTCTTTCTGCTTTCGAGACATGCCAGAGCAAGGTATAAGAATGCTTGTTGAAAACCGACGACGACGAAGCCTCTCCAACCTCTGGAAGGGCCTCCAAATATCGCATAGCACTAAGCACCAACTATTTTAAAGTAAAAGGCCGTGAATCACGTCAAATTGCATAGGAGTCTTTAAAAATGGCTAAAACAGCTTAAATAAATTTGGTACTTAATAAGAAACAAGACTAAAACAAGGTTGTATGGGCACTGCTAGAAGTGAATAGAACACAATTAAGACACAATCGAATGCTTTAACATGTTTATTATGACAGGACAGAAATGGATTTGTACGGGAATCGTTACAACTGGGTGAAAGAAAATTACACCCTTATGGCAAATAGGTTGGAGTATTAAATTTGTATCCATCATTCGAAAAGGAGGGATTTGCTACTTTTACATTTGTAAGGTTTTTTATGATGATGTCCAATTATATCTGACATAAGGCATTATGTCATAAATATCAGTTTTTTGGTTTTTTTTTAATCAAATAGCAATTTTTCTTTGCAAGATATTTTCAAAAATCCGACCTCGTGTTTTCACTTTCCATCCTAAGTTCCTGTCTTTGGGGACATGGTGCCCCCCCCCCTCGTGCCACTCCCTTTTTTCCACGCCAAAATGCAGTTGACTGAAATGAATTGTGCGGCATAGTTCAAGAAATCAACGATTTTAAAGACAGTCCTCTGTCCAGCCTGTGATAATAATAATTAAAAATATGAATCAAGACAAAATATTCCTATTTATTCATGCATTCAAGTATGCAAAAATATTCAGATAGCTGCAACAAGATTTTCATATAAATCTACAATATAAAATATTATTCAAAATTGTAAAGTTATGGATAACGAGAGTACAAGGAGTGTGGTCGATAGTGAATAAGGTACATGTACTTGTATTATAGAAGACAGGGCCGTACACAAAAGTTTTTTTTTTTTTTTCCGGGGAGAGGGCAAGAATAAGTAAAATGTTCAAAGAAGCACGAAAGCGAGGGAGCGAATCGATCGAGCTGGTCATGAGGGCGCTTTTGCATATTTTGAATTGAAATTGAAGGATCTGGTGCACACTTTCGGTGGAATTTGGGAAAAATTTCAATAAAAAGTGTAAGTCTTAAAAATTTCGGGGGGGGATGTCCCCTGCCCCGGTCCCCCCCCCCACCCCAACCTCCGCTGCGTACTGTCATGACAGAATAACAATTGCTCGGATCAAAATTATTTCCAAAGGGTAGTCGGAATTCTTTAAAAAGTTTTCAAATGTAACTGGAGGCGGATGTCATAATTGCCCCAGAGCATTAATGACCTTTGGTAAGACAGTTATGTACACGTGCCACACTTGACCCAGATGAGGTAAATTTGATAGCTGACATGAATTGATGATTTATAAAGCTTGAACGACTTGGTAGCTTGGCTGATGATCGAAGCTCTGTAGTGGTAAATAGTGTAAATGTGGCAAACATGAGCGCTATAAAACCCCTAAATTTATTTTTGTTAAAAACAAATAAAAAACGAATCATTTCGTTTGTTTCTTCAAAGCTTAGAAAAGAGCTCTTATTCTACTTCACTGGGTTTACCAGCGGGAAAAACAAATATCTACATCTCAAACATAAACATAATTGGGGCAAGATTTTGATAAAAGCTGAACAATTAAACACCTGCACTATGCAAATCCACTTTATTTGTTCAGTCACATTGTACTCAATGAACAACAATAAAGTGGTAACATCACAATGCATGTTTATGAGCGGGCATCTTTAGCGATGCGGCTGTTGTGGCGACATTTATCAGAGTCATGGAGTACAGTACATTAATGAAAAAGTGGCGGAGAAGTTTTGTTTGATTATGTTGACCAAATTGGGCTCGGCTTACTGAATTTGTCTATTAAGATGTCTTAGCCCACCCGGGCCCCCCTCCCTCTTTTCCAATGTTCCGTTTGCGAGAACCTCCAAAGCGGATTTTATTCAAGGCTCGTGGAATATTATTATTCCGTGTTTCTGATCATGCCTGGTTTTGTCTAAACACTCTGTATTCAACTGCAATAAATCTAACCTGAGAAATGTAATTTGCTTCCATATGATATGTCCTATGGAGCAAGATATCCCATGCGTGAGATTATCTTGCTCCGGAGACTATGGATATATATGATATCTCAGCCAGGGGCGTCAGTCCCTTTTATGAAGGGGGGGGGGGATGGCACTCAAAAAAGGGTCTTCATCTTTATTTCATTTTGGGGGGGGGGGGGACATAAAAAAAATTGCTGACAAGGGGAAAAAAATTCTCAGCTTAAAAATGGGTGGGGAAAAGAATTACCCTATTATGTCCCCACCTTAAGAAGAAATCGGGGAGATGTGTCATCCCCCCCCCCCGTGATTGACGTCCACGATCCCAGCTATTCACACTTACATTTTTTTAAAGGTAAAATATCTCTCACGCTCTCTCTCTCTCTCTCCCTCTCCCTCTCTCTCTCTCTCCCTCTCTGTCTCTTCTGCTCTCTCTGTATATCCCTTTCATTTTCCTATTTCACTGAAAAGAAAGCCTACTGATTCACTCTCACTTTTCAAACAACCTTCATTAGAAATTAAAACTATGTTAATCGTGCATCCATAGGCCCATTCTCGGCCACGTGTATGACCCAAATCATGAAGAATAGCTGATTCAAAAAGCAATTTGTCAGTATCTATCTTGTAGCAGAAGTCTCTCATTTTGGAATTTTTGATAACTGTAGTACCCCTAATAGAATGAAGGCAATTATTTCAAACATAAGAGCTTATGTCATTTTTCTTTCAGAAGTCAAATTAGGTCGGTCACGTGTGTGACTTCGCACGAAAATTGGTCTTACTCGTTGGTATTCAAACCTATTTTTCTCGCATCTCCCTGGGAGCGTAAGTTTGCACTTTTCATTACTATATGATGGGGATTGCTCTAAACAGGTTGAAAGCAATTTTCCATAAATGAATGAACATTGAATTCTGTTCTTTCAGAGGTGAAAATTGGGTCGGTCACGTGTGTGGCCACTCAAAAAGGGGGCATTTTTAAATGACTATATAAGCACATTATACTTGAGAAATTATTTATTCCTATAAAAAAGGGGAGCCTTTTTCATGTTGAAAAAATGGTTACAATTAAAAAATCGAAACATGCTATCTGATTTTCGAGCAATAAAGCAAAATTAGATGGTCAAGTGTGTGACCAAAAGTTTCGCTTTACAGAGAATGGCCCCATGGTGCATTCCATTATACCCAGGTGGATGCATTCTTTTCAAAAGGGGAAATAAAAGCTCTTCATGGGGCACCGCTACTTTGGAAGTGACTATTCCAAGTGCACCAAAAGTGACCTCTCCATGTTTTAAATATCTGTAGATATTTGAGGTCATTCGGGACACGAGCTAACCATGAACTGGCTAATTATTACCTTCTCGTCCTTTGTTAAAGGTAGCCCGTCCCTTTTGCAGACCTAATTCTGAAAGTTCCCTGACTCTGTCATCATTTGAGAGAGAAAGGCTATATGTGGACAAAGAAAGTGGACAAAATAAACAACCTCTCATTCTACCCTTCACAATGGTTCTGGTAGTCAAAAAACATCCCTTCACTACTATTATGTTTAATCATGTAGTTCCAGGTGAATATGCATGTGACACCTGTTCCACATATTTTAGACAATAGCAGTGAAGGGATGTTCTTTTGACTACCAGAACCATTGTGAAGGGTAGAATGAGGGGTTGTTTATTT
>CM057162.1:18858301-18863301 GCA_029962745.1 Echinometra lucunter
ACTTCAACCAACCAACCAACCAACCAACCAACCAACCACACAAACAAACAAACGAACAAATGCACATTGTGTTAACCAAACTAATTGAAATAAGCAGGTCATTAAATACAATCAGTTTACAGATATGATAACAAATGCGAATATTTGACAACAAACTTTAGAAACTTACCCTTTTTTCGGTAAACCAACTCCCATCTTCCTCAGGTGAATATTCCTTGCAGCCGACAGAACTGATAAAAACGCTTGAAGTTACACATAGTCTCTCAGAAATGACCACATTTTTGACAGAACTCAACGTGCAGAACTTATTCTTGACAGCACCGGTGTATCTAATTGCCTACGGTCTGGACTTAGCTGTTGAACGGCACTTCAACGAATAATCCACTCAAACTCAAACTCGGTCCATATATCAGTATATCTTTTTATTAGGCTTTCCAATATCCGCCTAGGAATGGCATAGCCCACTGTTAAAAAAGCTTTTTACTACAGCTTTAAAATTCAAAGGATTGTGCATTGCTCACGGATTATGCACTCGGTGGCGTTTTGCTTACGGCATCGCTCTGCACTGTTCTATACCCAGTTTGTATTGAAGCGGTTAGTTTGGTCTTAAAGTGTTGTTGTTGTTGTTGTTGTTCAGGTGTTTTGACGTACGATTTATTGACGCCATCTACGTGCGGGTGTCTGTATTTCTTTTTGAGATGTTTTCCTTATTTTGGTACAACTTTTCACGAGGAGTCCGGCGTCAGTGATGGACCTCCCATTCTCCTTATGTAGTTGAGACAAATCCGTAAATTTGAGAATCTTACCTTGAATGTTCAAAGTTAAGCAATTCTATTAACTTCAGTATGATATTAAAACGAAACTAGGGGCAACAACATTCTGGGCCACAATACGTCTCACTATTGAAAATGCGCAAAAACAGGACACGTTTCAGTTGACCAATTTATTGAATCATTCTTCATGCTCTAATATAGTTACATACACTAAAGTAAGACTTCCGGTGAAATGACAGACGCCGAGAATGCAAATAACACAAGACCCTTTGTCGATTTCCATTGTAATGTTAATGATGTGTGATGCGTGTAATAATAATAACTTATTGCCGGTGCAGAGTTCGCTAATTCGTCCTGCTTGGTGGACTAATTTGCAGCTTCTCTCTCCCTCCCTGACCCCCCCCCCCCCCCACCCTCTCTCTCTCTCTCTCTCTCTCTCTCTCTCTCTCTCTTTCTTCTTCCACAGGTTACCCTTTATAGCCTTCCTATCAACCATCCCACAGTTCTTCCTTCAACGTTTTCCGGCATCCATCCTTCCCATTAAATCAGTTTTAATGAGGGAAGACGACGTAGAATTAAGCCTAATTTTCAATTATTCAGACCTATGCGAATTTTCTAATCGACTCGGAAGTGCGTAGACTAAACGCATCGTTGACTGCTAAGAAAGCTGTAATATTTTTTCTTATTACTTTCAGTGATATAACATTCGATGATATTAATTACCCCCACCCATCCAGCGTCTACTTAATACCTAGTTTCAAAGGGATTGTAGTTTGAGAAAGGCGAAACATTTTCCTAATAAAAAATACATAACGCGAGTGGCCAAATGGTGTGTGATTCATGGCAAATATTTTTTTTCTTTATTTCTATCAAAGACTAAATAATTGTACGTTTGTTGATTTTTAGATGGATATCATTTCCCCTTGTGGAGTTGAATATCATTTATTCAGATTCTACCCAGTGTATCAATACAGTATCGGGAGTAGTGTTGATAAACTGATACACCGATACACCACTGCTGTGGGTGTAGCGAGTTCGACAGAAATTAAAGACTTGACACAGGTCTCTACGAGAATTGTAGCCTTTAATTTGAGTTTATCATTTCCGTTCAATTCCATAAGTTTGTATCTAGATTATGAACCACCATGTTTTTAAATTTTGCAACCGTGTGAAGCGAGCGAGCCAAATATGGCCACTTCTGTTAAGAAAGAAGTGTTAATTTGTCAACAAAATACAATGTAGGCCTTAAAGATAATCTCAATGATATGGTCACCTTGCTGCAAAATAGATTTCAGTTTGGCACCTCGCTGGTTCAATAATGCTTGCTGTCCCGCGAAACCACCTTGTCTACAAACGAGCAAAGTGAGCGAGGCTGCGAAGAAAAGCACATTCTTTTGACTACAGAATTTATTTCGTCCACGAAAACATTATAGTCCTATAACATGTTAAGAGATATATCTACATTCAGTCACCTCACTTGCCGCATTGTTTTGCTTTCCGAAACCATCCTGTGTCTAAATAATCATACGAGCGAGGAAAAATATACACGTTTTGTAGGTAGAAATGATAATTCCTCATCACACTATGGGCCTGTAAGCTACATCTAAATAAATAACATATTCGGTCACCTCGCATGCCGAATTCGTTCGCTTTAACGATTCTGTATCTAAATATTATACGAGCGGGCGCAGCGAGCGAGGAAAATGCACTCTTTTTCATGAGTTATAGAAGTTTAATTCGTCATCAAAATACGATACAATCCCGTAGTATGTCTAAATAATATACATTCGATCACATATCATTGGAATAATTACGATGCTATTCGGGAACCTCGTTTGCCGTCCAAACCATTTTGTTTCTACAAGCAAGCGAAGCGAGCTATACCAACATAAGCTATATTTCTTTACAAAAGTAGGTTTGTCATACACAACCAGTTAGAATGTTGCTGGTCAATCAGTCCAAGAATTAATCTAGCTGAATAGCTAGCTAGCTTTAAACTATAGTAGTAATCTTCAGTGTATCATATTTCAATCTACCGGCATGAAGAAAATTGTAATATGAAGACGAAGATGGGATGGGAAAATAACTGATGTTACACCTCATAAAAACCAGGGGGTGCTGCAGCACCCCAGCACCCAAGCTCCCCAGGGGCCTGGCTATTATTGTACTACATGTCCATCTGAATTATAGCTTTACGTTAACAAACTCAAACTACGGGTATATTTCGACTGAATTTGACTCATTTCATAAACAGATTGTAAATGGACTTAACATTATTCAAAAGTCAATTCTCTTTCATCCTAGGTTAGAGCTTCAGCACTTCCAAGAACCTTCAAATAGTACATGTGGGGTCTTCTTCACTCCTATCCCCCGTAGGTCAAAACGGCATTTTGCATAGCGAACTAATTGTCGACGCGAACGTGAAATACATTGACTTAGATCTTCCATAAAAGAGAAGAAAAGTTTTTATTTTACTTGCCAGCAATGTTCCTTAGGCTCTCAATTTTCCCCTTTCTGCTTCATATCTGATGAATGAACTGAAAATGGTGAATTTGAAGAAGAAAACTGACGCTTATAGGTCGACAGCATGCCGTCGAGTAACCAATAAAAAAGCATGCTATGTAGTTTCGGTACAGACTTGTCACGTTTGCGGGACGAGGTCAATTCATTGACCGAGTACAAAGGATGAGTGCTCTTATTTAGTTTTCATATTTGTAATTCAAAGTTAAAACGCACATGTACATACAACAGCATAGACTTGTATGCCTTACAACATGTACAAACGCTAACGTACATTGTACACTGACATCAACATCATCTGCATGAAGTCTAAAATCAGCGAACTATTTTCTACTTTATGATTTGACAAGTCATAAAAATTCATGAAATAAACAACAAAACTCACCTCTTTGCCTTTCTTTAAAACATATTCAGGATCCAAATCTCTAGGATGATCTGGAAACAAAGGGATTCCTGATCCTAAAAACAACTCAATTCATAATGCTGCATGCAGTGTGCGTGTGTCAAGTACACAGTAAATGGTGCTATGCTAGTTACATTGCCTGAGGAAAGTGCTATTACATTAAGTGTGTCATTCCGTACAATGGCCATGGTAGTAAAATAAACAAATGATTTGAGCGCTAAAGAAATTTTGTGTGAACTTTCACCACAACTACTATATGAATGAGACTATACCATGCATCATCAGCAGATTCATTTTTCACGAATGGCGGCAGATCCGCGAAGGGGTAGTATCCGGTTCCTGAAGCTGACACAAATACAGTGTATACACTCTAAAAAGGAATGGCAAAAATGACCAATAATTGATAATTACTTAGTTGATATGACTTGTGTCAGACCGAACAATATTGGTAAAGATTCACCAATATGATGGTTAGTATTACCAAATTATTGGTTAAAATGTAGGCCCTACCAAAATTTTGGTTGCTGTTGACCATTTTTTTGGTCGGACACATATTCACCAACACATTGGTTATTTTGACCAATCCTTTTTAAGAGTGTAGACTTGTGCGGGGGCGGTCTGGAACCGAAATTCAGTTAGATAATCGACCAGGCCTAGCCTGCAGAACTGGCCATCAAGGATGACATGGACCGGTGTCACCGAATGAGATATCCATCCGGATGAGATGACACCGGCAGGTGTTTTTCAATCCAAATTGACAAGAAATATGATTGTGCGCTCCCCATCACGCAGCCAGAAGCTTCTGTCTATGAAGTTGGCCTATTTTTATCAAAACAGAAAAAAATAGGCCTAATACAATTATCACATCATCTCCCATGTATGTGCCAACGGTCCCGTGAGATGAGTAGTGAACTTGATACGCTCACTCGCCAATATGATTAAGAAGGGACGGAGTCACCGGATGAGATTTCTTGTTATTTTGTATTGAAAAACTTTTACCGGTGTCATTTCATAAGGATGGAGACCTCATCCGGTGACACCGGCCAGGCTCAAGCCAAAACATCGTGCGGCCCGCGGGCCGAGTCCCCGTGGCTAACCCGCCCTGACTGCTCGTCACATCTATGAACAGCTCTCGTATGAAGTACCAAATCCTTTTACAACTGACAATCCTTCAGACGATCGAAAGATGAGCTTATCTTCACGGGGAGGTTCTATAGAATTGAAAGACCGCCCCCTCTGTGTTATTGTTGTCCAACAAAGCGTTGCGTTGATCGATCGTGGATTTATCGCAGCAAGCTCCACAT
>CM057162.1:18865801-18956971 GCA_029962745.1 Echinometra lucunter
GTCCCTGTCACCATTATCATCATCATCATCATCATCATCATCATCATCATCATCATCACCGTCATCATCGTTGTCATGATTTTATCATGATTGTCATCATCCTTATCTTCATTAGACAAACATAGCAAAGCAACCACCTCAGCAACCTCCTTCGTATTATTACAAAATTATGATAATCTTTTATCTTTATCAACAGCATTATCTTTACCTCGGTCGTCGTCGTCATCATTATCGGCATCATCGTCTTAATTATCACTGCTATATCGCAACGCTTGTTGACCATGTGTTTGTTGTTACACTGGCTACACTTCAAAGACAAATTATGCTTCCGCAGAGTACTCTACAATGGAAAAATAATAGAAGAAAAAGATAATATCTTATACGAAACGGAAGTGAAATTCTATCTTGTTCTTTCAGAAATGGAGATATGATAGTTGTGTTTGTTCGCCTACGTCAACAGTCGACCCTCAAGTAGGGCCATCGCTTTGCTAGAGAGGGCTTGTAGCGGTTCAGCGAAGGCTGCGATTTCGTAAGGAGGTAAAAGAAGGAATTTGCATTTCGTAAAACGCACTCAAACGACGGAAGTCGAATAGATTTTGTGGATAATAGTCATTTTCGTGATTTTCGAAGAGAATATTCAGAATATTCAGAGAATATTGTCTTCGGGATAATAGAATAATGACCGTATGTTGATAAGATTGCCATAAAAATATCTTTCCCCACCTTCGTGCTTGAATTGCGCAGAACATTACTCTTTCCACGAATCATCGCTCTTCAATTACTCAGAATTTGAAGTAAATTCTATCCCACCATCCTATATCCATCTTTCTTTCTTTCCACCTCTCTCTTTCTCTCTCCCTCCCATTTTCCTTTCCTTTCTTTCATTATCCTCTTTCCCTATAGCCTCTTTCCCCTTTCCCTTCAATTTCTCTCTATTTATTTCCTTCCCCCCCATCTCCTATACCCCTCTCCGCTCTCCTCTCTCTCTCTCTCTCTCTCTTGCCGTTGCCTTGCTCACCCACTCTCTCTCCCCCCTTCCCTCCCTCTCCCCTCCCTTCCCCCTTCCCTTTCAAGCTCTCTCCATCTCTTTCTCTCTCTCTCCCTCCCTCCCCCTCTCTTTCGCACTGCCTCGGTCTCACTTAACTGAAGAACAATGCCGAAATACTGTACTCTATGTAACATTTATCCACGTGGAAATGAACAGTATCATTACTTTTGTTACAAAATCATTGTGCACACAGAGAAATTTAAGTTTAGCCAGTTTTATTGCGGTAATATTTACATTTACATTGTTCGTAAAGATAAACATTAACTGATATTATAAGGAAGCCCCAAAGAAATAGCTATAATATATAATAACATAAAGATTCCGTAGGATGAAACCATATCACTTGTATTCTACTAATGCAGTTGATCTGATACCGACGCATAGTCTACGAAAAGAAAGAAAAATGGACCTCAGTCTATCAACCTCGACAGGGACGGGTTTAAAGTTTTGCAGAATAATGGCCATTTTCTTTTCTTCTTCTTTTTCTTTTTCCTTTCCTTCTTTTTCCTCTTCATCTTCTTTTTCTTCTTTTTTTCCTCCTTCTTCATTTTTCCCTTCTTCTTTTTCTTGTTCTTCTCCATCATCATCTTCTCCATCTTCTCCTTTTTCCAATTATTCTTTTTCTTCCTCTTCCTCTTTCTTTTCCTCTTCTACTTCTTCTTCTTCTTCTTCATCCTCTTTTTCTTTTTCTTCTCAGTTCTTATTCTGCTTTTTCCTTCTTCTACTTTCTTCTTTCGTTAGAGTAAGAGAAGCCTATATGTGTCTGTTATATCATGTATATTGTGAGATTTTCTCTTCCGATACAAGCCTTAACTTCAGTTAAAAACTTCTCTTTAATCATTGTTATCAGAAACAATAGTTACTGAAGCAAACGAATGCGATAACTTTAAACTTTGACATATTATGTCCTGCCATAATGTTTTAGCGCATTGATTAAACAAGCAAAACATCTGCAAAATTTATGGAATTACAAACCGACAGGATATATTTTTTTCAGTTCGTCTAGCATTAACAAAAAGCCGAAGGAAGGACAAGAGAATCAGCCTCATTGTCGATGTCCGTCGCGTAGAAAGATAACAGTGAGGAATAAACTTTTCTGCCGCTCTCCACGGAGTGCTTCAAGTGGTCTCACGGGGAGCACTCGGCCGGCGCAACGAGTAGGGGGCCGGTGAAGAGCAAGAGAGCCAGCTTTTGCTCACTCGCAGCGCCCTGTACAATTTTTCGATGTTGCTGGGATGTTTTTCTCGCAAGACATTTGGGGAGATGGCGGAGCTCGTTGAATGCCAATGAGGCAGCATTTATGAGAGATAGAACTCGAAAGATGTCGAGAGGTCCTCGGGACGGGAAGAGTAGGGGGATGTATCACGTTGCCAAAGGCGTATCCAGTCTACCGTCAAGAAGGGGGGGGGGGGGTGTTCCTGTTCTTTCAAATCATCATGTGATTTTACTGTATCTGTCTCGTAAATATAACAATCGTCACTTCCACTGAAAAGCAAATTAGATAATTAAATAAATACCCAGCAGTATTCTCTCAGTACTGAGCAGATGACATACATCCTCTTAGGAGTTACATAAGGGGTCGTTTCGTTACCTAGGGGCGTATCAAGTCGAGCTTAGAGACGAATGGGGGTGGGCATGCTCCTCCAGTTAAAAAAAAAATAGCATGATTTCACTGTAGCCTATTGTCCTGTAAGTGAAATGATTATTATCTCTCTCGAAAATTATATTAGATCTCTTTAATAGATGATATTCTCTGAGCACACAAGAGGGGAAATAAATTATTTAAGGGTTTTTTTTCACAAAAGAGATCACTTTGTTGGAGAATGAAATTTTCCGTTCCAAATCCAAAAATGGCATCCGCTCAGAAATAGTGGTCAGAATGAATGTATTTCATTTAATTATTTATTCATTAGTTATTAATTCATTAAATTTCCAGGTGAAGATAAAAACGTATCCACAAAGGAAACAAGAAATAAATGCCATCGACTAGTGCCTGAGCATGTCTAAAAGGAAACATGTCAAGTTCCTACTGGAAGTTTCTCCTTATACCAGTTGGTGGTTCACTATAACATACACAAATACATGTATACATAGGGCCTACTCCTACACTCTAGGAACAAAAAAAAAATGGTGCAGCACCTTTGGGGTGCAGTCTTGCACCCTTGCACCCTACATGACATTGGCAAAGCTGCAAAGATCCACCCTTTTGTACTTGTTTGCACCCGGAAATGCCCATCTGCACCGTTAAAGGTGCAATTATGCAAGGGGGCAGAATTTTTTGCATCCCAAAGGGTGCAAATTTGCACCTTCCCTAAAGGGTACAACTCTGCACCATTAAGGGTGCAAAATGTAGATCGCTGCACCCTTAATGGTGCATAATGCTTCATGGGTGCAAATTACAAATTTGCACCCTTAAAAGAGCTCCTGGTGGCCATTTGAAGGGTGCAAAATTGAACCTTTTTTCTTAGTGTGTAGTCATTATAGCCGAAAGTGTCTAAGAGTGTGTTTTCAAGCAGTTTGCGAGTAAAAGGGTTGAAAGAATGTTTGGATGTTAAAAAAAAGTTTATTTTAAAGATCTTTTTCATTGAAAAAAAATTGGGTCACTAAAAACCAAGAAGAGAACAAACTTTTCAGCGGCGGAAAAAAAAACACGTTTTGTCGGAAGTTATAATATGAAGAGAAGGTGTTGGGAATGCCTGATTCAGGTTGAAGTCGTCCGCTAGAATATAATTACCATGAAAAAAAATCTTAGCTTTTGTTCTATAGAAATATAAGACATTAGTCAAGAATATGAATAATAAAAGCAGAGACATTATTATTAGTTAAGCTTATAATAAATCGTTTATGTTTATTTAATAAGGCCCTCATAGTAATCTATAAAGATTTGGAATTAGGGTATATGAGTGAGATCTGCACTAGTTATTTTTTAAAATCTCATATATCAATCGTATCTCCATGCGGTTTTCGTGTATATGTTAACCGTTCAATCAGATATTCAGTGAAATTGAAAGAGTTGTAAAACACACACGAAAAGAACACCACCAACAAGCAAAAACAAAAACAAATATACAACAAATAATGAAAACAAGATTTAGAAATTGATATTGTTTAAACTAGTCATGTAACAAATTTAGGCCTACTTATCTGTCACGTTTCTTGAAATTACGTTTTCTGTTTTTTTCATCCGGGGATTCTTTATTGTTGACCTTAAAAAGACCTTTAAAAAAAACCAAAAACAAAACAAAACACATTCATCGAGAGTAAGATTTTTGTGTGCTTCTTTTGAGGGGGGGGGGGGGGGGGGGGGGAGTATGTTTTCATATCATATTTGTTTCCCCGAATATAAGTCTTTTAATCCACATAATTCTTTGTACTTTAATGAATAATTGAAAATTTATTATTTTGAGACCTCCACTATAATAATCTAAACAAACAATATCTCTCGTAATTTGATCTTTACCCCTCAAAAAAAAAAGAAAAATCAAAATTAATGTGTTAATTTCCTCAACTACCGGGGGGGGGGGGGGGCTAGAAGTGAAATGGTGATCATGACAGTGGTTAAACCTAGCAAACGACGTATACATGCGTGGCCTTGTCCATCACTTTTTGAACTGTGCGAACATTACGATGATTATTACCTAATCGGAACATAATATCCATGGTATATAACAAGGTACGTTATTGAATTATTGTCAGTTAATATATGGAAAGTGATTTTGTTAATTACTCATTATATCAAGTGGCGATGCGACCATGATAATGAGGCAATATGATTTCCATCGATAGTAAGTCATTATTCTTGAGACCAAATATCAAAAGGGCTTGTAATTAGGTGGATTTGGTTATCCGAAAATTCTGGGGCTAGGGTGTACCAAACAGTTAAACTTTGTTGCCATAGTTTATAGGGCGTGTATATTTTCAATTATACATCTTTCTCATTTTCAGGCTTTTTAATTTCTTTATCCCATTTTTGGC
This sequence comes from Echinometra lucunter, assembly GCA_029962745.1. Lineage (NCBI taxonomy): Eukaryota > Metazoa > Echinodermata > Echinoidea > Camarodonta > Echinometridae > Echinometra > Echinometra lucunter. The sequence continues at coordinate 18,870,825 of CM057162.1, forward strand.
CATTTTAATGGGCACTTTTTCAAAATTCGTGTACTCATTATTCTTTTTCTTCAAAGTGAAAATATCGAGGTATAAGGCCAGGGAAGAATCATCTCTATTTTGCTTGTCCCTTCCTTTTTTTTTCGTAGTGTCCTGTTCTCTCTTGTAATAAACAAATGACTTTTCTTTTCGACAAATTTCCCCCTTGTTCCCCTATTTGTATGTTGAATAAAATTGTCTGTTTAGTGCCGAATAGTACATTAAAGAAAAAAAATATCAAAGCAAACACATTAATAAAGACATTAAAATGAAGTCATTTTATTTGCATAAATAAAATTAAATCAAGGAATGAATGAATTGATGAATACGTATCAAATGAATGATTAATGAATACATGAATAAATACATGAGTAAATTAATAGGTAGGAAAAGTGATAGGTAAATAAATAATCAAATATATAGAGACATATCAAGTGATAATATTTTTCCAAAAGGACAGAGTGAAGTTTTAAAAGTGAAGTAGAAAAGTTCAAAATATAAAAGGAAAAAGAAGTAGAAACGGAAGAGGAACTATGCACTCTTACTTGGCCATATCTACTCGTTGTAAGGATGCAGTTCCTGGAAAGAAGGGTTCAAAGGTTACCACTGCAGGAAGTGGAAAACAAAGGAAGAAAAACAAGACTGTCTATCGGAGAGAGCTAGAGAGCTAGAGAGAGAGGGAGAGAGAGAGAGAGAGAGAGAGGGGGGGGGGGGAACCTGGAGAGCATGATGAGTTACCGAGAAAAACAGAAAGGGAGACATGGAGAAGGCAAGGAGTAAAGGTGTGCGAGCAGAGTTATGAGAGGAAGTGCTCGAGGAGTGGGTATAAAGGGAGAAGGAAGAGAGAAGGAAGAGAAAGAGAGAGAGAGAGAGAGAGTGAGAGAGAGAAAGAGAAAGAGAGAGAGAGGTGGTAGGAGAGAGGGGAAGGGAAAAAGAAGAACAATGGAGATATTATATAGTTAAGACGTTCAAAATGGAGATAGTATTTAATCAAAACGTTCGAAATGGAGATATTATTTAGTTAAAACGTTCGGAAGTTAGGGAGAGAGGTGGGGAGAACAAAGAAAAATGACGGACAAGGTGGAAGGGGATGTCATATCAGGTTGAGTCTAGAGAGGGAAAGAGAGAGAAATTGAGGATGAAGGAGAAAGATAGAGGAAGATAGAGAGAGAGAGAGAGAGAGAGAGAGAGAGAGAGAGAGAGAGAGAGAGAAAGAGAGAGAGGTTACGAGAGGGGAGAAGGGAAAAGAAGAAAAAATGGAGATAATTTAAGTTAAAACGTTCGAAAGTTAGGGAAAGGGGTGGGGGAGGACAAGGAAAAATGACGGACAAGGTGGAGGGGGGGGGGGAGTGACATAACAGCTTGAGCCTAGAGAGGGAGACAACGAGAAATTAAGAATAGAGGAGAAAGAAAGATTAAGAGAGAGAAAAAGAAAAAGAGTCGGAGAAAAACAAAAGGAGAGGGAGAGAGAGAGGCAGAGAGAGAGGTGGGAGAGTGGAGGTTTAGAGATAAAACGATTACAAAGGATGTTGAACCCTTGACTTATTTAAAAGGTCTATGCATCGATGAAGCTTTCACAATCTACTCTCCATAAATCAATTAATCAAGATGTCGAACAAAAACTCTTTCAAATCCACCACACTTTGTCCTTGCATTCGTTCAAGTTAATGATATGATCTGATAAGGATCAGCGCTGTAATGCTTGTTTCAAAGTTTGTGATATATTGAATGTATAACAGTTTTTGAGGGCCTCTCAAAGGCAAGTTCACACTGCCCAACGTATAGTCGCTTTCCCATTTTGCCGTTCAACCGCAACACACTTAAAGGTTCGACGTAATGAGTTAACTCGGCAAAAAATTTTAAAATTTTAAGAGGCACATGCTACTATAGCATCCCGAGACGCGTGTATACGCCCCTCTGCGGTTTCGTGGAGATGCTGGGAGCGGACAAGTAGATGGTTTGTACGTTACCAGAGTCCAACTTGCGGGAGCATCTTTAAGTGGTTCACCGTATATTTAACACGTGGAGATTTGTATTCATTATTTTCCCGCGCTTTCTTGGCTTTGCTCGTCTGACTGAATCTATCAAAGTTGAAGATGGATGACTTGTGCCTTGATCAGACGGTCGCGTAAAGTACGATTAAAAACAAAACCAAACAAGCAATTTCGTTCTGGGAAGGAGAGAGGGAGAGAGAGAGAGAGAGAGAGAGAGAGAGAGAGAGAGAGAGAGAGAGGGAGGGGGGGGGGGTGCTGACAGTGGCCTAGGGTCAGTGCAAGGGCATCTACCAGCCTTAGTCAAAGAAAAGGGGATAATTAGGGAAAGGAACCCCAATAAATGATATCGTTTCTTAAAAGGAATGATGTATGGGAGCATAATCAAACAAAAATGTAACTCCAACAAGCCATAAAAGGAACTGTTCTATGAAGTTTGTTTTGTTAACATAATTATTCAAAAGAAAACGGCAAGAAATCGTTGGGGTAGCTTCCTTGGGGCAAAATAGCCGGCGCATGCAGGCAATTATGATGGGCAATTTCACTTGAATTGGTTTTGCTGGATATGGATGAGCCCCCAAGCCCCCTTACCTTTCTAAGATCATCTACTTTTGTTGTTTTGTCTCTTCCCCCTTTGCTTTGCTTTGTTGTTTTTTTTTCCTGCTTTATTATTGATTATATATTTATCTGAAAGATCATCGAGCTTAATTTTTAAATCAATGCTGTACAAATCATCTGAAATCTTATCAGTGAATAATAATCGACCTTGCCATAGAGATATCACATACAAAATGGGAAAATATTAAAGCAATATAATAATAATAATGAAATTAAGTGTTCTGACTTCTTCGAAATGAAATTATCTCAGACTTCATTAAAGACTTATTATCTAAGATCATGGGTTTAACTGCAAGCAAGGCACAAATTGTCGTGAATGCGCCCATTGTATTAAGCACGTCATTCTCTACGTTTTAAGATGAGTTGAAAAGAAAGCGTCGTGCTCTAAGACAATATCAGCAAATAAAACAGAATTGGAATATATCTCTATTATCTTGTTCAAATTGTTTTATTGATTTTTTTTAAATGATTGTTATGAAGGTCTGGAAATATTGCTCTGAATGATTTTTCGTTAAATTTTATTTTTTTTAAAGAAAATTCACTTTAAATTCAAATATCCATGTAGCACACACCACACTATCATTAAGGGCTCAAGGTTTTTTTGTTTAAGATTATTTAGGAGACTCTATCCAGATTTTCAACTCTTTCTATGTGTGTGTGTGTGTGTGTGTGTGTGCATGTGTGTGTGTGTGTGTGTGTGCGTGCGTCTATCCCTCTCTCTTTCTGACTGAAAAAATAGAGGCGAGGGGATTGTGACCCCTCAACTTTTTTCTTTCAACATTTTCGTAGACGTAGCTTGTCATCTACAATCTTGTCACTTATCTTCCTTTTTTTTCTAATATCTTCATATTATTTTCATGCTTGTCTCTCCTCTCACTGCCTACCTAATTTTTCGCTTGTTTTCCCTCCCCCTCCCACACACACACACGCACGCACCCACACACGCTTTGTCTGTTTTATTTCTCTAATTCGTATGTTCGGAGCCAGAAGGGCGTTAACTGGTATTATTTTGTACATACTTCACGCCCTTCTGACTCCAAATAGACGAATTCCCTTTCTCTCTCTTACACACACTGTCTGTTTTCTCTCTATCTTTCTCTCTCTCTCTCTCTCTTGCTGGCTTTCTCTCATTCTCCCACTCTCTCTCTATCTTTCTCTCTCTTGCTCACTTGCTTCATCTAATACCTTCTCTAGTGCCTTCTCTCCCTTTCCTTTAAAACCTCATTTCCACTCGGCAGTGTGCATCGGCTCGAAGGATGGAGTTCAGTGCTTACCAGTACACGGTATCCCCATTACCAGAATGTCTTCAGCAATAACGTCCCCCGAGTGTGAATGTCCCAGATGAGTTGTCATTTATTTTTGCTCAAAATAAGGTATAATAATTTAGAAACTAATGGAAGGAAAAATAAATGAATATATTCCTCTGAAGTTTTCTGATATTAGCCAAGCACTATCCTTTCTCCCTCACTCGCCTAGCCAGGAGGCTGTGGTGGCACTCTTGCCACCTCCCCCCCCCCCCCAAAAAAAATAGATTGAACGAGAAGAGAGAAAAAAAGTGAGATAACGTAGGAAGAGAAGGCGCAGACAAGGAACAGTGGAAAAAACGTTGAAGCTTCCGACGGGCTTCTCTCGGGAGGGGCGAAGCTCCCCTCACCCTAGGGTGCTGCTCGCTTCGCGTCGTCACTGCCGCCCCTAAAATGAAATCCTAGCTACGCCACACTTGTCCCCTTGCCCCTTCCTCCACTATTCATGACATCTAAAAGGAGCGAGCTGTCATAATCCATGGCGAAAAGAAATCCGCGAGTTCAGAAATCCAAGCACTTAATCCTTAAACAAACATATGTATTTTGGAAAGAGATAAATATCTTATTTCTGAAATTCATGAAAGTTTTTTATAATTACTTTTTTGCACTATTGCCTGTGCAGTACTTTGATGTATGCACGACTTCCAAAAACTTCTTTAAAACTGAATCCTCTTTTTGAAATATCTTTGCTATTTAAAATGGACAGTTACAAAAATTAAAATCGTGGAAACATTCGGATTGACCACAAATACAATCTACCAAACTGTCGTGATTGTGGCAGTTAAGTTCAAGGTATTTTCGAGCAAGGATTGAACTAGGACACTTTCTCGAATGACATGAGGGTATTTCCCCCTAAAGCTCCATTTTCTCTAAATTGAAGGTAGCCACCATTTCATGTCATTAAAATGACAGAATATTAAGGTGTTACTAATGTGACAAATTGGAAAGACACTCGGGTGTTCACGAGCAACCTACATTTGAATAGTTCGCGGTAACCCTTTCTGACTGAGTGTGCGTTTAGACCTCGATTTTCTAGTCCAGGATCATTTTTTTTTAAATTTCATATATATATATATATATATATATATATATATATTATTAAATATGTATATATATATATACCCGGGGTACGTCCCCCCCCCCCGGTCGACTCGGGAACTTCTACACTTTACGTACATGTATATAGCATTGTACGTATAAGTCCAGAAACATTTGGTACTAGACTATACTATAAGCTGCAGCCTCAATGCCTTCTTTTGCATCCTTCCCCCCAGCTAGTTTACCAGCTATATTATTATTATTATTATTATTTCTATCATCACCATCATCATCATCCTCCTCCTCATCATCACCATCATCAGTAGTATGGTTACTGTTTTTGTTGCTGCTATCATTAGAGTCATCTTCAAGAGTTCAAGAGTTTATTTTTTCATTTCCAAAACACAAATAACAAATCATGAAAGAAATCAAACATACATAACTATTCGTATACTTTTTTACAATGACAATATATATATATATATATATATATATATATATATATATATATATATATATATATATATATATACACACACACACACAGTATAATCTCTTATGGAAATGGAGGGATCCACTAAGAAGCAATGCTTGTAGAGTGTGGATCCCTCAAATAAATATAGTAAACATAACTTATGTCATTTTTAAAATGAAATATATATATATATATATATATATATATATATATATATATATATATATATATATATAAGAAAAAAAGGAAAGGACAATACATTAAATTCAAATTTACTAAGGATATTTCTATTTTATTTCTTTTTCTTTTCAAAACATAAATTAATGTGAACTCATACAATTTATATATTTTTTTGTTTTAAAGAAATATTTTATTTCCATTCAGTGAACAAATAAAAAACACATACATGTAATATCAAAAGTATAAAGTTACAAATTCTCAAAATGAATTGAATATCGTATACATTCGATTGATTCGAATAAACTAAATTCAATAACAGAACACATCATGCTTTTACACCTGATATCAATTACATGCAATGTAGGTCCTTGCTATCGGTACGATCGATCATTCTGACTCTGAAAGCTTTAAAATTGTCGATATGCTTCTAATTATCATTACGAGCCATCAAAACAAAACAAGCCAGAATATTTTTAATTTCCAAGGGGAATGCTTATGTAGACAAATATACAAAATAATATACTGAGATACGGCCGCCTTTAGAACCGGAGATCTCTACACCAGTGCTGTTACCTAATCGGGTTTCCAAAGTAATAAGGAGGAAATAAAACGCATGTGCATTCTCAAGAGGCTTCAATAGATTAGAATAATGATTATTAATTCTACCACAGCGATATGAAAGTATATTTTATTCCTCCCTCCCTCCCAATGATCGCCTCATTAAGAAAATGTTAAAAATGATGAGAGAGCGAATTCTCGGTAATGCCCGGTGTCACTTAGTCTTAGGGGATTATTTCCATTGCGATAAAAAGTACAAAGACCTCTTCCTATACCCTGAAGATAAAGAAGAATATATGTTGTGACAAACGAAGAGAGAGAGAGACAGCGAGAAAGAGTGTGGAATTGAAAGAGGGAGGAGTTAAAAGAGAGAGATAGAGAGAGAGAGAGAGAGATGAAGGAAGATTGAGAGAGTACAGAAAGGAGGTAAAGAGAGAGGGGAGAGAGAGAGAAAGAGAGAGAGAGAGAGAGAGAGAGAGAGAGAGAGAGAGAAAGAGAGAGAGATACAGATAGAAGCATTTGGAGAAATCACAGTTGATATTTACTGTATAATTATCATTTGCTTCACACTTCCGGAATGATCTACCGCTAAGAAAAACTTCATCAGTTCCTACCTTCAGAAAGGTCTTGAAACCCCCCTTTTTTTTCTCCAGTTTTGAGTTGTTTGTAGTCTCCTAATTAGATGTATTTATATTTTATACCTTATGGGAAAAGGACAGTATAAGTAATAATAATAATAATAAAAGCAATTAATGATGATGATGATGATGGTGATGATACTACTACTACTACTACTACTACTACTACTACTACTACTACTACTACTACTACTACTACTACTAAAAATAATGACAATAAATAAAATAACACAAAAACAATAACAATAACAGCAACCACAATAATGATAAGAATTATAATAAAAGAAGGGTCATATAAGAATATAAGAATATGAGAGAGCGAGAGAAAGAGAGAGAGAGAGAGAGAGAGAGAGAGAGAGAGAGAGAGATTTTTGCTTGTCCCTTGTTTCGGAACCTTGACCGCATGTCAAGTCAGATTAATGTCTACATCCTTGTGCAAGAATAGAACATACTAGTCACTAGAAGCGTGAGTGCAGCTGCGAAGGGTGAACTATGTTTTTTTTTTTTTACACTTTCAAGTTACTTTTTGTCACTTTGGAGGAACATAACAGAAAATGATTTCCCTCTAAATGCCCTCGTATTCGAAATATAAATACGAGGAAAAAAAAAAAAAGGAAAGATGCCTTTCGGCATGTGTAACCATTATGTATTACCTAATGAACATTCATAACCTAGCTTGAAATAATTAATTACACATTTTAGTTGCATGACCAGCCCCCAGCCCCCCTCCCCAGTGAAAAAAGGGAAAAAAGAAAAAACCCGTAAAACCTAATATCAAAATTGCTCAGTCACAAAACCAAAAGGTTTCCGAGGCTCCGCCTCCTGGACACGGTTGTCAGCCCCCCCCCCCCGACTAAAAAAAACGTTCCACAGCCCCTTCAAGCGCTGTAGGCATTGCAGCCAGATTGGTTTAGGTTCAGCACTCAAGTCACTGAGATTTACCAATTTCTTCTATGGAAAAAAAAAACCCAACCCGATAATATGATTCTAAATTGTGTAAAAATCTTATAAAATGATTACAGCGCTCTTCCTCGCAACAAAATCATTCCCTTTAACAAGTTTAGAGTACATTGATTGTACTTTGATAAAGTGCAAGTATATTACTACCATTAGCATTAGTTTAGAAGTAGCGTTTGACTTCATTCATATGCTACTGTCCCCCATCCATCCCAATATATTTTGCTCATGAATATTCATAAACTCGGTCATACCGATCAGACCGATCGCAGATCGATTACAGATGGAATTTGGAGGTGCCGTATTCGAGTGTTTAACGCGCCTGACCAGAGACGCGAGACTCGGGTGCGATCTCCGGTACATTAATGTCCTTGAGCAAGGCATTTTATCTCCATTGCTCTTTCATCGTAAATTAAATGAATTATTGTGCCATAGGCATATTGATATCAAAGTGTGCACTTGTATTTCATTTAAAAATAACTATAAAAAATACTATAAAAATTGAAATTACTAAGAATCGGTCGCCGCCTGAGAGTCAATATGTATGGAGTCGATTGTCCGATGTGGCTTGGGCATTAACTTGAGATTCACATTGATATGCTGTGTGAGCTGATGAGCGATGTCCAAATCATTGTGATGTGTGTGTGCCATGCCAGTGTGATTTCAAAATGCTGATTTCCGCAGATACGTCGAACAATCTAGTCAACTGAGTCCGAAGCATCATCACACCTGCTCGACGGAAAACCCCAAACAAACAAACAAACAAAAAACAGCGGTTTCGCTGAAGGAAAATGAAAGAAATATTTGAAACCATAATTATATTGGACAGTGGACGTCGACATTTCTACTCTCTTAAAAAAAAAGAGAGAAAAAAAAAAAGGAGTGAAGGCATTCAATCGGTTAGGGGTGAATTTCAGAAGAGAGTGCACTTAGAGTGAATTAAGAGTAAAAATTGTGATATTCACTCTTTGAGGGATACCTCAGTCCATGAGTGATCAAGGAGGTCACCCCTAAAAGAGTGAATAAAGAGTGAATGTCACAGTTTTTAGTCTTAATTCACTCTTAATTCACTCTGAAATCTTCTGAAATTCACACCAAACAGAGTGAATGCGTTCACCTTTTTTTTTCTTTTTTAAAAGAGTACGTTTTAAACCATGTAAACTGTTGAATGTATGAATTTGCCATGAAAGTCTATAAGCTTGGAACATTTGTATTTAATATATATTTTTTAATCGTTTATTTTGATTTTCCTGATGGAAAGGCAGTCACAATTTCTGGAAATTATTACCCTAATATACTATCAAGAAATCTTATACATTGATTCATCTATTTCTCTACCTATCGTTGCATATAGGACAAGTGCACCCGGGCCTGCTCTGGTAAACGAACCCAGGGTTTTCCTGAACAAGACATAATTCACTTTCAAGCAAAGCAGGAGAGGCATCAGAGAACAACAATATGCCCCACACCCCCGCGGCAGGGAGAGCGCAGCGACTTTACTAGTGGCAATTGTGCCACCAGTCAATTAAGAGGATAGCTTCACTAGTTTGTCCAAACCTCACCAATGATATGGAGGTGCCTGATTAAATTTCATACCTTGCTGGTGAAATATGGTGTTTTCGTGAAAAAGGCAACAGCCCCTAGAAAATGTGACAATCAATTATCCAGGAACTTTACTGACACTTGTTTCGTCATATTTTCTTTTTGCATTTTGAAGGAGGCGTCAACTTGAAAATGTTAACGTAATTCCGAGGTTTATGCAGTGCCCATTAACAAGTTAAGACTGTGACCAGCTAAGGGATCCTGGTATACTGAATGGTTGATTTCTTTGGAAAATAAATTGAAATGGGGAAAAAATGAAATTGGATTTGTGTGATATACATACACACATCAAAACTATGGATTCAGTATGATAGTCTCAAGGGTCGCGGAAAGGGGGGGGGGGGGGGGGGGAGGCTGCAGCCCCTCCCACAATTTCGGCTAAAACACACACACACACACCCCACACAAAAAACCTATTAATTGCATAACTTTGTATAACTTAATAACTAAATAACTGTGTATAATATCTAAATGGTTAAAATTGCTTCATTCATAAGCCTGCAAAACCATAAAATCCTAAGGGCTTCAGGGGGCTCCGCCCCTGAACCCCCGCTAGGGGCCTTACAACCCCTGGACTCGGCCTGTTTGGGGGTGACCCCCCCCCCCCTCCAAAAAACCTCTCGCGGCCTCTGAGTCTTACAAGAACAAACGAAAATCAAACAAACAAAAAATGGATAGTTTCATTAATATAAACAGGCAGTGAAAGCTTATCGAGGCTATTATTTATGTTGTAAAACCATTTGAATATCTTGGGACTTTTTAAAATTCATTTATCAATATAACTGGCCACAAGAGGTAAAACTAATGAGAACCCTAAGAAACATTTAGCTATTGTAATCTGCCTTATAACAGCATTTCATCCAGTTGTTGGAAATTCATTTTATACTTATTGTCGAAACAAACTTGAAAACACATACCCTCTCGCCAACTCTTAATACACAACAAACGATTAATAATAGATGATCATGAATGAAAAATATGTAAAGATATTAAGCATTTTACTCCGTTTTCATGGCTGAAACTGTTTCCTAGAAGGAATTATAGGCATGCTCTGCAGTTAGCTATGTTTAAATTTATAGGTCCATAAGGGTTTTGAAAAAGAAGAAAATCCTGACGGTTTTTAAAACATAGCTTTGAAACAATGCTCCAGGCAAATTTTCCTCTTTTTTGGTGATGTGTTACTGTATTCTACTCCCACATTTTTAGAGATACAGCTCCGGATACGAGCTGTTTTCACTGCGCGTATATCAAAGCACTGATTAAGGGATTAAAATACATGTCGGCTTTTGTAGCTTAATCAAAATGCCCGGTTTTATGAGGAAAAAAAAAACAGTTACAAGACTCACAAAAGAGATGCTTTGCAAAACAAATCTTATGTTGTCATATAAAAGCTATGAACAGTTTACCTTGAAACAGTCTGCAGGAACCTGCCAGGGCGCCGTTTCATAAAACTTGTTATCAATAACAACTACCACATTTCTGTGACAAATCTGCTCTCAGCCAATCGGATGCAAGTATTATAACAGTTTTTGCAACTTGTTATTGATAACAAGTTTTATGAAACGGGGCCCTGATGTATCAAACTAACATGAATCATGAAATTCACGAGGTGACAGGTTAAAAAGAAGCTTGAGTTCTGGGGAAGGTGAAAAGATAATTTCTGAACTTTCTCATTCGTTCCATGTCAGTTAGGAAGAATATCATAGCAAAATTTTCTCCTGTAAAGGATCGCTCTTCAAATACCCTAAGAAAAAAAGGTTCAAGCTTGCACCCTAAATGCAACACTGGCAGCACCTTTTTTGATGCAATCTTGCACCTTACATAAAAAGGTACAAAAATGCACCTTTTTGCTCTTGTTTGCACCCGGATATGCACGTTTGCATCCTAAAAGGTGCAACTTTGCACATTTAAGAGTGCAGAAATTTTCGCATTCAAAAGGGGGCAAATTTGCACCTTCCCCTAAAGGGTACAACTCTGCACCCTTTAGGGTGCAAAATGTAGCTAACTGCACTCTATATCTTTTGAACTATTTGCTTCTCTCTTCAAGAGCGGACGAATTCTCTCTGTTAGGGGTGAAATTAAGAAATTGGTTAATTTAGAGTGAATTACGAGTGAATTGGTAAAAATGGTGATATTCACTCTTTATTCACTCGTTTAGGGGGTTACCTCAGTGATCACTCAAAATCCTTGAGTGATCACTGAGGTCACCCCTCAAAGAGTGAATATCACAATTTTCACTCTTATATAATTCACTCTAAATGTACTCTTTTCTTAGATTCAACCCTGACAGAAAGAATGCGTTCACTCTTTTTAAAAAAGAGAGTTTAGATTGTTCAAATTGTTCTTGATTCATGTCTGAAAGGAGGGAGGCACTCTCTCTCAGACAAAACACGCGGCTTTGACCTTTTACCGCCCCCACACAACTCTTTCGTCTTGCAGATGCCACTCGAAGGTCAGCGGTGCGTCCAGCCAGAGTTCGCCTGAAGTAGCCCTGAGAACATTCTTAACCATAGGTTAGTCATATACCACTTCCCTTGGGATAAGGTGCAGGTATTACAGTTGACAATACTTTGAAGGACACGGCGGTGAGGGCGCCATCGAAATAAGGTATACATTAATTTCCTGTTTTAAGTTTCTGCTGAGTTTTGAAAAGTTATTGTACATTTATATGTATCTTATAAGAAAGTAAATTGGTTTTATTTCTTTGACAATCAGACTTCTTTCGTAACGATATTGTTTTCTTTTAAAAATGAAAAAAAGAGCATATCTTATTTTTAAAACATGTATTGAGCAGAATGAAAGGGAGAAAGGTAGAGAGAAGAGAGAGAGAAAGGGCGCACGCTAGAGAGAAAAAAGTTAAAAGAGTGAACGAGAGAAGAAAAGAGGATAGAAAGAAGAAGAAGAAAAAACAGATAGGAGAGGTAGAGAGAGAGAGAAGGGGGAAAGAGAGAGAAGGGAGAGAGAGAGAGAGAGAGAGAGGAAAGGGGGGGGGGGTTGAGCCAGAAAGTAAAATTTGAAGTAAACTTAATTCTTAAGGCAAAGAGAATTAGCTCAATATTCAGCTGTGGTATAATCTTGTTGTTTGTTTGATTGCTTGTTTCGGGGGTTGTTGAAGGTGTAGTTATTGTTTTCGTTCTTGTTTTTAAGTTTTGTAGTTAATATTTCATTCAGTTAATACATGTATCTTTGCTTCAATGTTATACATAATCATATTAAGCATTATGCCAGAAGCCTATATATATACAGAATACTATTTAAGCATAATCTGTTAGAAGTTTGATTTTTCCCTGGAAATTTCTTTCATGTTACTTGTGAAGCGCATAGAGACGATATTTAAGGCATGACCCATTATTATTATTATTATTGTTATTATTATTATTATTATTATTATTATTATTATTATTATTATTACTATCATTACTATGATTATCATTGTTCTCATTACTGGTATTGTTATTATTATTTTTATCATTGTGTAAATACCCCTTTTGATAGTTTACTCTTCAATGTTTCCAAGCGTTGACGTTAAAGTAAAATCTAAAAAAAAGATGGCACTAAAAGTTATCCCCGTTCATTCAAAGAAACAAAATCTTTTTGTATATAATATATCAAACAAATTAATTTTATTCATAATGATGAAAATCACCAGGAAGTAATTTGATGCACTCCGGTCGATACAAATTCAAATTCAAATTCATTTATTTCACATCTCTTAAAAAACAAAATACAATACATAACGAATTAAAAGATTTCTGAATAACATAGTAGAAACGACAATTATACAAAGAATACAAAATAAAATAAATGCATAAAGTGATGAGTGGATGTGAGGGAGCAGCAAAAAAGCCATTGACACATTTATTTTACTGGTAAGATTAGATTTAGTATAATTTTTCAAGCTTTAGCTTTATAACATATAAGTACCGATAAAAAGTATCAAAATCTTAGAACTTTATCCTCACTTCTTTTTCAGCTCATTTATTTCATAAATCTTGTGATTTGATGTTTTTCTTAATCATAAATGTGAATGCCAGTTTGTGCGACGCTGCATGCAATCTGAGTGCTTTACCGAAGATTATGTTAATCATTAGAATCAAAGAAGTCCTTAAAATTGTGCTGTATGTTTTCATATCAATGGTTTTTCTGTGTTAATTGATATATCGTTGCCATTTCTCTGTAACCACGTCAGATACAAATCATTCATTTCTTAATGCTTAGCCCCCTGACGTCTCCGTTCTCATTTTCAAATTTAGTGCGTGCCGCTTGAGCGCAGTTTCACAATTCAAAAGCTTATTTGAGTTTTAACGATTAAAGAGCATTTTGATTTCAAGGTATACGGGATTTAATCACGTCTGAATTGTTCGTCATGCCATAAGCTGATGTTTACACCAGCAATGTATAATCAAAGTATTTTGCAATACATGCGTAATGATATATATGATTTCCGATTTCATATGTGATATATGAGACAGCTACCCTCACGGAGGTCGAGACTTCTCCACTTTCTAGCGCTTTTCCTGAACACTAGCTACTCAGCTGTTTTACTTTTCATTGAAAATTACTTGTCAGGTAACATTCATTTGGAGAAGTACACGCTAAAGCGGACAGGGCCTGAAATCTAGTTGAAGAACTTCTCTGCGGCCGGCTCACTGAGCTCATATACAAAAAAAAAAACACCTCACGGAATTCAAGTCATTCTTAGCTATGTTGTCAAATATCGGGTGGCAAATGAGGAAAAATGAAAATAACAACAAACAAACAAGCAAACAAACATATCGTCATGGTCAGGCCACCCCTGAGTCACAATGTAATTTTAACATAACCTACTTTGAGAGTTGACTCATGCATACACGAGTATGCACAGCGGATCATAAGAGTCATGAAGCCCCCAATGGTCCCCTCCCACGTACCATCTCTGCGGGAGGAACCTATCGGTGTTCCGTGGAATGACTGACCAATAATAAGCAATTTCAAGTGACGTAACAATCTCTCATAGATAGTGTGATTATTGTAGACGGTATTTTCATCCATAACGGTTTCCAATAATAGATTGTAAATGCTAACTGGCTAAGGACCATCTGTTATACTTTTTCTTCTTCTTCTTCTTCTTGTTCATGTTGTTTTTTTCCCCTCTTATCCTCCTCTTTCTCCTGCTCTTCATCCTCTTTTATCCTCTTTGTTTCCTTCTTCTTCTATTTATTTTTCTTCTTCTTCTCCTCATTCCTCTTCTTCTCCTCACTCTCTTTCTTTCTTCTTCTGTTCATCCATAAAAAGGGCCAACTTATTGCAATAGCTATAAGGGCACTATGATTTTTGTTTTCTTCCTCCCTTTTTGTATACCCTCTCTATTAAAAAAGAATGTTAGGGGGAAATTTAAGGAAAGAGTGCATTTAGAGTGAATTAAGAGTAAAAATTGTGATATTCACTCTTTATTCACTCTTTGAGGGGTGACCTCAGTGATCACTCAAATTTGTGAATGATCACTGAGGTCACCCCTTAAATAGTGAATATCACAATTGTTTACTCTAAATTCACTCTAAATGCACTCTTTTCTTAAAAATGCAGTCACTTTATATTTTTTAAAGAGAGTTTTTTTCTTATTTTTTGTCGGTACTGTCAATCCATCCTCCTTTATCGATGCCAAAAAAGTGATGAATGGCACTGCGTCAATTATGAGGTTATGTATCGTTAACCTCCTTCAATGAATAATATCCAACATTTCAAACGTAACGGACAATCGACCGGCTAATCCGCGTGACGATACAGATACGATTGCTACAACGACGCCAAGAGTAAGATTGATTTCACTTGTGAATAATAGCGTGGGTCATGCATAACGGAAAAGGCTATCAGTTCTTAACGCCTGTAAGAGATCTATATGACTTCCCCTATATTTTCAATAGGCCTACCAAAATTGCACAGTTGCACCAACAAAATAAGTATCTATTAGGAACAAGGAAAAGTGGGTGAAGATGAGTAAAGATCATTTCACAATTAGAGCAGTTGCTTAAAAATCATTAGGTTGTTTAAAATACGAACCTACCAACTGTTGTTTAAAAAATTTGTATGTAAAATATTTGGGCATCTTTTTAAACAACTTAATGATTTTTAAACAACTGTTCTAATAGTGTATAGTCTGTTGGAAAGCTTACCTTCGTGTATATTGTTTTGCCAGGGTACACTCTTTATTTACGTCGGAAATTTCTTCACACGCTATTATAAAAACCCAAGCTATAATTTACAAAACAAGCAACACATAAGCAACGGAAACAACAACTAAACCTTTATTGCATTCTTGAAAGTGAGAACACAAAAATATGAGATAAATGAGAGATGATCGTCTGAATTTCCTAGTCAATGCTGTCTCAGTTTCCCCGTTCTTTTATACCACACCTTCCCCTTGCTCCTTCCCGCTTTGTAATTTATTATCTTTTGCCTGGTATTAGTTTTCTTCCACTCTCTCATGTTTTTTTTTCTTTCACCTCAATCTCTCTTTTAATGTTTTACTTTTATTTTGTTTGTTTCTTTGTGTGTTTGTTGTTTGTTTGTTTGTTTTTGTTTTGGGTTATTTTTTTTTTTTTTTTTTTTTTTGGGGGGGGGGGGGCTCGTTTTTCTCATGTTTCGCAGCAAATATTGTAACATTCTTTTAGGAACTACTGTTTTGCCTCATTATGGTACATTTAAAAAAAAATCCTGATGAGAAGTATCTTAGTTGCTACTTCGGTAAGGTTCTGGCTTTTTTTTTTTTTTTTTTTTTTTTTTTGGGGGGGGGGGGGTTCACCTGCAGCAAAGAAAGCGTCACCCCTTCCCCTTACATTTATGTAGGGGTGTCGTAGTCTAGCGGATACGGCACCGAACTGTGGACCACATGGTTTGCAATTCGAGTCCCGTCACAGCACTGTCTTTTGGCAAGACATCTATCTACGTTTGCCACTCTCCACCGAGGTGTATAGTAAATGGTTACCTGGTAGGAAGAAATTCCTTGAAATGCTAGAGCGCCTTGCATAATTGCGGCAACGCTAAAGCTGGGGTAATAAAAGTGGAGCGTCAGGAGTGTCTGGTATGACAGACATGAGCGCTATTAAACAAGAACCCACTGTCATTATCGTTATTTTCTTTCTCCGTCTCTTCTCTATCTCTCTCTCCATCTCTCTCTCACCCCCTCTCTCTCTCTCTTTGCACTCTCTTTAACACTTTTTAATCACTTCCTTTCCTTATCACTTCCGTCACTCCCTCTCTCTCGCTCTCTCTATCTCTTCCCCTCCCTCCCTATAAAGATCTATACCTCTCTCTTCTTTTCTCACTTCTTTCACTTATTTCTCTCTATCCCTCTCTCCAGCAATACACTCTCACTTTCGTCCACTCTCACGCGATGTCGTAATTAAATTGATGCGGCTAACTGCTGGCCGTACGAGCTGGCGCATGCGCAGTGGACTCAAAGCTCACGTAGATACACGTTCGGTGATAATTTGTCTCCTAGCCATGTACCTATAATATCCCCGCGAGTCCTAAACCTAGCCATCATAAAAACCGGCGCGCTTCTTCAAAGAACCATCCGGTTCTTTGAAGTGTCGTTGTCGTCTGCAAAAGCTGCCAGCATCTTCGTACTAACACCACCAGCTTTTGCTTTCAAGACATCCAATAATTCTTTTTCTGTTGTTTCAGATCTACGCAAGACAGCAGGAGAACTCGGGTGCGTTTGAACTTGTTTGGTTGTTAGTTTTGTTTTCTTTTAATTTTTGTACTCTTAGAGAAGTAAACAAATTAAGCCTTCTGCAGCTCGAACTCTTCACCTCTAGCTTGTTTTCGTGAGCCGCATATCATATTTCCTCCACCCCCTCCGTTTGAACCTTCTGTGCAGTGTAGTTCCACACGTTCGACTGACAGATAAAGCATCAAATATCACCAAGAAACAATGCCTTATTAGCGCCAGAAGTGGAACGATTGGAATGAACAAAGACCGATTTATTTGCTTTCTCGCCTCTAAAGCAATGCAGATGATATCTCTATACTAACCCTACCTCAACAGAGACAATATACTCTCCTCATTTCGCTGTAGAAGGGAATTTCGTTGAGAATATCCTATTCAGGAGGAGAAGGTGTTCATTTGGATTCGCGATCTCCCGGGTTTTCGAGCTGAATCCAGCTCTTCCCGCCCTTTTTTCGCGGGGTGTGACGCATCGTTCTTGCATACGCTGAATGTATTTTATCCTCTCTTGCGCTCTTAATTCCTCCTTCGACTTAGTTTGTCCCCGGCATCCGTTTTTAGCTGGCGCGCTCTCGTTAATCAAAATCCGTACCATCAGCCGACGTTTACGGTAAACTCTTCACGCCGAGACGGCTTATTTGTCCACGAAAGACAAGCAAGAACATGAGCGAGAGTTAGATGTGAGGCTGTGATCGCCCTGTTTTATCTTCATCAAATTTTTGTATCGAAGGAAAACAACAAACAACCTCCGTAAACAACCACTCTATCCTTCCAGTTTCTCCAGACCTCCAGAGGTAACGTAGCACACTGTTTAATTTCCCTTCTTTCTATGTCGTTGTATGCAGTTTGTTTCATGGTACATTTAATCTGACATTGATAAGGTACGTGGGAAAATCTGTTTCGACTGGAAGCCGCGGTCTGGGTGAACTTTGCAACTTTCTCAATTTCATGTTTTCGTATAGCTACTTTGTCAGAGTTCTATTTCGTTGGGATATTTTTTTTCGTTAAAAAAAAGAAGAAATCTTACGTTAGTCAAATCATGCTGACATGCATAATGTAATACCATCATTACTTTTCGACACTGTTTTCTATTCTTGATTTATACCCGTTGAGCAGAGCACTATTTGATTTCTATAATAAACATTTTCCATAAACCCTAGCCAAGGTTATGTCGGGCTTAGCATTCAACGAAACAAAAATGAGCAAAAACTTTTTGGGGGAGGCAGAAAAAATCGCATGTTACATGTAGGTTATACTAAATAAGCATATTTTTTGCCTGAACTAAATTTTGGAGTTTGTCATTTTCTTACAAACGCATGAAAATTATAAGATACAAAAAAGTGAGGAAAAAACCCCCAGGAAAATCATGTCATTTCAGCACTTTCTTTTCAATCACTGGTATGGAATCAGAAATAAACCACGTTTGGATTCTATCATTTTCCTAGGGGTGGGGGCAACTGACACCAAGCCCCCCCCCCTCTCCCCTCAGTACGCCAGTGTTAGACGGGTTGATGAGGAAATAATTTCACTGTTTTAGACCAACTTTGGCACGTAATCTTAAATACTTGCCTGTAGATTTTAATATAAAGGTGATGTTACATTGGAGGACTTAGAGATGATTAAGGCTGATGTTTAAAGGCTGCTCGAACGAGTTCTGTGATTACACGTTTTGAAGATATAAACTTCTAAAAAAATTCCATACCTATCTTCTATCTTCTAAAAAATTTCATTGACTCTCATTTATAGTATCTTGAACGAGTTTTTTTTTGTTGTTGTTGTTGAAAGATAACCATCTTCTCTTTGGATTTTGATTATAGCATATTTCGTAAAGATAACATTCATCCATAAACAGATAAAGCTTGAAATTGTATT
The DNA here is from genome assembly GCA_029962745.1 of Echinometra lucunter. Classification (NCBI taxonomy): domain Eukaryota; kingdom Metazoa; phylum Echinodermata; class Echinoidea; order Camarodonta; family Echinometridae; genus Echinometra; species Echinometra lucunter. The sequence continues at coordinate 18,889,784 of CM057162.1, forward strand.
CAATTTAGTACTTTTGCGATAAGTCCATTTAAGAACTAAGTCAATAAAGATCAGAAACTTAATCAAATACAATTCCTTCATGTTTATAACGTAGAATATCATTTTCAACGTAAATTTACCTTTTTACCGACAATATGAATAAGTAGGATGGAAGGCACTTGTGATTACGTGCGTTTGTTGAAGGTGATTTAAGACTAACGTCAAAACAAGGGAAACCAAGGTGTTTACAATGAACGCCAGTCTGGAATGACTGGTTCTATTACCAAGATTGATACTTCATTTATTACTCTCTCTCTCTCAGGAATGCCTTTTTGCATCCCGCTACAACCCTGACGTTTCCCCAGCATACATCCCTTTCCCTGTCATGTTGACTTCCTGACTCTTCCTAAATGTCCTAATGCATTCACCAGTTCCCCCATTTTTAAGTTTCTCAGCAGATATTACCCATGCACAGGGGCGGCGCTACGGGGGGGGGCAGGGCGGGGCAACCGTCCCATATGATTTTCCAAGTGATCAAAAAAAAAAAAAGGAAGAAGAAAGGGGAGAAAGGAGAAAGAAGAGCTGGGGAAAGAGAGGGATGGGTCATGCAACCATTATAATACCCCTATTTCTTCATTTAAAACGTAAATAAAGTCACCTATGGGTCATCTTGCCCCCTATCAAAATACCCTGGCGCCGCCCTTGCCCCTGCATTCCCGTCCTACCCTTTCTCTGTCTCTGTCTGTCTGTCTGACTATGTCTCTGCACCAACTCTCCCCTCTCTATTTACTTGTATTTCTATAATCTTCAGTCTTTGACGATCTGTCTAATTCTCTTTCTCTTTCCCGTCTTCATCCTATCTTACCGGGTCCTCTCTCCCTCCCTCTCTCTCTCTCTGCTCATTTCCCTCTCTTTGTATTCTCTTTACGCTCTTTTTTCTTTCTCGCTCTCTCTTTTTCTCTCCTACCGGTCCATTTTCACCGATTTTATGTTTCTCCGTACCTCGTTTTCATCATTCAACTCGTTCTCTTGATCATTCTTTTCTCATTTCATTGTTCTTATCACCCTCTTTATCTCTTCATCTCAGTTTCTCGCACCCCCTTCGACCCCTCCCCTCCTCCTTTAGCTTTGAAAAGATGAATGGTGCTGTAGGCAAAGCAAATTTGAAACTTGTATCAACACTTTGAAAGACACTCTCTTAAAAAAAAAGGAGTGAACTCATCTGTTAGGGGTGAATTTAAGAAAAGAGTGCATTTAGAGTGAATTAAGAGTGAATCAAGAGTAAAAAAAAAAAAGAAGTGATATTCCCTCTTTCAGGGGTGACCTTAGGATTTTGAGTGATCACTGAGGTCACCCTTTAAAGGGTGAATAAAGAGTAAATATGACATTTTTTTAAACTCTTAATTCACTGTTTTCTTAAATTCACCCTTAACAGACTACAGAGTAAATGCGTTCACTATTTTTTTTTTTTAAAGAGCACAGTGTTTTGCAACTTAGTGACACCGCTACAGTTAATGCTCACATTACCATGGTTAATATCAGCTTGTATACATTCGTGGGCATAAAACAGGCCTTATCCTCATTTTGATGTGTTCACTAACTGGCAGTTTCCTTGACAGATCGGTTCATCAAGGAAATAAATAGACAGCAAATAGCTACAGCTACAGAAACATTGCCTGGACCACTCTTTAATCTTCTCATAGGCCATGCTCAAATGAGGCGTCATTACTTTGCTGAGGTTACGCCCACATCGGTGACTTCTAGATCTTTTGGGAGTCGGCGGAAGAGTTTTGTGGCTTATATAGTTGTATAAAAAGAGAATTGGAAACAAAGGTCCTTATTCACGAAGGAGGTTTAGTTGAAACGGTCTAAGAGTGATGTAAACATCCGCCGTGGACGACAAAAAGCGTAATTAAGCGTAGTTAAGCGTAAGTAAACGTATATGAGCGCATTACTGTCCTCTGCATTTCTTTAAGACATCATATCATAACGATAACAATTTGGACAGAAATATATTTCTGCTTTCGTTTTCCATTTTTTGTATGTTTCTCTTTCTACTTTACGTAAACGTTTATCAGTTGTTGATTCCTTTATACCGTTACTGTCAGACTGCATTGGAAGAGGACTGTAATACTGCATGGGATTTTGCTAACCGCTGTAACTAATTTATTCAAAATCAAAAGGCAGCGTACGGTGTTTTACCACTGCAGTTGTCATTGTCGTGGCGGACAGTCGTATATATTATTTTCTGAACATTTTACCGATACAAACATAGCATTGTCGATAGGTCAGAGACTCGTGAAGAGAAGCCCAAGAGGTAAAAAACCTTATATCACTGAACTTGACTACTCTTCGTTTGTTTGACATCCTTCAACTTCTTATACCTATATGAAATTTAAACGTAAAGTAATCCTAATCATATATGTATACTGTCTTGCTTTTTCTTTTATTTATATGTATATAATTATATATTTCTCCTTTTCTCTTTTTAATATAAATGCATTTATATTCAGTAATACTAAGAACAGGGTCTTCTTCGTAACCTGCAATACTCAAATACTGGTTTTAATTATTTCCAGACAGTGATTCTACAAAAAAGTCTGCAAAAGGAATTAATAAATAAATTTAATAAATAAACAAATAAGTGAAATGAATGAACGTAGAGAGAATGGATTTAAAATATCTAGAATGATAGAAGCACACTCTTCCTGTGCAGACGGTGATTTCGAATGTCAACTGTATACGTGTGTCAAAGATCATCGGGTTGATAAGCTAAGTTAATTTAGATTTCAAAGTGACCCACTGACTACCCATGGGCGGCCAGAGTGACTATCGGAGATTTCGGGGGGGGGGGAGCTAAAACCTTTAAATCCCAAATCAGGAGAAGGAAATAATCTCCAACAAGCAGTATGAATATCCAAAGACCTTATTCCTTTTCCTTTGTACTTCTTTCTTTACATGTTTGCTAAATATAATTACCTCTTTACCATAAGTTTCATTATCAATGCGGAAAGGAATTTGAAGAAACTTAGTATGTATATACACTAGCTATAGCCATCAATTTTCAACTCTTGAAGATAAATAGCAAGACAAAATTACACGATGAACCCGTATTGAGCATGAAAAATAAATTTAGTTCGTGTATTATTTCTGCACCCTGTTATCGAATTGGGCAATGAAGTTATGTTTTTTTTTTTAATCAGTTCACTTTTTTACCCCATCTGTAGAACCTGTAGAACCTCAACTATGTGTATACACTACACTAGCTAGCCATCATTTCTCAACTCTTGAAGATAGCTATTTACAACAATTACAACAGTAAGCATGTAAAAATACCTGTTATCAAATTGGGCATTAAAAATTACTTAGTTTTCTTTAAAAATCATTCCCCCCCTAGAATGTATGCTAAAGGGAGAACCTGAAGCGGAAAATATTAATTTTTTATTGCAATAGATAAAGATTAATGTAAAATGTGTAAAAAAAAATTCGTCATTGAGAACTACTAACTTTTGACTTTCATCAGTGTGAAATTCAAACAAAATGAATCTTTTCCAGTCGACCCAAGAAAAAAAAAAAACACTTGCAGGAAAATATTTCAGTTTTTTTGCCTGATTTAAAATAGAAACATAATGGTCGAATGTAGTATAGTGAAAACTGAATTCTTCTCTCTCTCTCTCTCTTTTATTGCAAATGAATGTTTTACTTTACACATTTTCTTCCATGCCTGGACTTTAATAACGAAACAATCAACACAGAAAGATAATTCCCGCTTACAGTCAGTAATACGTACCCCTCGCATATTTTTTTTCCATGGGCTCATTGCAACCTTTAGGTGATAAGAACCATGTGTTTTTGTCTTGCGTAAGGCCACAAAACCCGAGAGCATGGAGCTACGTCATGTGCATTGCGGAGAGGGTGCCAACACCTTTTTCTCCGTGGTGTATGCACTGTTTTTAACCAGATTATTCAAATCAAGTCATGTTTTCTTGCCAGAGCTTGTGAAATGTCGGTTGGGTTTTAAGATACCGCGCATCCGACATGCCCGATGTAAAATCCAAATGCGAAGCTGTTCTAAATTATGATACGGTGATCAATATACACCAATACACCTACAACGCAAAATGAATACGAATCAAGGGACCTAAAAGCCTTCGGCCTTTTTTTCACTGTCTATGTTTACTTTTGTTTGCATTTAATCCTTATCAAATGCATTGAAAAGAGAGAGAGAGAGAGAGAGAAGGGGGGGGGGAATGTTTTTTTTTTTTTTTTTCTGGGAGAGTTTAAGCTATTTTGTGCCGTATAGTTTTACGGTCAAATGTACAGCTGCAGCAGTATCTTCTTATAATTACTAGGAAAACAGGCATATCTTAGCTGGGAACTCTATTAAATATAAAGTGAAATGATACACTTGATGTTCGTAACGCCATAATACTTTGTTAATACCGTGGACCCCTTAACAGAGATTCATTGCACAACACTCTAGAAACAAGTTAATTTAGTTGAAATGACTTGATTAAGGGTCAGCTGGGTGCATATGCCTAGTCATATATCTTACTATATAAGATGGGTTACTTGAAAGAAGGTCTGATAGGTCAAATTCGCTCTTCTTGCCATTGCATAATTTGTTATATGGCCACGACCGTACAATATAACGCGTTATATTGCACGCTCATTTGTGTACAAAATCCCATAGCCCAAGATATAGATATTTCAAGAATTATGGATAATACGGAGTGCGTTGCACTTTATTTCTTGTGTCGGATGTTGCAATGTTTAGAGCTTGGTGATCAGCTCCGATCCCACAAGCAGTTTCCCATCTTATATAACGCATGGGTCATGCTCATTGTCGTCAAATATACCATAAAATGTGCATCCATAGATATATAATTTCTCTGGTGCACTATATCTCACCTCGGCCTACGGCCTCGGTGACATTTAATGCACTTGAGAAATTCTAAAGCTATGGATGCACATATTACGGTATATTCAACTCCAGAGCATGAGCTATATGTATAATATTCTTGTCAGATTTTTCTGTGTTCTAGTCAAAATACGAATAGAAAATATTTTTTTAAGTGACTAGAAAACAGTAAAAAAAAAAAAATTAAAAGACCAGAATGATAGTTGCACCCAGCTGACCCTTTCGTCTAGTCGTGTTTAGCTAATTTGTTTTAAGAGTGTGCCTTTTCATGGATGGGCTTTAAGAGGAAGTTTTCATTCTCTCCTTGCTTCTAGACCATTTGATCATTACACAAAATGACAATTAGCCCAAGTGGGTATTAGACAAATTGATGATTGGACCAAACGGCAATTACATCAAATTGATAGTAGACCAAATGGGTTTAGCCATAGTGGTGTTAGACGATCTGAAAATTTGACCCAACTGGTATTAGACCAAGTGGCTATAAACCCTCTCAGTTGCCTCTTCCATCAGTAATATTTCCCATGCTAAAGCCTTCCTAAGAAACCGTGGGTCCATATTATCCCCTCCCCTCCCCCTCCCCCTTCCCCTCTCTCCCTCCATTCCTTATTACTTTTCTAACCCCTATTGCTTGCAAATGAATACCTAAAACAACCCTATGAAATGCATTCAAATACACACACACTTGCTTTCCTGAAACAAGAACGAAAAACCTCAAAAAACAGGACAAATAAATGGAATACGTTGTCATCAATACACGGAATTCCATTGTTATCACTCTCATGATATTAGTGTCATTCTGGCACTAATGATATTAGTATCAAGTTATCATTATAGTTTGGGATGTTTCATTAAAAGAGGTCATCCTAAACGCCAAGGGGTCACTAATGAGTTTTAATATAGGGTGGTTGTCCGAATGAGGTTCGTGCAAGTTCTTAATTGATTGACAATATCAGCAGTTTTAACCCATTCATAGTAGGAATTATTTGTAGCCTTCCTTGATCAGCCTTCCTTCTTCAAATTGGCAACACCATTATTTTTTCTCTTTTGCTGCATTTTTCTTATAAAATTCATTTGTCTGCAATGAACATAAATTCTTCTTCTTCTTCTTCTTCTTCTTCTTCTTCTTCTTCTTCTTCTTCTTCTTCTTCTTCTCGTTATCATTATCGTTATTCTATTGGAGCATTTTTCTATTAAAAGTTATTTATCTGCAATGAACCTGATGAACATAAATTGATACTAAGTATGTTGTCAATTTGCATGGAAAAGCAGTGATATTGAGCTTTGCACAGCGGTGCTAATTAGAGGATTTAATTGCTTATTTTTCTTTTATAAGTTTTTCAGCAGCAAGCGACAAGTTTTGACACAACCCAAATGGGCACACTATATGTATTAAAAAAAAAAAACAACACATGCACAAGTTGGTATCAATATGCATATAGCACATCACTTTATTTGATAGACGATAAAACAGCTAGCAATGTATATGTCTTGCTCAAGGGAATAAGTGCCGTGCCGGGGATCGAACCTCGGACCTTCGCGTCTCCAGTCAAGCGCCTTAAACCACTCGACTACGGCACCTCTACTATGTGTAATTTGAGGGATCTGCATCGAAAATTATTGGGCCAAACTATACAGTGTGGAATTCTGAAACGAGTGGATCACTACTGCACGTGTGCGTTCCATGAGTGCGATTTTGACTTTTGATGGGAGAGCGAAAAGGTTTTAGCTCATCGTATTATTTCAGTAATTTCATATGTGTTTATAATATTCTTATAACTTTTGATAGTTCTATTTGCAGATGGTGCTTCAACTTTTAAATTGAAGATGATTCGATAGTTTCCCAATATATATTTGGGTGATGAGCTTATAATTGTTTATAATTTGTATTTCTTTTCTTTTTCTAGCTTCTTCTAATCCTCCTTCTTATTACTATTATAATCATTATTTCATTATTTTTACCCATTAACATAATTTTTCTTACCCATTATCATCATTATTATTATTGATATTACTTCCATATAGTATTATTATTAGCAATATTATAATTGCTATTATCACTACTATTATTGTTATTGTTATCACCAACATCATCATTATGACTATCATTGTCATTTTTTCTGCTTTAAACCTTACCCTTTTTTGCTGAAAAAATTAGCTCTTAAATCTAATCATTACGAGAAGCATCAGCAGTATCATTTTCGTCATCATTATAACCATTATGAATGTGTTGTGTAATACAGAAAACCTTCTTAATAGAAATGTCAAATGTAAGCAGAAAAAAAAATTTCCCGGAGTAGTCTTCATATTTTCATATTTTCCCCTTTGAAAATGAGCAGAGCAGCAAATGGCTCACACTGCTCAGTGTATTATCATGAAACTTAAGAAGGTGGAACTTAAGATTCGAGTACTCGACATTTCCCCCCGCTTCAAAACCAGCTTAATTGTCTGTGGGGTGCTTGTGTAGCACAAATTCTATTTAATATGTTTAAAAAGAAACAGAATTGTATGCGTCGATCAGGAGTTGTGACCTTTTTGTGGAAACGGCTTAGTCTATTCTTAACCCCTGTGTTTGCGTTTTTCCCATCATGTTCCAGATTCCGTCGTGTTTTTAAAAAATGTTATTTGACTCAATCTGCAGAGAAGGAGTCTGCAAGTGACGTATTTGGTGGATAGAAATTATCAGAATAAGAAGTAGAATTAGCAGTAATAGCAGCAGTAGCAGCAGCAGTAGTAGTAGCCATAGCCGTACGCAGAGGGGGGGGGGGGGGGGGGGGAGCAGTTCCCCCCCCCCGAAATTTTGAAAACTTATATTTTTTACTGAAAATTTTCACAAAATCCACGAAAAGTGTGCACCATATCCTTCCATTTCACTTTCAAAAATGCAAAAGCGCCCTTGAGATCAGCTCGGTCGCTTCGCTCCCTTGCTTTTGAGCTTCTTCGAAAATTTACACATCTTGCCTCCCCCCCCCCCAGGAAAAAATGTTTGTATGCGGCCCTGGTTGTAGTAGTAGTAGTAGTAGTAGTAGTAGTAGTAGTATAGTAGCAGTAGTAACAGAAGCAGTATAGTAATAGTATAATCTGATAGTTGTAAGAGTATTAGTAAAAGTAGTATAACGGTAGCAATCGCAGCAGCAACATTACTTGAAGTAGTAGTACTGTTGTTATTGTTGGTGGTAGTAAAGCAGTGGGAGTAGTAGAATTAGAAGTAACAGTAGTAGTAGTAGTAGTAGTAGTAGTAGTAGTAGTAGGAGTAAGAGTAGTAGTAGTAGTGGTAGTAGTAGTAGTAAGATCAATAATATAGCAGGAGTAGTGAGTACTTCTACGATGTAACTGAAACTAAACTCCTATTTGGAGGCTTATGTATTCGTCTTTTTATTATTTCTTTTGTCTTTATGTTTCATCGCATAAACGAATTCTTATAGAGTAACATGTTGTTGAGATCTACTTAAACAATGATTTACTTGATAGAGATAGGCAGAAACAATAAATAAGAAAGGAGAAGCTGGGCCAATAAGGGAATAACATATTGATAAAAGCATGATAAGTGGGTTACTCAGAAGGGAGAAAGATGACGGGATTAAAGAGTAGGACAACGGCCAAACAAAAAAGAGAAAATGGGTGGGAAAAATCGTGTTATACTTCCAGGTAACTTCTAGGTAAGATAAAATACACTTGAAAGGAATTATAGAAACGGAGTTCGTAAAAGATAAAGAAGAGGAAAAACTGGTCAAACTCTTCTTTCCTTCCTTTTTGTTTAGTGGATTAAGTGTTTGCAAAGGCTTCTGTTAAGAACGTTTACTCTGTCGAGGATCGCCCTTCGACTGCGGCGTTGGGAGCCAATGAAAATGATTCATGCCGTTCTTATACTCGAGTCAAGTGCTCCGGTGTATATCGAAATTAATGGCAACACTCCTCCTGCTTATATTGACCTTGATACAGGGATACGCATGCAGAGGGACTAACGTATTATGGGTTGAATTCTTAGTGGCGGGGGAAGGGGTAGCCTCCCTTTAGATCGCATCCTTCTCAGACATAAAGATTTGAGCACTGACAGGGTGGACAGGGACTGTAATTCCTTTACAGTCAGACCCAACCAAAACCGAGCCCAGGTTTATACTCCGAAAACGGCCTATACAGCAAGGTGAATATAGAGCCCTCATCGTTCAGTGCGAGACATTGTGTACAAAAGGCATGAGGAAAATTCTGCAATGTCGACCTGCTGTTGATAATATATTTTTCAAAAATAATGCTGCGGATACATTTTTAAAAGATGTTTGTCATTTGAAAGTCATTTCATATGGCGAATCATTCACGAATTTAGAAGAAAATTTTCACGCAGCATTATTTTAAAGAAAATATATATCATTGACAGGTTGACTTTGCGAGATTTTCCCTATGCATGTTGTGCACACTGCCTCACATGGAACGATGAGGGCTCTATATTCATACGCTTTCGGAGTATATGTCTGTGCTCGGTTTTCCGAAGGTGGGTCTGACTGTTTAAGGAATTCTCATTCCAAACCCCTCAAAAAGTACTGCAATTCAAATTTGAGGAATAATATATCTCTTGTTGCTTCATAATCACTGTGAATGTGGCATCATTAGAAAGCTTGATAAAATTAATTTTTGCAATGATGTGCAATTCGCCAATGATTATTTAACCATGGAATGTTCAGTACGTCTTAATTGTAGGGCAAAGTCAGAAGTGGAAAGATGCAAAATGCATTGTAGAGGTCTCCATTTTCTTTTGAAGATCCAGTGTGCTTTGAAAATACTTAAGTGGCAGTGCATGTCTTACACGAAATTGAATGGGGGCATGTTCTTCTCTTTAAAGGATAAAATGTGTTTGAATGATGTTCATGTGGTCATTGATGAAGATCAAAGACATGAATGTTATCCCCTTTGTGTGGAAGATGAAATTTACCTTGAATAATGTTTGTGTGAGGGAGAGTTGGACGTTACTTTGTATGGTCGTTTGTAAGATGTATAGTTGAAACGCTTATCCAATCTCCTAAAGGCACAAGCAATGGGCCATGTTCAAGCAGGTGTACCCTAAAATGAATTTGTGGCCCGGTCTGGGGTGAGCGCAAGTACGACATCAAAATTGCGGGAAAATTTTCTTGAAACTTGAGAAGATAAACACAGGCTGATGACCAGACGAGTGGGTGCCCAGAAAAGACGTCCCTGCGAGCAGAACAGTATATCACATTGTCTGCCTGTAGGAATGGAAGGCTATCCGCAAAGAAGTCTCTGAGACAGATTTGCAAGGCTATTTGACAGAAGACTGTCAGATCAGACAGTGAGGAACAGGCTCCATGTATCCAACTTACAGGCTCCTAAAGCTTCAATAAGACCGGTAATTACTGCCTTCCACCGTAATGCCTGCATGCGCTGGTATTGTGAACACTAATGGAACCTGGAGATGTAACAAAGCTGTTCTCTTTTTTGACGAGTCAAGATTCTGTCCCAGGAAGCTGGACGGCATGAGTCTCGCAAAGTCTTAACCAGTGTTATGAGGATTGTTGGCTGGATTTTTTTAGCATCACTGCAGCAACATCATTTAAACTAAATACATCCTAAGTAAGTCATAATGGGAATTCACTTTGGAAACAACTAATTTTGCAACTTTTCATTTTGGACCTTGCTGCATACGCAGGGCTGCGCTTTCCCCGATCGCATAAGCATTTCAAATGACACATCATTGTAAAGAGGAATAATCAAGCTTTAAAATGATACCACATGCACATATGATTACGAAGTAACGAGACATATATTACCCCCAAACTTGAATTGCAGAACTTTTTGAGGGGTTTATAACAGTCGACCCTCAGACAACCTGTGGAACAGCCCAGATTTCGAGCGACCGGAGTGGTTACTTCCTCAGTCTTCTTCCGGGTAGAGTGCTGCTTCAAGGTACTGAAGATTAAGCACTGTGGATTGTGTGCGTGTGTGTAACTTCACACCCATTATCCTAGTTAACTTTAGCTTTCTTTCCTTTTGTGCAAGTATATATGTATATATATATATATATATATATATATATATATATATATATATATATATATATATATATATATATATATATATATATATATATATATATATACATGTGTAAGTAAAACATAGTCACTAGGTTTTGTAAACTACTCTTGCATCCCACTCGAGAAGAGCCTGAAGGCACCAACAGAGTAAGATTGAGCTGGTTCCTGTGGCAGGTTGTTCCAGTCCCTGCAAGTACTACCCCTGACTCCCCATGGCTTTTTCGCCCTCGCGCATTGTTCAAGAGAAAGTTACAAGAAACCGTGTGGTATATACTGGAAAAGGTCAGTTGTAGGAGATAAGAGCAATTGCGTGTTGCTGGGATTTCGAATAACCAAGTAATAACAAAATGGCCACATCCTGCTGAGCAAGACACATTCCGTGAAAAGTCTTGGCTCACCAGGCCGATGGACATGAAAACCGAGTACAAGCCGATACACCGTAAAAGGACAGTAGCACAGCGCTCTCCTCGTTCGACGTGGGCAGTTTGTACAAAAGAGATGGGGGGGGGGGGGGAAACAATCTTTTAAAAAACAGAACATCAGCCTGCACAAATTATATCATTGTTTGTAAAAAACAACAAAAACAAAACAAACAACAACAAAAAAGAAGAAGAAGAAGAAAAAAAAAACAACACAAAGCTGTGGATATATCACTGAACTTGCAAAATTTTCCTGCTTTCATGTTTACGCATTGCCTTGCAATGAACGATGAGGGCTCTCTATTCACTGTGCGATATACGCCGTTTTCGAAGCAGGAGCTGTACACGGTTTTTAGAGTTTGAGTCTGCAAGCCTCTTGTACATGTACCTGGACAAAGTATAAGAGCGAGGATGGACAAAACGAGGTAGAAGGTGACAGAAAGGGGAAGGGGTGGCCTATTCTAGCACTGTGATGAAATTACCGACCCATTTAAAAGAGAATATCGTGGATATACTCATATCAATGCAGTATGTATCTTATTTCGATATCATCCACTGTCTTTCTTCCTCTGGTGTGCATCTACAAGCTTTAAATGCCATCGCTTGCAGCAGTGCAAACAACGCTCAGAATTCTTCCCGCATTCATGAAATTCTAGAACCTCGGGGTTTAGGAACGAAAAATGAAAAAAAAAAAAAAAAAAAGCATAATGAACTTTATGCAGAGTTTTACCAGAAGGCTTGTGTACGAAATCATGAAACTTCAATATTTCCCTCTTCTTTTCCTTTTCACTCTCATATTTTCAAGGGTTATAGTCCCGAAACTGCGAATCTTTTGCTTTCACTCATTTTCCCCAAACTCAAGCATAATCATGATAATTGTACCTCGTTATGAGGTTTCCAACGAATTGTTGCCATTTTGAAAAATTTTATTCCATTTTGAGATCTCAGTTTGGCCCTGAGTTAACAATGTAATAAGTTAATTGTTACGGGGATATAATTATGTTTTCGAGGAGTCCGTGTTGCCATGATTTTTTTTCCAAGCTGACGTTTATGCCACTGGCTTCCTTCGGAAAATGTCCCATCAAATTCCACCTCCTAAATGCAACACGAAGTACTTTCACGTCCAATTTGTCGCCGAAGCCTAATTTCACAGATTTCCCGCACCTCTTATCGCCTTACCACACTTGCCATTCTCACGAAGTGCGCTATTTTATTAAAATAGTATCACGGATAGCAGCCAATACAGGCAGGGTACGTTGGATTCGGAGACCATTCCGAGCTCCATCCAGTACTCCATCCAGTAGTTAATCCAGGTAAAATCACTTTATTTGGAAAGAAAACAAGAAATTATTTTTTTCTTTTAATGTATTTATATATTTTTTTATATCAGATAAAAAATTGTTCTGTCTGAACTTCGTAATTTCCGCATAATTTCCCTTTTCGGCTAAATTGATTTGTCCTGTTTACATCTAGGCACTCCTCCTCTCCCTTCTTACTCTCTTCCTCTTCTTCTTCCTCGTCGTCGTCGTCACCGTCGATATCTTCCTCTCCTCAGCCCCCCCTCTCTCTCACGTCCGTGCCTTCCTCACAGTAGGCCGTTTATTTTGTCCCATATTTTAACAATGTGTTCTTTTGCGCTCCTTTTTCACGTTTCATTTTTTATATCTTTGTTTTTATGTTTTAAAAAATATTTCCCTTAGCCTCTTCACCTTGTTGACTTGCTTTCCATTTAACTTCTTCCTAATCCAAATACCTTCTTTCTTCCATTCAGAATTTCGTATGTTGCAGATTCATCATATAAATTCAATTCATACAGTTTGCTTTTAACTTTGACTCTTTAACTGCTTTCTTAGTCGATCGGGAGGTTCGCAGCTTTGTCACACGTGCCGATCGCACAAAGAATTAGTGGAAAAATAGCTTTGTTCAGCAAAAAAAAAAAGAAAGAAAAAAGATAACAATAATCAAATCAAATTAATAAAAAATGAAGAAATGAAAACTAATTTTCTTTTAAAAAAAGAGAGAAATTACCCATTTCCAGGCTTGATCAGATGCATTATAACACTTTATAGACATTCTGTACAGAATCATATTTTACTGGGAACCAGGGTAACACTTGTATCATGTTTGTAATTCTAATGCATGCTTTTGGTACATCTTTCTCATAAGAGATATTGTGTGGAACAGGGAAATCTTTTGCTTGAATTCAGAAGACTGAGTTAAATATTCCAAATACTACAGTTGCAGTTTCAGTTTCAGTTTATTTTCATATTTCACATAAATGATGATACATGCAAACAAGTGAGAAATAATACATAAATATACATATGAATGACATCATAAATAAGACGATTCATAATACAAAGGTGGAAATTGGAACATACAAACACGTAGACCTTAATATATTCACCATGAGCTTAAGACAAATTAATTTGAAAAGTGAAATATGAGGGAATCTAATAAAAAGCTGAGCTTGTAATTAAAGATTCCTTAAAAGGTTTAAAGAAAAGTCTGTATTATTTGCGTGTTATTTTGAGAGATTTATTTTTAAAAAAGTACAAAAGAGAGAAAAAAAAGAAAAGGGCAAGGTAAACAAACAACAAACAAAACACACACCTAAGGAACTAAGGGACTAAGGAGCCATCGCGTAAGTATTTAGGAGGGATAGTTTTAATTTGCGTTTAAATGTATACAATGAGTTTACCAAAGTGTTACCGAGCTATAATAGCAGCAAATGCCAATGAGACTTTCCTTTTGAAAATTCTTGGGCGGAGAGATAAAACAAAGAAAGGCATTCAGGCGGAGGGAGAATGATGGGCTAGATCAATCAAAAGTCATTCAAACAGAACGCCCTGATGACTTCGATATGAAAGTATGATAAATTACATCCCAAATCATCTGCAACTTTCCCAAATCTTCTGCGATTGATCATCATGATAGCCCTACCGTGTTTCGAGATGCGATCGATATTCATCATTAACAAACTTGAAGATCCAACCGCGCTGCTCATTTCCTTACTCGATAGATATCATTTGCGTTGTACCCATTTTGTGAATGGCTGATGGTAAGTTGCTCCTTGTAATACTGGGACACCCCCTCCCTCCCCCGCCCCTCTTTCTCTCTCTCTCTCTCTCTCTCTCTTTCTCATTCTCCCTTTCCTTTCCTTCTGCCCTTTCAATCATCCCGGCAATTATCTTAAATTTAATCTGTCGACTCTCACTGAGAGCTCCGATGGGCCACTGAAATAGTTTCCTGCTACTCTAAATAACTAATTCACCACATGTAATACGAGACAAAAATGAATAAAATATTACAAGTTCTATATAAAAAATTAAAAATTCTAAATAACAAAATGATGTTAAACTAAGGTCAAGGAAGTATCCGTGTGTTCTGCATTTAAATGCCTGAAGTCCATTGACTGAAACGTTTCATACAAGATGGTCAGGGAGGGAGTTCCATAAGCGGACAGCAGTTTGAATGCCTGTGTGCGCGTGTGCGTTGTGTTAATTGTGTTTAACTCGTTGTCTACCGGAACCGGTAGGACCTTGTATTAAGCCAACTGGAGTTTGAGAATTCAGTAGTCAACATGGTCGACGGGTTAAAATGTATGATTACCATTCAGCATAAATGTGTTCTATCTTCTGGCACATGCGTTTTGAATAGAAAAATATTTTTTTCAAGGTATACTTTTAAAAATAATTTTCTGCAAAAGTGTGTTCTCCTTTTAGTTTTTGATAAGGGATTATAAAAAACGGAAATATTTAGGACTCGAACGTATTTTTTGTCATGAAAGACGTCTGAGGAAATATTGGTCTACATATTAGGCTATAAGTATACCTGAAAACTAGTTTCATTTACTCCACGTATCTTTAGACCACCATTTGACTTTTTGCTTACTTCGTCATGTTCGTAGATCGGAATGATGTAGGGTCTACCACTGGCGTAATAAGTAGGAGACCATCTTTAGGACGTGTTATATCGCTTAACGCGTGTTATAACATTTCGCTCCATTTGGTCTTGAATTCAGACCCTACTCACCATCCGTCTTCACATTTAATTTCATTGCACCTAATCTCATATCTCTCGAAGCAGATTATGATATTTGATCTGATCGTGGTTTTATATAATTTCATACTGGTATAAAAATGGAACTGGTAATGCTAACTGAAAGCAAGACGATCAAAATAATTGCTCGTGTAGTGACAGTCTCTAACAGACAGTCACATCAAACCATTTCTCAAATCACTTAATTGTTGACCTTAAAGGAATTACGTATTGTTTTTAAAATTGTTTTGCTATTATTTCACTAAACATGACACTGCTACTCAGTATATAACACGGGCAGATTGGCTTGATAAATCGCTACATTCCGTCTTGATTGCTTTGTTTTCAAAACTCAGGCTTACTTTTTATTTCAAAGTGCGGGGACGAGTGCCTTTTGCCCGTTCTGAGGCTTCGATGTGGAATACTCTCCCTTGAGAGATTAGAGGTCTAGGTGGCAGTTAAGTTGAAGTGTTCAAAATAATCTCAAAAAGTATTTGTTTATTGATTGAATACTTATGTTATATTCTCCCCATTACACCGTTGAATATCTATTATATGATATGTGATTTCATCGCTTGTACAAGGTGCGCCTTATGCATTTGATTATGAAGTGGATTTGACGCCTTACAAATCTTATATATTGTAATTAGTATAGGTTTTCCAGCCCATTTTCGCCACCTCTTCATTCAATTTCATCAATGTTCAGTTCAATTTCGTCCGCAGAAGCTAACTGCGTTCAAATCCTAAGTTCAGTTTCGTTAAAATGACATTCGTATTCGTCTTTTGCCAATCAGATGAAAAAAAATTAAGCATTAATATTGGTCAACTGTCACTGAAACTCGTAACTGCCGCTTAGCGAGTACGGAATGATAGTATCAAATTCGTCATTTTTCAAGCGAATTCATCATTTTGTCATTCGAATTAAATCATTTTTTTTTACTATTTGTACTTTCTAGTGATATAACTTGATTTTTGCTGCTTTTCTTTGAAAAACAGAAATGACTATAATTACAATGTGGAACGCTATCATGAAAAATAATTTCGTTTTGTGTTATTTGACATGTTTGACATGATCGTTGTCCGTCAGGACTGTCAGTACACCGTACATCTGGGAGACGAATTTGAATGAATCTTTGACGAAACTGAATGACGACATACGAAATTGCTTTTGCTGCTTCGTACCCATCTACTGTGACCCACGAATTTGAATTGCAATTGGCGAAAATGGGTAACATCGCACGAAATCAAATGACAATGTTTCAAAATTGATCGACCAAAGACGAAATTGAAATACGCATTTGCATTTCCACAGGGCCAGAGACGAAGGTGAAGGCTGAAAAAAAGAAAGAATGAATAGGTGACGAAAATTAGCAAAGACCGAAGAAAAATTAAAAAACACAGTAAGAATTAAAGGTTCAATATTGCACCTCAAATGTAACAATAGCAGCACCTTTTGGAAGTGCAATCTTGCACCCTACATAAAAAAAGTTGCAAAGATACACCCTTTTGTGAGTTTTGTCTTGTTTGCACCCAGAATTGCCCATCTGCACCCTTAAACGTGCAATCATGCAGTTTTAAAGGGGGTACCCAATGCTGAAACAATGTTAGTTTTTTTTAAAAGAGCGTGATTTTATTAGCAGAAAATCATCTGCCTAAAAAAAGACCCAAATGTAAGATTTCAAGATATTTTTGACCCTCAGCTGTGATCCAGTTTCAACTGGGTACCCACTTTTACGTCATACCTCATACTCATTTTTTTTTTTGGTCAACTCTTAACTTTTTATGAGAAAATTAGCCAAAATGCATTGACTTCGAATGAAAATCCTCAAATTTTTTATGTTATTCTTCTCAGAATTCTATTCTCGATCATATATATATAAAAAAAATACCACTGTGTAATCACTTTAAGGGTGCAGCAAGTTTTGCATCCAAAAAAGGGTGTGCAAATTTGTACCTTCTCTAAAGGGTGTAACACTGCCTTAAGGGGTATAAAATAGCTCTCTGCACCCTTAATGGTGCAAAATTGCACTCCTAAGGGAGCTCCTAGTGTTGTATTTGAAGGGTGCAAAATTGAACCTTTTATTCTTACTGTGTGTCATAGCAAAACTTATGCAAGCGGCAAAGTGGGGGGGGGGGGGGGATATATTGGGAACGGGGAAGCATGTAAAGTATTGCGTCGTAATACTTTAAATTGATATCATGGTCATTCAAACATGACATAGACAAGAGTAGTAATAGGGTACGTATAACGTCATAACTAATCCCTATTGTTCTAAACAATAGAAATATGAAATATGAAATATTCTATTGTTCTAAACAATAGAATATGAAATATTAATAAAGTTATGAATATGAAATATGAAATATGAATTATGGATTAGTACAGATTAATAAATATGGATTAATTATGAATTATAAATTATGGATTAATAATTATGAATTATGGATTAGAAAATATGGATCAATATCTTTAAAACAAAAGAAATCGATCGAGGGATGAGCAAAGTTAAAACAATGGAAATCGTAATCTGACTAAAACAATAGAAGGATTCTAAATGGTCGACGATGGATGTTGAGTGGAATTGATAGAAATTAATCCTATTGTCCAATACGAGATATGCTATTGTTCGGATCATATTCTATTGTTTGAATAGTAGAAAACAATCCAATTGCAATCGTCATAATGACAATTGTGACGTCATCGTCCTACGGACGAACAACCAGTGACGTCATCACGGTCTTAACCACTGGACCGAAACCATGACGTCATCCTCTAAAAATAACCATGACATCATTGCTACAAGGTCGAACATGTTTTCGGAGACTCCTTTAGAAAATGGCAGGATGACGTCATTTTCATAAATATATTTACAATGAAAACGAGGGTATATAGGGGAAGACCATTTTTCTCGTCCATCATAGTACATTCTCGTACATTCAACATCTTGTCAACATGTTCAACTATTACAATTCCACCAGCTCTTCAGCTAGGTCTTCACCCCTATTGGGTAATTACAGCGACAGCGAGCTCAAGATTGACGGACAGTCACATTCAGAGCCCCTCCCTTCAACGGATGTATGGGGTCAAAATCGACAATTAGAAAACGAATCTTGTGAAGATGCGAGAGAGATGGCCCGTCCGGACGTTGCAGATGCACAACCATTTGGAAAAGACAACGGGGTAGACAGAGACATCACAGCTCCATCACACATCCCAAGCAAATCCGGAGGACTTGATCTCTGCAAACTTACAATCAGCAAGACGAAGAAACGGACAAAATATGCAACGGTGAGGCGTTTCCTTGGAAAGGTGTACATCGACCTACGTGAATTTTACCCTGCAGGAGAGAAATACCTGCCAACCAAGAAAGGCATCATGCTTGAAGCACATGAGTTCAAGGCCCTCTTGATGGAGTCCAAGAAGATCAACGCGGCGATATTCAAGGGTCAGCGCATGAAGGAGACACAGGATTTGTAAATCCCGAACAAAAATTGTCATACGTCATTATGATCATATATATTTTGACCTTATGTATGATTTGTATGTAATATATTTTGTGAGCAAGATGATTGTGGTAGAATAGAATAAAAGCTACAAGACGCGAATTGCAATGAAGCATAATTCATAGGGATTTTCTTATATGTGCTTGTTGTTCAATGAGAAAGTGAAAGAGAGAAAGAAAAATAGACAATCATATAGTGAAAAGATGAAGCGAGTGTATGTATGCGAGAGAGTGGGTTTGAAGAGATATCATTAACGGGAGAGAGAAAGAGAGAAATGAGAATTGCGGTCGTATGGATTAGGGAGGAAGAATACAGGTTCTAAACGTTAATCCCTACACGTGCCAATTTAATCAAGGTTGTTTATCCATGGTTGCTTGGGTCATAGATGATACAATGCATGGGAATGGGTTTACCTTTTGCAGGTGTTCATTGATCTTATTTCAGATGAAGCAAGTGTATGCAGAGATAGTGGGTAAGAGATTAACGGGAAAGAGAGAGAGAGAGAGAGAGAGAGAGAGAGAGAAAGAAAGAAAAATTGAGAATAGCGGGTTGTATAGATTAAGGAGGAAGAATACAGGTTCTAAGCGTTAATCCCTACATGCGCCCATTTAGTCAGGGTTGTTCATCCAAGGTTGCTTTGGTCATCGAATGATACAATGCATGGGAATGGTTTTACCTTTTGCAGGTGTTCATTGATCTTATGGTATGAAGATGTTTATATGCGAGAAAGTGGGTATGAAAAAAAAAAAATGTATCATTAATGGGAGAGAGAGAGGAAAAAATGAGAATAGCGGTTGTATGGATTAGAGAGGAAGAATACAGGTTCTAACCGTTAATCCCTACATGCGCCAATTTAATCAATGTTGTTTTTCCATGGTTGCTTGGGTCATCGAATGATACAATGCATGGGAATGGTTTTGCCTTTTGCAGGTGTTCAGTGTCCATTCATTATTCTTATGATGAAAGAATATATCATTCTTGCGTAAGCCATGGTCATTGTGACCATTGTTCTTTTAATTCATGCCTGAACTAGAACAAGAAGTACCCCCAGTTCTTCACCATTTCACTCCATGGTTGTCTCACAGTCACGTTGTGTCTCGTTGTAACTTGTATACTTATAGTTGCTTTTTCAAATACAGTTTTCACAGAGATTTTTTAAGGAATATATTTCAATATGTCGCAAGTACCTTCATCTTCATCGTTGTCTCAACGTACATCCACCTTCAAAGATCGTTTGAAAAATCTGCTTTCCGAAACCTTTAAACTCTCCGCTTCACAAGCACAAACATTTGTGAATCAAACCGTTTCAGGCGTGCGTGATCTTATCAGTGGAAACAGTGCATCGGATACAGGAAACGCGGAACCAAGTACTAAGGTGAGTAAACGTGATGTTCTTATTGACAATAGTAATGTAAGAGACGTGGGTAATACACAGCATCCTAATGCAGACCATGATATGCCAGGTCCCTCCCGTGTAGACATATCTAACAGTAGAGCCAGCGTATCCCATCATCCACAAGTATTACACCAAAGAGAATTTGATTTTTCATCCGATGATGAATCTTTATCGGCGCCCGAAATATGTCAACACGGTGGCCGGAAAAGAAAGACCATTCCGGACTATTTCACAGAGGGGGGTTATATCAGAAAGAAAGCTAAAACATCATCTGAAAAAAGGGACACTCCTCTAGGGGGAAAACGGAAAAGCAAAGAAAATAATACGGATGAAGCAAAATGGGACCTGGAGCCTCCAATTAGGGGTAAACGTAAAACAAAACTGAAAAATACAGAGCCAGAAGAGAAAGTGATATCGGATCACGAGGAAGAAGTGCAAAAGCCTCCCTTACCACCGTGGACCTTCATAGATCAACGTACCTCAAAACGTTTTGGTGTAAAGGAGTCATGGTATGACTTCCATGGAGATTTACCTCCTTCATCCACCATTCTCGAAGCATTAGATTATATACGAGATGCTCTGGAAGACTTGCAACAGACTGTATTGCGTAACACTTCCAGCAGGGATTACGTACGATTGGTACTCGTATCAGATCAGTTAAATATACCGGTAGCCCTTCCTTGGGCAATGGTAAAAGATTTTGATATTTCCCTCATTCTAGAGAGAATCGAACGAGTACTTAACAGTAACCAAAGCTTCTTTCTCGTCAGCCAGGGATTCAGTATTAGATTTCACCACGTGGTGAATCCAGCAGGGGGAAAGGCGCGTAAATTTGACGGTCTTCCCGAAGCAATTGCCGCCTTGAAAAAGAAGTCAATTGTCACCATTCCACCTGGAAAAGATAATCTTTGTTTCGGGAAGGCTATTGTCATTGCCAAACGTCATGCGCAAAATGATGTGACTTACAAGCAATGGACACGGAAAGATCGCCGCCCTCCTGCAGCATTACTGAAAGAGGCGCGGGAATTATATAAAGAGGCTGGGGTTACCGAGGGTATCGTAGATTCATCCCAATACGATCTTTTCCAAAGAAGTTTACTTCCCGATTATCGGTTACTGATCTATAGAGGACGGACGAAAGAAAGTCTCATCTATGCAGGTCCACCGGCGAAGAAAGCCCTCTATCTGTATCTAGCAGACAATCACTACAACGTGATCGTCAACCCCTCTGCGTTTTTATGCGCCATGTTTGTTTGCGAAAAGTGCGATCAGCCCTACCGTGATGCTAGATTTCATGACTGTTTCAAAATGTGTGTTGATTGTCAGTCATCCAACTGCGACCGTCACTTATACACAGGAGTGAATCCTCCTACACATCCCATTGTCTGTCCTCAGTGTCAAATGACTTTTTTGACAGAGCGTTGCTATCGCTTACATAATGTTACACTGTATCAAGGTAAGACAGCCTGTCAACGCCGTGTAAAGTGTACCACTTGTGATCGTGTGATAGACAAAGATGTAGTAGGAGATGACTTAGACGCGCACAAATGTACCGACACCTATTGCAAGATTTGCAAATTAGTGGTGGATGGTAGAACGCACGAATGTTACATGCGAGTGACGAGACAGAGTCAGTATCATCCTAAAGTAAAACAAACAAATAAGGAAAAGAAACCAAAGAACAATGGCAAATCCAAATCAAACAAACGCCGGAATGCGAAAAAATATATTTTTTTCGATTTTGAGTGTAGCCAGGAGACAGGCTTACACGTCCCCAATTATGTCCATGCAAGTTGGGAATGTGTTGATTGTATGGATGATAAAACTACCGATAGTCCTACAGACACTTGTACAAGATGCGGTCCCGCTGACAAATGTCAGATTAGTTTTGATGGGGAGAATACGCTAGAATCGTTTTCAAATTGGCTTTTTAGCGAAGAAAACAATGACAGCATTGCTATAGCCCATAATTCAAAAGCATACGATTCGTACTTTCTTTTGAATCACTTGGTCTCCAAAGGTATCACGCCACATGTGATCATGAATGGAGCAAAAATAATAAGTCTCAAAACATTAGACCCAAAAGTAGAGATCAAGGATTCTATTAATTTCTTCCAGATGCCCCTATCAAAACTACCTAAAACGTTTGGACTCACAGAAATGAAGAAGGGGTACTTTCCACACTTCTTCAACACTAAAGAAAATTCGGATTATGTGGGCCCTGTTCCTGACAAAAAGTACTACGGATACGAAACCATGATGGAATCGGGGCAAGCTGAGTTTGACAGTTGGTATGGAAAGGTCTGTCAAGAGGGGTACATCTTTGATATGGCACGAGAGCTTCGTGCATATTGTCAAAGCGACGTGCAGATATTGCACGAAAGTTGCAAAATCTTTCGTAGAAATTTCAAGGAAATTACTGCGACAAAAGCGAACCCTCCTGGCATTGACCCTTTTCTCCACAGCTTGACCCTTCCCAGTGCATGTAACTTGTTATTCAGAACAAACCATCTTAAACCCAATACAATAGCATTAATCCCCCAGGATGGGTACAAGATGAGTAAACAGCAATCGATTGTCGCGGGGGAGTGGCTTCATTACGAAGCCTTAACAAAGAACATAAAGATGTATCATGCATTCAATGGTGGTGAACGGCTTGTAAATGGGAAATTTGTTGATGGTTATGGAGAGAAGGACGGGGTGAAACATGTTTGGGAATTTCTTGGATGTTTTTTCCACGGTTGCCCCACATGTTATCCAGATCCCGAGCTCGTGAACCCTGTATCCTCAAAGAAAATGGGTA
This sequence comes from Echinometra lucunter, assembly GCA_029962745.1. Classification (NCBI taxonomy): domain Eukaryota; kingdom Metazoa; phylum Echinodermata; class Echinoidea; order Camarodonta; family Echinometridae; genus Echinometra; species Echinometra lucunter. The sequence goes on from CM057162.1 coordinate 18,912,891, forward strand.
TTCTTTTCAACGATACAATGCACAAATTATATCAATTACGAGCTGCTGGGTACGAAGTGCATAACATGTGGGAGCATGACTGGAAGAAAATTCGTACTCAACCCAATGTCTATCCACACATCAAACATTTGGCGAAAGAACTTCGAACACCCCTAAATCCTAGGGATTCCTTCTACGGAGGGCGCACAGATGGGTATAATCTGTACTACGAAGCCAAACAAGGTGAGAAAATAAGATACTTGGATTTCACGAGTCTCTATCCTTATATTAACAAGTTTTCAAAATATCCTATAGGGCATCCAAAAATCATACGGTCCGATTTCCCACCGATCGAAGACATTTTTGGACTTGTCAAATGCCGCATCACACCCCCAAGAAATCTATTTCATCCCGTCCTTCCCTTCAGATCAGAAAAGAAATTGACATTCCCCCTGTGTCGTACATGCGCTGAGACTCTCAATCAAAGTTACTGTAACCATACAGACAGAGAACGGGCATTAGAAGGGGTTTGGGTGTCTGAAGAAATAAAGAAAGCACTGGAAATGGGGTACAAGGACCTCCAAATCACCGAAGCATGGCACTTTGAAAATCATAGCACTTACGACCCATTTACCCGAGAAGGGGGACTTTTCGCGTCGTATATCGACGCGTTTATGAAGATAAAACAAGAGGCTTCTGGTTACCCGTGTCATGCAAAGAGCGATGAAGAGCGAATGGCCTACATCAATACTTACCTAGCACATGAAGGTATTCAACTGGATCCTTCCAAAATTGACAAAAATCCTGGCCTGAGAGCCATTGCTAAAATGATCGTTAACGTGCTCTGGGGTAAATTTGCTGAACGGGATAATCTAACCCAGACAAAGTTTCTCACAAGTGCGAGTGATTTGTTAGATTATTTGAATGATAAAACTGTTGATGTGAAAGATATTTTGATCCACAACGAAGATATTCTGGAAATGTATTTTTGTAAGAGCGATGGTTTCATTGAACAAAACGTAAACACAAACATCATCATCGCTAGTTTTACCACTGCCTTGGCACGTTTGAAATTGTATTCCGTTCTTCAGCTGTTGGACAACCGAGTATTATATTGCGATACTGACTCTGTGGTCTTCAAAACAGACCCCTCCCTTTCACATATCGATCCTCCAACAGGTAGCTTTTTGGGTGACCTGACGGACGAAATTGACGAGAGTGGAGAGGAGTACATTCAAACTTGGGTATGTGGTGGCCCTAAAAATTACACCTATAAAACAAACAAGAACAATGTAGTATGCAAAGTGCGGGGGTTCACTCTCAATGTTCATAATTCACTTACAATAAACCACGATACACTGAAAGAACTTGTACAAGGTGAAGAGGGTACTGTACGGACTATCCGTGAATCAAAAATCGTTCGCGATATCAAAACGAAAACTCTACATACTATTCAATCCAAAAAGGATTATAGGGTAGTGTTCACTAAACGTGTCAGGCTTCCCGACGGTAATACATTACCCTACGGACATATTGATATTCCTCAACCGAATCTTCCTTCACATTCCCCATCTTTAAAGTAAACGTTGTTTTAAGTTGGCTAACTTTTTCATAGTACCTTATATTTTATTCTTGCCAATTTATATAAATGGATTCGTTTTATCCCTTTTCCATCCATAATCCAATGGGCTCTCGTAATAAGAGGACGTTGTCTAATCTCACCCTGTCTAGCATCATGGAGCATACGGTTATCCGCTACATGCGACATATTTTTCAAAAATGTATGGCGGGAAATATTTCACTCCTTCATATAATGGCTCTTACACTTCTTCTCATCATGGTATTTGTCGGTTTTTATATCGAAGGCCAATTTCTGAAAAGTACCGATCATGACGGAGCGTTTCCTTTCCCTTATTTAAACCTATCTGATTATGACAACGATATCATTTCATCTTCCAGCGGGTGAAGAAGGAGTATGATTTTCTTTCTTTTGAAATAACTGTTCTCTGTGTTTCTAATATATTGCATGGTATGCCAATGCTTCTAATTTTAACAAACTTGCTATTTTAAAGTTGATGATTACCCATGTCTCTTACGTTCTATATACCATCACGTTTACACATCTAGTACTGAAATGTTTTGTATTCGATATGACACATTATGACTAAATACTGAAGTTTCTTTTCTTTTGATTTATCGCTAGGTGGATGTCGCGACAGTGAAAGGTGAATGGTTAATGTTACATGGTTAGATTTTTTTTTTTTTTGGTACTTATTATTTGAATGTAAATATTCCATCGTGCCGTCAATGTAATTTTATCAATTTGGTTTTATATTCATTCAAACCACATTCCATACCTTTGAAAATGGATCCAAGTCTGAAACATAGTTTTACATGTCTAGTTGTGGGACCTACATTTTCTGGAAAAACCCAGTTTGTGAAAAAACTATTAAGTAATGCTTCAACCATGATCTCCCCTCCTCCACAAAAGATAGTTTGGTTTTATTCGGAAGATCAACCGAGTTACGACGAGATGCGTCGTACCATTCCTAATATCGAGTTTCACCAAAACATACCCGTTGATTTTTATGAACTTGCAAACCCTCAATGTCCTACATTATTTGTCATTGATGATTTGATGGATGTGGCGGGAGATTGTGAAAAGGTAGCAGCACTGTTCACTAAAGGATGTCATCACCGTAACATAAGCGTGATATACATCACCCAAAATCTGTTCCATAAAGGGAAAAAGGCACGAACTATATCGTTGAATACCCAGTATTATTGTCTTTTCAAAAATTGCAGGGATAAGATGCAAATCAAGTGTTTGGGTAGACAAATGTATCCTGGACGTACAAATTATTTTCTCGATGCATACCAAGATGCTACGAAAGCGAAATGGGGTTATTTGTTTGTAGATTTAAAACCCGATACACCCGATGAATTTCGTTTGAGAACCAGTATATTTCCGGGGGAAACACAATTTGCATATGTCCCGAAGGTATAAAACTGCGATGTTATCGTTGTTGTATTTTATTCTATAAAAATGTCTCGTCGACTCAAGACTCACGCCATTGTTCTCAAGGCTCTCGCCCACGTTACACCGCAGCAACGAAAGGCTTTGCTGAAAACAGCTAACAAAGGACTTATAGACTCGATATGCGAATGCGTTATAAACATCATCAGGGGAAACGTCAAACTCTCATCGTCGGACAAGCGAGCTCTGGCTAAACATAAACAAAAACTTCGAAAACTTTCCGATCGCCGAACATCATTCCGCGAAAGGAAACGGATCCTGAATCAACGCGGTGGGTTTATATTACCCCTTTTAATGAGACTCGTTGTTCCAGCTGTCGGGGCCTTGGCTAACGTTTTTCACCGGAAAAAAATAGTGGACATGGAGCACGCAAGAAAAATGGTGCTCGTACCTTCAAACGTCTTGCATTCATTACAGAATTCATCGAATTCACCTCAGCATCAACAAGTGAATGAACTGGATGCAAATATTCGATCTATTTTAGAGAGGACTGATCTCAATGTTCACGATAAAGCTCAGTTGTATTCTCAGCAACTTCGAAATGTTCTGCAAGCGTCTGACTCTTTGAAAAAACCTCTCACTATCCAGGTGACAGATACATCTTCGACAGAGGAAACCGCTCATAAACCATTGTCAACAGAAAAAGATCATGAACATATCGACCCTCTACAACGTGACATTATGGACCATATTCCACAGGCATTACAGAAACGTGCGCTACATTTACTTCAGAAACTACAAGCTTCTCCCGATGTCGCATGGACACAGACAGGTCAACTGGTTTTAGCGGGGAAGCCTGTTCGTGGCAGTAACATTTCGGACTTGATGTATGATATATTTCGTGAACGCCGTGGTTACACCCCGACAGGTAGCGAACCTTTCATGCGAGTATTAGCCAGTTTGAACATTCCCGATATGTATGTAACCAACCCACGTCGCCGTAAGGATCTCCAACGTTGGAAACAAGATGACCAGAGTGAGCCAACCAGCAGTGACAATAAAGACATGTCAACTTTACCAAGTTCACCCATAAAACAGAACTCGGCACGTAAACGTGTAAAGACGGACATAGACATATCTGATGCTAAATCAGGTGATAGGAAAGCGAGAAAGCGGTCTTCTAAACCATCTACATGGTTAACATTTTGATTGTAAATAAATTATGATTGGTAAATTTTCTTCTTTCTTTTGAGATTTAAAACGCTTTCAGTCATGTCATTCGTATTTTATCTTGAACTTGCTGAAAGGAGAGGGATGATAACGAAATACTAACTACAAATTTGTAGGAAAGTGTCAAATTGATTATCTGTACAAACTGTATATTTGAAGAAGTAACCAGTTGTAGTGAATGGGTATTCATATAAAATGGGTATTTGGGCATTTGTATAAAATGGGTATTTGGGTATTTGTATAAAATGGGTATTTGGGCATTTGTATAGAATGGATATTTGGACATTTGTATAAAATGGGTATTTGGGGTATTTGGTTATATGTATGAAATGGGTATTTGGGGTATTTGGTTATATGTATGAAATGGGTATTTAGGCATTTGAATATTTGTGGAAAGAAGTATTTGACTATATTTTTCTTATTATTAATGAAGTATGTAGTCGACAATATTTAGTTGAATGTGTTTACGTTCTTTTCATTTGTAGACAATGAGATTTTCACTATTTTTATTTATTTATTCATTTATTTTTTTTTTTATTTTTATTATTATTTTTTAAAATTGATCTTTTGTTACATTGTAAGATATACATATTCAAATTCTCAAAACGATTTTTTTTTCAATATACAATTATTGGCTTCTTCATCACTGATGCTGAAATGTAAAATTTAGACTTTTACATACTAAGACACAACGTGACTTTTATATACCGTACATCACTATGTGATCATAATTAATTTTTCTAGTGTCAAATACTATAAGGAAACTGAAATTAAGACAGAGAATGACACAAAGGAAAAATACTCCATTACAAAATGAATTGTTTTGCATCATTTTATTTGACAACCTCAAACACAAATTAATTGGCATGTCATATACGAACTGAATATGATAATAAATATGTACATCATACAATATATGGAACCAGAGTGACTTTTGCGATCCTTTAAATGTCAGTGTATGAAATATAACAAATTTGTACAAAAGAAAGAATGGACGTGAAGTGAAAAAAGAATAAAGAGAGAGAAAGAGAGCAGAGAGGTGGAGAACAGGAGGGGTGCGAGAGGAAAAAGAGGCCGAAAAAAAGTTACAAGGATAGAGAGAATAGAAAAGAGAGATGAATAAAGAGAGAGAGAGAGAGAGAGCAAGTTGAAATGACAGATGAAATAGAGTGGTAAGACGATGTGTAAGAGAGAAGGGGAGAAAGAGAGCAGAGAGGAATGAGAGAAAAAAAGTTGTATGAAAAGAAAGGGATGAAATAAAGCGAAAGAAGATTGAATAAAAAAGAAGGGATAACGTAATTTTTTTTAATGACGTCATAAAAATCTAACGAAATCAATAAATTCACCTAATATGTAAAACTGTCATAACAAAACACTAATCCATTAAAAAGAAACAAAAAAAAAAAAAAAAAAACCAACAAAAAACAAAGCAAAAAAAAAAAAAAAAAAAAAAAAAAAAAAAAAAAAAAAAAAAAAAAAAAAAAAAAAAGACATAACAAAAAAATAATTATTTCATAAAGCATCTAAACTTCGAACAATCTGTCTGAGTGTAAGGCTGGTATCATGAGTAGGGAATGTTGTATTGAAATTTCTATTAAACCATGCATTGATTCTTTTATCATTTCTAGTATAATCTTTCCCAAACATGTGCAACAGAGAATGAGAGGGGATTCCCAGGGAACGTTTGAGTATATAATATATACAATACTGCCCACACACAGTAGAAAAAGTACTCTGTAGTCTCTTAGAATTGTACACCCAAGTTGAAGCATTTTGTTCAATAACATCATGAAATCTCTTGCTGTAAAATAACGGTTCATTTCCATATGAATCGAAAAATTCTCCTCGTTGATTAACAAAGTAGAAAACAACCCAGTGTGAACCGGGCTCATCGCTAGGGTCTGTATTTACAACATAATATATCTGCTCCTCCATGATTCTTGTAGGTAGACTATCCGCAGACAAAACACCTCCATAGTGGCTTCTGGTACTGGGATGGTTTGACAAGATATGGTGAATTTGAAAGGTATCCATACTCGTAGCTAAACAATATCAGTTCTCTCCTATTGTTTGGGACTTGTTAACCCTGAAAGTCGTAGATGACGTTGCGATGTTTATCGATCTGGAGCAGGCCCTGGGCTTCAGATAAGACGACGCAGTTTACTGTTTTGGTAAGAGGGATGTCAAACTGTAGCTCAAGCCGTAGGTTCCCTTGCTTGACGAGGTTAAGGTGGCATCCATCCGATAGATCAGGAGTCAGGTCAAAGGCGTAGAGCGTGTACCCCCTTGCGTATTCCTTCCTGTCAATATCCAAGCCTTTATCTGTAAACATACGTCCACAACCCATGAAGAGAGAGTTGTAAGCTTGTATGTAGCTCTGTCCTTGTCCCTCTACATAGTTTGGTCGGAGCGGTCTCATGGGTATTGTTTCTCCATCGACGGTGACCCCAATGAAATTGAGCTGAAGGTGTTTGAAGTTATAAGGATTTTTGGCATAGGATCCGTTGTAAGCATCGTTGTCCACAAACCCGACGATGAGCCGATTGGGGAGTTGACCAAGGAATAGATTATCCTTGCTCACTGACAGATTACCCGCGGGGATGGAGAATGAACGTACATCCACTTTGTTTACTGGATACTTTGCGGTCGATTTTTCTAGGGTCTTGGCATGTGAAATCATCACGGATGGGTTAACTTTCACCCTCCTGACGTAGAGGGCAGCCTTTTCAATGATGACTTTGTACTTAGGATTTGGGTCGGATGAGAGAAGACAGAATGCATCTTTGCTGCGGTTGAATTTCAGCTTTAGATCGACACCTGGGAGTAGAAGTCTTTCTTGGAAGAACAGATCGGCGTAGACCGGTCCAAGCAAGGAGAGTAGTTTACTTTCAGCGATAAACGCTTGTCTTTTCTGGAGACCGCTGTTGCTGTCTGGGTCTAAGGGGTTTACAGAATCCATTTTTCCGGCCTCGTCTTTATAGTACAATTGCTGAGTGAGCTGGGATGTCTTCGCCTCACCTCCATAATGGAGCAAGGTCTCCAATAAGGCACGGTAGGGGTAGGTGTTCGAAGGTTGAGATACTAGTTTTTCATTGAGCATCACATCCACCTGACTGAAAAGCGAGGGCAGAAACATATTTACAGGTCCGACTTGAGCGTCTGCCCTCAACGGGGAATTATCCCCATTGACCACTTTAGCTGTCACTTGAAGCATCGTTTGAGAAAGATCCACATAGTCTTCCGCCGTTCCCCCAACGTTGAATTCAATAGGAGCTGTGTCTGTGATGGTGCTGACTGGGTGATATTCGACCCAAGGTCCTTTCACGATGCTCATCTGTGTACTGGGTACCGTAAAAAGATCCAGCTCAGATTTACAACAGGCATCACTCTTATCGTGTAGTAGAGCCATTTTAAAAACAAAATACACTGTATGAACGTATTGGAATGAATTAATTATCAAAGATGTCTGCTACACGACGTCTTTTCGCAGGAGCTCCCTTAGAGCGAATGGCCCTTTTCTTCCCTTGCTTCTTTCTTTTAACTTCTCTGAAGATCAATGTGCGGCTTCCTCCTGTTTGCGCTTGAGAGAGCTTCGTCTTAATTCCTCGCAGTGTTTTAGACCTCAATCTTTTCCCCGCTTTGACCACATTTTTCTTTGCGGCCTTCTTTATATTTTCACCGTTGAGGGTGTCTTGAACAATATCTAATCCGGTATTCATGGCCTCCTTACCCAATGCCATGGCACCCTTTTTTAAAAACGGTGCGGCCGAACGAAATAAACCCTTGACCAAACTCCCTAATCCGTGACCCCTTTGCATGACAGCTCCTTTAAAGACTGGAATACCGGATCCTGTTTGACGATGATAAATCTGTGTTTTATGATTTACCAGGAAGGGTGATTTATGATTGGATACCATCTTATTTTCTAACAAAGTGTGAATAACAAACACTCGCTTTCACAGAGCGGAGGTACGTTCCCTAAAATGAAGTTTCACGATCACCTTCCCTCTTTCAAATGGCACGACTTCACCCGTTTCATTCGTTAATATAATATCTATCGTTTCAAACTGGTAGAGTTTTAAAGGAACATAGTGAGGAGAATTGTACGTGCATATGATGTTGTCCGATTCTCGGTTCGGAAGGACCGCCACGGTTCTCAGTAGAGGTACGGATGCATCCCCTACATGATGATGCTGTACAATATCCGAATACACATAAAACGTGTGAAAGTACATGTGAACGTCCATGGGGAGCGGACTTAAAGTGGATTCTGTAAGATGGCATTCCTCCCTGAAACCCATCATCCTCGCTAAACTACAAGGTATCATCACGGCCTTCCCTTCTGCAATTTGTACGTAACACTTTCGCATAGTGCGTTTGTAAAAGAACCCGACTGAAGAACGTACTTGTCTATCCATGACAGCATTGATCACCGTAATCAATTCATCTCCCGAATTGTAATAACCTTCTGGTAAGATGACCGATTTTACCGACGGTACAGTATCCGAATCCACGCTGGTACTGTAGACAGTGATGGTGTTATTATTCTCGTTGACATTGTTCCAAGTTCGCTGAAATTGTATTTCGGCCAAACCCACCTCGTAATCTTCCGTGAGCGAGATGGGTGCGTGGAGTTTTGTCGTGTAATGGCATGTCTTGTTGTGGGGATAAATATCCATGGAGCTATTGCTCGGTAGCGTGACGTAAAACTGAGAGCTCATGACGTCGAACCTCCAAACACCACTATGGTCCGAATGACGATTGAATATATTTCTCGTTGTTATTGTCATTTAACGCGTTTCTACGTTGCTCACCCAACTATCAAATTCTTTCCCGTAACCTTTCCAACGTACCAAATATTGCTTTCTGCCCTTGCGTGTCCTCGTCTTCAACACCTTCTCGATCAAAAACTTTGCGTGTTTGTCTTTCTTTATCCTTTGAAGTTCGCGTTCATAAAAAGTACCGTGCAATTCCTCTCCGTTGTAATCCTTCAATTTGTATACCGGTGGTATTCTTCCAACACATTTACTGATTGTGAAAATTTCTTCCGACCAATTGGCTACATACCCTTTTTCAAACCTCATTTTATTCTTACTGATTCGAACTTGATCTCCCACTGCATATTTGAAACGAATTTGTCTTTTAGGTCTTGGACCGTACAAAGCATCCATCGCTTCTCTCTGATTTTCGATCGTGACGTCTTTGGGTTTCATACGAATGCTAGAGTGAAAAGAATTGTTATAACCCTCTATCAATTTATCCAAATCATTGATATAGCTGTAACCGTTACTGTAGGTGAAGAAACGCCACATCCTCGTCATAATCGTCCGATTAAAGCGTTCGATCACTGAACATTTCTCGTTGTTTTCAGTGGTGAAAAAGTGGATGTTTTGCTCTTTCAGAAACGTTTGGAATGTTTTATTCATGAACTCTGACCCCTTATCCGTGTGTAACATCAAAGGAGACCGTCCTCCATCCAGTATTTGTTTGAAACCCTTTATAACGTTTTTTGACATTTTAGACTTTAATGGTATAGCCCATGCAAATTTTGACAGGACATCGATGCATGTCAATATGTAACGGTAGCCATTGTTGTACTGACTTAAATTTTGGACATCAATCAGATCAGCTTCCCAATTTTCATCAATGCCACGCACAATCACCCTATTTCGTTTAAATTTCTTTCTTGCAGGAGCATGTAATGTATAGGTGTCCTGTTTCTCCAACCACGCTTTCACATGTCCTGCCCTAACATTCTCATATCCTTTTCTTTTCACAGCCTGCCATAGTTTTCTCACACTCCCAAAACTAGCACCATGTTTTGGATTATAATATATTGCCTTTAACGCAGCATCCAACTCTTTCATTTTCACACCTTCACACGGTACAATCGTACATATCAAAATGACCACTTCCTCTCTAATGTACAGTGTTATATATCTTTCGCATACCTATACATATTTCGCACAAACACCCACATGCGAATCAACTCTTTCACAATTCTCAACAAATCACTCCTTAAAGAAATAGAATAAACCTAGAACAAACAGTACACATATCAATCCAAAATAATTCATTCATGATCTTTAATGGAAAATATACACTTCGTTGAATCTCAAGGTTATTGACAAATTCTATTTACATCTTTGGTATACAACATCAACAGTATGTACAAGTTAATAGGGCTGATCAACAGCGAAATGAGTCCATCCGATTTGTACTTGCACCATGGTACTTTGTATTTTGAAAGTCCTTGTATGAAGTAAGTGACCAGTTCACTTTTCTTTCCTGGAGAGATGTCGGCCATCTTGTATACTCTGACGAAATAGCACACGGTGAGCAGAGCTCGGTAGAAGACACTGGGATGATCTGGTTCTGCTATGCTGTTTTCTAGTAGAATATCTACGAAGAGTCGCAAGTTGTGCTGCATTTTCAGCGTACAGACCTCAACGTCTTGGAAATCGTTGCTCCTTCCTATGACATGACACATTTGAAGGATTCTTGTCATGTCTTTGCTCGAAATGTCGGGGCAAAGTTCACCAACGATTGTCGATATTATTCGGTCTTCAGTGGGGGCCATTCCATATCCACGTTCATCGCACGGTAAACCAGCTGTACTGCCTCTTCTATTCCCTCTAGGTGACGGGCTATATTTCTCCGTCTCTCCTCCAACTCCTCTTCCGTCTCTCCTTTGAGAATGAATTGTAGATGTTGCATGTAGAGTCTGCAATCTGCCAGCTGAGGCTTCAGCCATAGCACTCGGGCAACATGGGGGTAGAACCGCTCTACCTTCTGAGGGTCCAGGTAGTTCACTGCCTGATGTACCATCAGCTGTGGGTCGGATGGTGGTAAAATGCTGGAGAGATCGTCCGGCTGGTTTTTGAGGCTCCATTGAACTTCCACGATCATCAGATACTCCGTCAACATCAAAAGTTCTACTTTCTCTACCGTCGTCTGCATGTCGTAGCACCATTGGTCCGGAGTGTCGCCCATCTTTGAACATATGTTTTTCTCTATTTTCAAAGTGATAGGAATGAACCCTCTTCCCTCTTCCTCTCCTCTATATACCCTCGTTTTCATTGTAAATATATTTATGAAAATGACGTCATCCTGCCATTTTCTAAAGGAGTCTCCGAAAACATGTTCGACCTTGTAGCAATGATGTCATGGTTATTTTTAGAGGATGACGTCATGGTTTCGGTCCAGTGGTTAAGACCGTGATGACGTCACTGGTTGTTCGTCCGTAGGACGATGACGTCACAATTGTCATTATGACGATTGCAATTGGATTGTTTTCTACTATTCAAACAATAGAATATGATCAGAACAATAGCATATCTCGTATTGGACAATAGGATTAATTTCTATCAATTCCACTCAACATCCATCGTCGACCATTTAGAATCCTTCTATTGTTTTAGTCAGATTACGATTTCCATTGTTTTAACTTTGCTCATCCCTCGATCGATTTCTTTTGTTTTAAAGATATTGATCCATATTTTCTAATCCATAATTCATAATTATTAATCCATAATTTATAATTCATAATTAATCCATATTTATTAATCTGTACTAATCCATAATTCATATTTCATATTTCATATTCATGACTTTATTAATATTTCATATTCTATTGTTTAGAACAATAGAATATTTCATATTTCATATTTCTATTGTTTAGAACAATAGGGATTAGTTATGACGTTATACGTACCCTATTACTACTGACAAGCACGAGTTCTGGTAACTTTAAATATAGAGTAATTGCAACTTATGGATCTGGGTCAAGCTGTTCTGTGGGTTTACTTTGTGCGTCGAAAGTAATTACTCTCTTTTTCTACTGTGTCGGGGATTTTCTACCACTAAACATGTGGCAACATTGAAGCCTGAAAAAAAAATTGTTCTCAGGAAATGCAAAGGTGTCAGTATTTCGTATTTTGTTTTTCGTATTTGTTCTCTTTATCCCACTTTCCTTCTGGTTTGCTATGGGACAGCGAGTGTTTATTCTTTCAGTTATCTTTTACCTATTATGTCTTGAATTCAACTCGCCATACTTTCTTTCCGTTTTCTTTTATGCTTCCAATCCGTCTTAAAGTCTCTTTGAAAGGATAATGCATGTATTAAAAAATAATAAAATTAAAAAAAGAAATGTTCGTTTACCCTTTCTTTTGTCACGTGTGTGCATATGCACAATAGCAGGCGTGCCAAGAGTGCCAATCGGAACAAATGTGGGAGATAAATAACAAAGTGTTGCAGCTTTGCATAGTACCCCTTTCAGATCTCATTTAGCTACCAGAAAATGCTTATCAAAATAATGTGTGTTGTAGTAATCTTATACTGAAAGTTGTGAAATAAGATTTCGGAAGAACTAACCCCTAAGGGAAAAAAAGGTACAGAGGTACAAAATTGGAGTGAGGGTGACTTTATCCCCCTCTCCCTTCATTTAAACGACATTCCATCATCCTCCTCCATCCCATTTCAACCTAGTCCTCAACGCACTCCTGATGTCTACATTATAAAACCAAAGTAGCCTGCCCGCATCACAGATATAATTGGGAGTTTATTAATAAACGCTCCAATCTGCGGCCTCGCTAGGTTATGTCCGCATAAGAGGTCACGAAACTTTCCCATCCACATTTTTCGTGACGCGAAATGTCTAATATTCCTTGAGCTAAGGGACTTTTAACAGAACGTAGGGTGGGGTGAATGTCTCATCTAACATTAAGTTATTCACTGATTGGAGAATTGTATTTCATATCATGATTGTTGAACCTAATCAGTAAAGCTTGATCTATTCAGTAATATTTAACTCAAAAAACTTCTTTCAGAGTGATCTTGGATATGATACGAAATAGTCCCGGACAGATGCGAAAAGTCGTTTTCAACAACATTTTAAAAGACAAAGGTCCCGTGGTTGTAGCTGACTGCATCAACAAGCAAAAAAATTGGTTTACATTCCTCGACAATAATATCACCAGGGAAAGACGGGGAAGCATGGGGTCACTTTATTCGATTGTTCGGCTATGTTCTGAATAAATTTTGATTTTGGTAGAATATATCATACAAATCTAAAAAGCCATTTTAAAGAAATGTATATATGAATAACTTTTTTCTTTTTATTCTTCCTTCAGGCAGATGCTGATGCAGCTTCTCGTGATTATTACCCAACTTTGGAGAAATATTAACGTAATGGACATCAATCACTTCGACCTGCCTTAATTCTTTGGGTAAAGCACTCACATCTTTCTCAACCGTTAGACATCAAATACAAATTTAAGATCACTGCAAAGGCATTGTCCTGAAACATACAGCCCGCCCTCCGCGGCAACTCGATAAATGTACATCATGGAGCATGAAACACGTACTGGCAACCTCACAGACATCAGTGATGACTGGAACCCATCAGGTAACTCATCCGACTCACTAGATTATAGTCAGGATAGTAGTGACTACTTCTATGAATACGTCCGGGAGATGGTGTATCCGCAAACCTACGAATGGTTTATCCTGGGCTTTTTCTTGCTTCTCCTTCTCTTGGCGCTGGGAGGAAACACACTGGTGGTGTACGCTGTCACGAGAAACGAACACATGCGGTCAGTCACCAACTACTACATTGTGAACCTGAGCGTTGCCGATATCTTGGTGTCTTTGATCTGTTTCGGACCAACTGCATTAGTTGATGTGACGGAGACCTGGTGGCTAGGTGACAAAGCATGCAAACTGATCCCCTACTTTCAGGTGAGCTACCCGATCCCTTTTTCAGAGGCTAGCCAAGACTTTCAAGAAGTAAACCTGAGGGCTTATAGCCTTGTCAGTCATAAAGTGAAATGGGTGACATACAAAGACGTAAAATTACCCTTGAGGTGATATCAAGAAAGACTTTAAGTCGTTTTTATTTCATTAGGTGGTCTGTCATCTTTGAGAGATCACCTTTTAATTTCATCAGAGTTTTCTTTATCTATTCTTCCCCACTTTTTGTGCAGACGATAACTCAAAATCGGCTGATTCAATGTTCGTCAAATTTTCGTCAGTTATTGGTAATATCCTGGACATGATCATATTTCTTGTTGAAGGTCAAAAAGTCATCATGACATCAAGGTGCCATTTTGTGAAAATCTTGTCATGACCATATCTTCATAACGGAAAGTCATTTCTAATTTATATTTGGTATGATTAAAGCAAATTTAAATCCAATTATATAATTCAAGTCATCTAGACGCGCGCTTACGCGTACGTCCGCGCGTTAGCGCGCGCAAAAATTAAAAATGCTCAGAATCATTTCGAATTCATTTTACATACGTTTCAGGCCACTTTAAGCATTTCAAAAATTTGCGCGCGTCCACGCGCACAATATTTGTGGGCGCAGCCTATACAAAACGGAAAAATGCCGATTTTTCGCATGATTTGCACTCCTGACATTTTTTTTTTTTTTTTTTTTTTTTTGGGGGGGGGGGGGACAATTTCTGACAATTCAGAATTGATTTCAACTTACCATAAGGTCACCAAAGTTAAAAATCTGCCCGTGCGTCTTTGCGCAAAATAAAGCAAATACTCCTTAGGGAGAGTGGAGACACCCCAATTCTAAATTTATGGCATCATATTTCCTGTATTCAATTGACGATATTTCGCTTATGCTTCGCCAATTTTCTCCAGGATTTCGATACGTTGTAGCTGAGACAATTCCCTACAAGACATTAGCGTTTAGTTTTTATTTTGACAACGGCATCATGGTCCAATTTTGCAATAAATGGATGCATGAAAATATGTTCATTTTACGTGTATTCTCTATGGGACGGCACTCTTTCTCAAATCCTGATTCTACATTCCAGTCTTTTTTGAGCAATACATCCGTTATTTCTCCTCGATTTTCGTAGAGCTCGAATATGTTCTAGCTCATAAAATTTTCTACAAGGAGGGTGACATTGATTTTTGATCCAACTTAGACAGACCACCTAATTCGTCCCCAGTGACGAATTCAAATGTCTCGTTTTGTTTCATTTCATTCTTAATTTACATAGTTTTTAGTTTTCATTAGAGAAAATGAAAACACGATGAAGTCAACATTATAAGAGCAGGAACTAAAGACATTAGTGCCTTAATTCTAAGACGTTACCCATGCAATATTTAGGCTCCAATGCCAACATAAAGTTCGAAACAACAACGTTTGACTTCTTAAAATCGGTTTATTCTTACTTAACATCCATCTACATATTCACATATGAGAACATGTTAGCGAGCAGCTTATATCAATAACCGAACCATGAAGTTAATAATAAGATGATAGGTTATTGGGATATAATGATCTTTCTTAAGGGAAAAACAACAAACGACTGTCATGATTGTGAGTTTTATCCGAGTTTACCACTTTTTGAATTTATGATATGAAAGAGGAAACCATATGAGAACATACTTTTCTCCTTCTCTTCTTCTTCTTCTTCTTAATTCTTCTTCTTCTCCTCCTCCTTCTTCTTCTTCCTTTCTCTTTCTTCGTCTCCTCCTCCTCTTCCTCCTCCTTCAATTAAAAAAAGACACCAGCTGCGATCCTCAGTCACGCACTAGGATATGTTACATTTGAACACTCGAGAAGTACAGTGAAGTACGAGATATGTAAATTGTATATGTTTGAAAAAACTTGTCACTCTAACACTCTTATCGTGGTCTGAGATTGATGAATGGATGTCTGTCCTGTTGATGCTATTCAGAAGTGGTCACGAAGGGTGTTCATGTTGCTCCAGAATGTACCTCATCCCTTTTCGTCCTCTCTTTCTCCTCCTCTTTCTCTTCCTTGTGTTATACCTTTCCATTTTGCCTAAGCCTCTAATACTTATTTTCTGTTTTGTTTGCTTTTCAGAAGTTTAGAAATTTGACACGTTCCCTCCACACAACCCCTATCCCCCTTTTTACAAATCCTTGCGGCCCCCTCTGCAGTCGGGGTGTGAGGTATGCTAAATTATGGCATGGAAAAAACACAGCCAAGTTGAAACAGTCGGCCCATTCATCTTCCTCTTGACGCTTTTCTCCTCTCAACGCATTCCACTAACCCCCTATTAGAGCGGCCGAGGGGATAAGCCATTCGCCATACCACGGCTAAAGAGGAGAATAAGTGCACCGGTTTTTGAAATCTTCCCGATAAATCATACTTACCATCGTGTATCTGGATGGAATGAATTGCACCGTGAAGATTAATGCGACGATCAGGACATATTTCTGATAAATCACATTTTGAAAACATACATCATGCTGTCCAACGTCATATTTTGTGCCAGGGTATCACAAATTGTAAACAAGCAGCAAACTTTGAATCTGACAGAAAGAGGCCAAGTTAACTTGGTTACACTGGCGTAGCCACAGAGAGCATTTGCGGCCCGTTTCGTTGAATTTTTTTTTCAGAGAGGAAGAAAAAAAAAATGGGAGAGAATCATGGAGAGAGCAATTGGGGTCTGATACAAATACGTTATGGACCTTTACAGGTTATGAGTTAACCTGGCGGTAACCAGAGAGATATGATTATTGTATCATAATTAACTTAAGTTCGCAAATATTGGAAACTCGTAATTCTTAGTAAAAAAAAAATGGAATTCACATCTTCGCAGAGTAAGAAAGAATAAAGAGGAAGAGGGAGAGGAGGGAGGAGAAGAAATGACCAAAACTGGACGGGGGAGATGTTAAGAAAAGTGCATGATCAAGAAAGAGGAATGAAGAGGGGGATTTAATAGTGAAAGACAGCCAGTACAGGACTTATACACGAGAAGGGAGATATACTCGTGACAGAGTAGGCATGAGAGGTATCTAACTCAAATTAATTGTTTCAGGAACATTCGCCCATTACCGGCCGAATTTATGCTTCATTATTTCACACCTGGCCCGGCGTTCATTATTTCGCACGACAAGGCAAGCAAGAAAGCCCCGCTTCACATCACGGGCAGTTACGCTGCAGCTATCCGGCACGAGCCAGGCAGTGCCTGGCGTGAACGGCGGAATGCGAGCGAGGCCAAGCAGAGCTCTGTACGCTGAAAAAGGGTGTGCGCGAGGGATGGTGTGAGTGTGTGTATATCTTTCAAATCTCTCTATCAATGAGTTTTCCATTAAAAGAGCTAGTACATATGCGGTTTTATTTGTAGTTTTTGTTTTAATTGTTCATACTTTTTGTCACCTGTAAACCGTATTTTAATTTTTGCTTCTAATGAGAAACTACATTTACAGCCTATTTTCACTATTACGACTATCAGCGACATGCAGATGCAACGACTATTTAAAACACTCAATCATGAATGTTTCTTTCAAATTTCAAGCGAAATGTTTTCATATATCATTACTGCTGACATTCTTGCCATTTTAAAATAAATTCTTCTTCTACTTTCTGTACCATGTTTAAAGCAAAACAAATAAAACAAAAGAAACGCGGCAAAATAGTTAACTGCGATAGTCATTTACATGTAGACAAAATAAACATTTTGTCTTCGGATTCTACAAAAATTATTCATAAAATAGCGTCAATCACTATCAATATTGGTATATTGTCTAACGCAGGTGTCAGAAAATTTAAGAAATATTGCTTGGAAACTTCTTTAAATAGAACTTTTAAATCGATTGTCCGGGTACACAACCTGTCCGGACACACAACATCCTCGTATACTACATATTCACTGTATTATATTGTTCCATCTCAGGCAGACTGTTTGTACTTTTCGAACAGGCTACCAGCGATACAGGGTGAAGGGCACCGCTGCTCCTCCTGGAGCGAGGCCGCGGGGGCTGGGTCCTGTCCTGTCGTGTCCTTGAGTTTCCCTATTAAATTAAGAGAAGGAAAATGTGCACCAGGGACATGTGTGAGGAAACTATGTTACTCCGCAAGAAGGCGCCAATTATGGCAAGCGACCGAGCTGCATTTGGTATAAACTCTCTGATAGATTTTGTGCGCGCGTAGCCAGGGTAGTTATGCGTTGTTATATGAGCACAATTACTGAATGGAAGATACAATGGGGAGATATCAATATGCGAAATTGGTTAAAGAGCTTGGGTGTATTTCTTGCATTTTCATTTTGAACATTTGTGTGTAGTCCCATATAGGCTACCCATTTCTCTGGATTTCTTATCCTTGTGATGGTTTTAAGACCTCATGGTATGATAATGATAGTATTGGATATTTATACAGCGCATGCTAGTTGCTCAAGGCACTCTCATGTTACCCTGGATCTATCAGGCTATTAATTTCAGTGCTCACAGCTTTCAAGGAATTAGATTAATGTCTTTTTTGCCAAAGGACATTGTGCCACGGTGGGATTCGAACTCCGGACTTCGTTGTTCATACTCCGGGGACTTATCCACTCATCCACAACACCAATTTTCATTTTCTTAGCAATCACTCCTTCACAATTGCCTGAAAACAGTTTCTTCTACATTTTAATAGCATGAATATAACTCAAGCTTATCTTCAATGCCCCTGTCACACCGCCAAACCTACTCTGAAGCGACAGATCATCCACGAAGTCTTGGCCCGTCTTCAGTGAGGCAATTGCTTGTTCTATGGTTGGGCCGATGTCGCATTCGTCAGTGTGACAGGGTAACAGGTAAAACATAGTATCGAGAAAAAAAACGACTTAAGGGAGAGTGGGTATTTTACATTGCGACATGTTAAGGTCATCACATGCCACCATAAAGCATGGTGATTAGTATAAAGACAGAACTCACTGTCAAGACCAATGTGGTAAATACAAGATTGAACATATCAAGCAGCGACGACGGCATTATATGCCAAAGTCACACCTTGGAGAGCAATTACGAATAGCTTCAACATTCCCACGGATGGAGCATGGCAATAATTCATGTACACGCCAGTAAGTCAGCCCCCAAGAAGAAGAAAAATTGCCTGATAAAGTCATATCAAAGAGCAACAGCATTGTGGTAGGGCCTACATAGGATTCGATCCTTTTGCTTACATGTTTGAACGAGGTGGTTTGCCCAAATTTATCAAATTTTAATCAAAGAATGATTTAACGCATTTAAAAATTAGTATTTATGGTTGACATTTGTGCGATGTACTGGAGGCCAAAAGTAATTCTGATGTGGCTACCCTGGGTTAAAAAAAAAAAAAAAAATCATTTTAATTGACTGTCATCCCCAGTAGCTATTCTTTTAAAGCCAGTATAACATCTGTTAATCTATTCGTGGCAGAAGGTCCACATTATGATTTGATCCAATAACTTTCGAAGCAGAGCCCTAATTTAATTTTTAATACAAAATACACCAAACAGACTCATGGGCAGAAAGAGCACAAGATTCTACACCTACAGACCAACTCCGCCCCTTAATTGTTTCAGCGTTTATCGTTAGATGCTGAAATTTTCAAAGGGGAAATTAAGCACTAAAACTCTTAATTTGGCAAGGCAATGGAAAGTTCAATATAATTTTTCTATGCAACTTGGCAAATTTTCACCCTCTCGACAAATTTTCTGTCAAGCATGTTTATTCCAGGTACGTGAGTTTTTGTATCTAAGAAAAATGCGCAGTAATAACCAAAATATCGAGGGTCTGGTGCAACAAAGGGCTATCTGCATTTTTGGCAATTTTGATAAATCTTGAAATAAAGATTTGTTGCACTGATACACTGCAGTTTAAAGCAGACAGCCATATCTGTTTGGGCGTATCAGGACAACTCCCCGGAAAGACAACTCCCCCGGGGACTGGGGGAGTTGTCCGTGGGGAGTTGTCATCCGGGAAATGTGCCCTCCGGGGAGAGTTGCCCTCGGGGGAGCTGTGCTCCTGGGGGAGTTGTCAGGTGGGAATCGTATCGGGGGAATTGTCCTCCCGGGGGAGTTGTCCTAGAACCCTATTTGGGGTGATACCCACCTGTAGCAGACTTTGCTGTAGAAACCATTGTTACCGATGGGTTCCTGGTCTCTACTGGATCATTTCAATTTCGAAATCTCATTCAAATAAAAAATGCAGATAGCCCTTTGTTGCCCTAAACCCTCGATATGCTGGTGTTGTGAATTTGAAGAATTTTTTTCTTAATTCCGTGCGTAGAATAAAAGGCCAGAATTCATGAGAATATGATTTTTTTATACAGCAAAAACATATTCTAGCAAAGTTCTTTATCAAGCACTGTATTACAATTAGACTTGTCCAAAGATACCATGACTAACAGTCAATTAAAAAAAAATACAATGATAATAATAATAATAATAATAATAATAATAATAATAATAATACTAATAATAATAATATAGGGTATTATATAATGCGCCAATTCCACATGTCAAATGTGCTCAAGGCGTAACGGAGAAGAAAAACTTACACTAGAGCAAAAGTACATGACATGAAGAAGGGAAAAAAGGAACAACAACAACAGTGTGAAAATAAATCTACCATGTCTACTGGAAAGCAATTTTGAACAAGTGCATTTTGAAGGCATTTTTAAAACAATCTATACTTGAAATATAACGAATATCTTGTGGCAATTGATTCTATGAATAAGGTCCAACATGTGCAAATGACCGATCTGCCCATAGTTTCTTAGTTTTCGGGACAACAAGCAATTTAGAATCAAATGATCTTAAGCATCTGTGAGGATATTACCTAGATACTAACATAATCAAGGATTGTGGTAGTAAGAGTCTACTATGAATTATAGGGTTATATCTAAAGCTTGGATATAAACTTATTAGACAACAGAGAAGTTAGAATTTTAGCATGGATTAGAAAGTTTCAACAGATGAAGGTTAACCATGTTTTTAGACGATATACATTCATGTACAAGGCAAGAGACTGAGAGCAGAATTAATGAACAGTACTATTTCTTTTCTCCAGACATTTAATTGTTTAAGAAAACTAAGGACTTTGATTTAAAAAAAAATAAATAAATGGCACTGCACAGTTTATTTAAATATGCTTCGATTTTGTATTTCCGTAATGATCAAATTTCCGTCACTTAAAGCCCGCAGTAATATTATTGCTGACGTTAAAAAGAAAGAAAAAGAAAAATATGAAAAGTTGAATTGGCAACTCTGAAGACTAAACCACTCGAATAATATGACGAATTAAAACAGGGTTTCATGACAAGCCCGCAGTAATATTGCTGACGTTAAAAAGAAAGAAAAAGAAAAATATGAAAAGTTGAATTGGCAACTCTGAAGACTAAACCACTCGAATAATATGACGAATTAAAACAGGGTTTCATGACGAGTAATGAAAGTAAGCCATGACCTAGTATTTCCAATAAAAACGTGTTTAAGTGAGTCACATGACAGTGGGTAGACTTCCACCACCCCCACCCCTTCCTACTCTCGACTCTCCTGAAGTATATCGATGGTCCTGTCTACAATTTCAGAGCATATCCATTTCATTGGAATCGTTTTAAACCCACTCGCGTGGGAGATAAGATTGAGGTTCACTCTCCATGTCAAGTTCATGTGATTGTGAGAAACTGATAGCAGTTTTTGTAACATTTACTCAACATTGCTAAATGAAAGGGGGGGGGGGTATTATCGAGTACGGTTTTAATGTTATTTTGCTTGAATCAGTCTGAATATTAAAGTTCACATGAGGAACAAGAGCCAGTTTGGGGCATAAACATGGCTCCGAAAACAAAGCGTAGTAACCCATGTTGTAAGTAGGGAGGCGGAAGAGAACCCCCATCCACCCTCCTCGTTGTAACATCGTTAACAGTGGTAACCATAGTGACTGATAGTCTGGTAGAAAAACAACAAACTCGTGTCGCGGACAATGAAGTGTAAAGAAGGTGTGCTTTATAAAGGAAGTAAAAATCTATGATTATTAGCTGATAAAATTTATTTTTTAAGCATAATTTGATACAATTTGGCATCATTTAATACAATATGGCATAATTTTTAGCATAATTTGGATTTTTTTTTCTGGGGTAGAAATCGATTTTGGGCTAAAATACATCTGTAAAATAGCTAAGGACCTTTTTTTGTTTTTATATGGATGAAATGTCCCCTCATCTTGTTTTCCAAGCCTTTTTTTTGGGGGGGGGGGGGGGGGGGAGGGGGCATAATTTAGGATAATTTGTCGCTGATCCCTAGCATTATTCTATTTTTGTCACTGGTCACACTGTATTACAGTATAACGTCATTTCCATTCTTTTCACCAATCAAAAAGTACGCGCGTGTTGTATTACTCCATTTAACTTATTCCTTCGTTCCTGGGGTTGCTAGAGGAATATCAAATACTACCGTGAAATAAAAGGGAGGTAATCAGAAAAGATTAAATAAAACAACAGGATAGATACTTCACTTTCCACGTGGTCCCTCTAAACCTATTTTCTGCCGAAAACCTCATGGGGAAGGAAACCAGGAGAAAAGACGAATTTGCTGACTCGAAGAAAACACTACAGCATCCCCTTGGACTATCGCAGAAGAACCACTAGATGCATCAACTTGTCACATCCGCAAACTCAAAGCGTACAGTTCTCAGAAGTACTCGGGTTCCCGTATTTTTAGAGCAGGGGGGATGGAGATATGGTTATTTTTGGCTTAAATCTTCAAATCTTGGGTTATCTTTAAAGTTTTGTAAATAACTTAATGTTGTTCTTAAAAGAAAACAACAGCCAGAAAAGAATCGATGAGATTGCAACGACTACTTTTGAAATAAGGTTTATGCCACTGAAACTTTTTTAAAGTTCAGTATATTTTGTTATGAAGCTCTGCAGTGAAAACAATACCATAACTCTTTATCTCTCTCACTCTCTCGCTGTCTCTTATATATTTTGCTATGGGGCTTTAAAAATCCATTCTTCTCAGTTTTATTACCAAACATGTGATAATTCCTTCCCTTTTTCACCCGTACACACGAGTGAATTAATCAATGTAATTAAATACCTTAGAAGCGCTGCAAGTTGTGTAATGATATAAGCTATAAAGTTGTTAAGCAATTGTTACACTTCATGCCACTGTCTTGCCGTTAGTTCATGTATTCAATCTTTCCCTTATATCTGTTAAAGAACCCTTAAAACTTAAAGTATCTAAAAGAATCCCTGTTATATGAAAGATGATCCCTTCCGGCCAATTTATAAGCTATAGACCCATCTACCATGTTTTTTTTTTTCTAAATTACTAGAGCGACTTATGTATAACCGATTATATAAGTTTTCAAAAATAACAATACCTAAAGTGACCATCAATATGGATTTAGACCAAATTATTCATGTGAAAAGTCCAACCAAATTATTAGAATCATTTCAACTAAATGAACATAATAGGGTATTCTGAGACTTATCTAAGGCATTCGATTGTGGCGTGTGCCTGTAATCCAGCTAAAAATGAAAGTTATTAACTGATTCAGCGGACCCAGGTTCGACTCTGAGTCACGTCTTCGGATGGTGACGTAAGAGGTCGGTTCCTAATCATATCTGATTGATACTCGTCTGTAAAAAAAAAAATTTCATCACCAACAACAACAGGGATTGCATTATTGGTCTATAAATTATCTTTCAAACAGCATACACGGTTTCTTCTTTTTTTTTTTTTTAATTTCCTCCTTTTAGATGTCTCTATTGGGGTACCTCAATGTTCGATACTGGGTCCCCTTTTTCTTTTCTACATAAATGTCCTTTCTCAATCATCTGCTTTATTAACCTTCTACGAATTTGCGCATGACACTAGTGCATAATTGATTTTCGTCTTAAATTTTAATTCGTACTCTCCATGTTTAAAATAAAGAGCTTTTCAACATGTCGTCTTTTTATCTTTTTATCACTCCAATATCATTACCATCATTATTTATGACTATCATTTTTTATAGTTATCAATATTTTGAGAATATTTTTGACTGGTTAAAGTACATCCAGCATGTCCAGTGGCTTCGAACCTGGCTTCTTCCATACAAGACGACTGCTCTACCACTCAACCATCGTCCTTCCGTAATTTGCAAACACTCAGTACCGTCTATTTGTAATCATGGGTCTATCACTATGACACAGTCACAACTTTTTTCTTTCTTTGTGTCCTCCACTTTTTCTCTGTAACACAATAAGAAATAATTTCGAAAAAATAACGTAAGGTAACTTCAGTAGTCCTGTCTAACACCTTTAGAAATGTGCGGGCTTAACAATGGCTTATTATGTAATCGGAACATGATTTCTATGGGCAGTAAAATAGGCTCTCGAAATTGCACTCGAGTTGATTTTTCGAACATGTCGAAAGTATAGTTTTATTGTGTTATCTTGTTATCGTCTTCTTGATGCTGTCCTCCTTCTTTTTTCTTTCTTTATCGTAGCGTTCTTCTCTCTGTTTTACATTCATTTTCCTTCTCTTCTTTTCCCCTTTTTAACATGTCGTCTTTTTATCTTTTTATCACTCCTATATCATTGCCATCATTATTTATCACTATCATTATTTTCATTGTTATTTATTATTATTGTACTCATCATCATTGTTATCAATGTTGTCACTATCTTTATTGTAATTATCATTATTATTACCATTATCAGTTATTATCATAGGCCTAATGATTATCATCATCATCATCATCACCATCATAATTATGATTTTCTCCGCAGCACGTGACAGAATGCGTATCGATCTACACGTTGACTGCAATCGCCGCTGACAGATACCTAGCTATTTGCCATCCACTAAAATTTCGCATCCGGGCTTCTCGGACAATTTTCATCATGATCGCCATCTGGATTTGGTCCTTTATTGCTGTCTTACCGCAGGTAAACCCTTTTATATGATTGTTCCTTTCATTCGTCCTCACTGGGGGGGGGGGGGGGGGGGGATGATTGCCGCATATATATATATATATATACACACACCCACCTCAAAAAGTGGGGGATGCGTACCCCTCCCCCCACTATCTAGGCAGCTAGTTCGTTATTTTGTCTCGTATTTTACAACTATATTAGTGCATGATCAAATGGTCTTCAGTCATTTCTGCATCCGTCCTTCCTGAACCATATTTTAACCTTGACGAAATCTTTTTGTTTTGTTTTGTTTTATTGTGCTATTTTTTTCTACATTTTGTTTTTTGTTCCTTTGTTGTTTTTTCTCCTTGGTTGTGTATTAATACAAGTCTCTTCATTTTGTATGTATTCTATATATTTACAAATCATATATTATATTTCATTTTCTTTACAGGCGATCTTCATGGAATTAAAGCATAACATTCATACGGCTCACATCAACAAGCCTATCTGGCTGTCAAAGTGTTACGAAGTATGTTCACGTTCATCCTTGAAATTCTTAATCTCACACGAGAAGTCATGTCCATTGAGTTATCTGCGTTAATTAAGGAGAATGGAACCCAGACATCAGTGTGCTTTTAGTGAATAGAGGTGAACAAGACAGATAAACAGTGAAAGTTTGAGGAAAATCGGACAATCTATTCAAGAGGTATGAATTTTGAAAGTTTAAGTAAATCCCTATTATAGGGATCCTTGAGTTGGCAACTTTGCCAGCATCTATGATGTCATCATGGACAACTCTCCATTCATTTTGTGTATGATTTTTTTTTAAAAATTGATCTATATGAAATTTCGAGTCAAGAATCAACATAATTCTTCCCCAAATGCTTGCAGAATTGATGTAGCCATGTCATACTCAAAGAGTAAATCAAAAGAATTCCTATTTTTCTTGAAAATGAAGAAAATGTTCAATTCTGTGCACAAAATGAATGGAGAGTTGTCCACAATGACATCACAGATGCTAGCAAAGTTGCCAACTCAAGGATCCCTATAATGGGGATTTGCTTAAACTTTCAAAATTCATACGTGTGTGTAACTCTTGAACAGGTTTTCCGATTTTGCTCAAACTTTCACTGTGTATCTGTCTTGTTCATCTCTATTCACTAAAAGCACACTGATGCCTGGATTCTCCTTTAAGCACATTAGCCCACAAGAATGAGAGAAGTCAGTAGTCAACACACACTTGTAATGAAAGGTTCAATTCTCCCAGTGTTACATTTGAAGGTATAAAATTGAACCATTTATTCCTAGTGTACAGGTTAACTCATAGTAGTACAAAGTGCTCTGAATGTGTACATCAATAATCTTTCCTTTTTCAAATTGGCAACAATAATTATTCCCCATCCCATAGACTTATACATAGTTTGACCTAAATAAAAGGAAATATTTAATTCATATTTCAAAAAATGAACCAATACGTAGAATATTATTGCTGATTTTCATATGGAATGTTGGTTGAATATCCTACACTGCATTGCCAAATTAATAGAGAGTTTAAAAATAAGCTGCAATAAACAGGATAAACGTAGAAAGACACAACATTTCACATTAAAGGGGACTTATTCTTTTCAGGGCATTCTCTTAGTCGGTCTCCTCATATCAACTGAAATTAAGTTTTGATTGCTAATCATTAAATATTGTTGACGAAAATTGGGTCGCGACGTTATATTTCCAAAAATACTTAATATCAACAGCAGGTTGACATTTTAAAGATTTTTCCCATGTCACTGGTCTCATACTGTCTCAAAACAAACGATGGGGGCTCTAAGTTCAATGTGCCCTACATGCAGTTTTCTGAATATATGCTTCAGTGTGCTTGGATTTCGGCTGTTGTGTCCAATAGAAATAAACGTTTACACTACATATAAACTGTCTTTTGGGAGATGACGCTAAGATAATTGCCCTGTTGATAATTCTAGTTTCCTTTTTGCACCAATAGGGTGGCTGGCATAATTCCTTCTGGCAGAAACTCTACTACGTGAGCATTGTCCTTCTGACATACCTGCTGCCACTGTGTGTCATTACGGTGGCTTATTCAATGGTAAGAGCTATTCAACTGATACATTCATAAATCTACCTTTTACATGGAAAAGGTATTAAAAGTCATGTCAAAATTTCATTATGACTGTTATAGAAACACAGAAATCATAATTATGTAGCAATGGTATATTCATCAATCAAGATGGCATCACTATTTGACTCTGATTTATGAAAAAAAATATCAATTTGAAAGGCATATTACGCAGCATCTAGATTATGATTCTTAAAATTTTTTTTCAGTGACTTCGATAAAAAGATATGTGTGAGTGTGTTTCAGATTGTCTAAGATAACGCAGTAAGAGGATATTTCATAGTACAAAGTCAAGTATGCCAAGTTTAACCTGGGTAGCAGGGGGCAGGGGGTGACCAGCCCCTATGATTTTTCAAGTAACCAAAAGAAAAAAAAAAGAGGAGAAAAAGAAGAAAAAAGAAGAGAAAGAACAAAGAACAGTATGGGAAAAGAGAAGGTTGGGTCATGTAATTATATCATACCCCCTTTTTTTCATTTAAAACGTAAACTCACCTATGGGTCATCTTGCCCCCCCCCCCTATTAAAACACCCTGGCGCCGCCCCTGCCGGGTAGTTTTAATAATGTCAAATTTTATCAAGTAGGATGTCGAGTTATAGACTTGCATTTGATATTAAATGGAGGCTTAACTGGTGTCTTTTGTTCGTGTGGACCACAGGTATGCATTCGGCTATGGTCGGCAATTCCCACAGAAGAGACCCGACGAAAAAAGCCGATCGACTCAAACAACGAAACCTGGCGACAGTGCAACGGCAAAGCCAACTCCACTGGCAACGGGTTGCCGCAAGGTGGCAGCAGCACCAAATCTGGAGCGGCCAAGACTAGCACAGAGACGCAGGTCGAGTCGAGACGGAAAGTAGCCCGGATGCTTATCGTCGTCGCTCTAATCTTTTTCATCTGCTACCTGCCAATCAACGTCCTTATCATTATGAAGTACGAATGTATTCCGTTCATAAAATTCAATTCAATTAGTTTTATGACTGTTAAAACGGCAATAATACAGCTGCAGCATGCAGCAGAAGAAATCCACACTTTGAAGGATTACGAGGATATACTGGTACTTTAATTTCGGAGGGCATGTCTCTGTGTACAATATTGGAATCTATATAGGCTCAATAATAAGAGTGGATAAAAAAAATGTGTATTACAGTGATCAATGGCGCATACAACTCCTCAAAGAGTGATTTTTCCCCGCCTGTACGTTTTTTTTTATAGAAAATGATGTTCTTTGAACAGGATCTTGGGCGTCGTTGATTTTTTCTGAAGTCATTGTAAACATGTACAATCATTTTGATAAAGTGTTACCGTATCTTTGAAACTTCAGGGCTGTTTAAAAAAAAACAGCGAGAAAATACAACATAACAGTCACGAAAATTTGGAGGAAAAGAAAACACCAAATCTCTATTGGAAAGCAAAACGTTTACGCTTTTTAGTGGATTGGAGAGTTAAGTAAATAGAGTAGTTTACGTTAAAATTCTGCAGGGCGTATCCTGTAGCATGATGGGGGGGGGGGGGGGGGGGCGCTGACGGCTTTTGACCGAATATCAGCTCCTTAGCTAAAAAAAAGAATCCTGTCAGTTTCTGCAAATTGAAGCGCATTGTTGCACTAATAGAACGGTGACAACCCACTTCACCGAAGGGCCGCGAGGCCGAAAATATCAAATAGTAATCTATGTCACACCACTCTGTGCCAGAAGGAAGTTTAATAAGTATGAAAGGGCAGTGGAAAGTTTTTCATTGAAGGTGTGGGACATCCGGAAACGAGGACTAAACATGCTAAATGAGACATTATCATACCGATAGCGCATTATTTGTGATGAAGGAAAATACGATACGAGAAAAGTCGGCCTCGCGGGCCTTCGGTCTCGCGGGCCTTTGGTCAAGTGGGCGGACCCCAATAGAACACTGACTTTACCGTTATTGCGTGATGTGACATTTTTTCTTCCCTTCTTTGCATGTTTCAGACACTTTCAAGTCTTTTCTTCAAACCTCACGTCGCAACAAGAGGAGCGCAGCAAGATCCCACTTACTTTCATGTTTGCCCATTTCTTAGTCTACATCAACAGCACCGTCAACCCAGTCATCTACAACTTTTTAAGCGGTAGGTTATGATACGCCTTTCCTTCAGTCATGAGGCTCAGCTCACACGAAGCGTCATGTTTATTCACTGCTTCAAGTACTTGCTCTAAAATGCATGTTGCGTTAATTATCCTTTACGACGGATATTTTAGTATGATTATGTGCAGTGTTCGTTTCGCAACTTAAAAAAAAAAAGATATATCTCTTTCATAACATGCAAGCGAACGTATCAGTCACTGACGTGGGCAGTCTTGCGTCATTTCGAGTGCGTCATTACTAGCGTTAATCGGATGTCTGAAGACAGTTCTCCGATTAGCCATGTATTATTGCTTACTACGTTCATATTTTTCAAATCACTTTTTAATGATGCGTGAAAGATGCTGTGCTAGCCCGGCGCTGATACGGTCTATAACGTCACCAAATGACGCAAGTGTGAGCTGGGCCTGCACCATGAGATAAATAACCTCAAAAATAAGTACTGCGCAAAAATCAAAATGGCATAAAATGGTGATCTTCACATATTTTTTCATTTCTCGAAACGCATAAAAAAACACATCGTTCACACACGGGGCGGTTTGCAGGGTATATTGTCAACGTAGTTTCGCTGATGCTTGTGGGCCCTTTCCATATTTGACGCCCGCAAGTGCATTTATAGTAAATTCATTGGTACTTGTCTGTCGTATTTCTTCAAAATTCTCACTTAAAATTACATTTACGCGTCTAGCACTGTCTAGTGGTTCATGTTGCCGCTTGTGTTTTGGGAGGAGCTTTAGATGATGAATAAAGTTACGGTATCATGGACAGCAAAGAATGAATTCAAGTAATAATAATAAAAACAAAACAAAAAATGAGGAGAATGAAGCGATGAACATGATAAAGGGGGACACAGAGAATGTAAAGTCTTTGGGTTACCCATAGTGATATTTTTATCTGCACAAATCGACATCTTGTGCAGTGGATTTAAAAAAAAGAGTGATATTCAGCATATGCGACTAGGGACGATTTGTGATGGCTAAATAACCTCTACGTTTGTTTTGCTTGATTTTGTTTTGTTTTGTTTTATTCAAGGTTGACTTGAGGAGTCAGATGATGAAAGCTTCTTAAACTTTGTTTTTCTAACACGTTTGTTTTCTTTCTTTCTATGTTCTTTTCTATGTTTCTTTCTTTCTCTCTCTTTTTCTATCTTTGTTTCTTTCTTTCTATGTTTCTTTTTTTTTTCTTCTTTTTCCCTTTCCATTCATACTGTAGCCAAATTCCGTCGCGAGTTTCGGACGGCCTTTGCCAGCTGTTCGTGTTGCCGACAGCCGCCGAGTGACTCCACGGCAATCACGAGCACGGCGAGCAGACGCACGACACGCCCTCACCCGACGGGACGCACGAACAGCACCGAGTACATGCAGATGTCGAGGATAAACACCCGAGCTAATCGACCGCAGTCAAGCTCCTCCGACTTTTGAGTCATTTTGCTCTGGCGTACCTACTACCTTACATAGGCTGACTGGAAGAAAAAAAAATCCTAGCTCAGAATGGTCCTTCTAGTTCGATAATTAGAATGCCACTTTTCGAGGGACGTAGAATGTGTGGTTTTATTTTGTGCTGGAGTACGGGTTGCTAAAGCGTACGCAAGCCGTAAGGAGAAAGAATAACAACCTTATGATTAAAAGCACATGAAGGTACTTATGTCTATCCCAGTCAGAGTCAGTGACCAATCCTGCTTCATCCTGTTACCGTCCAACCAGACGATCCCATAACAAATCATACATTGAAATTGCGTCAAATTCAGATCTAAAGCACAAGTACTGCAACTACATTACCAGCAGGGGCGTCACTAGACTTTTTTCAGTTTTTTTTTTTTTTTTTTTTTTTTTTTTTTGGGGGGGGGGGGGGAGGGGGTGTAGAGGCCGCTGATTGCCGACAAACAATGCCACCGATTACCGACGACCAACGTCTATAAATTCAACCGTAAAAAGCCCACTAGGCATGTTCAGTTGTGTGCCCCTATCATATTTTCCTTCGCCTTTCCTACACATTTCAGTCGATTTCAAACAGATTTGGTGACTATCATGTGAGCGAGCGCAGCGAGCCAGGAAAAATATATATACTCCTTTTCATTTTAGAAGTGATATTTCTTCATCAAATACCTGATGGGCATATACGATATATAAATTATATATTTTGTCACTTCGCTTGCAGATTTCATTCGCTTTCCCGAACCATTCTGTATCTAAATATTATATGAGCGAGCGCAGCGCGCGAGTAAAAAACATAGGCCTTTAAACTCTTTTTCATGGTGAGAAGTGATGATTCTTTATCAAAATACAAGACTGGAGAAATAAGATTTCTAAATTATACATGTACATTTGGTCACCTCGCTTGCCGAATTCGTCTGCTTCCCCAAAACATCTTGTATCTAAATATTATACGAGCGAGTGCAGCAAGCGAGGAATAATATATATACTCTTTTTCATGGTAGAAATGATAATTCTTCATCAAAGTACACTATGGAATTAACTATGAAATATCTAAGCTATACTTGTACATTTGGTGACCTCGCTTGCAGAATTCGTTTGTTTTCTGAAACTATCTCGTATCTAAATATCATACGAGCGAGCGTAGCGAGCGAGGAAAAAATATAGGCCTTTATTCTCTTTTTCATGGTGAGAAGTGATGATTCTTTATCAAAATACAAGATTGGGGAAATAAGATTTCTAAATTATGTACATTTGGTCACCTCGCTTGCCGAATCCGATTTGTATTACTCCAACAGAGTTGAATTCAAGAATCATAAAAATTGGGTCAATTTCTTATCATTTTGATGATTCCTGAACCTCCCTCGTTTAGTGCTTCGAGACTGTTCATTTGTTTCATAATGACTTGTAAATACTCTATTAGAAATCAACCTTTTCTCTAGTAAAAAGCAGCGTCCTCCAGTAATCATTTTCAAATTAATTTGATAGATTAGTTTTCACTGGGGATCATAATTCTGGTGTATAATGAAAAATAGAAGAATAAAATGAAAATAAAAAGCAACAAAACGATAATTGCCAGTTTACTAATTTGGCCATGAGAGAGCTTATGCATTGTAAGTTGGCTTTTACAGCCACTGTAAATATTGGACACTTGGTGTGGTTTTAGATGTATTTATTTATTCATTTAAACTGTTTCGCCACGCCATAGCAAAGTATTCAATGTACAAGGCAAGCTCCTGATCAACAGCTTTATTTACTTTACCATGAGGCCAAATAAAAATAATTCCTCGTTTCTCGTCCCCTCCTCCTTCCTTTTTTTCGGTGAGCCTTATAATTTTTGTTATTTTGTTATTTTTGTTCTGAAATAAAATTGATTTTAATCTGAGTACATCTAGACAATGATGTTACAAAAAAGTCATTAAAATTTATTTTCACTTTTTTTTTAGCCTCTTAAGTGCTTATATCAGTGAAATAGCAAAAAGAAATATCAAAACAAAACAAAGAGGAAATTTGCATTAAAATTGTCCGAATAGCATTTCATGTACAAAAAATTATCAAATATCAAATAACATGGAATCCCCTCCTCCTCAATTTTGAAAATATCCGGACGAGAAACTAGGAATCAATTTTACTTGGCCTAATGAAACTCAACACCTGACTTTATTTTTTGTGATGAACTAGCTACAGTCCCATCTAATGATACAGCATTTTTACAAGAACTGGGGAGTGTTTCATAAAGCTGTTCGTAAGTTACGAACGCCTTTACGTACGACTGGAACAGGTTCTTGGGTGCTAATCAGATTCTCATTCATTTACATGTAGCACAAGAAGGTATCACCAGTCGTGCGTAAAGTCGTTCGTAACTTACGAACAGCTTTAGGAAACACCCCCTGGCCTACTGCGACTTCATAATAAAGATGTACGATGTTTTGAGAAGCATCTGCGATGTATTTGTGAGATCAGAGGACTTTTATTTTTCATTATTCGTGTTTTTTTTTTTTTTTTTTTACAGCTTCTGTTTTATTTATAAATGGGTATTGTCGGTATCCGATTTGATAAAATTCCTTGATTGAGCATACAGTACCCGTCACCGGGGGGGGGGGGGGGGATATGTCTTATTGAGGCCTGTACAGCATCCGCTTAAATCACTTTCTAAAAAGCACCCGAAACGGGGATTAAAGTAGGACGGAAGTAGGAGTGATTTTGATACCCTAAACGGGGATTTTCTACAAGGATTGCATCATAATCTCCTAATCAAATAACATTTTCCAGGATTTTCCTGATTTTGATACCCTTTTTTTTCTGATTTTTCCTGTTTTTGATACCCTTAATGGGTTCCCCGCTCGGTGCTGAAAAAAACCCTTTTTCTACGTTTTTGTTTATCCGGATGACGTACAGGCTTGAATCAGACATATCCCCCCGGGATCTGTGAAAACAGCACAAGTTTTTAATACATGTACATGTATGTGTAATTTAAGCTAACGTATGCTACTAAATATATTTTTTATGGTGGTAAAGAAAAAAAATCCATATATTTTCCATCTTAAAAACATTGCCAGAGGCATTTTAACAGTTTGAGCTTTCTTTCTGGATCACATCGCTTATTTTTGTCATTATTTCTATCCTTAGGTTTTGACGGGGATTTGGTGATACTGCTCCTCAGTGGCGTTTCTCATTATCATTAATAATGGATAATGCAACCCAGACATCAGTGTGCTTCCAGTGAATGAAGAAAAACAAGAAGAATAAATAGTGAAAGTTTGAGGAAAATCGGACGATCTGTTCAAGAGTTATGAACTTTGAAAGTTTAAGTTAAACCTTATTATAGGGATCCTTAAATTGGCAACTTTGCAAGCATCTGTGATGTCATCGTGGACAACTCTCCATTCATTCTGTACACAGAATTCAACATTTTCTTTATTTTCAAGAGAAATAAAGATTCTTTTGATTTATTGTTTGAGTATGATATGGCTATATCAATTCTGCAAGCATATTGGGAAGAATTATGTTGATTCCTGACGTGAAATTTCATATGAATCATTTTTTTGAAAAATTATGTACAAAATGAACGGAGAATTGTCCACGATGACATCACAGATGCTGGCACAGTTGCCAACTCAAGGATCCTCATAACAGAGATTTATTGAAACTTTCAAAATTCATAACTCTTGAACAGATTGTCCGATTTTGCTCAAACTTTCACTGTTTACTCTTCTTGGTCATCGTTATTCACTAAGTGCACACTGATGCTTGGGTTGCATTATCATTAACACGGTAAAATAAGTTACTTCCGAAAAATCAACTCGAGGCAACTTCAACAGCACTGTCCATCACTTTAGAAATGTGCGGACTTTACAAAGGCTTATTACGTAATCCGAATATGATTTGTATGGGCAGTACAAGAAGAGGCTTTTGAAATTGTACTCGAGTTGATTTTTCGAAAGTAGTTTTATCGTGTTCAGTATTGTTATTATGGATGTGATCATCATGATCTTCGTTAATTTCGTTATTGTAATTATTATCCTCCTCCTCCTTCTTCTTCTACTATACTACTTATTTTTGTACTTCTTTTATCTTTAGTATGGGGTTGGGTTGGGAGTATCATTCAAATTATTTGTATCGTCATAAGCATTGCCATCAAAATTATTATTATCTTCATCATCAGTAGTAGTAGCAACAGCAGCAGGAGTAATAGTAGTAGTGGTAGCAGAAGTAGTAGTGTTGTTATGACAGTCGCTTAGGTTTATGTTATGGCTTTCATCTTTCGTCTTCATTAATTGTCCTTGAGTAGTGAATGTTTATGACTGCGTCTTAACGGGGGGGGGGGGGGGGGGGGGGGGGGGATTTATTGTCCACGGATGTAATGTATATACATGTAGTGAACAAATGAGTTGTCTCGTGTTGGATTTCTGGCACTGTAAAACAAAATTTTCTGAGTTTATTTAATAAACTCCAATAGCAGGGAATGGCTTGCCCTACTGTTGGGCGCCATTTTGTTTTCAAAATGACACGTTACTATTGCACAAGATTGTATATTTATTTCTACAAATGATTTCAAATTACTTGTACATAAACAATCACGTATATTTATAAGCATAATGATGATCTTTACAATATTTTAATGTTTGTTTCAAGAGCTGGTTTTGTTTCTAAATAAATTTCATGATGTACCGCTCTAACTCCGAATTCTAAAAGTTTGTCTGCTTGTCTTAATTTTACTCTTCTCCCTCCTTCTCTTGCTTCTTCTTGATCTCCCTCTCCTTCTTCATCCTTTTATTCTTCTTCTTTTTTCTTTTCTATTTCATTTCGATGGTATTTACCTTGAAGGCGGAAGTCGAGGTTCAAAGTAAACTAGAATGATAACTATGGTGCTTAATACCATTACCCCCACCCCAATGAGTGTGCTAAATTTCCAGTGCATTGCTCGAAAAATGAGGAAGTAGTTCAATCCGCAATATTTCCTCGATTTATTGGCATAATATGTCGTTACCATGGCAACGGAGTTTCCGAACACATTACAAAAACTATGTATTAGCACATCTTCATCCCAAAACAAATGTGCATGCCCAATTTCATGGGCATTGCTCAAAAACTGAGGAAGTAGTTCGATCATCAAGATTTGCAACGGACCGACCGCACGCTGATTAACGCTCCCTTCAAACTTCTTTTGGCGGCGGTATAATTACTTCTATGAAAATCGGCCACATATACACATAAACTTTCCGTTTTGATATCACATGCGTTTTTCATTGTTTTCCTCTGTCCACCTGTCTCTCGCTTGTTCTCTTTCTCCCTTTCTTTCTTCTTCCCTTTCTTCCTTGAATGACAATTGCCTACGTCAATTAACCAAATCATGATTACTTCAATTAAAAAAAACGACTACTACTAGGTACACGATTAAATTATCCTTTCCGATACCTTATTTGCAATTCTCTTTATCCATCCCTCTCTTGGATTCTTCAACAACCTCTCGCCCCTCTTTCTCCCCCTCTCTTTCTCTCTGTTTCTACTGAAACTATTGTGCACATCTTATATCTACTTCCTATATAAAATTAATCAGCAAAACTGACTTTGCAAAACAAATTTACCATCATTCTCCTTTTCATTTTCCAAACTAAACACCATTATATGTATAAATATTTCGAAAAGAAAGAAGTTATTTAGATCTCTAAAAATTAACACCTTTCAGTAATGATTGTTTCTTCGACTGGGTGAGTTAATGTCTGCAGTGCAAAAATATGTTACATATTAAGTTACATGTACCTTTAAAAGAGAAATCAATCCAGACATCCGTGTGTTTTTAGTGAATGAAGATAACAAGAAAGAGTAAACAGTGAAAGTTTGATCGAAATCGGATCATCTGTTCAAGAGTTATGAATTTTGAAAGTTTAAGTAAATCCCTAGTATGAGGATCCTTGAGTTGGCAACTTTGCCAGCATCTGTGATGTCGTGGACAACTCTCCATTCATTTTGTGCATAATTAAAAAAAAAATTGATTTATGTGAAATTTTAAGTCGGGAATCAACATAATTCTTTGCAGAAATGCTTGCAGAATCGATGCATCTATGTCATATTCAAACAGCAAATCATTTTTTTTTTCAATTTTTCTTGAAAATGAAGAAAATGTTAAAACCAAAACCCTCAAGTCAAGTAGTTTTTAAATCAAAGCCAAGATGGAATTAAACAAACTGGCGAAATTTGGAACGAAATCAGACATGGAATAAAAAAGTTATGGCTTATGAAAATGTCTATATGACATTTTTTGACACTACCATAATAGCTATTGATTTTGAGGACAACATTTAATATGTTTTGTGCATACATAACCAAACATTTTCACTTTGATTTGCACATTTTCTTAAGCCCAACTCAGAGGTAGCAAATGTTTTCTCTAGTGCTTAACCGATATTCGCATCGGAGATCGGTGACTGCCGATTCTTGGCCGCATCGGCTAAACATCGGAATCGGAGAATGTTTTGATGGTGAGCCGATGCGGCACCGATGCAAGCAACAGATGTTAGGCGGTTACAATCGCACTTAGATCCTATGTTGTTCTGCATTACGGGCGTAGCAGACGGGAATAAATTTTTGTTATTGTATTACTCATATCTACTTTAGCCGCGCTCTGCGCTGCATCGGTATCGGAATCGGAATCGGAATCGGGCCGATGCGGATGTAAAAACATCGGGGATCATATCGGCAGCAAAAATTCCATATTGGTTAAGCCCTAGTTTTCTCCATGTCAACGACCGATCCCGGCAAAATTATATGGATTTTCAACCCCATTGCTGCCCTAATATTATGATATTTTTGAATCTCGCTGCTATAATAAGCTACTTGCTGCCCGAAATCATCTGGTATCTAGCTTTTAACGCGAGAGTAGCGAGCGAGCTAACGAAAAATATGTCCTTTCATTAGAATAGTAATTATCATTGGCATTGGTTAAGATGCTTAAATGCGAGCGAGCGAAGTGAGCGAACGCTTCCCAACCAGTGTCCCCTTTACTTTCTTTTTCCTTGTTTTCCGCTTTCTTTTCACTTCCTTCTTTTCATTTTCTTCCTTTTCGCGTTCTTTTTTCTTTTTCCTTCTTTTTGTTCGGAAATTAATGGGGGGCAAAATGATATCTTTGTCCCCCCCGAATCCCCCCGAAATTTCTTGGGGGGGGGGGGGGGGGGGGTGGGGGCAAACTGCCCCCCCCCCCCCCCCCCCCCCCCCCAGGATCGACGCCTCTGATACATATCGATTATTCTCCCTAACGCAAATATGATACGACTGCAGTACCTACGATATGACAAGATTTCTTCTGGCTTCCACAGAAAATGTAAAACCAGGTTAACAAATCCCTCATTTGACAAAAATATTGTTCAAGTTTCATGAACTCTCCCTGACAATGTTATTAGATCTCGGGCCGAGTGGCTCTGCACTGGCTCTGTGCAGGTATAACATTATAGCATTGAATTTGTTTTGCCTGCATTTTCTACTAGGGCCTACTAGGCTCAAAAACCATAATTTTCATGGACTTGTTAAGACTCGACCCATTGGCAGTGATGCCACGATGCGTGCTTGCCGTGAATGGGTATGAGCCTTCTACGACTTATATTTCTGTGAGTTCAGTCAGTATCACCTTTCGATTCACACAGGGCTACATACAGAAATAGAAATTATTTAAGAAATGTATGAATATGATGATAATAATTATGTATGCTCATGCCTAGTGATAAAAAGGTCAGAATTCCTTATCTTTTTTTTTCTTATCAATCATCCATAAAATTAATGTTTGACAATGTTTTTTACTTAAATCATGTGTTTGTTCAATAATCATCATAGCTCTAAGTTTGTGCATTCATCTCTTAACAAGATTGAAGTTGCACAGGAAACTTCAAAAAAAAAAGTTGAAAACCACTTGAGATCAGTCGGCTGGTACCAGTTGATTCCAGTAGTGTCATAAACTTGGGAAGTGACACAACTAACATGACTTAGGCAAGTAAAGCATATCACATTAGAACCTCAACTTACAACATTGGAGTCTACATGAGTAATGCATTGCACCCCAACAAAAATACCTGTACATGTATTTATACCTGCGGGGGGGGGGGGGTAATCAGATTTGTAACAGAAGCCTACATACCCGTACCCATTTTTAAGGGTCATTTTGGCAGAAAAGTATACCCAGTATGTATCAGTGATTTGTATTTCAGTTGTGTACTTACTTTAGCAACATTATAGGCGAGAATATCAATTCTTAACAATAAAGTTACTTAAGTTTAAAAAGGGGCATGTTTAGGAATTTTCCCTGCACAAAACCATGCCACATCCCCCATGTTCGGGGATTTCTTGCAAAAAAAAAAAGCCGAACCCCATATATAGGCTGCACAACCCCTGTATACCATATTTAGGCCAGTTCCAACTACACCCCCCCCCCAGTACACCCCCAGTATTCATAATTATAGTACATGTTCATTTCACACAGTGAAGACACAGAAAATTTAGAATT
Source organism: Echinometra lucunter (assembly GCA_029962745.1). Lineage (NCBI taxonomy): Eukaryota > Metazoa > Echinodermata > Echinoidea > Camarodonta > Echinometridae > Echinometra > Echinometra lucunter. Next base: position 18,951,892 of record CM057162.1, read on the forward strand.
GTAATGACTTCTTGGCAGGCTGAGTTAATCATCACTCTGGTATATGGTATCACATTTTGATAGGCTCGACAAAAATCGACATGACAGTTGCAACACTTCATTGATCATGATGTCAATTCAGGATAAAGTTTTGCAGTGGAATTGGCATCCTACCAAAAATATGAGATGTCCTTAATCATGACATTCAAATGTGACTGAGAACAAGATTTTTTTGTAAAGACAATATAACTCTATTGGGTCCCAGTGAAAATGAAATGAGCACACCCGACATCAAATATTACTAGTACAATAAATAATACAGAACTGTACAATAAGTAATACAGAAATATCCCATTGCAATATAATCTTTGAAAAATGGGCAAAAACAAGGGCAAGTTGAGAAACTCCCCCTAAACTTGAATTCTATTTCAGTGGTAATTATCTTTTCAATACATGCAATGCAGTAAAAATATTTTTAAGAAAGAAAAAAAAAACAAAAAAAAAGGTGGAAAAGGAATTTGTGCAATAGCATGCACGTCTTTAAAAAATACAAGAAAATGCCTGCCCAGTAGGATCAAAGCTTTTTCTCTGCTTTCCTCTACAAAGTGGTAGGAATTAAACTTGAATACTGGCTGGCGTAAAAAAATCTCCTCTCATGTTCCCTGGGAATTCCTTCAGAAGAATGATGTCCTCTTGAAAATCTAGAATTGGAAAGAAAGAAAAAAAAATCCATTTGACAGGTCATAGCCTACTTCGTAATAGTAAATACCAGTAGGTCCAAACTAATTTCTTATCTAAGAGTTACAATCAATTTCCTGAAAAAATTGCAATATTGTATACTTATCGAACTGTCATGTAATAATCTTTTGACACAAAAGTAAGATCAAGGAAATTTGGAAATTCAAACAAAATGAAAAAGAGAAGTACGAGGTAAAAAGTTACACACAGTGTAGACTATACACCATTGAGTCTTAACTAGATACAATTTCATTATGAATAATTGTCAGACAAAAGCACAAGTTGCAAATACCAAATTAAAAAAAGCTTAGTATGATTTAACAGCAAGCTTTAAGTTAATCTAGGCTTTCTAGGTAGGATTTAAGAACATACACAAATGTTTGTCCCATTAAAATAAAACATCAAAACGAACAGATGGGACTGCAAGTACAAATACAGGCTACCCAGAACACCGTCATTGACAGTCTCTTTACACCCTAATAATATTTCAAGACTGCATTTAATAAAATCCACAACCTGTAGAAGCCTTCCCATCCCTTCTCTTAACGACTGGTAGAGTTATATGCCGTAAAAACAACACCGAGCTTAGAAGCAGTAGTAAAAATTCAGAAATTCTAGCCGGTCGAAATACAGAGAGCGGACGTAAACCAGAGGACTAACCAAGATGGCGGATATCACGTGATCCCGTACGAACGCTGGCTATGTTTCGGGCCCGCATGAGCTTTCTACGTCTTCTATTTCTGTGGGCTACATTGGTATGCTGAGCTGAGCAAATTTATGTGAGATGCTGCCCTCTATAGTCGAAGATTGAAATCACTAAAATAATCAACAAATTCATATAAAATATTTGCTCTTTACACCAAATATTCAATTTGGAAGCGATAAGCGCCTCGAAACTAAAAACCAACCAAACCAACCTAGGGATAATAAAATATCCTTATGTCCATTCCCTTCCTCCAACTGGATGTATTGTAGCCTATCAGTTAGTTAGGCCTAAACTAAATTATCTTGATCAGCTCTTGCTCCTCATGCAGTCCAAAAAATTCATTGGTAGAGCATACTTTCCTATTGTCAACAATTTGCATGCTAACAGCACGTCTGTTGTGCGAGGTAAGTATAACCACATGTGAGTGGCATCACCCTTCAATCAATCCAGTGGTTAAGAGCAATACACAGTCTTGCACATGTGGGACTAGCTTAAATCTGAATTAACGAATCTTGAACACTACCAAAAAGGTACACAATAACATGCAACAAAAACAAAAGAGTGCTATTATGTCAACTGTTCCTCATGATCACAATATGAACCCTTACATGATCACTGGGTTATCGATAAAGAGGTAAACAAAAACGTATTTCCTTACAATTACACACAGGAGAGCGGAGGGCCATTTCTTCCACTTCAACGCTATTGGTTCACAACAAAACTGCAAATGAAAAAAAGAAAATTTAAGACTTAAAGGTAGTAGCACACATTTGCAAATGGCACCGAATCTGCACAAAAGTTTTACTTTAGATTACTTTAGGCTACAGAAAACACTCGTAAAGTTTTAGATCCCACTACATTCCCGTTTAGGACTGAGGAAGGAACATTCAACACAAATTTTCTTTCATTTCTTTGTTTGTACTGTTTTTTAAGACGTCTTCCAGGTGACGCTTTAAGAGTAAACTATTCATTTTTCACTATTCTTTGGAATATTGTAGTAAATTTGATAACATCGATAGTTTACATATTTAAAATTGAAATTGCCTATTTCTCTTCGAATCTGAAAACAATGCTGAGCAATTGTGGTCGTATCACTCACTGTACAATAAGAAAAAAGTGCAGTTTTGCACTCCAAATGCAGCAATAGCAGCACCTTCTGGAGTGCAAAATTGCACTTTTAAGGCGTCTTCCCGGGTGACGCTTAAGAGTAAAACTATTCATTTTCACTTATTCTTTGGAATATTGTAGTAAATTTGATAACATGATAGTTTTTACATATTTAAAATTGAAATTGCCTTTTCTCTTCGAATTCTGAAACAATGCGAGAACAATGGGTCGTATCACTCACTGTACAATAAGAAAAAAAAGTGCAGTTTTGCACTCCAAATGCAGCAAGAGCAGCACCTTCTGGAGTGCAAAATTGCACCCTACATGAAAAAAGGTGCATAGATCTATGCACTCTTTGTACTTGTTTACACCAGGAAATGTCCATCTGCACCCTTGAAGGAGCAATATGCACCTTAAAGTGTACCAGAAAATTTCATCCAAAAGGGGGGGAATTTGCACTGTCCCCTTAAGGGTACATGATAATACCTCTGCACCCTAAGGGTGCAAAATGTAGCTCACTTCACCCTTGACATGCTTAATGGTGCTAATACTTCTTTGGGTGCAAAGATACACCCATAAAGGAGCATCTGGGGAGCTTTCATGAAAAGTTTTGTCAGTGATTTTCACTGGCAACTGTTATTAGCTACTGAAAAATCCACACATCTGATTGGCTGAGAGCAAATTAGTCAGTGAAAATCACCGACAAGGCTCTTCATGAAACGCTCCCCAGGTGTTACATTTGAATGGTGCAAAATTGCATGAACCGCCCTTTTTTTTTCTTCTAGTCTTCTAGCCGTTCATGAGGGTGGTCATTTTGAATACGTTTGCTCACTGAAACGAAAATGAACAGAATCCCAGACACTGGTTTCACACATCTCTAGGGCAGGGGGGGGGGGAGGGGGGGGGGGTGGGGGGGGGGGGGGGTCAGGGGGAGGTTGGTGGTCCGGGAGGTGGGGTGTGCCGTTGAAGCCATCCATACCGTATCCATTTTTAAGGGTCATTATTAGGGACTGTGCAACTCGGGTGTGTAGGTAGCGGCAACTAAATGAGCGCGCATATCATTCCGAATAATAAGTGACCCATGAAGTGGGGGCATGTGTCAATTATGCTATCACTGGTTCCTCTATTCACCATTTCCCCCCTCCGGTTTTCGAACTTGTGAGCCCCTTAATTTAAAGCAGTCTAAATCAGTTCGTTTTACCATGGTACGCAATGTGTAGCAATTTTGCAGTTTGTCGCTCAAAATGGTTTTGATACCCTAAAATCTGACAATTTTGTTTCATGGAAACTGACCAATATGACTTTTAAACTTTGACCCACTTTATAGCCCACATTAATCAATTTGACTTGATTACTATAACGTGATACATAATTAAGAAAAGAAAGCCTCAGACGTACAGTAGCAGTCCATTACCATTATCATATCTTATTAAACAGCTAGTTATAACTATTACTCTTTTCCAATTGACCGGAAGGGCATGTGGCCTTGCAGTTTGGATACACGGCTATAAAAATACAATGTAAGTAAAAACAAGGCCCGGGATTATTGATATTATTGTTGTTGTTGGTGGTGGTGTGCTATATTCGTTATTATTCATACTTGTTATCACTGATAAGATCAAAATAATAAATTAATTCAATGGTTGGGGTTTATCCTCGTAGGCGGTTAAGGGATATGAATGAAATTGGCTACCAGTGGAGTGGAATCAACCGCGAGGCCACAATTTTACTGCTTTTTGCTGATGGTTATGAATCATTTCTACTTGATCGCGTGACCTCCTGGAGGTCTTGGCGTTGCGTCACCAATCTCATCGTTGCATGTCCCCCTCCCTAGCTTTAACAATAACATCGTCCCGAAAACCGCTAAGTTATATCAATTTTACTCTCGGGCAATTTCACAAAGACAAACATGGATTTTTTTTTTTTTTTGTAATTTTATTCTGAACGAAATTAGTCACACCTCCCCTAAATCAAATGCATCCAGGGCGGCGCGCTACAGGGTGGAGGTAGGGGCGACCGCCCTTGATGATTTTGAAGTAACCAAAAAGGAAAAAAGGAGGAGAAAAAAAACCCCATGAAAACAAACGTCCAGAATATTACGCAATCCTTTCAAATACACGGAACTTCACGATTATAACGCGCTAGCTGGCACACTTTTTGTTTTCATCTGAATTTTCAAATGTGGATTGAAATGTTTAAAATCTCGGTGGTGGGGGGAGAGACCAACCATTCACACACATAAGCTATAACCGGCCAGATTCAAATGCGCTCCAGATGTTTCGCCTGTGTCAAGTAAACCTTGTGAAATTAATTATCTTTCTTTATGATGAGTCACCCTTTGTTGATATCAACAGGGGGAGTTGTAATATTTGTGGCAAAGTCGGCAAGAGCGAATCAAATTGAAGAATCTTGAGTTCGGTTCCCACTGACGCCTGGATCCTATAATCCCCCCCCCCCCGCAATATAATTAACCGACTTTAATGTAGTCCAGGGGCCTGTCTTATAAAGAGTTGCGATTGAGTCAAATCGATCTCAACTTTGAGGTGGAGG